>JAUIMM010000188.1:11545000-12145000 GCA_031769625.1 Taudactylus pleione
GTACACAGGTAATGCCACCTACTCTCACACTGTACACAGGTAATGCCACCTACTCTCACACTGTACCCAGGTAATGCCGCCTACTCACATACTGTACACAGGTAATACCATCCACTCTCACACTGTACACAGGTAATGCTACCTACTCACATACTGTACACAGGTAATACCACCTACTCTCACACTGTACACAGGTAATGCTACCTACTCACATACTGTACACAGGTAATGCCACCTACTCTCACACTGTACACAGGTAATGCCACCTACTCACATACTGTACACAGGTAATGCCACCTACTCTCACACTGTACACAGGTAATACCACCTACTCTCACACTGTACACAGGTAATGCCACCTACTCACATACTGTACACAGGTAATGCCACCTACTCTCACACTGTACACAGGTAATGCCACCTACTCTCACACTGTACACAGGTAATGCCACCTACTCTCACACTGTACACAGGTAATGCCACCTACTCACATACTGTACACAGGTAATGCCACCTACTCTCACACTGTACACAGGTAATGCCACCTACTCTCACACTGTACACAGGTAATACCACCTACTCTCACACTGTACACAGGTAATGCCACCTACTCACATACTGTACACAGGTAATGCCACCTACTCTCACACTGTACACAGGTAATGCCACCTACTCTCACACTGTACACAGGTAATACCACCTACTCTCACACTGTACACAGGTAATGCCACCTACTCACATACTGTACACAGGTAATGCCACCTACTCTCACACTGTACACAGGTAATGCCACCTACTCTCACACTGTACACAGGTAATGCCACCTACTCTCACACTGTACACAGGTAATGCCACCTACTCTCACACTGTACACAGGTAATGCCACCTACTCACATACTGTACACAGGTAATGCCACCTACTCTCACACTGTACACAGGTAATGCCACCTACTCTCACACTGTACACAGGTAATGCCACCTACTCACATACTGTACACAGGTAATGCCACCTACTCTCACACTGTACACAGGTAATGCCACCTACTCTCACACTGTACACAGGTAATACCACCTACTCTCACACTGTACACAGGTAATGCCACCTACTCACATACTGTACACAGGTAATGCCACCTACTCTCACACTGTACACAGGTAATGCCACCTACTCACATACTGTACACAGGTAATGCCACCTACTCTCACACTGTACACAGGTAATGCCACCTACTCACATACTGTACACAGGTAATACCATCCACTCTCACACTGTACACAGGTAATGCCACCTACTCTCACACTGTACACAGGTAATGCCACCTACTCACATACTGTACACAGGTAATGCCACCTACTCTCACACTGTACACAGGTAATGCCACCTACTCTCACACTGTACACAGGTAATGCCACCTACTCACATACTGTACACAGGTAATGCCACCTACTCTCACACTGTACACAGGTAATGCCACCTACTCTCACACTGTACACAGGTAATACCACCTACTCTCACACTGTACACAGGTAATACCATCCACTCTCACACTGTACACAGGTAATGCCACCTACTCTCACACTGTACACAGGTAATGCCACCTACTCACATACTGTACACAGGTAATGCCACCTACTCTCACACTGTACACAGGTAATACCACCTACTCTCACACTGTACACAGGTAATACCATCCACTCTCACACTGTACACAGGTAATGCCACCTACTCTCACACTGTACACAGGTAATGCCACCTACTCACATACTGTACACAGGTAATGCCACCTACTCACATACTGTACACAGGTAATGCCACCTACTCTCACACTGTACACAGGTAATGCCACCTACTCACATACTGTACACAGGTAATGCCACCTACTCTCACACTGTACACAGGTAATGCCACCTACTCACATACTGTACACAGGTAATACCATCCACTCTCACACTGTACACAGGTAATGCCACCTACTCTCACACTGTACACAGGTAATGCCACCTACTCACATACTGTACACAGGTAATGCCACCTACTCTCACACTGTACACAGGTAATGCCACCTACTCTCACACTGTACACAGGTAATGCCACCTACTCACATACTGTACACAGGTAATGCCACCTACTCTCACACTGTACACAGGTAATGCCAACCACTCTCACACTGTGCAGAGGTAATGCCACCTACTCTCACACTGTACACAGGTAATGCCACCTACTCTCACACTGTACACAGGTAATGCCAACCACTCTCACACTGTACACAGGTAATGCCATCTACTCTCACACTGTACACAGGTAATGCCAACCACTCTCACACTGTACACAGGTAATGCCACCTACTCTCACACTGTATACAGGTAATGCCACCTACTCTCACACTGTACATAGGTGATGCCACCTACTCTAACACTGTACATAGGTAATGCCACCTACTCTCATACTGTACACAGGTAATGCCACCTACTCTACCATTGTACACAGGTAATGCCACCTACTCCCATACTGTACACAGGTAATGTCACCTACTCACACACTGTACACAGGTAATGCCACCTACTCTCACCCTGTACACATGTAATGCCATCCACTTTCACACTGTACACAGGTGATGCCACCTACTCTCATAATGTACACAGGTAATGCCACCTACTCACATACTGTACACAGGTAATACCATCCACTCTCACACTGTACACAGGTAATGCCACCTACTCTCACACTGTACACAGGTAATGCCACCTACTCACATACTGTACACAGGTAATGCCACCTACTCACATACTGTACACAGGTAATGCCACCTAATCTCACACTGTACACAGGTAATGCCACCTACTCACATACTGTACACAGGTAATGCCACCTACTCTCACACTGTACACAGGTAATGCCACCTACTCTCACACTGTACACAGGTAATGCCACCTACTCACATACTGTACACAGGTAATACCATCCACTCTCACACTGTACACAGGTAATGCCACCTACTCTCACACTGTACACAGGTAATACCACCTACTCACATACTGTACACAGGTAATGCCACCTACTCTCACACTGTACACAGGTAATGCCACCTACTCACATACTGTACACAGGTAATACCATCCACTCTCACACTGTACACAGGTAATGCCACCTACTCTCACACTGTACACAGGTAATGCCACCTACTCACATACTGTACACAGGTAATACCATCCACTCTCACACTGTACACAGGTAATGCCACCTACTCTCACACTGTACACAGGTAATGCCACCTACTCACATACTGTACACAGGTAATGCCACCTACTCTCACACTGTACACAGGTAATGCCACCTACTCACATACTGTACACAGGTAATGCCACCTACTCTCACACTGTACACAGGTAATACCACCTACTCACACACTGTACACAGGTAATGCCACCTACTCTCACACTGTGCAGAGGTAATGCCACCTACTCACATACTGTACACAGGTAATGCCACCTACTCTCGCACTGTACACAGGTAATGCCACCTACTCACATACTGTACACAGGTAATACCATCCACTCTCACACTGTACACAGGTAATGCCACCTACTCTCACACTGTACACAGGTAATACCACCTACTCACATACTGTACACAGGTAATGCCACCTACTCTCACACTGTACACAGGTAATGCCACCTACTCACATACTGTACACAGGTAATACCATCCACTCTCACACTGTACACAGGTAATGCCACCTACTCTCACACTGTACACAGGTAATGCCACCTACTCACATACTGTACACAGGTAATACCATCCACTCTCACACTGTACACAGGTAATGCCACCTACTCTCACACTGTACACAGGTAATGCCACCTACTCACATACTGTACACAGGTAATGCCACCTACTCTCACACTGTACACAGGTAATGCCACCTACTCACATACTGTACACAGGTAATGCCACCTACTCTCACACTGTACACAGGTAATACCACCTACTCACACACTGTACACAGGTAATGCCACCTACTCTCACACTGTGCAGAGGTAATGCCACCTACTCACATACTGTACACAGGTAATGCCACCTACTCTCGCACTGTACACAGGTAATGCCACCTACTCACATACTGTACACAGGTAATACCATCCACTCTCACACTGTACACAGGTAATGCCACCTACTCTCACACTGTACACAGGTAATACCACCTACTCTCACACTGTACACAGGTAATGCCACCTACTCACATACTGTACACAGGTAATGCCACCTACTCTCACACTGTACACAGGTAATGCCACCTACTCACATACTGTACAGAGCTAATGCCACCTACTCTCACACTGTACACAGGTAATGCCACCTACTCACTCACACTGTACACAGGTAATGCCACCTACTCTCACACTGTACACAGGTAATACCACCTACTCTCACACTGTACACAGGTAATGCTACCTACTCACATACTGTACACAGGTAATGCCACCTACTCTCACACTGTACACAGGTAATGCCACCTACTCACATACTGTACACAGGTAATGCCACCTACTCTCACACTGTACACAGGTAATGCCACCTACTCACATACTGTACACAGGTAATGCCACCTACTCTCACACTGTACACAGGTAATGCCACCTACTCTCACACTGTACACAGGTAATGCCGCCTACTCACATACTGTACACAGGTAATACCATCCACTCTCACACTGTACACAGGTAATGCCACCTACTCTCACACTGTACACAGGTAATACCACCTACTCTCACACTGTACACAGGTAATGCCACCTACTCACATACTGTACACAGGTAATGCCACCTACTCTCACACTGTACACAGGTAATGCCACCTACTCTCACACTGTACACAGGTAATGCCACCTACTCTCACACTGTACACAGGTAATGCCACCTACTCACATACTGTACACAGGTAATGCCACCTACTCTCACACTGTACACAGGTAATGCCACCTACTCTCACACTGTACACAGGTAATGCCACCTACTCACATACTGTACACAGGTAATGCCACCTACTCTCACACTGTACACAGGTAATACCACCTACTCACACACTGTACACAGGTAATGCCACCTACTCTCACACTGTGCAGAGGTAATGCCACCTACTCACATACTGTACACAGGTAATGCCACCTACTCTCACACTGTACACAGGTAATGCCACCTACTCACATACTGTACACAGGTAATACCATCCACTCTCACACTGTACACAGGTAATGCCACCTACTCTCACACTGTACACAGGTAATACCACCTACTCTCACACTGTACACAGGTAATGCCACCTACTCACATACTGTACACAGGTAATGCCACCTACTCTCACACTGTACACATGTAATGCCACCTACTCACATACTGTACAGAGGTAATGCCACCTACTCTCACACTGTACACAGGTAATGCCACCTACTCACTCACACTGTACACAGGTAATACCACCTACTCTCACACTGTACACAGGTAATGCTACCTACTCACATACTGTACACAGGTAATGCCACCTACTCTCACACTGTACACAGGTAATGCCACCTACTCACATACTGTACACAGGTAATGCCACCTACTCTCACACTGTACACAGGTAATGCCACCTACTCACATACTGTACACAGGTAATGCCACCTACTCTCACACTGTACACAGGTAATGCCACCTACTCTCACACTGTACACAGGTAATGCCGCCTACTCACATACTGTACACAGGTAATACCATCCACTCTCACACTGTACACAGGTAATGCTACCTACTCACATACTGTACACAGGTAATACCACCTACTCTCACACTGTACACAGGTAATGCTACCTACTCACATACTGTACACAGGTAATGCCACCTACTCTCACACTGTACACAGGTAATGCCACCTACTCACATACTGTACACAGGTAATGCCACCTACTCTCACACTGTACACAGGTAATACCACCTACTCTCACACTGTACACAGGTAATGCCACCTACTCACATACTGTACACAGGTAATGCCACCTACTCTCACACTGTACACAGGTAATGCCACCTACTCTCACACTGTACACAGGTAATGCCACCTACTCTCACACTGTACACAGGTAATGCCACCTACTCACATACTGTACACAGGTAATGCCACCTACTCTCACACTGTACACAGGTAATGCCACCTACTCTCACACTGTACACAGGTAATACCACCTACTCTCACACTGTACACAGGTAATGCCACCTACTCACACACTGTACACAGGTAATGCCACCTACTCTCACACTGTACACAGGTAATGCCACCTACTCTCACACTGTACACAGGTAATACCACCTACTCTCACACTGTACACAGGTAATGCCACCTACTCACATACTGTACACAGGTAATGCCACCTACTCTCACACTGTACACAGGTAATGCCACCTACTCTCACACTGTACACAGGTAATGCCACCTACTCTCACACTGTACACAGGTAATGCCACCTACTCACATACTGTACACAGGTAATGCCACCTACTCTCACACTGTACACAGGTAATGCCACCTACTCTCACACTGTACACAGGTAATGCCACCTACTCACATACTGTACACAGGTAATGCCACCTACTCTCACACTGTACACAGGTAATGCCACCTACTCTCACACTGTACACAGGTAATACCACCTACTCTCACACTGTACACAGGTAATGCCACCTACTCACATACTGTACACAGGTAATGCCACCTACTCTCACACTGTACACAGGTAATACCACCTACTCTCACACTGTACACAGGTAATGCCACCTACTCACATACTGTACACAGGTAATGCCACCTACTCTCACACTGTACACAGGTAATGCCACCTACTCACATACTGTACACAGGTAATACCATCCACTCTCACACTGTACACAGGTAATGCCACCTACTCTCACACTGTACACAGGTAATGCCACCTACTCACATACTGTACACAGGTAATGCCACCTACTCTCACACTGTACACAGGTAATGCCACCTACTCTCACACTGTACACAGGTAATGCCACCTACTCACATACTGTACACAGGTAATGCCACCTACTCTCACACTGTACACAGGTAATGCCACCTACTCTCACACTGTACACAGGTAATACCACCTACTCTCACACTGTACACAGGTAATACCATCCACTCTCACACTGTACACAGGTAATGCCACCTACTCTCACACTGTACACAGGTAATGCCACCTACTCACATACTGTACACAGGTAATGCCACCTACTCTCACACTGTACACAGGTAATACCACCTACTCTCACACTGTACACAGGTAATACCATCCACTCTCACACTGTACACAGGTAATGCCACCTACTCTCACACTGTACACAGGTAATGCCACCTACTCACATACTGTACACAGGTAATGCCACCTACTCACACACTGTACACAGGTAATGCCACCTACTCACATACTGTACACAGGTAATGCCACCTACTCTCACACTGTACACAGGTAATGCCACCTACTCACATACTGTACACAGGTAATACCATCCACTCTCACACTGTACACAGGTAATGCCACCTACTCTCACACTGTACACAGGTAATGCCACCTACTCACATACTGTACACAGGTAATGCCACCTACTCTCACACTGTACACAGGTAATGCCACCTACTCTCACACTGTACACAGGTAATGCCACCTACTCACATACTGTACACAGGTAATGCCACCTACTCTCACACTGTACACAGGTAATGCCAACCACTCTCACACTGTGCAGAGGTAATGCCACCTACTCTCACACTGTACACAGGTAATGCCACCTACTCTCACACTGTACACAGGTAATGCCAACCACTCTCACACTGTACACAGGTAATGCCATCTACTCTCACACTGTACACAGGTAATGCCAACCACTCTCACACTGTACACAGGTAATGCCACCTACTCTCACACTGTATACAGGTAATGCCACCTACTCTCACACTGTACATAGGTGATGCCACCTACTCTAACACTGTACATAGGTAATGCCACCTACTCTCATACTGTACACAGGTAATGCCACCTACTCTACCATTGTACACAGGTAATGCCACCTACTCCCATACTGTACACAGGTAATGTCACCTACTCACACACTGTACACAGGTAATGCCACCTACTCTCACCCTGTACACATGTAATGCCATCCACTTTCACACTGTACACAGGTGATGCCACCTACTCTCATAATGTACACAGGTAATGCCACCTACTCACATACTGTACACAGGTAATACCATCCACTCTCACACTGTACACAGGTAATGCCACCTACTCTCACACTGTACACAGGTAATGCCACCTACTCACATACTGTACACAGGTAATGCCACCTACTCACATACTGTACACAGGTAATGCCACCTAATCTCACACTGTACACAGGTAATGCCACCTACTCACATACTGTACACAGGTAATGCCACCTACTCTCACACTGTACACAGGTAATGCCACCTACTCTCACACTGTACACAGGTAATGCCACCTACTCACATACTGTACACAGGTAATACCATCCACTCTCACACTGTACACAGGTAATGCCACCTACTCTCACACTGTACACAGGTAATACCACCTACTCACATACTGTACACAGGTAATGCCACCTACTCTCACACTGTACACAGGTAATGCCACCTACTCACATACTGTACACAGGTAATACCATCCACTCTCACACTGTACACAGGTAATGCCACCTACTCTCACACTGTACACAGGTAATGCCACCTACTCACATACTGTACACAGGTAATACCATCCACTCTCACACTGTACACAGGTAATGCCACCTACTCTCACACTGTACACAGGTAATGCCACCTACTCACATACTGTACACAGGTAATGCCACCTACTCTCACACTGTACACAGGTAATGCCACCTACTCACATACTGTACACAGGTAATGCCACCTACTCTCACACTGTACACAGGTAATACCACCTACTCACACACTGTACACAGGTAATGCCACCTACTCTCACACTGTGCAGAGGTAATGCCACCTACTCACATACTGTACACAGGTAATGCCACCTACTCTCGCACTGTACACAGGTAATGCCACCTACTCACATACTGTACACAGGTAATACCATCCACTCTCACACTGTACACAGGTAATGCCACCTACTCTCACACTGTACACAGGTAATACCACCTACTCTCACACTGTACACAGGTAATGCCACCTACTCACATACTGTACACAGGTAATGCCACCTACTCTCACACTGTACACAGGTAATGCCACCTACTCACATACTGTACAGAGGTAATGCCACCTACTCTCACACTGTACACAGGTAATGCCACCTACTCACTCACACTGTACACAGGTAATGCCACCTACTCTCACACTGTACACAGGTAATACCACCTACTCTCACACTGTACACAGGTAATGCTACCTACTCACATACTGTACACAGGTAATGCCACCTACTCTCACACTGTACACAGGTAATGCCACCTACTCACATACTGTACACAGGTAATGCCACCTACTCTCACACTGTACACAGGTAATGCCACCTACTCACATACTGTACACAGGTAATGCCACCTACTCTCACACTGTACACAGGTAATGCCACCTACTCTCACACTGTACACAGGTAATGCCGCCTACTCACATACTGTACACAGGTAATACCATCCACTCTCACACTGTACACAGGTAATGCCACCTACTCTCACACTGTACACAGGTAATACCACCTACTCTCACACTGTACACAGGTAATGCCACCTACTCACATACTGTACACAGGTAATGCCACCTACTCTCACACTGTACACAGGTAATGCCACCTACTCTCACACTGTACACAGGTAATGCCACCTACTCACATACTGTACACAGGTAATGCCACCTACTCTCACACTGTACACAGGTAATGCCACCTACTCTCACACTGTACACAGGTAATGCCACCTACTCACATACTGTACACAGGTAATGCCACCTACTCTCACACTGTACACAGGTAATACCACCTACTCACACACTGTACACAGGTAATGCCACCTACTCTCACACTGTGCAGAGGTAATGCCACCTACTCACATACTGTACACAGGTAATGCCACCTACTCTCACACTGTACACAGGTAATGCCACCTACTCACATACTGTACACAGGTAATACCATCCACTCTCACACTGTACACAGGTAATGCCACCTACTCTCACACTGTACACAGGTAATACCACCTACTCTCACACTGTACACAGGTAATGCCACCTACTCACATACTGTACACAGGTAATGCCACCTACTCTCACACTGTACACAGGTAATGCCACCTACTCACATACTGTACAGAGGTAATGCCACCTACTCTCACACTGTACACAGGTAATGCCACCTACTCACTCACACTGTACACAGGTAATGCCACCTACTCTCACACTGTACACAGGTAATACCACCTACTCTCACACTGTACACAGGTAATGCTACCTACTCACATACTGTACACAGGTAATGCCACCTACTCTCACACTGTACACAGGTAATGCCACCTACTCACATACTGTACACAGGTAATGCCACCTACTCTCACACTGTACACAGGTAATGCCACCTACTCACATACTGTACACAGGTAATGCCACCTACTCTCACACTGTACACAGGTAATGCCACCTACTCTCACACTGTACACAGGTAATGCCGCCTACTCACATACTGTACACAGGTAATACCATCCACTCTCACACTGTACACAGGTAATGCTACCTACTCACATACTGTACACAGGTAATACCACCTACTCTCACACTGTACACAGGTAATGCTACCTACTCACATACTGTACACAGGTAATGCCACCTACTCTCACACTGTACACAGGTAATGCCACCTACTCACATACTGTACACAGGTAATGCCACCTACTCTCACACTGTACACAGGTAATACCACCTACTCTCACACTGTACACAGGTAATGCCACCTACTCACATACTGTACACAGGTAATGCCACCTACTCTCACACTGTACACAGGTAATGCCACCTACTCTCACACTGTACACAGGTAATGCCACCTACTCTCACACTGTACACAGGTAATGCCACCTACTCACATACTGTACACAGGTAATGCCACCTACTCTCACACTGTACACAGGTAATGCCACCTACTCTCACACTGTACACAGGTAATACCACCTACTCTCACACTGTACACAGGTAATGCCACCTACTCACATACTGTACACAGGTAATGCCACCTACTCTCACACTGTACACAGGTAATGCCACCTACTCTCACACTGTACACAGGTAATACCACCTACTCTCACACTGTACACAGGTAATGCCACCTACTCACACACTGTACACAGGTAATGCCACCTACTCTCACACTGTACACAGGTAATGCCACCTACTCTCACACTGTACACAGGTAATGCCACCTACTCTCACACTGTACACAGGTAATGCCACCTACTCACATACTGTACACAGGTAATGCCACCTACTCTCACACTGTACACAGGTAATGCCACCTACTCTCACACTGTACACAGGTAATGCCACCTACTCACACACTGTACACAGGTAATGCCACCTACTCTCACACTGTACACAGGTAATGCCACCTACTCTCACACTGTACACAGGTAATACCACCTACTCTCACACTGTACACAGGTAATGCCACCTACTCACATACTGTACACAGGTAATGCCACCTACTCTCACACTGTACACAGGTAATACCACCTACTCTCACACTGTACACAGGTAATGCCACCTACTCACACACTGTACACAGGTAATGCCACCTACTCTCACACTGTACACAGGTAATGCCACCTACTCACATACTGTACACAGGTAATACCATCCACTCTCACACTGTACACAGGTAATGCCACCTACTCTCACACTGTACACAGGTAATGCCACCTACTCACATACTGTACACAGGTAATGCCACCTACTCTCACACTGTACACAGGTAATGCCACCTACTCTCACACTGTACACAGGTAATGCCACCTACTCACATACTGTACACAGGTAATGCCACCTACTCTCACACTGTACACAGGTAATGCCACCTACTCTCACACTGTACACAGGTAATACCACCTACTCTCACACTGTACACAGGTAATACCATCCACTCTCACACTGTACACAGGTAATGCCACCTACTCTCACACTGTACACAGGTAATGCCACCTACTCACATACTGTACACAGGTAATGCCACCTACTCTCACACTGTACACAGGTAATACCACCTACTCTCACACTGTACACAGGTAATACCATCCACTCTCACACTGTACACAGGTAATGCCACCTACTCTCACACTGTACACAGGTAATGCCACCTACTCACATACTGTACACAGGTAATGCCACCTACTCACATACTGTACACAGGTAATGCCACCTACTCTCACACTGTACACAGGTAATGCCACCTACTCACATACTGTACACAGGTAATGCCACCTACTCTCACACTGTACACAGGTAATGCCACCTACTCACATACTGTACACAGGTAATACCATCCACTCTCACACTGTACACAGGTAATGCCACCTACTCTCACACTGTACACAGGTAATGCCACCTACTCACATACTGTACACAGGTAATGCCACCTACTCTCACACTGTACACAGGTAATGCCACCTACTCTCACACTGTACACAGGTAATGCCACCTACTCACATACTGTACACAGGTAATGCCACCTACTCTCACACTGTACACAGGTAATGCCAACCACTCTCACACTGTGCAGAGGTAATGCCACCTACTCTCACACTGTACACAGGTAATGCCACCTACTCTCACACTGTACACAGGTAATGCCAACCACTCTCACACTGTACACAGGTAATGCCATCTACTCTCACACTGTACACAGGTAATGCCAACCACTCTCACACTGTACACAGGTAATGCCACCTACTCTCACACTGTACACAGGTAATGCCACCTACTCTCACACTGTACACAGGTAATGCCACCTACTCACATACTGTACACAGGTAATGCCACCTACTCTCACACTGTACACAGGTAATGCCACCTACTCTCACACTGTACACAGGTAATACCACCTACTCTCACACTGTACACAGGTAATACCATCCACTCTCACACTGTACACAGGTAATGCCACCTACTCTCACACTGTACACAGGTAATGCCACCTACTCACATACTGTACACAGGTAATGCCACCTACTCTCACACTGTACACAGGTAATACCACCTACTCTCACACTGTACACAGGTAATACCATCCACTCTCACACTGTACACAGGTAATGCCACCTACTCTCACACTGTACACAGGTAATGCCACCTACTCACATACTGTACACAGGTAATGCCACCTACTCTCACACTGTACACAGGTAATACCACCTACTCTCACACTGTACACAGGTAATACCATCCACTCTCACACTGTACACAGGTAATGCCACCTACTCTCACACTGTACACAGGTAATGCCACCTACTCACATACTGTACACAGGTAATGCCACCTACTCACATACTGTACACAGGTAATGCCACCTACTCTCACACTGTACACAGGTAATGCCACCTACTCACATACTGTACACAGGTAATGCCACCTACTCTCACACTGTACACAGGTAATGCCACCTACTCACATACTGTACACAGGTAATACCATCCACTCTCACACTGTACACAGGTAATGCCACCTACTCTCACACTGTACACAGGTAATGCCACCTACTCACATACTGTACACAGGTAATGCCACCTACTCTCACACTGTACACAGGTAATGCCACCTACTCTCACACTGTACACAGGTAATGCCACCTACTCACATACTGTACACAGGTAATGCCACCTACTCTCACACTGTACACAGGTAATGCCAACCACTCTCACACTGTGCAGAGGTAATGCCACCTACTCTCACACTGTACACAGGTAATGCCACCTACTCTCACACTGTACACAGGTAATGCCAACCACTCTCACACTGTACACAGGTAATGCCATCTACTCTCACACTGTACACAGGTAATGCCAACCACTCTCACACTGTACACAGGTAATGCCACCTACTCTCACACTGTACACAGGTAATGCCACCTACTCTCACACTGTACACAGGTAATGCCACCTACTCACATACTGTACACAGGTAATGCCACCTACTCTCACACTGTACACAGGTAATGCCACCTACTCTCACACTGTACACAGGTAATACCACCTACTCTCACACTGTACACAGGTAATACCATCCACTCTCACACTGTACACAGGTAATGCCACCTACTCTCACACTGTACACAGGTAATGCCACCTACTCACATACTGTACACAGGTAATGCCACCTACTCTCACACTGTACACAGGTAATACCACCTACTCTCACACTGTACACAGGTAATACCATCCACTCTCACACTGTACACAGGTAATGCCACCTACTCTCACACTGTACACAGGTAATGCCACCTACTCACATACTGTACACAGGTAATGCCACCTACTCACATACTGTACACAGGTAATGCCACCTACTCTCACACTGTACACAGGTAATGCCACCTACTCACATACTGTACACAGGTAATGCCACCTACTCTCACACTGTACACAGGTAATGCCACCTACTCACATACTGTACACAGGTAATACCATCCACTCTCACACTGTACACAGGTAATGCCACCTACTCTCACACTGTACACAGGTAATGCCACCTACTCACATACTGTACACAGGTAATGCCACCTACTCTCACACTGTACACAGGTAATGCCACCTACTCTCACACTGTACACAGGTAATGCCACCTACTCACATACTGTACACAGGTAATGCCACCTACTCTCACACTGTACACAGGTAATGCCACCTACTCTCACACTGTACACAGGTAATACCACCTACTCTCACACTGTACACAGGTAATGCCACCTACTCACATACTGTACACAGGTAATGCCACCTACTCTCACACTGTACACAGGTAATACCACCTACTCTCACACTGTACACAGTTCTATAAGTGCTGGTGATACACACAATTTTACAACATATAAATGTCTATAGATACTGGGAGAGCAGGCTGACCTCTCACTTATTAGCACCATTCTATAGGTGCTACCCACTGAAAGTTGTACACGGTCCACTAGATAAGGCATAGCTAATAACATTCACTGTGAATCCCTGACTATGATTGCAAGCTCTGCAGACCAATTAGAGAAAGGGAAGTGTGTACTGTAGTCACTACAGTGTAGTGTATGTTATTAAAACCTCAGCATCCAGCATTATGCAGTGAGGGACAATAGCCAATAGATAAGCTGTAAATTGTTCTGCTAGTGAAATCCTTAAATCCTTCTGCTGCCACAAAACCATTCTGCCTCCCCTGGTCCTGGGGGTCACACTCACAGCATTTCCAGTGCAATCACTTTACAGTCACCCTAAGTCCATGGCAGGGAATCATGCCTGATACATTGCTGCCAACCTGTTACCTTAGTAAGGCACATACATGAAGCACACATACATAACACATGTGGCAGCTCCAGCACATGTGTATTCTTCATGTGACCACTGATGGGACAGAGGTGGATTACAGTCACCATGAGACACAGAACAAGTGTGAGGGGGGGGGGTCTGCTCTGAGGGTCAGATTTGGCCAGGGGGTCACCTTGGCACATGAGTTGTGAATGAGACCCCATGGCACATGCTTGCCTGTGAAGGAAAGGGTTATTGCCCTGTAGGTGGGCACACAGCCTGCTGGGCACTTACCTCTTGATGTAGTTTCTGCCGTACAGGATCTGTTGCAGCAAGGTCACCAGGGCGAAGGCGCAGATGAAGATGAAGAATAAAGTTCTGTTGCCCAGCAGGTCCCTGCTGGATGAGGGGTCCGCGTACCCCATGTCCAGGGCACCCCCCCTCCCCCCTCCCCAAAATGCCAGTGAGAGGGATTAGGATGTCTCTAAAGCTGTTTATTTATTTGCAGGGCTGCAGGAGGATGATATTGCCCTTGTTATTCACAGTGGTGTAAGCATGGCAAGCCCCTCGCCCAGCCCCCCATCCAGAGGACAAGGTGCCCCATTGTGCAGCCTCAGTGGCTCCCTCTATGCCCTGCGCCCAGGGTAAAGTTTCCAAGAGCCCAGGACGTGGGTAACATGCAAAAGAAGGCTGGTCCCCCCCAACTCCAGCTAGAGGGGTGGAATAAATGCAGATCTCCCTGCGAGTGTCTCTCCCTCCCTCCTCCCCCACCAGTGATCTTCCAGGCAGGCTGATGATGTTCCAGATGACTGGGGAGAGACACGGGCTGGCTCCCCCATGTATGAGCTACAGCAGCAGCAGCAGTATCTCAGAGAGACGTGACCAGCTTCCTCTATCCCCTGCAATCATCAGCAGCTGCATTCTGCCCATAGACAGCCCAGGCTGCTGCATCCTGCCCATAGACCAGGCTGCTGCCTGCTGCAATACCTCTCTCTCTGCTGAGCAGATAGCTGGGGCTCCCCTGGCTGCACACAGCCAAGGTCACACTGTGCATCTGCCCAAGGACACGGCTCCTGCATGGTGCTGGGTGTCTGCAGCAGAATCTCCTCCTGCCATACCGCTATATACCCTCTGCTGGGCAGGCTGCCTCCTCACCTACTCAGTGCACTGATTTATTCACACACCAGCTTAGGTGCACAGCATGGGAGACGGGGGGTACAGACATGGTCTCAATGCCACAAATCCATTCGGATAGTATTTTATTTTTAAGTTTTGGATTTTGAGTCTTAATTTCTGTCCCATTAAAGTTACAGATCAGAATAATTATTACTACAATCTATCAGATATCTAAAATTGGCATGTATCCCGGTGGTCTGATGCCGGCGGTCAGAATACAGGCGCCGGAATCCCGACAGCATAAAGAATCCCCGCGCCAGGATCCCAACGGTAAGTATTAGGGTTAGGGGGAGGGTTAGGTTTAGGGGTTAGGCCAGTGGTTCCCAAACTTTTTTGAATCACGGCGCCCTAGAGTATCAAAAAGTTTCTTATTGAGAAATTCAGAAACAAAAAATGAAAGTAAGTAAATTGTGCTTCTATGTCACCCTTAGGGTCAGTTATGTGGTGGTTGACAGGGCTGTGCTTTTTGTCCACATATTCTTTTTAGCACTGGTTTTGCCTATCGCACTGAATAAAATTCATTTTATTTGGTACTGGATCACCAACCCAAGGCACCCCAGCAGGGACAGACTGGGCTGTTTTTCAGCCCTGGCAGTCCGCCATGCACTCGCGTGTAAAGGGGGCATGGTTAATTCAAGGGGGCGTGCCTCGAGTCACGGGGGCTGGCCTCACGGCACGCCCCCGTCTCTCCCCGGCCCAGCACAGCAGCCGCCGGCCCATCCATGCCTCCACCCCTTCCGTCTCCGTGAAATTATAATGATTCCGGAGCTTTGGGGTGGAGGGCGGGGGACTTTTCCTTTCCCCCTCTTCTAGCCTGTCCTCAGGCCAACGGCCATTCTGGCATATGCCAGAAGAGCCCGATGGCCAGTCCGGCCCTGCACCCCAGGGTGCCACAGCACACAGTTTGGGAACCACTCGGTTAGGCAAGTGGAGGAGGGTTACGGTTAGGCTGTAGGGAGAGGGTAAGGGGGGGGGGTTATTAGACAGCGGGAAAGGTGGGTTAGGCGACTTATCGTTGGGCAGCGGATTCTGATTCTATCCAAACCCTTTTGGCCTTGTTATGAGATCCAAACTTGGCGGGAAGATCTGATCCAAAACCAAACCACTCATCTCAAATTATATGGGAACTACCGTATGTAAACGCTGCAACGCCCGCCATTGCACCGGTCCCTTCTAGGTTCCATTCAGTTATCCATTGCAGTCATTTTCTGCCAAAATCACGTAACATGCAATTTTCTACTTCACAAAATTCTAGATGAATTCAAACGTTATTTTCGCTCCGTGCCTATAACCCCACGCGCTGATTCACACGTGCTGGGCCTGCCGACGTACTGGCCAAACAACACTCGCTACCACTTGTAGCACTTTCATTTCCTCTAGAAATATTGACATGGTATCTAACATAGGAGTAGTTAGGGATAATGTGCGGGCAATGCTGTAAAGTGCCAATAGCAATGGCATCATTTATCCACCATCAATAAATGATTTTGCCCCTACATTTAACACTTTTGTTACAGTCACATAGGGGGTACATGCTGAATATGCATGTTTGGGGCTACAGTAAGGGCCTCATTCAGAGGCGGTCGTAGGATGCAAGCGGTCGCTCAGAAACAGGGCGGCCGCTTGCCTCCAGAACGGCCGCCTCCATGTCGGTCGTTAGGCTGTGGGTTAACACCCACAGCTCTAATGACCGCTAAGGGAGATGGTCGCGATGGTCAAGACCATCGGGGCTTACGACGAGACCCTAGGGTAGGGTCTCGTCAACCTTAAGCCCCAGGGAGCTTCCTGCTCTGTTTGAGCAGGAAGCTCCCCACTGACATCACTGATGATGTCAGTGGGGACGCCCACAAAACGGCAAGCGTTCCGAAAGGAACGCCTCCGTTTGGCCGGGCACGCCCCCTGCCCGCCCAGCAAACGGAGCGAGCTGTCATTCAACATCGGGTGATCCGTCGTTAGCGGGGGCTCGCGCCCTGTGGACCAACTTCGAGTCGGTTTCGAGCGCTCGCGACCGACTCTGAATAAGGTCCTAAGTGTGGCTGATGTGTTCGCTGCAAATGAGCCAGCCCCTTCGAGTCGTATTGTAGAATGTGAGCACCCCGAAAATGTCAAAAATGTATCTTACATGGTAACTAGTATAGTAGACAAAGCATAAAAAAATTAAAAAAATTGTTCAAATTTATAAAAAAAAAAAATTAAAAACCATTACACATAAAAAAAAAATATTTTTCAAATAATTTTTTAATGATTGTTAATGTTACTGTCTAATTAGGCTTGGAGAAGAAGACGTTACTATTGAAACAGCTACACATGTCCCCAGCAGAGGTTATCACCAGCAATAACAGTATTGTCATCTACGGTATCCGCTAACATGGGACGAAACGAGGGGGGGAAAGCCCTTCATTGTGGCCAACAATACAGCTTTTTACCATATGATAGATCTGCCTCAGCATGCTAGGACTTGGATTATGGTACTCTTGTCTGGCATGGCCTTGTAGTCCCACCAGGCCTGGTGCTAGGGTGTTCGGTGCCACCTTGCAAACTATAGATTAACGCCCTCCTATAAATATGACCTCTTGACATGGAACATATTACTCCTTATTCTTGTTATGCCACACAGTAGAGCCCCTTATGCAAATTATGCCATACAGTAAAGCCCCTTATACACTTTATGCCACATAGAGCCCCTTAATCACATTATGCCACACAGGAGAGCCCCTTATACACATTACACCACACAGTAGTACCTTTTACACACATTATGCCACCCAGTAATACCCCTTATACACATTATGCCACACAGTAGTACCCCTTATACACATTATGCCACACAGCAGTACCCCTTATACACATTATGGCACACAGTAGTGCTCCTTATCCACATTATGCCACACAGTAGTACCCAGCAGTGGCTCCTGCCCTCTTTCCTGAGGCGGTCCCGCGCATGCGCTTAACACTGGCTTCTGGAGGCTGCATTTGTTGCAGCCCTGAGAAGTCCTGTAGGGCTGCCTGAAAGGCAGAGCAGCAGCTTCCACTGGAAGCCGCTCTCTGCTAATCGCAGCCCGGACTGGCAGTCCCAAGGAGACCCTTTGTGTGACTGGCAGGTGGAGCTTCCAATGGGAAGCCACAGTCACAGTGAAGCCAGTGCAGTCGCAAACTGCAACTGGCTCACCAAAGTAGCAGATATTACTGGGGAGGCTGAAACCCTGCAACCCCTAGATAAAATCCGCCACTGGTAGTACCCCTTATACAAACTAAGCCACATAGTAGGGTCCCCCCTTACCTATCTGTTATTAAACAGTGGACTGGGCCCAATGTCCAGCCACTCATCAGTAGCTCAGGCTATTGCCTGCCTACCTTAGGGTGCACAAATTGACCTGGGCCTCATGCCCAGAGTCACTTTTACTTGTGACCGGTTTCAGGGTGGGACGGCGCCACTCCAGCTTAGCGCCCTCCTGCAATGCCAACCCCACTTACCGCATTGCGTCGGCCCTAAGTCCCACCACACAATTTATTTGCCCGCAGCATACTGTAAGCACCGAGTTCCTGACACACTTTGGGACCGACACTGAGTCATCTGCAATTGTCCCTGCATGGCGTGCACGGAGCTAAATGCGTATATTCATTTGTACGCACGTATTGCCCCTGTCCATCTGCATTATCAGAGCACACTTGCACAACTTTGTACATGGTGCAAAAGAGCCGTCTGATAAAAGCGTCATTACTTCTGCGCATAACTCTGCATAGCCCATCATTCCGCTGACAGCCCCCAACTGACCACAGTTATGCCCTCGCAGTCGCAAGTGGAGCTGCGACGGAATTGCATACGACTCTGCGCCGCTCATAATACATACTGTAGGCTTGGCTCCGGAGCACGCACAGCGAAAAAAGCATGCAAGATACGTTTGTCAGACCGGCTGAGGTTCGACTTCCCGTGGGCCGGTATGGCTCTACTGCGGACACTGGGCCTGATTCAGAGCCGGACGCTATTTGCGCTGGCTCGCTCAGAAACAGGGGCCGGCTATTTAAATTGAGCGCTCGCTCTTTGCGGTCTGTTGACGCCTCTATGTGTGAGCGAGCGAACGAAACATGCGCTCGCTATTTTGTAAAGACGCCCCCTGGCCGCTCGCATCCTACGTCATCTCCACTATTTATTGGATTAATCGAGTACATCGAAAGGTGTCTGAACTGCTCGCAGTGCTTGTGGTTGGATTTTCCTACCGCAATCA
Organism: Taudactylus pleione; assembly: GCA_031769625.1. Taxonomy (NCBI): domain Eukaryota; kingdom Metazoa; phylum Chordata; class Amphibia; order Anura; family Myobatrachidae; genus Taudactylus; species Taudactylus pleione. Next base: position 11,565,973 of record JAUIMM010000188.1, read on the forward strand.
TGCGAACAGTTCAGGCTAAGAGACAACCAAGTGACGTGGCCGATGATGCTGCTTTGTTAATTATGCACACCCTTAAAACGCCCGTTTTGACCGTTTGGCACGCCTGCGTTCGGATCTCCATTCCCCGTTTTCAAGCACCTTCCCCTGTTACCACCCACAAACGCCTCATCCTGTCACTCAAATTAGCAGGCACTCGCTATTTTGCGAGCGCATGATTTCCGACCGCACTGACTGGTTGGCACATGCGCATTATGACCCATACGCATGCGCAGATGTGCGAACATCGCTCGGAGCGAACGAGCGGCCGCTCACGAGCAGCTCTGAATCAGGCCCACTGCGCGAGGCTCATCAGACGTGTCAGGAACATAGGGCCAGACTAAGAGGTGCTTACACTGGCGATGTCGCACGAAAGAAGCCGATATTTTATGTCTGCGCCTGCGTCCAAGTTGCGCTACGCATGCGTCCCGATGATGAGCGCTTTTAGACGTAGAAAGAATTTGGATGCAGGGAAAGTGAATACTAATGTGGGGGTCACGAAGTGGATAGCCAGACGCCAGTGTGTCGCTGACAGCGGCCGTGTCTAAAGACGCAGTAGCACTGAAGCACAGGACGCCATGCACAGACAGAGAAATTGCACCTGCCATTGGACTGGTGTTAGTATTGATGTTGCGACCGATGGTGCTCTAAAAACGCACTAAGAAGGATTAGCGGCGCGGCCTGTGAGGGTCTCAGTAGGAAGATCATCGGTCGTGGCATTAGCATAAAGACGCAGAAGCAACTGTGCGCACCTCTGAATGAGGCCCCTAGCGTTGCACTCAGATAGCACATGCAAAGCAGCACGTTCTGTTGGGCTAAAACATGGCGTCAGGGCCAGCGAAACGCGCTAAGCACCATAGGCGCAATTGGAGGGCACTGGACGGCGTCACACACATCCGTCACTGACCTAAAGATGTTTTCCGTCTTCAGAAGAAGATTTCATTTATTGGTTTGAACATAAGTTGTAAAGCGCAACGGAATATCCTGGCGCTATATAAGTAACTGTTTATAGATGGAAAAAAAAAACAACCTCCTGCAACTTGTACTAAATGCAATGATTTACCTATTCGGGCTTCCTAGCAATGTTTCTATATCATCAGGCACAGTTGTTTATTTCGGCTTCCCTGCAATGGGACGCAAATCTGCTGAGCTCTCCGCACAGAACTACAGAGCGCGTCCAGGAATGCCGGCTCAGCAGGCTGTTAGGTAAAGGCTGGAGCTGGACCGCTGTAAGCTCCTGGGAATGCGGCCAGGCTCACAGGGAGAGCAGTCAGCAGTAGCACTCGGGTGCAATTAAAGCAGATTTGTCCACTTCAGCGACGCTCTGCATTGACGCTTTGTGGCGCATCCAACAAAAATAAATAACCTGGCTAAAAATAACAGGAGAGGGAGAATAGAGAAGCAATGTGTTTAGTGAAGGCTGCAGGAGAGAATGTGCAAATTAAAGTCATCTGGAGACGTAAAACGCCTGTAATATTTATTGGACACAGGAGCCCATTTGTTTCTGGGTTTTACAAACGATAATTACAATTTCATATCGCCGCTAATCAGGAATGACTGTCCAATCAAGTTATTTGCTCTCGTTCTCATGATCCGGTGGCATCGCTTAGGTAATGGAAAGGGAATCCAGTCACAATGTCGGTATTATAAGGTTAGGGTTAGGCCGGGGGACAGGTTATTAGGGTTAGATACTAGGGAGAGGGTTAGGCTGCAGGGGGTAGGTTAGGATTAGGTTGGGGGGCAGGAAATTAGGGTTAGGCACTAGGGGGAGTTAGGGTGGGGGGGCAGGAAATTAGGGTTAGGCACTAGGGAGAGGTTTAGGTTGGGGGGGCAGGAAATTAGGGTTAGGTACTAGGGAGAGGTTTAGGATGGGGGGGCGGGAAATTAGGGTTAGGTACTAGGGGGAGGTTTAGGGTGGGGGGGCAGGAAATTAGGGTTAGGCACTAGGGGGAGGGTTAGGTTGGGGGGCAGGAAATTAGGGTTAGGCACTAGAGAGAAGGTTAGGTTGGGGGGGCAGGAAATTAGGGTTAGGCACTAGGGAGAGGTTTAGGGTGGGGGGGCAGGAAATTAGGGTTAGGTACTAGGGGGAGGGTTGGGGTTAGTCTGCGGGAGGGAGGTTAGGGTTAGGCAGTAGGGGAGGGTTAGGGATAAGAGGAGAGATACTTACATGAAGGAGCATCACAGGTCCGCGCCAGAAGACACTGTCACGTGGCCTCCAGGACCCGAAAGAAGACACTGGAGCTGCCGCTGGCATCAGGAGAAGGTAAGTGACCACTGGGCCACTTGGGACGGTTTGTTGACAGTTCATCGTGTCGACATATCTTTTTAGACATGATGAAAGTCAACATGATCCCTGGCAACAGTTGGGTCATGCCGACATGCTGCATGTTGACAGTTGTACCATATAAACAATATCATGTCGACCTAATGACCACATCCGGAGGAAGTTACCACTGAAGGGCTCATTATCGTGGATCTTTTGCCACTTTCACTGTTGCTACCCATGAAAAATGTTTATTCTCTGACTAATGTCTGTCCAGGGACAGCAGCATGCAGAATGGGGGATGCACCAGAGGAAGACAGTGAATTTAATAAGATCTATGCATGTTTCTATAATGAAAAGCACAAAGTTTAAAGATGAAATAGAGCGAGAGAACCCACATAGCGGAAAATCGTAACAGGCAGATTTATTACTCACAATTCAGAGAAATGCCGACTCGCAGGCATACGGGGCAACACAAGCCTCCTAATAATGACCTATTAATACGATTTCAGATGGATCAGTTACATTCAACCCGTGTCAGACTGGACAGCTCTGACTTTCCTCACCGTAGAGGGTTTGCCACTTTTGGACGCTCACCCCTTTGCCGTCTCCTGCTCCCAATGTAGGGAGCAGAGGAGGCTGCGATTTCCTGGAGCAGGGAGACTGACTGGGCCGTTTATCTGCCTGTAGCAGCTGCAGCACGCTCGTACACGAGGATTCCATCTGCCCAGGTCTGTGAAATAGAGCAGAACAGAGAGCTTCTATCCACCTTTACACAGTGGGACCGATCCTGAGTTGGGAGTAAAGCAAAAAAAGAGCAAACGACTGTACGCCTGGACAAAACAAGCTGCAATGCAAGGGGAGCAAATACATTTATTATGGTTGTATGCAGCGCAAATACCAGCTGCTTATGCATGTAGCCCACAAATGCTGGGACAGCTTTAAATTTACCCTGCAAGTTAGAGTTGAGCTTGGACCCACCTCTGCCAAATCAAAATCTCTCTGCTATTTATGGCCATCGACCATCATCATCATCGATGGCTAACTGCCGGTGGTTTTGAGTGATGTTTTTTGTTTTGTTTTTTCTTGACGGGACGCCCCATCCCTGTTTTTTTTTCATTGGACCACGGCCCGCCGTGTCCACAGAAGCGGTAGCCATCGAGGGGTGCAAAGCATTGATGTTTCACCATAAATGTTTTTTTATTTGTGTGTGATAATCACCTATATAAACATCGATGGTAACCATCGATAGACGCCCCCGATGGCCATCCCAATTCACTGCACATTTTACATCTGCAAAGCTTGCAGTGCAACATGGTCTTGCCAAAGTGCACAGTTAAGCTGGGTACACACTATACAATATACTGTATTGGTCAATCTTGCGATCCGCAATGGCCCAATGAGAATATGGGCCTGATTCAGACCCGGTCGCAAGTGCTGTGCGCTCGCAACCGGGTCAATGGTGGGCCAGTGCGCATGTGCGGCGTGCGCACTGCGTGTGCGCGAGCCCCAGAGCGAGCGCACAAAGCGCTCGCTCCAGGACTCACTACAAAAGGGGCGGCTGTCGATGTTGATCGACAGCTCGACCCCTTTTGTAGGCGTGGTCGGGGGGTGGCTTCACAAATGGAGACGTTCCCAAGTGAACACCTGCCGTTTGTGGGCGGCGGGCGGCCTCACTGACATCACCAGTGATGTCAGTGGGAGAGCTTCCGGCTCTGTTAGAGACGAAAGCTCTCTGGGGCTTGCGGCCACGAGACCCTACCACAAGGGTCTCGTCGCAAGCCCGATGGTAGCGATGGTCTTGACCATCGCGACCATCATCATGGCCGCTCGCATAAGCTGTGGGTGGTAACCCACAGCTATGCGAGCGGCCAAGAGGCCGCAACTTTAAAACCAAGCACCCGCCCTGATTCAGAGTGAGCGCTCGCTTTTTGCGAGCGCCTCTGAATCCGGCCCTATGTGCACAGAACTCAACCAATATATTATCGAACAAAAGTAAATTTAATAAATGTTACTGGAAAACAGCCACTCAAAAACTCAGACCCCAAACTTTCACTTCGGGGCCTCTAAGTTCACGATGGAAAGTGTTTATTACACCAGCATTATTTCTGCCCTGAATAAAGGCTGCCACATATTGTCACATCACATGCCTGCATTTCTGCTTCTCCCTGCCAGATAATGACTTCATCAGGCCCCTTTGTTACAGCAGATGGGGAATTTCCATTGTCCTCCGTTGTACGCCAGTGTTTGTTATACCAATCTCAGTATGATATTCCAGAAATCTGGGACAGGAATTGGCACGCGTGTCACTGACCTATCTAGCTGTGAATTGCAGAAATATCACTGACAAGGACATTTATAGCCAGAGACGGACGGAAAGAATCGCAGCGTGTCATGAGAATATCAGGCCTCCCCATCCTTCAGGCTCCTGTAATATGAATCACTATCAAACTCCATCCGAGGAGACAGATAGGAGACTTTAGGCACCTCGGGATAAGTCAGCGGCCGGGAGAGAAAGTCTCCGATCAGTGGCATAAATTATGGTCGTCATCCTTCAAGGAAACTGAGTAACTCAATTCTTTTCGTGAAATATTTTTGTAAACAACTTAATTTTTTTTTTCTAGGTTTAATTGGCCGCACTGGGCTTATTGCGGTGCTTCACATATTTACATTTTTTTCGGGGGGGGTGGAGGGTGGAGTAATTTTTCCACAGACGCCTGAGGAGACTCAGGCGATTATATCAGCAGCAATGCCACGTACTGTATGGATGCAGTAACAGCTTTCTACTATTCTTGCTCTGGCCCTTGAGATTTGCAGGTGAGGTAAATTATGTTTGTAAAGCTCATTTATTAAGTCTTTAGCCATTTAAGTGGGTGTAAATTGAGATAAAATATAGAAACCACATTCAGATCACCTGCACTCTGCGTATGGAGGGGTCTCATTCTGCACGAGTAACTCTACATAGAGGTCCTGATTCAAAGGTGGACGCGGAGCTGGCGCCAGGTCTACTAGCGCCATGTGTGAGAAATTTTGTAGCGCTGCCCACCCTAATCCAATTGTATCCATATTTAATGGTTTTATTATTATTATTATTATTATTATTATTATTAATACACACATTGACCCCCACAGGAAAAAAACCAACACATTGGATCTGATTCAGAGCTTTAAGCTTATGCATACAGCTGCTGCGTCTTTTGCCTCAGCTAACGCTGCAGGAGGCGTCTGAGGCGTCTGAAGGAAAAAGACACCTCCAGGCCACATCTCACATCTGATGCCTGCATCCAGGGGCTTTTCCAAGAGAGGAGGGGGCACGTGTGCAGACTCTGTCCAGGGCCCCTTCCTAGCTCTCTCTCCGCCAGCTGGCAGCGCACTGAGCGCAGCGTCGCAGCGATAGACTCTGGGCACTAGTCTGTGCCCAGAGTCTACAGCGCATGCTCAGGTCACTGGGAAAATGTCACGGCAGCCATTTTCCTCTTATTTTCCCTACTGTGCATGCGCAAAACACCAAGTACAATGGCGGCCATTTTCCGGCACTGACGTGGGACTCCGGAGTGGTAACTATTAAAAATATGGGTGCAGGGTGTACGGTGTGGGTCCCCCTGGATCCAGGGGCCCGTGTGCCCCGCACACCCTGCACCATTCATGCCTACTCTCCTGGAAGTCGTGGGAAGCTCACGATTTTTCAGGTAACCCCCCATGCCGCCGGTAGAGTAGGCACTTCTCCTGCATTCCTGCCCACTTCCTAGTGAAGTGGGGGTCTCTTTAAGAATTGCGTCATTAGGCCACGCCCCTATTAAAATATGCGCTAAGAGTGGCAATTTACCGCAAGGGGACGGGGCTCAATGACGCAAAATGTCAGGCCCCGCCCCTCATCGCCGCCCACCTGCGAGTATGCCCTGCACCAATTATAGATACGCCCCTACCTGCAATCAAAGATGCAGGAATGGATCAACAACACAACCATCGGTCACAATGTTTGCAGCATTGCCCCCATCTAAGAGAGCCTAAGCTTACTCAGAATGGCCACCTCCTGCCTGCTTGTGAGGCCAGGACTCCTACGTTTTCTGGAAACGCAGGCTGGCGCCACCCCCTCCCCGCTCCCAAACTGCCACAGCCTGTCAATCATGCTGCGGCTTAGGGGCACTGTGGCCGCTATCGCAGCCAGTGATCGATACATGAGCAGAACAGATCCTGCACATGCGATGATCATTAAACATCGGAGTTGTACACAAACAAGGCATGAGCGGGTTCGGATTTAAGAAATTCGAACCCCCCGAGCCCCTCGATCCGAGCCAGGAACAGAGTATGGCTTGGGTTTTCCCGCCAGACTCGGTTCCCGGAACAAGGCAAAACTTCAACCTCGTGCTGTCAGATTCTCGCGGGTTTTGTATTCTATAAAAGGTCCCCGCGTCAGCGCCATTTTTCACTCCGGCTGTGGACAGTGAAGAGGGAGGGTGGGGGTTGCTGTGCTGGTGCTGCTGTTGTCCATAGGGGCTGTGTCCAAAATCCATAGGGGCTGGCTGGGCTGTGTTGTGCAGTGTTGTTGTCCCATAAAGGCTGTGTGCAGACAGAAGAGGGGGGCTTCAGTGGCTTCTGTCTCACTGTAGTGCTAAAGGGGTGCTGTAGTGTTGTCCAGGGGGTGATCTGTCCATCAGGGGTGCTATATATTTTTTTTTTTCTGTGTTTGTGTGCACGTTAGCCGCACGTGCATAAACAAAGTAGCAGCGCCAAGCGTGCACCTGTGTCATAAGTCAAGGGCCGGCTGGTCTCTTGAATGATGGTGTAACCCCCAAAGTGCCCAAAAAGTTTAAAACATTTTATTTTTGTTTATTTTTCTGTGTTTGTGTGCGCGTTAGCCACACGTATCAAATTCACATAAATGGAGGACAAAAATTTGGAGGATAAAATAGGGATAGATCAAGAACCACTTCCTCCTAGTGCTGAAGCTGCTGCCACTAGTCATGACATAGACGATGAAATGCCATCAACGTCGTCTGCCAAGGCCGATGCCCAATGTCATAGTAGAGGGCATATAAAATCCCAAATGCCAAAGTTCAGGAAAATGACCTTAAAAAATACATTTAAATCGTCTGTGGAGAACGTAAACTTGGCAATATGCCTTTTATGACATGGAGTGGCAAGGAACGGCTAAGGTCTTTCCCTGTGTTCATGACTAGTGATTCAGCTTCACATGACGATGGAAGCCCTCCTCCTCCCGCTAGAAAAATCAAACGAGTTAAGCTGGCAAAAGCACAGCGAAGAACTGTGTGTTCTAATAAGATATCACAAATCCCCAAGGAGAGCCCAAGTGTGGTGGCGGTTGCGATGCCTGACCTTCCCAACACTGGACGGGAAGAGGTGGCTCCTTCCACCATTTGCACCATTTGCCCTCTGCAAGTGCTGGAAGGAGCACCCACAGTCCACTTGCTGATATTCAAATTGAAGATGTCACTGTTGAAGTACAACAGGATGAGGATATTGGTGTAGCTGGTGCTGAGGAGGAAGTTGACGAGGAGGATTCTGATGGTGATGTGGTTTGTTTAAATCAGGCATCGGGGGAGACAGTTGTTGTCCGTGGGATGAAAAAGCCCATCACGGTCATGCCTGGGCAGAAGACCAAGCATTCCACCTCTTTGGTCTGGAAATATTTCTATCCAAATCCGGACAACAACTGTCTTGCCATATGTACCGTATGTAAAGGTGGAATAAGTAGGGGTAGGGATGTTAACCACCTAGGAACATCCTCCCTTATACGTCACCTGCAGCACGTTCATAAAAAGTTACTGTCAAGTTCAGAAAATGTGGCTAAGACCATAAGCAGTCCAGGGACACCAAAATTCCTTTGTCCTGTTGGATCCAAGCGCCTGCAAACCACACCGCCAACTCCCTCGTCAATTTCCTCAGTAAGGATCGGAAGTAGTCCTGCAGGCCATGTCACTGGCATGACTGACACCTCTCCTATCCGGGATTCCTCCGGAGGATCCTGCATTGCTACGCCTACTGCTGCTGCTGGGAGTCGTTCATCATCCCAGAGAGAAAGTAGGAACACCACTACTTCTTTTACTAAGCAATTGACCCTCCAACAGTCCTTAGCGAGGAGGATGAAGTATGACAGCAGTCATTCTGTTGCAAAGCGGATAATTGAGGCCTTGACAGCTATGTTGGTGTTAGACGTGCGTCCGGTATCCGCCATTGGTGCAGTGGGATTTAGACAATTGATGGAGGTAGTGTGTCCCCGGCACCAAATCCCATCTAGATTCCACTTCACTAGGCAGGCGATACTAAGACTGTACAGAAACGTCAGAAAAAGTGTCCTCATTGTCCTGAAAAATGCGGTTGTACCCAATGTCCACTTAACCACGGACATGTGGACAAGTGGAACAGGGCAGACTAAGGACTATATGACTGTGACAGCCCACTGGGTAGATGTATCGCCTTACGCAGCAACAACAGCAGCGTCACCAGTAGCAGCATCTCAGAAACGCCAGCTCGTTCCAAGGCAGGCTACGCCGTGTATCACCGGTTTCAGTAAGAGGCACACCGCTGACAACCTCTTAGAGAAACTGAGGGATATCATTGCCCAATGGCTTACCCCACTTAGACTCTCCCGGGGATTTGTGATATCTGACAACGCCACCAATATTGTGCGGGCATTACATCTGGGCAAATTCCAGCACGTCCCATGTTTTGCTCACACAATAAATTTGGTGGTGCAGAATTTTATGAAAAACAATAAGGGCATGCAGGAGAGTCTTTGGGTGGCCCGAAAATTTTCTGGCCACTTTCGCCATTCATTGACTGCGTGCCAAAGACTGGAGCGCCAGCAAACACTCTTGAACCTGCCCTGCCATCACCTGAAGCAAGAGGTTGTGACGCGGTGGAACTCAACCCTCTATATGCTTCAGAGGATGGAGGAGTAGCAAAAGGCCATTCAAGCCTATACATCCACCTATGACATAGGCAAAGGAGGGGGTATGCACCTGACTCAAGCGCAGTGGAGAATGATTTCCGTGTTGTGCAAGGTTCTCCAGCCGTTCGAACTTGCCACACGTGAAGTCAGTTCAGACACTGCCAGCTTGAGTCAGGTCATTCCCCTCATCAGGCTTTTGCAGAAGCAGCTGGAGAAGTGAAGGAGGAGCTAAGATGGAGCGATTCTGCTCGGCATGTGGGACTTGTGGATGAAGCCCTTCATTCGCTTTGCCAGGATTCGAGGGTGGTCAATCTGTTGAAATCAGACCACTACATTTTGGCCACCGTGCTCGATCCTAGGTTTAAAGCCTACATGATGTCTCTCTTTCCGGCGGACACAAGCCTGCAGAAGTGCAAAGACCTGCTGGTGAAAACACTGTCAGCTGAAGCGGAACGTGACACGTCGACAGCTCCTTCTTCATTTTCTCCCGTAACTGGGGTGCCAGGAAACAACTTAGGTATCCTAAGCAACCCGCTGGCAGTGATGTAGGGCAGGCAGGACCAAGTTTGGACATCTGGTCCGGACTGAAGGACCTGGCAACAATTTCTGACATGTCCACTGTCACTGCATATGATACTGTCACCATTGACAGAATGGTGGAGGATTACATCGGTGACAGCATCCAAGTAGGCATGTCAGACAGTCCGTACCTGTACTGACAGGAAAAAGAGGCAATTTGGAGGCCCCTGTACAAACTGGCTCTATTTTACCTAAGTTGCCCCCTCCAGTGTGTACTCCAAAAGAGTTTTTAGTGCACCCGGGAACCTTGTCAGCGAAAGGCGTAGGAGGTTGCTTCAATAAAATGTGGAGAAGATGATGTTCATCAAAATTAATTATCAATTCTTCCAGGGAGACCAGCCTCCAGAAAGTACAGAGGGACCTGTGGTGGTGGATTCCAGCAGGTACGAATTAATACTCTGTGAGGATGAGGACAACACTGAAGAGGGTGAGGAATCGGTGGATGAGGACGACATCTTGCCTCTGTAGAGCCATTTTGTGCAGGGACAGATTAATTGCCAGCTTGTTTTGTGGGGGCCCAAACGAACCAATCATTTCAGCCACAGTCTTGTGGCAGACCCTGGCGCTGAAATGTTTGGTTTGTTAAAGTGTGCATGTTCTGTTTATACAACATAAGGGTGGGTGGGAGGGCCCAAAGACAATTCCATCTCGCATCTCTTTTTTTTCTTTGCAGTTTATACTCTTTGGGGCCTAGTTTTTCAACATGCCATCCTGTGTGCCACTGCAGTGCCACTCCTAGATGGGCCATGTGTTTGTTCCGCCCACTTGTGTCGCTTAGCATAGTCATCCAGCTACCTCGGTGCAACCTTTTTGCCTAAAAACAATATTGTGAGGTGTTCAGAATAGACTGGAAATGAGTGGAAATTAATGTTATTGAGATTAATAATAGCATAGGAACAAAAAAATAATAAATTCTGTGATTTTAACTATTTTTATGCTTTTTTCAAAAATTACAGATCCAAAACCCAGAACCCAAAACACGGAAGGGTGGTTTGGCAAAACCAATCCAGATACAAAACATGAAGAAAGATCCAGATCCAAACACAAAACACGAAAAGTGGAAGGTGCACACCCCTAACACAAACCATCAGATTTGTGTACAACTCTGAATCAGGCCCATTGGCCCCCACAAGAAAAAATAAAATAAAACACATTGGCTCCCACACAGATTAATTATTGCTCCAACCCCCACAGGAAACTTACCTGACCTGTCAGCAGAAAAGGAGAGAAAGGAGCTCCCAGTCCCTCCCTGCCCTCAGCCAGGGGCGGCACTGTACCCAGCAGTAGCTGGAGCCTCAATTACTATTGCTGGGTACACACCAGACGACTTGCAAACGATGCAATGGTCGTCTAGATTTCCCTTGAACTCCCGCACAAGCTATCTAGTTCATACACACTGTGCAATCTTCCAAACGATCTTTATGTGGTGGGGCTCTTGTGTGGCTGCTCTGCTATAATGGCCCCGGGTGTTCGCACAAATGCGGTCTTGCGTAAGTATTGATGGCAAAACCAAATGGTGTTCCTGGGTGGAGTGAGAGGTAGCCTGAAGTGTCACCATCTCAGAGGGGTGTCATGGGGGTGTCACTGAGATTTTGTTACCAGCGGGCGCCCGGCGGCTCCCTCCCTGCAGCCGGAGGCTGAAGCTCACTCCTGAGCTGCGCCTTCTGACTCTCGCAGTGTGCGAAGGGAGAGACGTCGTCATGAGGCGGCAGCAGGAGCAAGGCTTCAGATACGTACAATGTTGTTTGTGTGTCATTATGTGGGCATTGTATAAGGGGCACCACTACTGTGGGCATTGTATATGGAGCTATAGCAGATATCTCCATGGAATGAAGTCAGCATACTGGTGGTCGGGATGCCGGCGGTCAGAATCCCAACCAGAGTCAGTGCGGGCCAAAAAAGGGGGGAGGGTCTCATAGGGAAAGGGCATGGCCATACTATAGTACCCCAAATTCACATTCAAGTAGTGCCCCTTATTCACATTACACTGCTGTTCCTTATACACGTTACGCTAAATTGTAGTAGTGCCCCTTACACATTACGCCACACAGTAGTAATGCCCCTTACACATTACGCCACACAGTAGTAGTGCCCCTTACACATTACGCCACACAGTAGTAGTGCCCCTTACACATTACGCCACCAGTAGTAGTGCCCCTTACACATTACGCCACACAGTAGTAGTGCCCCTTACACATTATGCTACCAGGGGCATCTTTAGAGAGGAGGGGGCCTATGTTCATTCCCCATCTGGGGCCCCCTCCTCTCTTCCCAGTAACCGACTGAAGTGGCTGTACGGCCACCGAAACAATTAGTAGACTCTGGGCACTAGATTGTGCCCGGCGTCTACTGCGCATGCGCTAAACACCGGGAAAATGGCTGTGGCGGCCATTTTTCCGGCTTTTCCGTGCAGTGCTGACACCTGGCGCGGGACTTCAGAGAGGTAAGCAGGGTGTGCTGTGCGGGTCACCCCTAGACCCGGGGTCCTGTGTGCACCGACCGCACACCCTGCACCCATTTTAGATACGCCCTTGTATGCTACACAGAACAAATTCCCCCGCCCCTTACGCATTATGCTACACAGTACAAATTACCCCCCATTACACTTGACATTATGCACACAGTATAAAGCCTCTCCCCGAGGTCTCTCAGCACTTGCCTGTACAGCTCCAGCTCCTCTGTGTGTCACTACGGGAACCGGGGTGAGCCGCAGTCTCTGTCCTCCATTGTGCCACCTCCTCTGCACTGGGCTGCAGCCCAACGCCGAAGGAACGGCTCCTCGGCGCAGGGCACTCTGGGATTGGACTGGGAGAGACGTCATGACGTCTCTCCCAGTCCCTGAAGACACTACATCAGACGGGGAGAGAGCGGAGCTCATGGGGCAGGCAGCTGCAGCGCTGCCCGCTGTAATGTGTATTAGTAGCAGTGCGCCCGACACACCACTATTATACATTGCAGCGGGCATCCGCCGTAGATGAGAAAGAGTGATCGAGGGTGGAGACCGCCTGTTCCGCCCACGGGGCATGTGCGCTCTGCGCGGGCGTACCGGCCGCACCACCCTAGTTACGGCCCTGCGCACAGGAGTCCAGATTGAGGAGCGCGGTGACTGCTGCTGCGGTCAATTCACTCCAAACACATTGCAGGGCAATGTGTGCGGGTTTCAATACATCTGGGCGAAACTCAATTTGTTATCGCCACGAATAGCAGTGTTAAGTAATTATAATTGTCATGTTTAAAACCCGATAATTGATAAAGATGCCCCAAAGAAATAAAAATGTCCCTCCCTGGTGACATTTGGTCGATCACCAAAGCCTGAAAATGTGTCTGGACTAGAAGTGGGTAATCTGTCAGCAATGGAATGAAGATACTTGAAGTGCCCATACATTGGCAGATCCGGCCGCTCGCCCCATCTGGCCGGCAACTGGATCTTTGCAAAGCCGCACAAAGGGCATGATTCAGAGCAGATTTTTTTATATAAAAAATCCGCCTCCAGGCCGCTCGCATAGCTGTGGGTGACCACCCACAGCTTTTGCGAGCGGTCTGGCGATGGTCACGATTATCGCGACCATCGGGCTTGCGATGAGACCCTTGTGGTAAGGTCTCGGTTCCCGCAAGCCCGAGTGAACTTCCTGCTCTAATAGAGCAGGAAGTTCGCTACTGACATCACGAATTATGTCAGTAGGGCCGCCCACAAACGGCAGGCGTTCCTTCAGGAACTCCTCAGTTTGTCCAGCCACCCCCCCCCTCCCCACCTACAAAACAGGGCGAGCTGTCGATCAACATCGACAGCCGCCCCGTTTTGCAGCAAGCTCCGGAGCGAGTGAAGTTCCCACTCGCTCCGGGGCTCACGCACGCGCATTGTGCACGCCGCGCGCCGACCATCTGAATTAGGCCCACAATTCTGTCCAGCAAAAATGCGAATGTAGCAGGAGGTGTCTGACATCTCCCTGCTGCATCTGCGATCCCAGCACTGCGACCAAGGTCTCAGGCAAGGGTCACTATTGCAACCATCATTCATTGGCCAGGCTGTGGTAGCTGAATCTTACTGCAGCCTGTCCGGGTCCTGCCAGCCTGCGGGGCCAGGAAGTCTGCATCCAAGGATGCAGATCCAGGGTTGCCGACATTCTGGCTGCCCCTTCCGGGAGGGAGCAGCCAGATCGGCATAGCAGGGGGCATGGCTGGCATGGGGGGGGGGAAATACAGCCGGACAGCTTACCCGGCATTTGTGGGCAGAGTGGAGGCGTGGCCACGCAATAGCATCATTTTGCCCGCACCCCTGCTACACAATGCCGAGATTACCGCCAATTGGAGGCAAGATCATGCATCTCTGTCTGACGATGACCACATACATGGTCCGATGTGGTTATTAGGCGTGCTTACTCACCGTACGCAACTGCGAATACGTACCGATTCTTGCTTACTGCGTATGGAGTGCGCTTGCGCAAACTAGCTATTGCGATCGGGACTGCGATTGCAGAGGCTACGCAGACCCCTCGCAGAGTGATTGACAGGAAGTGCCGTTTGTGGGTGGTGACGGGGGGGGTGGTCAGGGAAACGCAGGCATGCCAGTGCGTTTGTACGCCATTGCAGGGGCGTGCATAAATTATCCACTGCGAGAGCCTACGCAGTGTGAGGTCTCATAGTGTGCGTTATTGTTAGCAATTTCTGAGTAAGGTCAGGGCTTGTGCAAGTGTGCGTGAGGCTGCGATGGTACCGATGGTTTCGCTATTCTGTGGATGTGTGCAATGGAAAGTGGGCGTCCTTATGTAGTGCTGAGTTTGCATTGCGATCACAAAAGATTAGCATACTATTGCAGTTGAACTGCATGTGTATAATAGAAATGAGCCTCTTGGGGGTATATTTACTAAAGGTAAATGTTAATAGATTTTTTATCAAAAATTGAAGCCTGCATCTGGGGGTCATTCAGACCCGTTCGCGAGCGCAGGACGCTCGCAAGCGGGTCGATGTTGCCCCAATGCGCATGCGCACGACGGAGGGAGCTCCGTCGTGCGCATGCGCGAGACCCGGACAGCAACAGCCAAGCTGTCGCTCCGGGTCTCGCACCAAAGGGGGCGTGCTGTCGATGGTGACTGACAGCACGCCCCCTTTGGTGGGCGTGCCGGGGGCGTGGCCGCCAGACGGAGGCGTTCCCATGGGAATGCCTACCGTCTGGGTCCGGCCCCACTGACATCACTAGTGATGTCAGTGGTAGTGATTTTGGCTCTGATAGAGCCAAAATCACTCCAGGGCTTGCGGCAGCTAGACCCTACCGCAGTGTCTCGTCGCAAGCCCCACAGCTATCCAAGCGTCCAAAAGGGCGCTCCAAATTTAACTAGGACGGCACTGATTCAGAGCGAGCGCTCTGGTCAGAGCGTCCGGCTCTGAATTAGGCCCTCAGCCTGTACTATCCCTGTCTATACTGCACTCCCATGCACAGTCAGTGACTATGATACAGTCTGTCCACCCCTCTCAAGGCACGGGTCATTGACTGCTACTAATATATTATCACTCCTTGTATAATTGCCTCAGTGATGTACAGTACTATCTCATACCTCCCAACTTTTCTACTCCTCGAAGAGGGACACTTTGCGCTCCTGGGGGCGCGCGCATCCGAAAAGGGGGTAGGGCTTCGCTATAAGGGGCGAGACTTCTCAGAAACAGGCGGAGCCTCGCGGCAACCCCCGTTTTTGTCATTATAGGGGGCGTGCCCAGCACTCTCCGAGATGCTGGGCAGCCCCCAGGCAGTGGCGTCACAAGGGGGGTGCTGGGGGTGCGGCCCGCACCCGGGTGTCACCCGCCAAGGGGTGACACCAAGGTGCAGGCTCCCCCTCAGTGACAGGAGCCGGGTGCTGCACTTTAGTATTAAGTGCAGCACTCGGTTCCTGTCAGTGAGGGTGCCGTCACCGCACATGCCCGCGCCTCCTGCATCCCCCACCGGCACCACCCCATTGATAGAGTTTGGTTACCACGGGCCGGGTTCGGGCTGTGGGACCACGCCCCTCGCTCAGTGTCACGCCCCTTCCTTGAAGACCAGGGCCGCGATGTCACGCCCCTCGCCTATTGTCACGCCCTCCCAAAGGCCACGCCCCCTTTCATCAGGTGCCGCGCGCATGGCGTCTCTCCCCGCACCGGGTGTCACCACGGGGAGAGACGCCACTGCCCCCAGGCTCTCCCTACACAGGTGAACAGATGGCGTACGCATGCAGAGCAGCGTTATGTCCTCTCCCCAACTCCCCCCCTCCACCGTGGGACACTGCAGCCCGCGGGTGGGACAGTCCCAGAAAAAAGGGACTGTCCCGCTGAATGCTATCTGATTCAACCCTTTTTTATACTGTATTGTTAGTTTACACCATTGTAATTTTCCCTGTACACCACTACAGGCACTTGGTGGCACCGTACATATATACATGTTGATGTTATGACCATGACACCATTATGACCATGTCTATATTCTCATGTCTGCATGGTGAATGTTGTCATTCTAGATATGAACAAAATGCACCAAACCCCTGAAACTTAAGTTTACGAAAAAATGAACACAGTTAACAAAGATACAGGGGCCTATTCATTAAACCTAAAAATTCTCTAGAGATAATTAGGTTTAGAACTCGCATGGAGTTCTAGCTAATTATAGGTGGAATTCATCATTCCTCCTCTCCATAAGTATCTATTCCGAAAAGCTGTCATTTTTGCGATGGAAACAGTGCTGCGCATGCGCTGTTACATCTGTAAAACCAGCGCATGCGCAGCACTGCCAACAGATGGTGGGCGTGCCGGGGGCGTGCCTGCCAGACGGAGGCGTTCCCATGGGAACGCCTACCGTCTGAAGCCGGCCCCACTGACATCACTAGTGATGTCAATGGGAGTGATTTTGGCTCTGATAGAGCCAAAGTCACTCCTGGCCTTGCGGCTGGGAAACCCTACCGCAGGGTTTCCCTCGCAATTCCGATGGTCACGATAGTCAAGACCATCGCGACCATCTTTTTGCACGCTCGTATATGCTGTGGGTGGTGACCCACAGCTATACGAGCGTCCAGGAGGACGCTCCATTTTAATGGAGGAGGGCCCTGATTCAGAGCGAGCGCTCTGGTCAGAGCGTCCGGCTCTGAATCAGGGCCAATGTTCAGAGAAGGCAGCTAAGGATCCAAATGGTTACCTAGGCGGGATCGGTGCTGGCGCCAAGAGAGAGTAGTCAATAAACAATCGGGGTCAGGGTGACGGCAGAAAGTAATCATAAACAATCTGGGGGCAGGAGAATAATAGGCAGAATGAATAAAAGCCGGCTGGTCCAATTGGGGCAACAGCAGACTGGTCTGAACACTGAGGGGCTGATTATGAGGTGGGAGCAAAGCAGAAAAAAAAAAGAAGCACCTTGACAAAACCATGCTGCGCCGCGGGCGGGGGCGATAGACCAGGTTATGGCCTGATTCCAAAGTGTACGCTGTCGTTTCTGTCACTTTTTTGTTTTTTTGTTTCAAAGGGGTTGATAGAGCCTGCGAGCTCTAGGACCTGCCACGGCTCTTATAGCAGGTCCGTCCTGCAACATGTGCCACTGCGCATGCGCGGCAATGCTGTAGTCAGCAGCAACATGTAAAGCCGGTAAGTTTGCCGGTGCTGCTGGCGGGGGATGCTGAGTCTGTGAGAGGTGTACAATGGCGTTGTGTCCACCTCTGCCAGTCACTGACGAAGGCTTTTTCCCTGGCAACGAGCAGTAGAAAAAAAAAAAAGACCATCAACGTCTGCTCTACCATCGATAGTGGAGAACAATTGGATATCTGGCATCAATGAAAAAAACATTCTACTAGGAGGAGTATCGCAGAGGCGCTTGAAGAGAGGAGGGGGCCCGTGTGCAGGCTCTGATCGGCCCCCTCCTCTCCAGAGGCGCCGTAGACTCTGGCAATGTGCCAGAGTCTACTGTACATACGCAGGTCTCCAGGAACGTGGTGCCCGCGTTGCGTTCCCAGGACATCTCGACTGCGCAAATTACTGGAAAATGGCCGTGGTGTCCATTTTCCCGGTGAATTCTGTAGCTCTCTGCAGTCAACGCTGGGCTGAAGGACTCGGAGAGGTAAGCATATTTTAAGTGGGTGCAGGGTATGCGTTGTGTGGGATATCCTGTAAATATTAAGGATCCCCGGGATTTAAGAAGGAGGGACTGTGGCATAAATCTTAAAATCTATTTCTGAACCCTATGGGGCTGCTATGCTGCCAGATCTATGATGGTTGCTAATGCCATCTGAAGATCTTACAGGGGAGGGTTCCTTAGGATCAATCTCCGCAGCGCCTGAGCAGTGCTTCCCTAAGCCCTGTACCTTCATCGTTACCCAACCAGCGACATTATGTGAAGGGGCGGGCATGTAGGCAAAAGAAGTGTGGAGAGCTTCCCGGATGATCTGGGCAGCTCTACACACTGCAGGGGGCATAGCTGGTCACAGCACTGAAGCTGCACTACTGGCTGCAGGGTACTGTTCCAGGCACCCAGATCAGAGTCACCGAGGGGGGGCAGGTACTACTAATTACCCTGGCTTGCTGGAGGGGCCCAGTGGGGGCCCAGGTCCGGCGCCCCCCCCTTCCTCTTGCATCACAGCATTGATCGCGCCCCCCACTGCCTATGCCCTGGGCTGAGGGGCTCACAGCTCCCCCCCTCCCCAGTGTGCGGTGCTGCAAAAATTGTTTGTTTGTTTTTTTCCTAAGGGGGCGTGTCCACGCCTCAAGTGATTAGGTCATGCCCCTTCACCCGGGCCCAGCGTGGCTGTCGGCGTGCCTGACCCAGAAAGCCAGATGCAGGGGTCATGGGGCAGCGCCGATGCTATCCCCAGGGCCCTGCTCACTGGGCGAAGGCACCACTCACACACCCCTCTCTATGTCCCTGAGGGCTGGATTCAGCTTTGGGAGTAAGATATTGCAAGTAATACCCCTTTTCCACCTAAATTCCGGGTCTGACCCGGAGTTGGAACAAAATTCCTATCCGGATCAGACTCGAAATTTTGCCGAGCCGGCGCCGCTCACACCGGAGTCGGTCTGCATAGACCGGGCTTTTCCGGAGTGAAAGTGGACACTTGGAGATGACGTCATCTCCAAGCGCCACTGGAGCCGGACCAATCGGCTGGCTAGCAGCGCACTCCAGGTCATCGTGACCCGGAGTGCGCTGTTCTCACAGCAGGGTTTCACGGGCTACGCCCATGTTAAGCCCTGCTAGTTACCTGGGTTGGATTGCCGGGTCACTCGACCCGGCAATCCAACCTTCTCCCCTTTTACGCCCGGGTTAACCCTTCAAAAACCCGGGTTTTAGCTCCGGTGTAAAAGGGGTATAACTGTCAACCTGGACATACCATGTTGCAATGCAAGGGGAGCAAATACATACATTTATATGCATGCAGGGTAAATACTGGCTGCTTCTGCATGTAGCCCACAAATGCTGGACAGCTTTATTCTTATGGTGCGTACACACGGTATGATTTTAATGAACAATATGAACGATAACGATAAACAAATGTCTACCGATGCGTGTTCCCGCCTGGACGATTGCGATATCTAGCAGTGACAAATGCAGGATTTCCAGAGGGGGGTTTCCAAATGCTTAATCTTAGAGCAAGTGTGGCCAGTCCATAAAGAGGGCAGAATTAGTACTTATCCAGCTTTAATAAGCATCATACAAACTTACATAGTGTATTGTGTGTGATAATTCCAGCATATACAGGACCAGTGATCACAGTAACCCATTAGATGTGGCAGTAGGGACATCCTGCCTGAGCTGAATGTATTTATTTTAGATGTGGGCTCCATTCCAGACTATTGGAGCAAGTCCGGGAGCCTGGAGGAGCAGCAGAAGAACCTAGCACTGCCCTGGACATACTGTATCTGTACATATTGGGCTCTATAGCAGTGTATTTCTAACTGCGCATGTTTTCCAGATCTTCTAGTTGGTGCACAGGTTATTTATTACTGGCTGATACATGTTGAAAGATCCACAGGTGGTGCTAATTATTTCATTTGTGATACTGAGAATAAAATGCAGCGCTAGTAACAATCTAATATATTACTATTTCTATTATGGTCATGGTGTGGGCTGGGGAGGAGGGTTTCCAGGCAGACGGAACCCCCCCTGCGTTTGCCTATGTCTATGGTTGTCCGTACATGCAGGCCAACTTGGACGATTTCAACATGATTTGCTTGTTAAGAGACAACTTCAGTGAAATATCTATCATAGATATCTATCAGTGTGGACACCCAAAATCATTTGCCCTGCACTACAGAAAGTTGAAGGGAAATCTATAAGCGATTTTGTTGGTTGTGCAGGTTGTACCGTGTCTGTACCATTACACTGCAATATAGATGTCACTTTGGACACCCCCCCTCTCAAATCTAAATCTCTCTGCACATTTTAAATCTGCCCCCCCTGCAGTGCAGCATGGTTTAACTTTTACCATGATGCAGAGTTATGGTGAGTACACATGTACCGATCAGCCAGTGATACGATATCGCTGGCTAATCGTCATGAACTCGCCCTGGTGTGCTGGGTGATTGATATCGATTACCCAGTACACCACATACTTACCGGCGACTACAGCAACTTGCGATCAACGATTGCGGGTCCCTATAGTAACTTGCTCAATATCGAGCAAGTTGACCGGCATGCACGGCCGATGGGCGATATCGCTATCGTCCATACATGGCCACGCATCGCTGGTCACTGGTAAGTTGGTAGGGTCCTTTTAAATGAGCGATTTGAACGATAACGATATCGTTATTGTTCTTTAAAATCGCTACATGTGTACGCACCTTTACTTGCAAATTTGTACTCTGGGCCTGAATCAGCAAGCAACACAAGCGAAGAGAACGCACGGTGCGAGCCGATGTTTGCGATCTGCTCATACATCGCATTGCGCGTGCATGAACAGGGTGCTGAGAATGGTAAGGGCTCTCTCAGGGTACGCAGGGAGCCAGCAGAGACCTTCGATGTTGATTGACAGGAAGTGCTGTTTGTGAGTGGTGACGGGGGGGTGGTCGGTCAAACGTAGGAGGGTCTGTACATTCGCACGCCGTTCGTAACGGCGTGCATAAATTAAACTCAGCTGTGCCGCACGCAGCCAGGCGCCTCTCTGCGTGCAGGAATCTCTCAAGTCTTGCGGCAGGGTCAGGTCTACCCTTAGCTTGCACTCAGCTTCGATGGCACTCTATGTTCCCAATGTTTACACTGTCAATCATGGCATAGGAGGGCGGCTTTATGCTTTGCTGGGTGTCAGCTTCTTGTGCTGCGGGTGCCGTGCGTATGCATTGATTAGCATATCCTCGCAGCGGCAGGGTTAGTACATCTGCTGGCGTGCGCTCCTTGCTGAAACAGGCCCTCTATTCCCAAAGCTGAATCAGGCCCTGAGTGCATAAGAAGTTGCTCTGCTTCCAGCTCATTGCATTTTGTATTACAGCAACAATATTAATTTTCGCTTTGCAAATTGAAGGAACACAACAATGTATCACATCAGCATCAAAACTACTGATTGCGGTAAATAGGGCCCTAAGTGGCTTCATTTATTTTAACAGTTGTCATTCTGAAGAGAATAAAAACGACTCGTTTTCCTGCATGGGCTGGATAGAAGTTTTTAAGCTTAGGGAAATGCTTACGTGTGCTGCCATCTAGAGGACCTTGAAGGGACTTTCATGGTTTCCAGGAAACCATTTGTTATTATTGCTGAAGTTACTTTTCTGGCAGGATATATACTAGCAGAAAGGGCTCTATTTATTAACATTATTTTTACTAAAATAAAGTGAAAAAGGCTGTTTTGTGTTTGCACACCCTTTACACATTATTTTAGTATCACCTATAGTTATTACAGGGCAATTGGAGTAGAATTTGTAAAATTCTACTCCAACCCCTAAGTATCACTTATTTTTAGTAAGCAGATCGCATTTCCCATAATTGTAATGGGAAATGTGATCCGACCGAAGTTACTATAAATAAAAAAATACCGGGGAAAGCCCTGTGATAATAACGCCACCTGGAGGTGATCAGCTGTGTGGTCTAAACAGACCGCAAGCGGATACACTGCAAAAAAAAATAAAGTAAAAAAATAATTTACTCACCTGAGTCCATGGACCGGTGGTCAGGGCTCCGTTGATGACTCCCCTACGGTCAGCTGGTCTCCCATACTGCACTGCGGCCCGGTCATCAGGTGATCGGGTCCCAGTGCAGTATGGGACATCAGCTGACCGGAGGCATGGAAGACATCACCCGAGCACCGATGACTGCAGGTAAGTGCTATTAAGGGAGGGGGGGTCGCGGGGAGGACCGCAATCATGGGGGTGGGGCTTAACAATGGGGGTGGGGCTTAGCGCCGGGGGGGTAGCAACTGCATCCGGTCGGCGTATGTGCGGGCACTTTGTCACAGTATTTTTTGTGAAAATGCCGTGACTAGAGTGCGGAGGGGATTCGCAGGGACAGAGCTTTCTAGCAAGCTCTGTCCCTGCAAGGGATTTGTAGTAAATCCCTGTGATATTGCCTGAATTCGCAATGCGATTGTAGTAAATAGAGCACAAAGTGTGATGCAGGCCCCATTTACACAAAGGGGAAAATGCAAGCCGGAAAAATATAAGATGAGAGTAAAAACATTTACATTGCTACTAGTCTGTGTGAGGGTTTTATAATATTTTTTATCTTATGATGGTAAATGTCAGAGATCAGGTTTATCCATACTTGTGTACCCTCCCGGAACGGCCGGGAAGCTCCCGAAAATTAGGTGGTGCTCTTGGCTGCCAAAAAGGTGGACTAGTCTCCTGGAGGCTGGGCCCACCCGCTGTATCGCGTCATTGTGGATCCGTCCAGCTTTACAATGCTGTGTATAGTGGGACGGGGCCACAATGATGCAATCATGTCACCACACCCCCAGGCCCGTCCACCTACCATCAGCCACCTGCCCCCCCCCCACCCCTCTGAAGTGACTGTCCCCGGGAATCCGGTGCGAGGGCCATTTCCCGGGGGACCTGCACATGCGCAGTACTGCTGTCCCCGGGAATCTGGTGAAGAGGGTCATTTCCCCGGGGACCTGCGCATTCAGAGTAACTTCTGGCACTAACCCAGAATCTACTGCAATGTGACTCCGCGGCACTGCACATGAGGGGAGGGGGCCGACACTGAGTCTGCACACGGACCCCTTCCTCTCTTAAAATGCCCCTGGGGGGATGCGATGCTGCTAGATTGTCACACTCTGCATAAATTGTGTGACATACCTTGCCATTTGCTGCAGGTCAGGATTTCTGTCTGACCTTGTTCGAGAACCATGACATCACTGACATCACCATCATGCACTATGTCAGCTGCTAGCATTCTTCCAGTGGGAGTGCTCCTGCCTCAGCTGACCTCAGCAGCCTATCATGGACTGGCAGCAGATTCATATCCCCTGTGAGAATTCCCACAGCCACTGGTGCCAGAACAAAGAGTTACTTCCTAGTGTTAAGTTCTATCCTGTGGCTCCTTTGTGCAGAAAACCATCACTGCTACCTGGCTCTATATCTACAGTTCCTGTGTCCTGATTGTGTGCTGCTGTATTCCAGCTCAGTGCAATCACCAGCTGCACTGATCAGAGGATTCCTGCAATCAGCCTCTGCAAACCTGTTCAAGACCCTGGCTTGTTTCTGACCTGCGTCTGTCTAATCCCTGGTACTGCGTTTGGTAACCTGGTTCTGACCTTGGCTATCCTCTGCGACCTGCACATGTCTGCTCCCCGGTGCCTTGTTGTCCGTTTGGTTCTGACCCGGCCTGTTGACTACACTGAGAATCTTCTCCATTACATCCAGATGTACACCAGCACCTGTATACTGGAACCTATTCTGAGGGCCGCGACCTGTGTGTCGGACGCAGCTAAGTCCATACCCTCTTGCGAGGGTCCCTGGTGAACACTGCCAGCACATTAGACTCCGTGCCTCGGAAATAGGTTTTGTCAACTCCCAAAATACGGGCTGCGTCCATTAACCATCCGAGAGTTGTGACAGATTGCTCTGGCCATAAAAGATATGGACACTGCTGGTCAGACTCAAGTGGCAGACCCCAGTCTGGGCCTTATGAATGTGGTGAAGAGATTTGAGATGACACAAGCAGGTATACTACAATACTTGGCTGATTGCTTTACTGTGACTTCTCAGTCTCAGAGAATTGTTTCAGACACTGCTGACCCCTGCATACCTCCACTCACTGCTAAAGATTTTGCTGGTAACCTGCAACTAAATAACTCAGTTAAAGGGACCACTACTCACAATTGTTCACAGACCTCCCAGTCATCAAGTAAATTGAATCCTGCACAGCTTGGAGTATTTCAGCAAATGCTAGAGCAGCTGCAAATGTTTATAACCAACATTATGCTGATTCTACCAGAATTAATTTCTTCTGATTCTGACCAAACCCCAGCTCAGTATAATAAAGCCAAGGAGTTTGCTGATTTAGGAGCCTTAAAGACTGTGGGCCTCATTCAGAGGCAGTCGTAGGATGCAAGCGGTCGTTCTGAAACAGGGCGGCCGCTTGCATCCTGAATGGCTGCCTCCATGTCGGTCATTAGGCTGTGGGTTAACACCCACAGCTCTAACGACCGCTAGGGTGATGGTCGCGATGGTCAAGACCATTGCGACCATCGGGGCTAACGACGAGACCCTAAGGTAGGGCCTCGTCAACCTTAAGCCCCAGGATGCTTCCTGCTCTGTTTGAGCAGGAAGCTCCCCACTGACATCACTGATGATGTCAGTGGGGCCGCCTCCAAACGGCAAGCATTCCGACAGGAACGCCTCCGTTTGGCCGGGCATGCCCCCGGCCCGCCCAGCAAACGGAGCGAGCTGTCACTCGACATCGACAGCTCGCCCCGTCTGCTACGAGACCCCTAACGATGAATCACCCATCTTTAGCCAGGTCTCGCGCATGCGCACGATGGAGCAACATCGACCCGGTTGCGAGCTCTTAGAGCTAACGACCGGGTCTGAATAAGCTCCTGTGTCCTCCTCCTCTGTACCGAAAAGGGAGAAATATCAGTGTTTTCCACGGCCCAAGCTGTCAGAAGCTGAACGTCAGTGACGCAGGGAACTTCAACTTTGTCTTTACTGTGGGGGTCCTGATCATTTTATAAAAGACTGTTCTCTCTGTAAATCAAGGAAGGGTGACAAGTCTCAGTGTCACAGCGTTAATGCCAACTAACTATCTAGATGGTCACCTTCAGTTCCAGTTTCCACTACTCTAAATAGGAGTGCTAAGGAAGTTGCCCAAAAAGGAACTTCAGTTCAAGATTGGGGTCCTGTGACAAGAGCACCCAATTCCAGCTTTGGAAATCAAAAGAGTGTGTTAAAATCTTCCAAAGTCAGTGAGAAGTCTGTTCCTGCAGTCTCAGGAGGAGTATCCGATATTCAAACTCCAGCAGGAGTATCCGATGTCCAGACCTCAGCAAGGGTTCCGATGCTTCAGTCCAAGCAGAGATATTTGATGTTCCTACCCCAATGGGGGTATCCAATGTTTCAGATGCAAGAGAGGGATTCGATGTTCCAGCCTCATTAGGGGTATCCGATGTTTCACCTCCAATAAGGGTATCCGATGTTCCAGTACAAGCAGGCAGGGCCGTAAGTAGGGTAGTGTGGCCGGTGCCATCGCACAGGGCACCACAGGTCACGGGGCGCTGTTTGGGCCTGTCAAATTTTTGTTTATTATCATTCTCACTTGTAGCTTCCTCTTATTTCATCCCCAGCATCTCCTGGCCTCCCCTGGTCCTTCCCCATGAGGCCATTCCCCTGTTTTGGGTGCATGATGTCCCTTTGAAAAATGAGGGGGGTGCCAATGCTCTTTCTGGCACAGGGCACCAAAAAGTCTAGTTATGGCTCTGCAAGCAGGGGTATCCAATGGTTCAGTTCCAGCAGGGGCATCCTTTGTTTCAGCCACAAGAGACATACCCGATGTTTCACTGTCAAGAGAGGTGTTCGACTGTTCTACCCCAGGAGGGGTATCCGATGTTCTAGTCTCAGCAGTGGTATACGATGTGTTAACCCCAGCAGGGGATGCCGATGTTTTGGCCTCAAGAGCAGTGACCGATGTGCTAGCCTCAGAAGGGGTATCTGACTTTCCAGCCCCAGTGGGGACATCCAATTCTCTAGCCCCAGAGGGGGCATTTGACTTTGTAGCCCCAGCCAGAGGGGGCATCTGATTCTGTAGCCCTAGTAAGGGCATCTGACTTCATAGCCCCAGAGAGGGCATCTGATTCTGTAGCCCTAGGACGGGCATCTGACTTTGCAACCCCAGAGGAGGCGTCTGTGTTGCCAACTCCAGAGAAGGTATCTGAGTTGCCAACCCCAGGAGGGGTCTCCAGTGCCTCAGCCCCAGGAGGGGTCTCCAGTGCCTCAGCCCCAGGAGGGGTGTCCAGTGCCTCAGCCCCAGGAGGGGTGTCCAGTGCCTCAGCCCCAGGAGGGGTGTCCAGTGCCTCAGCCCCAGGAGGGGTGTCCAGTGCCTCAGCCCCAGGAGGGGTGTCCAGTGCCGCAACCCCAGGGGAGATTTCCAGGAGGGATTCACAGTACCATGGATACAGACATGAATTCCTGTTTGACAATTCACGAGAGCATCACCATGTGGACATCTAGTACGGTCCAGTCCCAGAAAGGGTCATCTAAACTTCCTGTTCCAGTGCGTCCGGTCTTAGGCCCTGATTCAGACCCACTCACAAGCGGCTGTCCGCTCGCAAGTGGGTCGATGGTCTGCACTGAGCATGCGCACGACGGAGGGAGCTCCGTCGTGCGCATGCGCCAGACGCGACGAGCGAAGGAAAGTCCTTCGCTCGTTGTGTCTGATCAAAGGGGGCGTGCTGTCGATGTTGATTGACAGCACGCCCCCTTTGGTGGGCGTGCTGTGGGCGTGCCTCCCTGACGGGGGCGTTCCCAAGGGAACGCCTACCGTCAGAAGCCGGCCCACTGACATCACTAGTGATGTCAGTGGGAGTGATTTTGGCTCTGATAGAGCCAAAATCACTCCGGGCCTTGCGGTTGAAAACCTCAACCGCAGGCTCCGGCTCACAGTTTCGATGGTTGCGATGGTCACGACCATCGCGGCCATCAAACTGCACGCTCGTATAGGCTGTGGGTGGTGACCCACAGCTATACGAGCGTCCAGGGGGACGCTCCATAGTTATGGAGGACGGCCCTCATTCAGAGCGTGCGCTCTGCTCAGAGCCTACGGCTCTGAATGAGGGCCTTAATCCTGTTTTGACCTGTACAATTCCCGCCAGTTTAAGTGTCTCCAATCCCAATCCGGTTCTACCTATTCAGCCAAGTGAGAGCCCTCCGTCTCCTGGTTCCAAAAAGGACTTAGAGTACTCACAGATCAATGTAATACCTGCTGCAGTGGGCCCTTCACCAGATTCTCTGTTTAGAAGTTCAGATCGACCATCTGTTTATTTTGATGGAGATATAGATCAGTTTTACGCCTTGGCAGATCAATATCTTTCCGATGTGGATTCCGGATTGTTGCCTTCACTTACTCCTGCCAATGTGGTAAAATATTTCCTTTTGGCCTTTAGGGGTAAAGCTTTGGACTGGGCTAATCCACTCATAGAAACCAAGGATCCCATTTTAGAAGATCTCTCAGCTTTTTTTTTTGCTCCAAAAACCTCAAGACCAGCACAAGGTCCACAGCCTGCGGTATTGAGACTTGGGGTCACTTCCTTGGCCCCACTCCATGAAGGCTCCTCTGGGTATCCTGGTCCTTTGGATCCATAATCCACTTCTGGTGCTGTTCCAAGGAAAAAAATTTGATTCTGACCTAAACTTGGATTCTGAACCTGTAGCAGACGAAGCACCTTTCCCTGGAGGTCCTATGTTTAGAAAGGAAGTTTTCGTTGAACCAGAGATTTTGTCTCTTTCGGGTGGATCAAGATGATCCAGAAAGGGCAAGAAGAATCGCCGAAAGCATTATCTTACCATGTTTTCTGCTTCTCCAATTAAGAGTTGTGTTGGTCTTCAGAGATCTATTCAAGTTTTTTTTTTCTCAAGTCATAGGGGTGTCCGGAGGCCACTCGTTAGGAGGGGGGTAATGTCACACTGCTGAAATTGTGTGACTTACCTTGCCATTTGCTGCAGGTCAGAATTTCTGCCTGACCTTGTTCGAGAACCATGACATCACCATCATGCACTATGTCAGCTGCTAGCATTCTTCCAATGGGAGTGCTCCTATCTCAGCAGCCTATCATGGACTTGCAGCAGATTCATATCCCCTGTGAGAACGCCCACTGGTGCCAGAGCAAAGAGTTACTTCCTAGTGTTAAGTTCTATCCTGTGGCTCCTTTGTGCAGAAAACCATCACTGCTACCTGGCTCTATATCTACAGTTCCTGTGTCCTGATTGTGTGCTGCTGTATTCCAGCTCAGTGCAATCACCAGCTGCACTGATCAGAGGATTCCTGCAATCAGCCTCTGCAAACCTGTTCCTGACCCTGGCTTGTTTCGGTATACAATCGGGAAACCGGCTGCCTTAATACCGACAGCCGGCTTCCCGACTGTCATATCCCGGCGAGGGTGAAATGCTGGGCATCTAGATGTAGACGCCTGACATTTCCCCGACATCGGGAGGGTTAGGCTAGGGGGAGGGAGGGTTAGGCACCCCTGGGGGAGGATAGGGTTAGGCACCCCCCCGGGGGACTTAGGTTTAGGCAGCGGGAAAGGGGGGGTTAGGGTTAGGCACTTGGGGGGGGGGGGTTAGGGTTAGGCACTTGGGGGGGGTAAGGGTTAGGCACTCCTAAGGAGGGTTAGGGTTAGGCACCCCCCTGGGAGGGTTAGGCACCCCGGGGGGAGGTTAGGGTTAGGCACCCCCCCGCGGGACTTAGGTTTAGGCAGCGGGGAACGGGCGGGTTAGGGCTAGGCACTTGGGGGGGTTAGGGTTAGGCACCCCTAAGGAGGGTTAGGGGGTTAGGTTAGTTTATACTTACCTTAGTGACGATCAGGATTTCCAGTGCTGTCGGGCTTCCACTGCCGGACTCTGCTCATCTGTCGGCCAGGCGCTGCCGGGAATCGAACCATATTGATTCCCTTGTTTCTGACCTGCTGCTGTCTAAGTACTGCGGTTGGTTATCTGGTTCTGACCTTGGCCATCCTCTGTGGCCTGCACACATCTGCTACCTGGTACCTTGTTATCCGTTTGGTTCTGACCCGGCCTGTTGACTACACTGAGAATCTTCTCCATTACATCCAGAGTACACCAGCACCTGTGTAGGGGAACCTATTCTGAGGGCCGCGACCTGTGTGTCGGACGCAGCTAAGTCCATACCGTTAGCCTGTTGTAGCCTATGGGCTACACTTTGCACATGCGCAGCCACCTCTGCCGGGTAATTATGCAATCAGTGGGATGTGCATGCGAGCAGCCTCAGCAACACTCGGGCACATCGCAGTGATTTTTGCTGCTCTGCAGTGTCGGCCAATTGCTGCAGAGCAGCACTCTGGTAACTTCAGATCAGGGGCTGGCTGGCAACTTTTAGCCTGGGGGGGCAAATGCATGCCGGCGGCCCTGGCAGAGGAGTAGCGTGTAGCCAGGGTGCCCGAAGAACGTGCGTGCTACGGCGCCGCCCCCCCTCAAGTGTTTCAGGGAGGAGGCGGGTCCATATGGGATTAATGTAAGGTAAAAATAAAGATATGGGGCAGCCCCCTGTCATAGTGCCCATATGCAGTGCCCCCGTGTGCCACAGGAGAGAACACCCTTATGCAGGCCTCCAGTAGTGCCCCCAGTAGTGATCCCCCCCTATGCAGTGCCCCTTGTGCCCCCAGTAGTAAGCCCCTTATATAGTGCCCCCAATAGTGGTACCCCCTATGCAGTGCCCCTTATATAGTGCCCCCAGTAGCAGTCCACCCCCCATGCAGTGCCCCCAATAGTGATAACCCTTATGCAATGCCCCTTAAATAGTGGCCCCAGTTGTAGTCTCCCCCCTATCCCCAGTATTGCCCTTTATATAGAGCCCCCAGCAGTGGTCCCTCGATGCAGTGCCCCCAGTGGCAGTCCCCTCCCCCTATGTAGTGCCCCTAGTAGTAGTCCCCTCCCCCCTATGCAGTGCCCCTAGTAGTAGTCCCCTCCCCTTGTAGTGCCCCTAGTAGTAGTCCCCTCCCCTTGTAGTGCCCCTAGTAGTAGTAGTACCCCCTTGTAGTGCCCCCAGTAGTAGTAGTACCCCCTTGTAGTGCCCCCAGTAGTAGTAATCCCCCCCCTTTGTAGTGCCCCCAGTAGTAGTAGTCCCCCCCTTTGTAGTGCCCCAGTAGTAGTAGTCCCCCCCTTGTAGTGCCCCCAGTAGAAGTAGTAGCCCCCCCCTTGTAGTGCCCCCAGTAGTAATCCCCCCCTTGTAGTGCCCCCATAGTAATCCCCCCCTGGTAGTGCCCCCAGTAGTCCCCCCCCCCAGTAGAGAGAGACTTAATAAAAAAATAAAAAAAACACTTACCTGAAACTCCCGCTCCCGGTCCCGACGCTTCTACCGGCTCCTCCGGCCGCTTTGCATTATGGGAGAGACGTCGTCATGACGACGTCTCTCCCATTACCCACTGCGGGAGCCAGAAGATGGCTCCCGCAGTGGGAGCAGCAGCAGCAGATGAGAGTCTGACAGACTCTCAGCTGCTGCTGATTACAGCAAACACACAGCTGCCGGCTCCGGCGGCTGTGCGTTTGTGCTGTGTGGCGCTGACCAACTCCGTCCGGTCAGCGCTACACACGCGGTGCAGTCTGTATCACAGTGACACAGACTGCTCGTGGCCCGCATGACGCTGCGGCCCGGGGGACACATGGCACCCTGCCCCCTGGCCCAGCCCGCCACTGCTTCAGATGGGTAAGCATAAAATTATATGGGTGCAGGGTGTGCGGTATGGGCCCTCCAGGACCTATGGGGGCTTTGGCTGATGGTGGGAATAGAGGGATCACACAGGGCCGTAGCTAGGGTAATGTGGCCGGTGCCATCGCCCAGGGCACCACAGGTCAGGGGGCGCTGTTTGGGCCTGTCAAATTTCTGTTTATTATCATTCTCACTTGTAACTTCCTCTTATTTCATCCCCAGCATCTCCTGGCCTCTCCTGTCTCTTCCCCATGAAGCCATGGCCCTTTCTTGGGTGCATTATGTCATTTTGAAAAATGAGGGGGGCGCCAATGCTCTTTCTGGCACAGGGCACCAAAAAGTCTACTTACGGCTCTGGGCTCACAGCAGGTATTGGAGATATCTCCTGCGGTCGCTCCTTCATACATGGGGAGGGGGTGATACTAAATATTTGCGGTTACCAGTGGCGGGCTGGGCCGAGGGGCAGGGTGCCATGTGCCCCCCGGGCCGCAGCATCATGCGGGCCGCGGGCAGTCTGTGTCACTGTGACACAGACTGCACCAGGTGTGTAGCGCTGACCGGACAGAGTTCGGTCAGCGCTACACAAGTGGCAAACGCACAGCCGCCGGCTGCTGTGTTTTTGTTTTGATCAGCAGCCAATGAGAGTCTGACAGACTCTCATTAGCTGCTGCTGCGCCCACTGCAAGAGCCGATCCATCTTCCGGCTCCTGCAGTGGGCAATGGGAGAGGCGTCATGATGTCTCCCATAATGCAGAGCGGCCCGGCCCGGGAGGACAGACGGAGGAATGGATGGCAGCGGCAGGAGCGGGGATTCAGGTGTTTTTTTTTATTTTGTTTTTTTATATTACGTGTGTCTACTGGAGGGGGGGGTCTGGCACTACAATGAGGAGACCACTACTGGGGGCACTGCAAGGGGAGTGGGGGACTACTACTACTGGGGACACTACAATGGACAATGAGGAGACCACTACTGGGGGCACTACAAAGGGGGTGGGGGGCTACTACTACTGGGGGCACTACAAGGGCTGTGGGGGACTACTACTACTGGGGGCACTACTACTACTGGGGGCACTACAAGGGGGTGGAGGACTACTACTACTGGGGGCACTACAAGGGGGTGGAGGACTACTACTACTGGGGGCACTACAATGAGGAGACCACTACTGGGGGCACTACAAAGGGGGGGACTACTACTACTACTGGGGGCACTACAAGGGGGGTGGGGGACTACTACTACTGGGGACACTACAAGGGAGGTACTACTACTATGGGGGGCACTACAAGGGGGGTACTACTACTGGGGGCACTACAAGGGGAGGGGACTACTACTAGGGGCACTGCATAGGGTGGAGGGGACTACTACTAGGAGCACAGCATAGGGGGAGGGGACTACGACTGTGGGCACTGCATCGTGAGACCACTGCTGGGGCTCTATATAAAGGGCAATACTGGGGGTACTGCATAGGGGGAGACTACAACTGGGGCCACTATTTAAGGGGCATTGCATAAGGGTTACCACTATCGGGGGCACTGCATGGGGGGTGGACTGCTACTGGGGGCACTATATAAGGGGCACTGCATAGGGGGTACCACTATTGGGGGCACTATATAAGGGGCTTACTACTGGGGGCACAAGGGGCACTGCACAGGGGGGACCACTACTGGGGGCACTATATAAGGGGCTTACTACTGGGGGCACAAGGGGCACTGCATAGGGGGGATCACTACTGGGGCACTACTGGAGGCCTGCATAAGGGTGTTCTCTCCTGTGGCACACGGGGGCACTACGACAGGGGGCTGCCCCTAATCTTTATTTTTACCTTACATTAATCCCATATGGACCCGCCCCCTCCCTGGAACACTTGAGGAGGGGGCGGCGCCGTAGCACGCACATTTTTCAGGCACCCTGGCTACACGCTACTCCTCTGCCAGGGCCGCCTGCATGCATTTTCCCCCCAGGCTAAAAGTTGCCAGCCAGCCCCTGGCTGTTACCCCCTGAAAATGTGTGTTTTTTTAGGAATAAGCAACAAATATTTCATAATAAATAGAGACCCCTAAATGTTAACCTGACTCTTTTCATTACATTTTGCACGACTACAGTGCCGACATCTGAGAGATACGTGGGAATTAATTGGTCTCTTTGTATTCCCCATTCCTGTAGTCTGACAAAAACCTCTCTTTAAAACATCTTCATTTGAGACCCCGCATATCACAGCAGCCAGCTACCAGCTGTAGGCGGACTCCCATTAGGCGCCTGTAAAGTTATTAATCTGACTATGGGGGAGGCATTAATAACCCCACTGAGATGACTGACAGCCCCATTCTTCCCGGATGACGACAGTGCGCCATCTGGAGCCACAATCAGATTCAGTGGCGTTTCTATTCCTGCGTTACTGACTATGGATTTTCACCACACACCCCTGAGCCTCTCAGTGCACTGCTGGTATGTACTTATCAATCCAGTCTAAAAATAAAATTGCACTTGTTCTCTCTTTTTTACTAAATCTTTTGAAAATTCTGTATATTTGGACATCCAGTATGTAGCAGTTTATGGTTCTACAGGTTGAGTCTCCCATATCCAAAATGCTTGGGACCAGGGGAATTTTGGATAACGGAATATTCCGTATTTTGGAATATTTGCATATCATATTTAAATGTCTTAGTGATAGGGCCCAAATCTAAACACAGACTGTATTTATGTGTTATATACAGCTTATACACACAGCCTGAAGGTAATTTTATACAATATTTTCAATAATTTTGTGGCTCAAACAAAGTCTGTGTACATACATGAAATTCATTTATGTGTCATATACATCTTATACACACAGCCTATAGGTCATTTTATACTTTATTTTTAATAATTGTGTGCCTTAAACAAAGTTTGTGTACATTGAACCGTCAAAAATCAAAGTTTTCACTATCTTAGTCATGCCAAAAATATTCCGTATTTCGGAATATTCCGTATTTCGGAATATTTGGATATGGGAGACTCAACCTGTATTCACTTTGCTTGTGAGACGCTCAGGGATCTAGTGGTACAAAGATTTTTTTTATAAATAATATAAACTCCCCATGGCCTGATGAGTGTTCTCTCCTAACAGTGCAGGGTAAATCATCAACCATAATCATAATGAAATAACGACACAGAGACTTGTATAAGGGGAAAGAAAGGTCAGCTTTATTTATTTTTAAACTAATTAAGTTATTTAATGTATAACTGAACTAACTAATAGAAGAATAAAGAAAGACAGACAAAGTATGGTGGCGCAGAAAGAACGGCCCCACAATGCAACATCACCAACTGCATACTCACATCCATCTTCTAAATGGGAGGCGGGCAGCCAGCCCATTACCACGCCCAAGGTATCCACCTCAATGACACGAAGTGAGGCCCACCTGGTTAGGTGGTTGCTGCTGACCCCAGTAGGGTAAAATCAGCCTAAGCCATGTATTGGAAGGGAGAGCACCTCAAGCTCCAAAGACAGATGGCGACTGCTACCGTTCTTTCCCGCCACAAGAAAAGCCGACACCAAACAACTCAATGAATAAGGGAGAGAGGGTGGGAAACAGCCGACCAGACACATTTCTATGAAACAGCTGCCAAGCAGCAACTCTGATATAGCACTGACCCACCCCCTGCCATTCCTATAGGCTAACCAAACCTAACCCAACCCAACAACACTACCTCACTAACAACTAGCCCCTTCTTGTCCTGAGGCCGACACCCACAGGCTCAGGTGTTTAATTAACTCCTTGCATATGAAATGCACTCTGGACCTCATTCAGACCCGCTCACAAGCGCTGAGCGCTCGCAAGCGGGTCGAAATTTAGGCCCTGCGCACGCACAGCGGCCGCACTGCGCGTGCGCAAGCCCCGGAGTGAAAGAGAAATTCTCACTACAAAAGGGGCGGCTGTCGATGTTGATCGACAGCTTGCCCCGTTTTGTAGGCGGGGTGGGGGGGGGGGGTGGTTTGACAAACGGAGGCGTTCCTTAAGGAACGCCTGCCGTTTTGTGGGCGGCCGCACTGACATCAGCAGTGATGTCAGTGGGGACTTTACTGCTCGATCAGAGCTGGAAGCTCCCTGGGGCTTGCGGTTGCCGAGACCCAACCTTAGGGTTTCGTCGCAAGCCCCGATGGTAGCGATGGTCTTGACCATCGCGACCATCAACCTGGTCGGTCGCTAAAGCTGTGGGTGGTAACCTACAGCTTAGCTAGCGACCAGGAGGCCGCACTTCAAAATACAAGCGGCCGCCCACATTCAGAACGAGCGCTCGCATTTTGCGAGCGCCTCTGAATGAGGGCCTCTGGGCCTGATTCAGACCCTCTCGCGAGTGCTGAGCGCTCGCAAGCGGGTCAATGGTGCCCTAGTGCGCATGCGCGAGACCCGCATACCGACGGCCAAGCCATCACTATGGGTCTTGCACCAAAGGGGGCGTGCTGTCGATGGTGAGGACAGCACGCCCCCTTTGGGGGGCGTTGCTGCCCAGACGGAGGCGTTCCCATGGGAACGCCTACCATCTGGGGCCGGCCCCACTGACATCACTAGTGATTTCAGTGGGAGTGCTTTTGGCTCTGATAGAGCCAAAAGCACTCCTGGGCTTGCGGCAGCGAGACCCTACCGCAGGGTCTCGTCGCAAGCCCAATGGTCGCAATGGTCTTGACCATCGCGACCATCTTTTTGGCCGTTCGCATAAGTTGTGGGTGGTCACCCACAGTTATGCGAGTGGCCAGGAGGCCGCTCCAATTTTAGGTAGGAGGGCACTGATTTAGAGCGAGCGCTCTTGTCAGAGCGTCCGGCTCTGAATCAGGCCCTCTGTCCTACTTGCCGGCAAAAATGGAGGTTATGCTTATGAATGTTGTTAGTTTCAGTTTCCGCTTTGCCCCGTATACTACATGACAAACCCCAGAGTGCAAAGTATGTTGCATGGGGGGATTTATCGAGCATTGCGGTCGTACTGCCCACGAGTTGCAGAAACCTCTGGATGGCAACGGACAAAAGCAACAACTGGCAAAAAATATATATTTTACTGATGAAATAATATTATTTATTTTTCCCAGTCACATCTCTCTCATGAATATTATTTTCTGGTAGAAAAAGTTCTTTGCGAATAACCGCCTGTATTCTGCATTGTACCAGGGCCGGCCCGAGCCTAATATTTTTGGTAAACAAAGATACATTGTGGCGCCCCCTGGCTGAATTTGCACACTCTGAAGGTGCGTGCTCCCGACAAAGGAAAGGTGTGTGGTCTCATGGGAAATGCCATAATCACGAGCGCCAATCAAGCTGGGTACATGCCCAGTGCTCTTGGAGCTGCTAGGCAAGCTCCATTTCTCCAGTGAATAGATGCCGCATGCATGCACATGTCATCTATTCACCATTTACCCCCCCATCGCAAACACTTTGTCGCCAAAATAGGGATGGTTGTGAGGCATGCTAAAAGAAAGGGGCATGGTCACACAATAGTATTCCCAATTCACACTAATCACACAGTAGCACGATCTTATTCACATTACACCACATAGTAGTGTCCCTTATTTATGTTCTGACAAACATTAGTGCCCCTTTTACACAATGCCCACAGTAGTAGTGCCCCTTATACACAATGCCCACAGTAGTAGTGCCCCTTATACACAATGCCCACAGTAGTAGTGCCCCTTATACACAATGCCTACAGTAGCAGTGCCCCTAATACAATGCCCGCAGCAGTAGTGGCACTTATACATAATGCCCACAGCAGTTGTACCCCTTCTGCAGTGCCATCAGTAGTGGTGCCCCTTCTGCAATGCCCCTGTAATAGTGCCCCAGTAGTAATGCCCCCTGTAATAGTGCCCCTGTAATCATGCCCCCAGTAGCCCCTATACTAGTGCCCCCAGTAGCCCCTGTAATAGTACCCCCAGCAGCCCCTGTAGAAGTGCCCCCAGTAGCCCCTTAAGTATTGTCCCCAGGAGCCCCTGTAATAGTGCCCCCAGTTGCCCCTGTAATAGTGCCCCCAGTAGCCCCTGTAATAGTGCCCCCAGTAGCCCCTGTAATAGTGCCCCCAGTAGCCCCTGTAGTAGTGCCCCCAGTAGCCCCTGTAGAAGTGCCCCCAGTAGCCTCTGAAGTAGTGTCCCCAGTAGCCCCTGTAATAATGCCCTCCAGTAGCCCCTGTAATAGTGCCCCCAGTAGCCCCTGTAATAGTGCCCCCAGCAGCCCCTGTAGCAGTGCCCTCCAGTAGCCCCTGTAATAGTGCCCCCAGTAGCCCCTGTAATAGTGCCCCCAGTAGCCCCTGTAGAAGTCCCCCCAGTAGCCTCTGAAGTAGTGTCCCCATTAGCCCCTGTAATAGTGCCCTCCAGTAGCCCCTGTAATAGTGCCCCCAGTAGCCCCTGTAGAAGTCCCCCCAGTAGCCCCTGTAATAGTGCCCCCAGTAGCCCCTGTAATAGTGCCCTCCAGTAGCCCCTGTAATAGTGCCCTCCAGTAGCCCCTGTAATAGTGCCCTCCAGTAGCCCCTGTAATAGTGCCCCCAGTAGCCCCTGTAATAGTGCCCTCCAGTAGCCCCTGTAATAGTGCCCCCAGTAGCCCCTGTAATAGTGCCCTCCAGTAGCTCCTGTAATAGTGCCCCCAGTAGCACCTGTAGTAGTGCCCCCAGTAGTCCCTGTAGAAGTCCCCCCAGTAGCCTCTGAAGTAGTGTCCCCAGTAGCTCCTGTAATAGTGCCCCCAGTAGCCCCTGTAGTAGTGCCCCCAGTAGTCCCTGTAGAAGTCCCCCCAGTAGCCTCTGAAGTAGTGTCCCCGGTAATAGAGCCAAGCAAAAAAAAAAAAAAGACTTTACTTACCTGAAGCCCCGATCCTGTGTCCGCTGCCGTCCACCACTCCTCGTTACGCATGATGTCTCTCACATAGTGCCCATGGGGGAAGCCTAGCCGGAGCTCAGGAGTGAGCTCCGGCTGCCGCTGTGGGGAGCCGAGCGCCCGCAGGTAAAATCTCAGCGGGCGCCCGGCAAATGGAGACTCCCTGTGGTGGCCGCGGGAAGGAAGGAGTGTGGCGCGGGGGGGGAGGAGTGTGGCGCGGCGGGGGGCGGGGAGACTCCCTGCGGCGGCAGCGGGAAGGAGTGTGGCGGGGGGTGGAAGGAGCGTGGCGCGGCAGGGGTGGGGGGGGAAGCGTGTGGTGCGGGGGAACGACGGGGCGGTACGGTGTCAATGTGGCGGCGGGAGGAGGGTTCCTGTAAGTTTGGCTGCACTGGGGATTGAGCACCCTCTGCTGGCTGGCGCCCTACGCACGTGCGTAGTCGGCGTAACGGGCCGGCCGGCCCTGCATCGTACACATCGTGACAGCAAGAGCAGCCGTTATCACTAGTAAAGACACTCACACCTAGCCCGTGCACGGTGCAGAAGATGCGCCTGCAAATGGCGTGCACAGGGGAGGTATCTGTCTGAGCCTCATTTCCAAATTTGCTAACCCAAGAGTCAGGTGGCTGCTTCCGATAAACTGTCTGGGGATGAATGCCTCTCTCCTATCTGAGGTAGGAGGCACTTCCTACTTGGAGAACTGTTGGCTGGTGTGCATGAGTACCTCAGCGTATTTTGATTATTTTGTTCCAATTGTTTTTAAATTTTAGGACCTGTGGAAGAAAACTGGCACTAACCTCTATGTATTGGAAAACAGGACATGATTCAGAGGTGGACGCAGTTGGGGTTCGGCCCTGTTTCTTCGGACGCAGCATGAGATGAACATCGCAAACATCGATTGGACTATCGGACATCTGAGCGACCCTATTGTTAGTCAGAATGTCAGCCACAGCTAAGCTGACGAGGCCAGTGGGTATGCGTACAAAGTCACAGTCACTGGTTACAGCACCCCCCCCAAAACACCAGCGACACCCCTGCATTTTATACGCACCTCCCCATCACCGCCCCCCAAAGGCCTGCAGTATGCCAATAAAACTACGTCTGAAGCCATGTCGGAAGACCATCGCGACACGTGCGCAGTGCTGCGTAGGCGCATGCAGACCACAAAACATCAGCCAGTAGTGACCAAATTTAAACTGCGGCCACTTATGAATTAGTCCCTCAGTCACTAATGTTAGGAGGGGATTATTAAGAGTAAGAAGACAACATAGATGTGTCAAAACAAAATATTGCACGTTCACGTTGTATGATGAACCGGAAAGTATCAATTCAGGATAACTAACGCGCTACAAACTCTCCGCTCTCTGGGCCTGATTCAGAGCCGTAAGCGGCCGCTCGTTCGCTCTGAGCGATGTTTGTCCAACTGCGCATGCGTACGGATCGTTATACGCATGCGCGAACCAGTCAGTGCGGTCGAAATTCATGTGCTCGCAAAATAGCGAATGCCTGATAATTTGAGTGACAGGAGGAGGCGTATGTGGGTGGTAACGGGGGAAGGTGCTTGAAAACGGGGAGTGGAGATCCGATCGCAGGCGTGCGTAAAGGTCAAAACGGGCGTTTTATGGGTGTGCATAATTAATACAGCAGCGTCATTGACCACGTCACTGGGTTATTTTATAGCCAGATCTGCTCGCAAAATTGTGGCAGGAAAAACCAACCCCAAGAATAGCGAGCAGCTCATACCCTGGTCGATGTACTCGATTAATCTAATAAATAGCGGACATGACGTAGGATGCGAGCGGCCAGGGGGCGTATTTTTTCCAAAAACGTTTTGTTCGCTCGTTCAGACCTAAAGGCGTGAATAGACCGCAAAGAGCGAACGGTTGATTTGAATAGCCACCCCTATTTTCTGGACGAGCGAGCACTAATTGCGTCCGGCTCTGAATCAGGCCCTCTGTTCACCTATGTGAATGAACCAGTATACGAGGGGGTACATGCTATGTCCTTGTATGGTTACTAGCACCACCTCGCACCTGTCTTGTTTCTGCTGAGATGAGATTTGCCTGCGCTGTTTTATCCTGACTGTAATCCATATAATCTGTGTGACAAAGGTTCATGTATCACTGTCTGATCCGCAATATCAGTGGCAAACACAAAGGGAGAACCACACAAAGAGCTGAGCTAGGAGAGATCAACTTTCCTCCCCTATGATACATGAAGGGAACGTTATACAGCCCTTATTTCCTGCAATGTCCGCTGGATGGAATTTTACATTTGTAGGTCAGGTTAGGACTCCAGAGACAAACATTCAGTGCAACAGCATCGTTATTCCGCCCAGAGGCATCAAACAGCAGGAGCGAGGAAGAGGAATGATGTCAGAGAAGGGACTATGGGCCTGATTCAGAGCTGAACGCTCTGACCAGAGCGCTTGCTCTGAATCAGGGCCCTCCTACCTTTTTTTGGAGCGTCCTCATGGACGCTCGCATACATGTGGGTTACCACCCACAGCTATAGCGAGCGTCCATGATGATGGTTGCGATGGTCTTGACCATCGGGCTTGCGACGGAGACCCTACGGTAGGGTCTCGCTGCCGCAAGCCCTGGAGTGATTTTGGCTCTATCAGAGCCAAAATCACTCCCACTGACATCACTAGTGATGTCAGTGGGGCCGGCTTGAGACGGTAGGTGTTCCCATGGGAACGCCTCCGTCTGGCAGGCACACCCCTGGGACGCCCATCAAAGGGGGCGTGGTGTCAATCAACATCGACAGCACGCCCCCTTTGGTGCGAGACCCGGAGCGATGGAGAGCCCGTCGCTCGCCGGGTCTCGCGCATGCGCACGACGGAGCTCCCTTCGTCGTGCGCATGCGCAGTGGGGGAACATCGACCCGCTCACGAGCGGGTCTGAATGACCCCCTATATACACTATAAACACTATATACGCTGCAAGAGTTACAAGAAGTATACTAACATCCTGCACCCACTCATCCATGTACTCTACTTCATACTGAGCAATGACATTTTAGGAATACTTTAAGCCTGTGTGCAGGAATTAAGCTGGAACTCGCTAAATCTTAACCTGCTTGCAGTTCACCACATCTATCTATCTATCTATCTATCTATCATTATTTTATTATGACATTTAGGTTAAAATAGCTTACCTTACACTGTAAGATGTCACACAGCAGATACAGCTGATATCTGACAGTTCTATTCCAAGCAGTGACTTATACATAAGTGACATCACAAAGGTTGTTTATGATGTAAGCCAGTAACATAATCAACCTACTGATGTGATAAATCTTAATTTTCCTGTTTTTCATCGCTGCTACCGATCCGTCAATCTGTCTGTTTATCTATTATTTATCTATCATTATTTTATATATCACTAGCTGGAGTACCCGGCGTTGCCCGGGATTTTAAGAATGTTTGTTTACACATCATCCTCCAACAAACCTCTCCTTAGGCAGGCCTCACGAAAAGTGTGACAAACTTCCCCATCAACAGTCCTAAGGTCTTTGAAGGAAGTAGGACCTGTAACAGTGTAAAGCAAACTTCGGAGATAGAAGCCTTCAAAATTTGTAGGATGTACAGTGTAAACACGGCCAAGAGCTCTGTTCTGTTGCTCTGATACCAGGATGACCATCTACAGCGACTCCCTGTTTTCTGCGCAGAAAAACTTTGGGAGAAGCATTCCATGTGTAATATTTTGGCAGCTCACAGTACAGCAGGGTCCTTGCATAGTCATCAATTTGACACAGTTGGAAGGAAGAAGTAAATGTTGTTGCATAATTTGCTATAGTCAGAGAGCTGAGAATGCTGGCAAAGCCTGCTAAAGCTCTCTTTGATAATAAACATTAAGATCATGACAAAACATGACAACACAAAACTCTTGCTCCGTGGCCCTACCCATATGCCGTGAGGCCCCACAATAAGCGTCCAGCAAAAATTGTGTTTTTAAATTAATTAAAAATGAACAGTAATTAATTTTGATTTAATTAATTTTTTTGTTGCCTCCGCCTTGTTTTAAT
Source organism: Taudactylus pleione (assembly GCA_031769625.1). NCBI lineage: Eukaryota > Metazoa > Chordata > Amphibia > Anura > Myobatrachidae > Taudactylus > Taudactylus pleione. The sequence continues at coordinate 11,607,426 of JAUIMM010000188.1, forward strand.
ACGCTCGTATGTAACATGTCACGATCTTTGCTTGTAAACTGTGGATTTGTATGGAAAGACCGAAGTACAGAAGGACAAATTTTCGCTTTGATATAGTAGAGAAGATAGAAAATAAAAAATAGTAGATAAGCTAAATCCTTTTGTAACTCCGACCTGACCTGAATGCTATGCAAAAATTGTGTTTTTTAATTAATTAAAAAGTAACAGTAATTATTTTCGATTTAGTAGAGAAGATAGAAAAGAAAAAATAGTAGATAAGCTAAATCCTTTTGTACCTGACCTGTAGAGGGCGAATGCTATGCAAAAATGATGGTTTTTCATTAATTAAAAATTAACAGTAATTAATTTAGATTTTACATTTTTTTTTAGTTGCCTCCGCCGTGTTTTAATACGCTCAAAATTTCCCGATCGTGGCTTGTAAACTGTGGATTTGTATAGAAAGACAGAAGGACAAATTTTCGCTTTTATATAGTAGATTAAGGTTAAAATAAGCTTACCTTACACTGTAAGATGTAAAATATACAAATAGCATATACAGCTGATAACTGAAAATTCTATACCAAGCATCGAATTCTATACCAAAGTGAGTGATATCAAAAAGGATGTTTATGCTATAATTTAGTCACATAATCAGCCTACTGTTGCAATAAATCTTAACCTGCCAACATTTCATTATCCCGGCTGCAGTTCAACACTGCTATCTATCTATATAACATTATTTTAATATAACATGTAGGGTACAATAAGCTTACCTTACACTGTAAGATGTCACACAGCAGATACAGCTGATATCTGACAGTTCTATACCAAGCAAGGACTTTTACACACGTGACATCACAAAGGCTGTTTATGATGTTAGCCAGTAACATAATCATCCTACTGATGTGATAAATTTTATTTTGCCTGATTTTCATTCCTGCTATCTATCCGTCAATCTATCTGTTGATCTATTATTTATCTAATATAATATTAAGGTTGAAATAAGCTTACCTTATAGTGTGAGATAAAAAATATACAAATAGCATATACAGCTAACTGAAAATTTTATACCAAGCACTGAATTCTATACCAAAGTGAGTGATACCAAAAAGGCTGTTTTTGCTGTAAGCCAGTCACAAAATAGTCTACTTTTGCAATAAATCTTAACCTACTGATGTGACAAATCTTAATTTTCCTGTTTTTTATCCCTGCTATCAATCTGTCAATCTATCTATCCATTAACGATACTGGATCAGAACCTCTATACACACCTTCCTATACCTTCTAATATCCTGCCTATACCTTCTAATATCCTGCCTATACCTTCTAAGGATGATGCTAATTTGCGTACGCAGTCATACAGTAAATAAAGACTTAGACTTAGAATCTGTGGTTCCAAAGCACAAGTGTTATTCAAGTAAAAGTTCAGACAGTTACACGCAATTGATCCAGACACAATTTAGGCGCAAAAGGAATTATACAGACCCAAGTACAGTATACATACGCAGCACTTCCGGTACCAGGTGTTAGGCATCAGCAAGAAACCCCTCGTCTATCAGCATGCAGCACGAAGACTAAAAAACCCAGTGTTTGAGCACACATATTTATACCCCCAGGAATAGACAAAACAATAGAGACGTTTGTTGCTGATGCTATTGGTTCCCAAGGGGGATCCATCTGTTACGGAACATTTAACAGGCAGGTTCACATAGACTCTCCCTGCCTCTAACAGCTGGGGGTCTCTGCCTTCCCGCCACCTGTAACAGCCTGACAGTTAATAAATTTTGTTGCTTGAAGTCTCTGCGATCCATAACTCGAGAATGCATGATGCGATCTCCCCACCGATAATACCAGAATACTGTGGAAAGAGTACGCATCAGTACGAAACCAAACACGGCTTGTTTAGCATGTATAAAACCTTAGTTATCAAATATCTTTATTTCACAGCGTTTATATTAACTGAACCAACTTAAATCGTATATCTTAAAGCTAATGGAACCTTGTAAGTGAATATGTAATGTGTGAGTGTACGGGGTTTGATATGAAGACGCTAGTTAACTTGGTGCAGATGCATGCGCATTTAGCTACTGAACGGTGTTTTCATTCGGGGTCTTGTGCGTTCGCTAATATGCGACTAGTTAACAGCGCTATTATGCGTATTATTGTGTATATGAGAAATGATGGGAGATGCAATCGCATGGTGCTAATAGTATTATCGCCACATGTACTAAAATGTGAGTTTGTCTAAAATGGTGCTTAGGAGGCCATTCGCAAAATGGCGTCTTGCGATCTCATTTTCAAGATGGCGTCTTGCGGCCAGTGGTAAGATGGCGTCGCCGCGATTCAATTTTAAACTGAACTTCTCTCAGCCAATTACTCAGCTTCGACAGTCCACCCTTTGATAGCAAACAACATGCTATCACAATCTGCTATTAGAATTTAATTTAGGCTTACATTTACATATTATTTAGTGTTATTGTGGGATGGCACAAGGTGGTTCTTAATCCATCAATAATGTGTCTCTGGGTGGGGACATAAAACTACTATTATACGCACACCGCGGGTCTTGGAAGATCATATGAAAGGTGTGGGAATGCACCAGTCTTATAACAGCAGTCTTGAAGGGGAATTGAGACTTTACATTATCTGAGGTGTTCTATAAATAACATTTCAATAATACATTCTATGCATGTCTAAATATAATACATCAAACGATAGTATTTCCTAGTTCAGGGTTGTAATGCAGTTCTATATTTACCTCGGTATACATATTGTCATTACTGACCACCATCATAGTTTCGTTCTTACGGTTTACTCTGTTTTAAAATTTTCTACACTTCAACACAATAGGAACACACCAGACGCATATGCCAATTATTATGATGACAATCAGTATAAGGATCAAGAATTTGCCTATGCTGGTGATCACTTCCTGGACCCATTCCCCTAGACCTGAGAACCATTTCACTGGGTTCAGCCATGAAACCCATCCTTCTATCTTCTCCCCTACTTCAGCCACTGAAGCGTTATGGTTCTTACAAAACTCCCATTTTAGCTGCAGAATTTCATCCATCTTCCGGTCTATTACCTCCTTGGGGTCACTTGTATCATTGGTGACATAGGTGCAACTTTTTACTCCAAACTGGGTGGCCAATGTTACACAATATCCTCCAGTAACAGCAGTTAAATAATTCAGCACTAGCCTGTGTTGCACCAGTTCTTTCTTGTACGTTGCAATTCTCCCCCTGTATACCTGAATGTGTCATCGTACATCTCGGTGATATTATCTATCAATTTAGCAAGTTCCTGGATATATCTAAAATTTAATGTACCCCGAGCGATCCTGGTGGGATCCAATGCGACTAAAACTTGAAAGCCAGTTGTCTCACTAATTAACTGAGTGGCTTTATGTAAGTCACCAGGTATCATATTTCTTTTGCCTCTGTGTTCATATTGTGTGTGAAGATATGGTGACGGTGTGTTTTTATGTATACCCAGCATTTCAACATGTGTGAGGGTCATAACTTCTGGGACTACTCTTCCCAGGTAACACAAACCTTCGGAACTCGGGGAGAGCCATTTATACGCTTTTCTTCCACATATGAAATAAATATACATTATCACGGAGAACATAAGGAATGGTATGCATCATTATCATTAAGCACATTTCCCTTGCAAACAATCCTATTTCTGGGTCTTCCATCTGGTACATGCAAGTTTCTGGTTGTATTATCTTAGCACAATAACCATTTGGCACCTTACCAATAATTTCTTTGGTGGAACTCAATGTATACCGATACCTAAAATGTTTCCCACCAGACTTAATGGAGCGTAACAGATCATGGTTTATGGACGCATTATCAGCTCTTTGTGAGAAGGTCATCGTCTGATTATTCACCGTCACTTCCCAACTCCCGGGTCTATTGGGGTTGGTTATGTTTAAGCACAAAAGTGATCTATCTACTTGGAATTGATGGAGTTTGAAATGAGGTGGTTTGGATGAGAGAAATTTTCCATCCAAGGTTTTCCCTTTTTGCAATTCTAAAATTTCCGTGGTATTCAGCGGAAATGGCACCAACCCTACATTATGCTGTCCTTGTGGCACATGTGAACACACCCAGCAATCAGTTTGTTTTAACACTTTGCCTACCATACTATGATAATCCTCTAAAGGATATCCACCCCAGTATGGGCTATATTTAGGTTGGCACCGTTAGATACAGTTATCATCAACTAGGGACCCACAAAGCTCACAAATACAGGAATCTTCAGACGATAAACCTCCACACCTTCCCCGAGCATCCAGAATGATAGCTCTCTTAACAATAACAGTACTAAGGTTGGTAAGACACTCCCCTGATTGGCATTGCACTCCCCCTGACTCCACTCCATCAGCACTGCCATCAGCTCCCATTTCCTCGATCGGTCTCCCATCACAGACACTGGATACTCCTGAACCGACCAAGATGGTGAACACTCTAAAAGAGAATATGAAAATGGAACACAGCAGGCCCGTTCATTGTCACAACAAGACCTGCAGATATCTTTCTGTTCAGGTATCTCACTACAACCTGTTCAATCCCCTGGAACAAGCTCACGAGCGACAGGTCCACACTATCAGCCTTGTCTCCAACTTGTTTCTCCACTGGTTGATTGACCTTTTTGCAGTGAGTGGAATGGACCCAGGTATCTCTCTCGGCCACCTTCAAAGATGTAGTACTCGTCAGCAGCACCTGATACGGACCTTCCCACCTATCAGTCAGATAACCTGAACGCAAGAAATTTCTGATCATTACATATTCTCCTGGTTCAACATCATGACAGTTAGTTTCAGGCATATCATTAGACAACAATTTCAGTTTCTGCTGCTGTTGCTTTAACTGCTTACTCATTGATATAAGATACTTTACAGTTACCTCATTGTTACCCTTCAGGTCTTCCTGTGGACTTATAATCAAATTAGGTTGTCTACCGAACAATATTTCAAATGGGGACAGATTCAGAGGAGGTCTAGGGGTGGTCCTTATGCTATGTAGGACCAAAGGTACCGCTTCTGGCCATCCTAGTCCAGTCTCTGCCATAATTTTACTTAGCTTATTTTTAATAGTCCCGTTCATCCTCTCTACCTTGGCACTGGCTTGCGGTTGGTAGGGGGTATGAAGTCGGCTATTAATACCCATCAGCTTACACATATTTTGAAAAACATCACCTGTGAAATGGGTACCCCTATCACTCTTGATGATTTTAGGGATACCGTACCTGCATACAAATTCCTGAACTATTTTCTTGGCAGTAAATGCAGCAGTATTAGTGGCCGCTGGGTAGGCCTCAACCCAGTTAGAAAATACGTCTGTGCACACTAATACATACTTAAGGTTCCTGCAGGGTGGTAATTGGATGAAATCAATTTGTATCACCTGGAAAGGTCCATCAGTCGGTGGAATGTGGGACGGTTTGGTAGGGATCGCTTTCCCTATGTTCTTTCTCAAGCAGGTCAGACAGGACATTGCTATCTTTTTCTGCTTGTGAAGAAAAACCTGGTGCGCACCAGTATGCCCTCACCAACTTGCACATACCCTGTTTACCCAGATGAGTCAGGCCGTGTGCTGCCTCAGCCAGGCTGGGGTAATATGCCTTGGGGGCTACTGGCTTACCATGCCCGTCCCTCCAGAGCCCAGAGGACTCTTGCCCACATCCCTTGGACTTCCAAATGGATTTTTCCTGACTTGAACACAAATTTTGCATCTCAATTAGTTTCAGCATATCAATTGTTTGAAATTACATAATTGTTTCAGTTGGAGAAAACATTTTTAACCCTGCTGCCCATTTTGCAGCTTCATCAGCTCTGTTGTTGCCCAGTGACACCGGGTCATCCTCACATGTATGGGCTTTGCATTTAATTACTGCCACCACTTTGGGCAGTTGGATTGCTTCTAAAAGATGTTTTATGTGTCAGGAATGTGCAACTGGAGTGCCTGCTGCTGTCATAAAATTTCTCAGATGCCATAGAGCCCCAAAATTGTGCACCACCCCGAACGCGTACCTTGAGTCAGTGTAAATGTTAGCAGATTTGCATGCTGCCAGTTCACATGCTCTAGTCAGTGCTACTAACTCTGCCACCTGGGCTGAGTAGGACCAAGAGGTTTAGCTTCTATGATGTCTGTGTCATTTACAACAGCATAACCTATACATAATTCACCTGTGTCTGTTTGTCTATGACAACTCCCATCCGTATAAAAAGTTACATCCACATTCTCTAAAGGTGTGTCATGTATGTCAGGTCTAGCAGTAAAGGTCTGATTCAGATGTCATACAATCGTGCGTATCATTATGTCTGCCGAACTCACCTCCCGCCAGCAACTCCTCTCCTTCCACCCTTTGTACATCATGTTGTACATATGGTAGGTATGTTGCTGGATTCAGCGTACTGCAATGTTTAACAGTAATATTTGCAGGAGCGATTAGAGCTAGTTCCCATTTGGTGAACCTAGCCGAGGAGACGTGTCTGGTTTGAGCTGAGTTCAACAGAGCAGATACAGCATGGGGAGTGTAGACAATCATATCATGGCCCAATACTACGTCCTCACTTTTACTCACCAATAGAGCGGTAGCTGCTACACTTCTCAAACAGGTGGGGAGTGATCAAGCCACAGTGTCCAATTGGGCACTGTAGTATGCTACGGGCCTACTGGCATCACCATGTTTTTGTGTAAGGACACCTGCAGCACAACCATCGGCTTCCGTACAATACAAATCAAAAGGTTTTTCATAATCAGGTATTCCCAATGCAGGAGCTCTTGTCAGACTATCCTTAAGGAAAGCCTGTTCTGATTCCTCTGTGTGTACGACACGATCAGGCTTTGAGGAAGATACTAATTCCTGTAAAGGTAAGGCCAAAATAGAAAAACCTGGAATCCACATTCTACAGTATCCACACATTCCCAAGAAGGTATGAATTTGCTGTTGATTCTGCAGCAGTGTCATGTTTTGTATGGCCTGGATTCTGTAGTAAGATGTCGTAACCCCTGGGTTAGGCAGTGTCCCAAATATTTTACTCTGGATTGGTACGGCTGTAGTTTGTCCTTAGCCACCTTGTGTCCTGTTTGCGAGAGATTAAGTAACAAAAGTTTAGTATCATTCAAACATGACATAAACGAGTCAGAACATAGCAATAAATCGTCCACATATTGAATTAGAACAGATCCATTGGCAGGTTGAAAAGATTGTAAACAGTCGTGTAATGCCTGGGAGAAGATACTGGGGCTGTCTATAAAACCTTGGGGTAACCGTGTCCATGTGTATTGTAAACCTCTGTATGTAAATGCGAATAGATACTGACAGTCAGGATGGAGAGGCACAGAGAAGAAAGCAGAACAGAGGTCAATGACAGTGAAATGGGTTGCATTTGGTGGGATCTGCATCAGAATGACAGCAGGATTTGGCACTACCGGGAATTGGCTCTCTACTACCTTTTTAACACCTCTAAGGTCTTGTACCAGCCTATAACCCCTCCCACCACTCTTCTTCACTGGAAAGATGGGACTGTTGGCTACACTAGCTGTACGAACTAAAATTCCCTGTTGCAACAATCGCTCAATTATTGGGAATACCCCTAATTCTACCTCCTGTTTTAGTGGGTACTGGGGAATTTTTGGAGCTTGCCTACCGCTTTTTAAATTTACCATTACGGGGCTTACATTTGCCATTAATCCAGTGTCCTGTCCATCTTTAGTCCAAAGGGAATCTGGAATTAGGGACAACATTTCATCTACCTGTGATGGAGTTTCATTTAAAACTGTAGAGTGATACATTATCCTTTGAGGAGTGTCTAACATATCCCGCACCTCGTATACCATTCACTCTGGGATATCTAAAAATACACCATCAGGGGTGCAATATATAACACATCCCATCTTACATAACAAGTCTCTGCCCAGTAGGTTAGTAGGAGCCGCAGCAGCCAGGAGAAAGGAATGCCTGGTATGCAACGGCCCAATAGTAACCTCTGTGGACATTGTTAAAGGATAATGTTCCACTTTACCTGTTACACCCATTGTTGGTACTGTCTTGTTGGTCACCTGTAAATTAACGGGAGATTTTATCACTGACCTGGTCACCCCTGTGTCTACAAGAAAAGGATATTCAGTACCAGCTACATCAACCATCATGACCGGTTGTTCCCTAGTACTCCCCGGTTCTTCCCTAGTACTCCCCGTCAGACTACAGGTATGACCTGACCCCTATCGTTGGCTACCATTCTCCACTAAAGCATTTACGGCCACAATTGGAGCTGGTGCCTGCTGGACACTTGCTGGCCTCTGTGCATATCCCTTATGGGGATATCCAGGTCTTCCCCGATTTGGGGTTCCTACTCTTTTTACTGTACAGTTTCTACTTAAGTGTCCTGGTTGTTTACAGTTAAAACATGTTCGTGTATCGGGTGAAGACATGTGCTGTTGTGAGGTTTACGCAGAGGGTAAAGGTGGTGGATATGGGTAAGGATAGGGAGGGTAAGGGTAATGTGGGGGATAAGAAGTTGGCGGGTAGTATGGGACCTGTGGTTGTGTCGGGTTAGTGGGATAGAGTTGTGCTTGTTGATGTGTGGGATTAGTGAGGGCATATACTTGTTCAGATGTGAGTGTGTGTGCGCAAGTGCAAGTGTGTCTGTTGGTTGTGATGTTACCGTCATTCCCTCCAGAGCTTGTATACTGACAGCCATTAGCTTTTCACTCTGGGCTTCTCTCTTCTTTGAGATGTTTTTATCATGTTTGATGGCGGTTTCTATGAGGGCATCTATTGTGAGTCCCCGCCACCCAGGCTGAGAGGTCTGAACCCGAGTTTTTAAACTCTCTTTCAGACCGTCCACGAGTACCGTGGCTATCATTCCCCTGTGGTGAGTGCTATCTTTAATATCTTCTATCCCAGTGTACAGAGCCCGGTTGCAATAATCTTCTGCAGTTTCACTCTCCTTTTGCTTGATTGTGAAAATTTTGTTCTAGTTAACTACTACTGGAAAATATACACCCAACTGAGTTGCATTGAATGCATTACTACTTCCCTCATTGGTACTATACCGTTCGCATCTGCATTTCCATTTTGGAACGGTTATTGTCCAAATGGGATGCAGACCGGTAGCACTGCTACCTTTGACCAGGTTACCCGGCTGGGGGTTTAGTCTGCTGCTGCTACGTATGGTATGAACAACTTCCTCTATGGGTGCAGAGGGCATAAACACTCTCCACAACGCTACCTTGCCGCACGGGCGCGCCATTTTGCGGCTTGCCCGTATTGCAATTTAGCGTCGTGGATGTATTTTCTGGCAATGTGCTCGCAACGCTAGTTTGCGTCATTTGCACATTTTTAAGCCACGCATCCCCTTCATGCTGCCACAGTTTTAAACATTCAAAATATTTAACCTTTTTCTCTCGGGAGCGCATCAGACTGATGTGATCCTGGACATTGTCTAACACATTTTTATCAAAACTACCAATTCTGGGAAATGGTCTAACACTCTTCATCGTCATTTTAAACCATACATCAAATACCTTATTGCATAAGTACCATACTTAGTATGCATAATACGACGGGCTGATCCAAACGGCGCATCCATTAGCAGCACATCATTGCCTAACATCTCTATTGTTTGCATGGCTCCCATTCTGAGACAACTCCTACGCTTTTCAATAAAGATTTAAACTGGTGAAAGACAATCAAGATACTTTCACTTACCTGTGGACGATTTAAGTCGGCGGCACCCACACACCTGGATAAGATTTGAAAAAGGCAACTTCCACACCAGGATAAGATTTAGTAAGGCAACTTCCACACCTATGGGAGTTTATATGTCGGCCACTCCCACGCACCTCTCTACAACAAAGACAACATGTACACCTGCTACTGTGTATAGAACGGTAAAGCTGCTTACCGAGCGACTAGCACTTAGTACTTAAATGTCATACGGTACCTTTAACTGTAGGGAACAAGTTACCCCTACCAACAAAACACTCACTGTTACACACTTTTTTTTTTCCTGCGCAGAAAAATACACGTTAACCCAGATACTGATAATAATTGAAAAAAAAATGTAAACCTCAACGGCTTTGTTCAAACACGTGGCAGCACAACCGGAAGTACGTATACGCTATTGTGCGACCAGTCGCATACACAATATTGCGACTACCACACAACCATATGACAACCTTTAGCTGCGTACACAAAAGTGCATCTTTGCTGTGCACAAACCTGCAACGTAGCCGAGTACTCAGTACTGCGGCACCCTTTTAAATGTAAGGTTCTATCAACAGAGGAAAACAAACTTTTTCCTCTCTTGTCCCTGGATTCTAGTCAGCTTCCTTGATTCACACGGAGATGGATAGCGATCTTTCAGCACAAAGCAGTTGCAGGCAAACCCTGCATGTGGCCACTCCATCCTTTGCTGAAATATCGATAGCTGTATGTGCTGTGTGAACAGGTAAGTGACTTCACTACGAGCCCCCAACTAACGATACTGGATCAGAACCTCTATACACACCTTCCTATAACTTCTAATATCCTGCCTATACCTTCTAATATCCTGCCTATACCTTCTAAGGATGACGCTAATTTGCGTACGCAGTCATACAGTAAATAAAGACTTAGACCTGGAATCTGTGGTTCCAAAGCACAAGTATTATTCAAGTAAAAGTACAGACAGTTACACGCAATTGATCCAGACACAATTTAGGCGCAAAAGGAATTATACAGACCCAAATACAGTATACATACGCAGCACTTCCGGTACCAGGTGTTAGGCATCAGCAAGAAACCCCTCGTCTATCAGCATGCAGCACGAAGACTAAAAAACCCAGTGTTTGAGCACACATATTTATACCCCCCAGGAATAGACAAAACAATAGAGACGTTTGTTGCTGATGCTATTGGTTCGCAAGGGGGATCCATCTGTTACGGAGCATTTAACAGGCTGGTTCAAAAAGACTCTCCCTGCCTCTAACAGCTGGGGGTCTCTCCCCTCCCGCCCCCTGTAACATCCTGACAGTTAATACATTTTGTTGCTTGAAGTCTCTGCGATCCATAACTCGAGAATGCATGATGCGATCTCCCCACCGATAACACCAGAGTACTGTGGAAAGAGTACGCATCAGTACGAAACCAAACACGGCTTGTTTAGCATGTATAAAACCTTAGTTATCAAATATCTTTATTTCACAGCGTTTATATTAACTGAACCAACTTAAATCGTATATCTTAAAGCTAATGGAACCTTGTAAGTGAATATGTAATGTGTGAGTGTACGGGGTTTGATATGAAGACGCTAGTTAACTTGGTGCAGATGCATGCGCATTTAGCTACTAAACTGTGTTTTCATTCGGGGTCTTGTGCATTCGCTAATATGCGACTAGTTAACAGCGCTATTATGCGTATTATTGTGTATATGAGAAATGATGGGAGATGCAATCGCATGGTGCTAATAGTATTATCGCCACATGTACTAAAATGTGAGTTTGTCTAAAATGGCGCTTAGGCGGACATTCGCAAAATGGCGTCTTGCGATCTCACTTTCAAGATGGCGTCTTGCGGCCAGTAGCAAGATGGCGTCGCCGCGATTCAATTTTAAACTGAACTTGTCTCAGCCAATTACTCAGCTTCGACACTATCTATCTATCTATCTATCTCCATCCACTATGTAATATTATTTTCATATACCATATACTGTAGGTTTAAATAACCTTACCTTACACTGTGAGATGTAATATCAGAAGATGACAGCTGACAGTTCTACTCCAAGCATTGACTTTTATGCAAAAGATGAATAACATCACAAAGGCTGTTTATGATGTAATCCAGTCACATGATCTGTCGGTTCTGTTCCTTATGTAACCATTAACCTGTTTCTTTAAAAATACGTTTACTAATATTGCTCCACAGTCTACAATGTCGTGGCTATTGACCACCAGATAAATACTGTATACTGTATAGTAACTTAGTGGTGTGGCCTGTTTAATAACCATTTCTGGATCTCAGTTGTAACCATAACGCTGTGCAGTGATGTCATCGTCCAGCACTTCCAATTTAGAAACCTTACTCAATCTGCTGAAGATTCCAAACTGGAACTTTTACAGAGGGAAATTACCATGTAACCCTGCAGAGCATACTGACCCCTCTATCTGACAGTACTCAAGTCATCAGCATGGCAGCCATATTATACGAAGTTTCAGACGTCTATTCGCATTACCTAAATTCCATTTCCACTACAACAACAAGATTCCCTTTAATTTTTTTTAGGGGGAAAACAACAAGTTTGATTCAATTTACTTAGTATTTAAAATTAAATACATTTTATACTGAAAATGTGACTTGCACTATTTACTAATAACCGTCAGGACACTTTTGGGCCTGATTCTGTTTCGAATGCATTGCCGATGTCGTATGCAGTGGAGTGTTTTTTCGTCTTCTGTGCATGCGTCTATGTTGCACTGTGCATGCGCAAGGACAACGTGCGCACAGGTTTGGAGTTGCGAAGGAGGCGCTCAACCTCAGAAGTGTGTTGAAAATGTAGTTAGCGATTCTGGGAGGTGACAGGGAGATGGCTTAATGCACACACGGAGAGGGTCAAACTTATGGGGGTGTTACGGGTGTGTCAGGTTAAGGGGTGTTGTACAGAGACGCTCTATCACCCACATAGGAAGCCATACATGGAGAAACTGTACTTGCCATAGGTCAGGTGCAAGTTTTGATGGTGCGACTGACGGTGTGTCTAAATATGCACCAATCTGTATTTCTGTGTCTATGGACCCTGATAGTGAACGTCTCAGTCCATGCAAATTCGTACGCACGGATCAGAGGCAAACGCAGGGGGGTTTCCGGCTGCCTGGAAAGCCCCCTCCCCAGCCCACACCATGCCCAATAGAAATAGTAATAGATTAGAATGTTACTAGTGCTGCATTTTCTCATCAGTTTCACAAATCAAATGATTAGCACCACCTGTGTATCTTTTAACATGTGTCAGCCAGTAATAACTACACCTGTGAACCAACTAGGAGATGTGGAAAACATGCACTGTTAGGGGTGCACTGCTATAGACCATTAATAGGGTTAATTATTAATACTGTATAGTAATACACTATCCAGTACATAAGGAGACCGATATGTACATATATGTCCAGGGCAGTGCTAGGTTCTTCTGACGCCCCCCCAGACTCCCGGACTTGCTCCTATGCGCTGGAATGGAGCCCACATCTGAAAAAAAAAATTCAGCTCATACAGGATGGTCCTACTGCCGCATATAGGCCCTCATTCAGAGCCGGACGCTCTGAGCAGAGCGCTTGCTCTGAATGAGGGCCGCCCTCCATAAAAATGGAGCGTCCTCCTGGACGCTCGTATAGCTGTGGGCAGTGGCGTAACTAGGGTATTTAGAGCCCAGGGCAAATTTGAAAAGGGAGCCCCCCCTCAAAAAATGGGCGTGGTCACTTAAAAATGGGGCGTGTCAACATGACACACCCCTTTATTTTCAAACTGAACATTCCTATCCATATGCACCTTAACCCCAGTAATACCCCCAGTATGCAGTTGTGATGCAGGCTCCCAGTAGTGACCCCCCCCCTATCCAGTGGTCCCTGTAGTGGCCCATCCTATTATTGCCCCCATTAGTGGTCCCCCGAGTGGAGTGCCTCTAGTAATACTAGGCCCCTTTTAGAATGCCCCCAGTGGTAGTCCCCCCCCCCCAAGTAGTAGTCCCCAGTAGAGTAGTCCCCAGTAGAGTAGCCCCCCCCAGTAGAGGTCCTCCCAATGGCACCCCCAGTAGATGTCCCCCCCAGTAGATGTCCCCCCCAGTAGTAGCCAACCCCTCCCCCGTTGTGCATATAGGTTTAAAAATAAATAAATATATATAAAAATATACTTACCTGATTCCACGCTGCTCCTGTCCGCGATGCCGATGCCGCTCTCGCCCTCCAGTCCGCCCGGGATGGCGCGCTCAGCATTATGGGACTGACGTCATGACGTCAGTCCCATTACCCACTGCAGGAGCCGGACGGAAGTCCGGCTCTTGCAGTGGGTGCTGCAGCAGTCAATGAGAGTCTATCTGACTCTCATTGGCTGCTGTTTAACACACGCATCGCCGCCAGCGCTGGCGGCGATGCGTGTGTTATGCACAGCCTGAGCCCGCCTCCTGGCGCTATTGGGCAAGCGCTCAGGGGGAGGGAACGGGCTCAGGCGTGCAGCACAGGACCGGCGCTGGAAGCCTAGCGCTGGTCCTGTGCAAAAGTGTAGCGCTGACCGCACTCATTGCGGTCAGCGCTACACTGGCTAACTAGGGCGGGCGGGCCGGTACCGTGGCCGGCGGCGCCCCCCGCGCCGCCGGTCCAACGGCGCCCAGGGCACGAACCCCGCTCACCCTGCCCTAGTTACGCCACTGGCTGTGGGTCACAACCCACAGCACATACGAGCGTGCAGGATGATGGTCACGATGGTCATGACCATCGCGACCATCGCCAGTGCGACCAGAAGCCTGTGGTCGGGGTTTTCGACCACAAGCCTTGGAATGATTTTGGCTCTATCAGAGCCAAAATCACTCCCACTGACATCACTAGTGATGTCAGTGGGGTCGGCTTCTGACGGTAGGCGTTCCCTTGGGAACGCCTCCGTCTGGCAGGCACGCCCACCAAAGGGGGCGTGCTGTCAATCAACATCGACAGCACGCCCCCTTTGATCAGACACAACGAGCGAAGGAAAGTCCTTCGCTCGTCGCGTCTGGCACATGCGCACGACGGAGCTCCCTCCGTCGTGCGCATGCACAGTGCACACCATCGACCCACTTGCGAGCGGACAGCCGCTTGCGAGTGGGTCTGAATGAGGCCCATAATGGCTTAAGCTGCATACACACGTAACGATTCTAGTAACCGATTTTCGTTAACGATTTACGTTCAGATTTTCCCTTGAAAAAGTGAACGAAAATCGATTACAAAAATCGTTGGTTACTAAATTAATGAACGATTTTGTTAACGATTTTCATGAATGATCAACGATGAATGATTTTTTAATCATGCATACAGTGAATGGACATCGTTCATTCTGTACAACATGAACGATTTTCTGAACGAAAATCGTTATGTTGGACAGTCAGACTGGACGATAACTACAAACTACAAGCAGGAGCGCCCTTGGATGATTATCGTTTGTCCCAAAAAATTAACGATTTTTTAAACGATTTAACGATAACTACGTTGTTATAGTTAAATCGTTAAAAAAATCGTTACGTGTGTACACACCTTTACTGTGATAGCTGGTCCTGTATGCACTGGAATTATGACACATACGGTAATACACTTTGTATGACACATATAATGGCTTACTGTGATCGGTGGTCCTGTATATGCTGGAATTATGACACATAATACACTTTGTATCTCGTATATTAAAGCTGCATAAGTGCCAACTATGCCCTCTTTATGGACTGGCCACACTCAGGGCCTGATTCAGAGCCGCTCATAAGCGGCCGCTCGTTCGCTCCGAGCGATGTTCGCACAACTGCGCATGCGTATGGGTCATAATGCGCATGCGCCAACCAGTCATTGCGGTCGGAAATCGAGCGCTCGCAAAATAGCGAGTGCCTGCTAATTTGAGTGACAGGATGAGGCGTTTGTGGGTGGTAACAGGGGAAGGTGCTTGAAAACGGGGTGTGGTGATCCGAACGCAGGCGTGCCAAACGGTCAAAACGTGCGTTTTAAGGGTGTGCATAATTAACAAAGCAGCGTCATCGACCACGTCACTTGGTTGTTTCTTAGCCTGAACTGTTCGCATGATTGTGGTAGGAAAATCCTACCACAAGCACTGCGAGCAGTTCAGACGCCTTTCGATGTACTCGATTAATCAAATAAATAGCGGAGATGACGTAGGATACGAGCGGCCAGGGGGCGTCTTTACAAAATAGCGAGCGCATGTTTCGTTCCCTCGCTCAGACATAGAGGCGTCAACAGACCGCAAAGAGCGAGCGCTCAATTTAAATAGCCGGCCCCTTTTTCTGAACGAGCGAGCGCAAATAGCGTCCGGCTCTGAATCAGGCCCTCAGTCTAAAATCAAGCATTTGGCACCCCACCCCCCCCACACAGGTCATGTTTTCCAGATCACCCAGCAGGTGCACAGGTGTATTCATTACTCACTGACACATTTTAAAAGATCCACAGGTGGAGCTAATTATTTCACTTGAGATTCTGTTAGGAGACCTGGAAAACATGCACTGTTTGGGGTCCTGAGGACCGAGTTTGAGAACCTGTGCATTATTACATTGTGTACAGTGGCAAAGTAAGGGTCTTACTGCAACTCCCACAAAACGGACAAGTCCCATTGCATTCGCATGGTCGCCGCCCAGTTACTGCCCATTTTGCGTATACTGTGCTCTGACGCCAGATGGATCAACCCGTATGCGGTTGTGTATTAAATCCCGGCAGTCGGGATGCCTGCTGTCAAAATGCCGACAGCGGCATCCCGATGCTGGGAATCCTGACGGGTCGTGTAAGTATGTTAAACCTCCCCCAACTCAGGGTCATTGTGAGCGGCAGCTTGGAGCCATTAGGTCACAGTATAAAAAGTTCAATGCGACTTTAGCACTTACAACTAGCCCTGTAAAACCGCATTTCCTACCCTACCGTGGGCACGACAAAAATGGAGCAACGCAAAGCACTTCATTGCGGCCCGGTTCCCAGCGACGTTATACCAGGATTACCGGCTTTACAACACTGCGGATGAGGCTGGGATGACGTGATTCTTAGCAAATCGCATCAGCATCATCGGCATCCCGCACACTTTACGGACGGCTGGCGGGATGCGGGGGATTTACACTCTTTCCCAGGAGCCTTGGAGACTCACCACCCAAATTTTGAATATCACAAAAATTCCAGGAGAGTGGGCAATTGTGCTTTACATGACCCTCTATGCCAGGGGTCGGCAACGTTTTTCTCTTTGGGACCCAGATGTTCAACATTACAAGCCAAAAGCAATCCCCGAATGCCACCATAATTACAGCATAGCATACATTTTCAAAGGTAAAGATGGGTAAAGTTGTGGCACTAGTGCCAAGCATAGCCACCGAGGCATCAGGTGGCACTGGTGCTGGGGAGCATGGACACTGGATACAGAGTGTTCCTGTGCCATGCACCACTCTCCTGTGTCATGCAGCGCTCTCCTGTGCCATGCAGCACTGTCCTCTGCTATGCAGCGATCTCCTGTGCCATGCAGCACTGTCCTGTGCTATGCAGCATTCTCCTGTGCCATATAGTTCTGTCCTGTGTTATGCAGCATTCTCCTGTGCCATGCAGTTCTGTCCTGTGCTATGCAGCATTCTCCTGTGCCATGCACCACTCTCCTCTGTCATGCAGCACTGTCCTGTGCTATGCAGCATTCTCCTGTGCCATATAGTTCTGTCCTGTGTTATGCAGCATTCTCCTGTGCCATGCAGTTCTGTCCTGTGCTATGCAGCATTCTCCTGTGCCATATAGTTCTGTCCTGTGTTATGCAGCATTCTCCTGTGCCATGCAGTTCTGTCCTGTGCTATGCAGCATTCTCCTGTGCCATGCACCACTCTCCTCTGTCATGCAGCACTGTCCTGTGCTATGCAGCATTCTCCTGTGCCATATAGTTCTGTCCTGTGTTATGCAGCATTCTCCTGTGCCATGCAGTTCTGTCCTGTGCTATGCAGCATTCTCCTGTGCCATGCACCACTCTCCTCTGTCATGCAGCACTGTCCTGTGCTATGCAGCATTCTTCTGTGCCATATAGTTCTGTCCTGTGTTATGCAGCATTCTCCTGTGCCATGCACCACTCTCCTCTGTCATGCAGCACTGTCCTGTGCTATGCAGCATTCTTCTGTGCCATGCACTTCTCCCGTGTCATGCAGCACTCTCCCACGTCATCCAGCGCTCTCCCGTGTCATGCAGAGCTTTCCCGTGTCATGCAGCGCTCTCCCGTATCATGTGGGCCACTCTTGTGAAATGCAGGGCATTCCTATCTCATGCAGTGCACTCATGTGTCCTGCAGCACTCTCCTATGTCATGCAGAGCATTCCTCCTTCTTCAGGCAGAGCACTCCCTCGTGTATGATGCAGAGCTCTCCTATGTCATGCAGAGCATTCCTCCTTTATAATGCAGAACACTCCCTCCTTTATCATGCAGAGCACTCCCTCCTTTATCATGTAGAGCTCTCCTATGTCATGCAGAGCATTCCTCCTTTATAATGCAGAGCAGTGCCTCCTTTATCATGCAGAGCTCTCCTATGTCATGCAGAGCATTCCTCCTTTATAAAGCAGAGCACTCCCTCTTTTATCATGCAGAGTTATCCTAAGTCATGCAGAGCATTCCTCCTTTATCATGCAGAGCACTCCCTTCTTTATGATGCAGAGCTCTCCTATGTCATGCAGAGCACTCCCTCCTTTATCATGCAGAGCGCACAGTCAGTGTCATGCAGACTAGAGCTCTCCTATATAACGCACAGCTCTCCTAGGTCATGCTCAGCATTGGATGGTGCAGGGGTTTGGTCCTCTCTCTGCCAGCATCAGGTTGTCATGGTTACAGAGCGCAGCCCCCCCATCACCACGTGACCCACTCTCCTGTCAGCCCGCAATGACGTCACCCCTCCCTCCTTCTCTCTCCTCCCGAGTCCTCCATCAGTGAGGCGGCTCCTGCTCCGCTCTGCCCGGGGACCCGGAGACATCGGCCACCATGGTGAGTCCCGGGGAGAGGCCGCGGCCAGACACTAGGGAGGGGGAGGGCGCTGCTCCGTGTCTACTATAGGCCCCCTGCGACGTTATCTACTTCTGCGGCCATGTTACCGGAGACCTGACCAGCAGCAGCCGTGACCCCGGGGGCAGCTTCAATGTCACCGTGTGCTCTGCGGCACCTGCTGCGTCACCTCACCTGTCACTCAGCCTGTACCATGGTGATAAGAGGGGGGCACACTGTCTGTACCATGGTGATAAGAGGGGGCACACTGTCTGTACCATGGTGATAAGAGGGGGGCACACTGTCTGTACTATGGTGATAAGAGGGGGCACACTGCTGTATGACTGTACTATGGTGATAAGAGGGGGCACACTGCTGTATGTCTGTACTATGGTGATAAGAAGGGGCACACTGCTGTATGACTGTACTATGGTGATAAGAGGGGGCACACTGCTGTATGTCTGTACTATGGTGATAAGAAGGGGCACACTGCTGTATGACTGTACTATGGTGATAAGAGGGGGGCACACTGCTGTATGTCTGTACTATGGTGATAGGAGGGGGCACACTGTCTGTATGTCTGTACTATGGTGATAAGAGGGGGGCACACTGCTGTATGTCTGTACCATGGTGATAAGAGGGGGGCACACTGCTGTATGTCTGTACCATGGTGATAAGAGGGGGGCACACTGCTGTATGTCTACTATGGTGATAAGAGGGGGCACACTGCTGCTGTCTGTACTATGGTGATAAGAAGGGGCACACTGCTGTATGTCTGTACTATGGTGATAAGAGGGGGGCACACTGCTGTATGTCTGTACCATGGTGATAAGAGGGGGCACACTGCTGTATGACTGTACTATGGTGATAAGAGGGGGGCACACTGCTGTATGTCTGTACTATGGTGATAGGAGGGGGCACACTGTCTGTATGTCTGTACTATGGTGATAAGAGGGGGGCACACTGCTGTATGTCTGTACCATGGTGATAAGAGGGGGGCACACTGCTGTATGTCTGTACCATGGTGATAAGAGGGGGGCACACTGCTGTATGTCTACTATGGTGATAAGAGGGGGCACACTGCTGCTGTCTGTACTATGGTGATAAGAAGGGGCACACTGCTGTATGTCTGTACTATGGTGATAAGAGGGGGGCACACTGCTGTATGTCTGTACCATGGTGATAAGAGGGGGCACACTGCTGTATGACTGTACTATGGTGATAAGAGGGGGCACACTGCTGTATGTATGTAATATGGTGATAAGAGGGGGCACACTGCTGTATGTCTGTACTATGGTGATAAGAGGGGGCACACTGCTGTATGACTGTACTATGGTGATAAGAGGGGGCACACTGCTGTATGTCTGTACTATGGTGATAAGAGGGGGCACACTGCTGTATGTCTGTACTATGGTGATAAGAGGGGGCACACTGCTGTATGTCTGTACTATGGTGATAAGAAGGGGCACACTGCTGTATGTCTGTACTATGGTGATAAGAGGGGGCACACTGCTGTATGTCTGTACTATGGTGATAAGAGGGGGCACACTGCTGTATGTCTGTACTATGGTGATAAGAGGGGGCACACTGCTGTATGACTGTACTATGGTGATAAGGGGCACACTGCTGTATGACTGTACTATGGTGATAGGAGGGGGCACACTGTCTGTATGTCTGTACTATGGTGATAAGAGGGGGGCACACTGCAGTATGTCTGTACTATGGTGATAAGAGGGGGCACACTGCTGCTGTCTGTACTATGGTGATAAGAAGGGGCACACTGTTGTATGACTGTACTGTGGTGATAAGAGGGGACACACCGCTGTATGTCTGTACTATGGTGATAAGAGGGGGCACACTGCTGTATGTCTGTACTATGGTGATAAGAGGGGGGCACACTGCTGTATGTCTGTACTATGGTGATAAGAGGGGGGCACACTGCTGTATGTCTGTACTATGGTGATAAAGGGGGCACACTGCTGTATGTCTGTACTATGGTGATAAGAGGGGGCACACTGCTGTATGTCTGTACTATGGTGATAAGAGGGGGGCACACTGCTGTATGTCTGTACTATGGTGATAAGAGGGGGGCACACTGCTGTATGTCTGTACTATGGTGATAAAGGGGGCACACTACTGTATGTCTGTACCATGGTGATAAGAGGGGGGCACACTGCTGTATGTCTGTACTATGGTGATAAGAGGGGGCACACTGCTGTATGTCTGTACTATGGTGATAAGAGGGGGGCACACTGCTGTATGTCTGTACTATGGTGATAAGAGGGGGCACACTGCTGTATGTCTGTACTATGGTGATAAGAGGGGGGCACACTGTCTGTATGTCTGTACTATGGTGATAAGAGGGGGGCACACTGCTGTATGTCTGTACTATGGTGATAAAGGGGGCACACTGCTGTATGTCTGTACTATGGTGATAAGAGGGGGCACACTGCTGTATGACTGTACTATGGTGATAAGAGGGGTCACACTGCTGTATGTCTGTACTATGGTGATAAGAGGGGGCACACTGCTGTATGTCTGTACTATGGTGGTAAGAGGGGGCACACTGCTGTATGTCTGTACTATGGTGATAAAGGGGGCACACTGCTGTATGTCGGTACTATGGTGATAAGAGGGGGGCACACTGCTGTATGTCTGTACTATGGTGATAAGAGGGGGGCACACTGCTGTATGTCTGTACTATGGTGATAAGAGGGGGCACACTGCTGTATGTCTGTACTATGGTGATAAGAGGGGGCACACTGCTACTGTCTGTACTATGGTGATAAGAAGGGGCACACTGCTGTATGTCTGTACCATGGTGATAAGAGGGGGCACACTGCTGTATGTCTGTACCATGGTGATAAGAGGGGGCACACTGCTGTATGACTGTACTATGGTGATAAGAGGGGGCACACTGCTGTATGTCTGTACTATGGTGATAAGAGGGGGCACACTGCTGTATGTTTGTACTATGGTGATAAGAGGGGGGCACACTGTCTGTATGTCTGTACTATGGTGATAAGAGGGGGCACACTGCTGTATGTCTGTACTATGGTGATAAGAGGGGGGCACACTGCTGTATGTCTGTACTATGGTGATAAGAGGGGGCACACTGCTGTATGACTGTACTATGGTGATAAGAGGGGGCACACTGCTGTATGTCTGTACTATGGTGATAAGAGGGGGCACACTGCTGTATGTCTGTACTATGGTGATAAGAGGGGGCACACTGCTGTATGTCTGTACTATGGTGATAAGAAGGGGCACACTGCTGTATGTCTGTACTATGGTGATAAGAGGGGGCACACTGCTGTATGTCTGTACTATGGTGATAAGAGGGGGCACACTGCTGTATGTCTGTACTATGGTGATAAGAGGGGGCACACTGCTGTATGACTGTACTATGGTGATAAGGGGCACACTGCTGTATGACTGTACTATGGTGATAGGAGGGGGCACACTGTCTGTATGTCTGTACTATGGTGATAAGAGGGGGGCACACTGCAGTATGTCTGTACTATGGTGATAAGAGGGGGCACACTGCTGCTGTCTGTACTATGGTGATAAGAAGGGGCACACTGTTGTATGACTGTACTGTGGTGATAAGAGGGGGCACACTGCTGTATGTCTGTACTATGGTGATAAAGGGGGCACACTGCTGTATGTCTGTACTATGGTGATAAGAGGGGGGCACACTGCTGTATGTCTGTACTATGGTGATAAGAGGGGGGCACACTGCTGTATGTCTGTACTATGGTGATAAAGGGGGCACACTACTGTATGTCTGTACCATGGTGATAAGAGGGGGGCACACTGCTGTATGTCTGTACTATGGTGATAAGAGGGGGCACACTGCTGTATGTCTGTACTATGGTGATAAGAGGGGGGCACACTGCTGTATGTCTGTACTATGGTGATAAGAGGGGGCACACTGCTGTATGTCTGTACTATGGTGATAAGAGGGGGGCACACTGTCTGTATGTCTGTACTATGGTGATAAGAGGGGGGCACACTGCTGTATGTCTGTACTATGGTGATAAAGGGGGCACACTGCTGTATGTCTGTACTATGGTGATAAGAGGGGGCACACTGCTGTATGACTGTACTATGGTGATAAGAGGGGTCACACTGCTGTATGTCTGTACTATGGTGATAAGAGGGGGCACACTGCTGTATGTCTGTACTATGGTGGTAAGAGGGGGCACACTGCTGTATGTCTGTACTATGGTGATAAAGGGGGCACACTGCTGTATGTCGGTACTATGGTGATAAGAGGGGGGCACACTGCTGTATGTCTGTACTATGGTGATAAGAGGGGGGCACACTGCTGTATGTCTGTACTATGGTGATAAGAGGGGGCACACTGCTGTATGTCTGTACTATGGTGATAAGAGGGGGCACACTGCTACTGTCTGTACTATGGTGATAAGAAGGGGCACACTGCTGTATGTCTGTACCATGGTGATAAGAGGGGGCACACTGCTGTATGTCTGTACTATGGTGATAAGAGGGGGCACACTGCTGTATGACTGTACTATGGTGATAAGAGGGGGCACACTGCTGTATGTCTGTACTATGGTGATAAGAGGGGGCACACTGCTGTATGTTTGTACTATGGTGATAAGAGGGGGGCACACTGTCTGTATGTCTGTACTATGGTGATAAGAGGGGGCACACTGATGTATGACTGTACTATGGTGATAAGAGGGGGGCACACTGCTGTATGTCTGTACCATGGTGATAAGAGGGGGCACACTGCTGTATGTCTGTACTATGGTGATAAGAGGGGGCACACTGCTGTATGTCTGTACTATGGTGATAAGAGGGGGCACACTGCTGCTGTCTGTACTATGGTGATAAGAGTGGGCACACTGCTGCTGTCTGTACCATGGTGGTAAGAGGGGGCACACTACTGCTGTTGCGGATGATGGGTGTTGGCACAGTGACTACAGGTGAGGTGGAGTGGGTGATGGGTGTCGGCACAGTGACCTCAGGTGAGGAGTTGCCGGTGATGGGGTCAGCTCGGTGACCTCAGGTAAGGTGGGGAGGGATTTTGGCACAATGACCTCAGGTGATGAGGGTGATGAATGTCAGCGCAGAGACCTCAGGTGAGGTGGTAAAGGTGATAGGTGTCGGCACAGTGACCATAGGTGAGGTGGTGCCGGTGATGGGTGTCGGCACAGTGACCACAGGTGAGGTGGTGCGGGTTCTGATGAACGGAAATTATAGTAAATAAGATAGTGTGAGTACTTTATATTGGCAGAAACGTTGCTCCCTAGCCAGGCCATTCGCATGCCTCTTCCCTGTGTATCAGGTTAATGGGGGACATGAATAATGTAGACGCACTAGATCTTCAGCTGGCCAATAGCCCTGACAAGAGAAGTGTGTGTCCCTCTGTATGGAGTAAGGAAGGTATTCTGTAAAAGAGGGGGAGGAGGGTGGGTTCTTGTTTTAAACATTGCATTGTGAGCCTTGGGCTGTTCATTGCACTTTTAGGACCGTATTCTGTTAGACATAAATTCCGTAGTGGGATGTCGCGTGTTCATCACCGCGGACTTCCCGGGATATATTCACCCAATGCACCACCCTGATTCGTGCACATTTAATTATAAATGGCAATTTGCGGACAGAGCACCAATGTTGCACGTTAATTCTGCAGTGAGGGACCTGGGTGAAGTGTATGAAAAAGTGGTGGGGAACTCATTCTGAACCCCCAAAAAGTGCCAGTATAAGAGGCACAATTAAATGGTGTAATATAGTTGATAATTACATTTGTAGATAAGGGTGGAATAAGGACGGCCAGCATGTATATCAGCGGATACATGTGTCTATGGTGTGTTGGGGTACTTTAAAACGTGCCTCTAGTGGTCTTTTAAGTTTGTGTATAGCAGTTTTGGAAAATTAGGGAAAACACTTGTAACTTCCATCTGGAAGTTTAAAAACCCATTTCCCACCCATACAGCACCTCTCATGCCCCGCACCTCTCATGCCATTATTCTGCTGTTCCTAGAAAGTTACATATCTATATTGGCCATGTTTCCTGTTTAGTGTAAGTACATGATGATTCATGCAGTGCTCCTGCACAGGGCGCCTGGTTCAGAGATGGATGCAGTGACAGCGTTTATGCAGATTGAGCGATTGTTAGCCATTGCGCATGCGTGAAGATGCACTGTGCACATGTGCAGCGATTGTACTGCGAATACGCTCACACAGAGGATTCACTCGCACACCGAGTGACAGGTAGTCAGCGCCTGGGGGAGGAAACCGGGCGGTTAGAATAACGCAGGGTGTGTCTGACCGTTTAAACACTATTTTCTTGGCGTGCATAAATTAGCCGCAGCGTTCGCAGCAGGGGAGCCCTCTGTGTGTCTGCGACAGCTTAGGTTTCCGGTTTTGTAGATGAGTGATGGATGTGAGATACTGTCAGTGGGCGTCTCTAAGCACTGGTCAGCGAGCGAGTCATTAGCATATTTTCGCATTTGCGTTCCATGAGAGATCACCGCTGCGATGGCATTTACGTCCATCTGTGAATCGGGCCCAGTGTCCGGACATTATTGTCTTTAAAAACAGGAGATATGGTAAGAACTTACCTTTGTTATCTCTGTTTCTACAAAGTCCTTAGGGTCCACAGGGATATCTTGGGGTATAGGCCTTGGCTCCAGCCATGGGCACCACATAGTTAAAATCTCCATCCCAGGATGCACCGGGCCCCCTCCTATACCCCGCCCCCAGGCCATAGGCCGGGAGAGAGGAAAAAGGAAGAAGAAAGTCTGGAACACATAAGATTCACATTCTCATAGAAATAGGAGACAGAAACTGGCGACCAGAACAATACCCTACAGAAGCACAGAGCGTCAGGGCGGGCGCCCTGTGGACCCTAAGGACTTCGTAGAAACAGAGATAATAAAGGTAAGTTCTTACCATATCTCCTGTTTTCTACCTCCGGGTCCTTAGGGATCCACAGGGATACCTTGGGGATGTCCCAAAGCAGTATCCTTCAAGGGAGGGGACGCTCCTGTGCCGAGAGGAGAACCCGCCGCCCGAAGGAAGCATCCTGAGAAGCAAATGTGTCAAAGGCGTAATGCCTGACAAAAGTATGGACAGTGGACCACGTGGGCGCCTTACAAAGCTAAACAGCTGAGGCGCCACGTCGAGCTGCCCACGAAGGCCCCACAGATCTTGTAGAATGAGCTTTCACAGACGGTGGCAATGGAAGCCCCTCATGAGTGTATGCCTCAGAGATCGCCATGCAAATACAGCGTGCCAAAGTCTGTTTATTGGCAGGCCAACCCCCCTTATGAAATGCATATAGGACAAACAAAGAGTCCGATTGTCTTAAAGAACTGGTACGGTCCATGTAAATTTGCAGAGCCCGTACCACATCCAAAGAAGCCTCACCAGTCGAGAGACCCGATGAATTAAAGGCTGTGACCACAATTTCCTCGTTAATGTGGAAACTAGACACCACTACTTTAGGAAGGAATTTGGGACGGGTACGAAGTACAGCCCTATCCGAATAAAAATTAGAAATGGGGGATGACACGAAAGAGCCCCCAAATCCGACACCCTTCTGGCTGAAGCAATAGCCAAAAGGAACACTCTTTGCCGTAAGCCGTTTCAAATCCACAGAACTCAAAGGTTCAAATGGAGGACCCTGGATCGCCTTCAGGACCACAGCCAGATCCCATGGAGCTACCGGATGGACATAGGGAGGCTGGATGCGAAGGACACCCTGCATAAAGGTACGGATATCAGGCAGCGTAGCAATCCTATGTTGAACCAAACAGACAGGACATGCACCTTCGGCGAGGCGTAGACATAAATCCAAGCCCGCCTGTAGGAAAGCCAACACTCTCAATATCTGAAACTCATGAGGATCATACGCTTTAGGGCGACACCACTCAAAATAGGTATGCCACACCCTGTGGTAAATTTTAGCTGAAGCCGGCTTCCGAGCACGTAGCATGGTATTCACCACCACTCTAGAGAAACCCTTGGACCTTAAGAGGGAAGACTCAAGGGTCACGCCGTCAAAGATAGCCGACTCAGGTCCGGGTAGAGACAAGGACCCTGAGACAACAGGTCCGGTCTCTGAGGTAACAGCAATGGAGTGTCGATGGACAGACACTGAAGATCCGAGTTCTAACTCCGCCTGGGCCACTCAAGGGCCACCAGCAGGATCTTGTCTCCTTCCTGCCTGAACTTTCGACTTACTCAAGGCAGCAGGAAGAACGGAGGAAACAGGTACGCAAATTGGAAATTCCATTGTGCCGACAGAGTGTCCACCAGGAGAACTCCTGCGTCTCTTGTTCGGGATCCGTACGTCCACAGTTTGCGGTTGTGTCTGGAGGCCATGAGGTCTATTTCAGGAGACACCACTTGTCCACCAGGCGTTGGAACACCTCTTGGTGAAGAGACCATTCCTCCGGGTGTACATCGTGGCGGCTGAGAAAGTCCGCTTCCCAGTTGAGCACACCCGGAATGAAGACGGACGAAATGGCTGGAAGATTGCCTTCTGCCCAAGTCAGGATGCGGGACACCTCCCTTAGAGCCGCTTGGCTTCGAGTTCCTCCCTGACGATTTAGGTAAGCCACCGTGGTGGCGTTGTCTGACTGAACCTGCACAGGTTTCCCCAGCAGGAACGGTCTTGCATACTGCCTTGAGTACTGCTCGAATTTCCAATATATTGGAAGATCCGATTCCTCTGACGTCCACCGGCCCTGGAAGACGTGTGGGCCTTTCACAGCGCCCCAGCCCCGAAGACAGGCATCCGTTGTTAGAAGGACCCAATCCGAAATCCAAAACAGACGTCCCCTGCTGAGATGGGACTTTTGTAACCACCAAGTCAAAGACAGGTGCACTTCCGTAGTGAGCCTGATCATCTGCGTCTTTATTCGACGGGGATTTCTGTCCCATCTGGAGAGGATCAACATCTGCTGAAGTCTGGAATGGAACTGGGCATATTCCACCATGTCGAACGTTGACACCATGGAACCCAATAACTTCATCGCAGAGAGAAGAGACACTCGGCGACTCCTTAGAACATTGCGTATCTTGGACTGCAACAGGGCTATCTTTTCTTCCGTCAAAATCCTCTGTTGCTGAGAGTCCAACAATGCCCCGAGATGGACCATTCTCTGAGAAGGAATTAGAGAAGACTTCTTCCAGTTCACTATCCAGCCGTGAGCCTGCAATACTGATATTGTCAGTTGTAGATGGCTGCAAAGGACCTGTGGCGACCCTGCCAACAACAGAAGGTCGTCCAAGTAAGGTAACAGGCGAACCCTCTGCAACCGCAGGTGTGCCGCCATGACCGCCATTACTTTTGTGAACACCCGAGAAGCCGTGGAGAGGCCAAATGGTAGAGCCTGAAACTGGTAATGAAGGTCCGACACCGCAAATCTGAGGTAACGCTGATGAGCCTTGGCAATGGGGATATGCAGGTAAGCATCATGAATATCCAGGGACACCATAAAATCCCCAGGCTGCATAGCTAAAACAATAGAACGCAGAGTCTCCATTCGGAACCGAGGGACCCTTAAAAACTTGTTCAGGGACTTGAGGTTGAGGATAGTTCGGAATGATCAATTTGGCTTTTGAACCAGAAAAAGGTTGGAGTAATATCCGGTTCCTCTCAGGGATAACGGAACAGGCTCTATTACTCCCATCTGAAGCATAGAGCACACTGCCTCTTGGATCGCTAGAGCCTTTGTTGGATCTGAAGGACGGCCTGCTACAAAAAACTGATGAGGAGGCCTTCTGCGGAAGGAGAGGGCATATCCCTGAGATACTACCTCCCTTACCCAAGTGTCTGTGGTGGTTTGGAACCAACACTGGGCATATCGCAGAAGTCGGCCTCCCACCTTGGGGTCCCCCAAGGGGAGGCCCAGCCCGTCAGGCTGAGGGTTTGTCCTCCGGCTTGGCGGCTGGACGTCTAGTACTCCAAGCTTGTTTCTTGGTCTTAGCGGCCTTTTTGGGGCCTGGAGGTCTCGGAGAGGACTGAACCTTAGGTTTTCCCGGAGAGCGATAGGGCCGAAAGGACGGATTTTTAGACCAAGACGAAGTCGGGGCTGAAGGTAGAGATACAGATTTGGCAGCTGCCAGCATGTCCACTATCTTGTCCAAAGCTGGCCCAAACAGGACCTGCCCATTGTAGGGTAAGCATTCCAAGCCTTTCTTGCATTCAGCGTCCGCCCTCCAAGAACGTAACCACAAGGAGCGTCGACCGGCCACAGCCGCCGCGGATATCCTAGAAGTAAGCAAGCTCAAATCCAAAGCTGCTTCGTTAATGTACGTATCGGGATCCCGAAGGTTACCCACTAACACCACCTGTTCGCTGGTACCCTCAGAAGCAAATGATGCCTCCAAAGCATCCGCCCATCTTTCCATATCCTGGGCCACCCAGCAGACAGCCATAGCTGGTCTAGATGCTCCTCCAGCGAGGGAATAGATAGACTTTAGGCACACCTCCACCTTACAGCCTGTAGCATCCGTCAGAGAAGACATAGACGGCATAGGCAAATTTGCGCTCTTTACTAAGCGCGTCACATGAGAATCCACCTGAGGAGGAGACTCCCATTTAGTGAAATAATCTTCCGCAAAGGGGTATGCACGGGCCAGGCGCTTGTGAGGTTGAAATCTTTTTCCCGGAGATTTCCAGGCCTCCTCCATGTGATCAACTAGCTGACCAGATAGAGGGAAAACTGCTGCAGCTCCTTTAACCTCTTTAAAATAAGCATGAGTAGGCACTGCAGGTAGGTTGTCGTCAGTAATTACCATGGCCGCACGGACTGCCCGTATGAGCCCTGGAATGTAAATACTAGACAGCTTCTGCCCCTGCATGAGGAGTGTCAGTGTCCGACAGATCTAGAATTTCGCCCTCATCAGACGAGCCGTCATCCTCATCATCCTGTGTGGATGGATATGACAATAATGGTCTTTTAGCAGGTCTAGATTGATCCTGCTGAGAGCCCCGCACCCCAGAATCAGACAAACCTGGGTCTGCTGGAGTAAGGACCTGTTGCGGGGGGCACTGCATCATTACTATCGGCCCTGGAACCCCTAGAACTGGAGGCGGGACTATCGCCTGCTGTGCGAACCCCAATTGGGGAAACACAGGAGTGACTGCCAACCTATTTAGGTCAAGGCTTGCGCAAAACAAGCCCAAGGTGGTTCCTGAGAGGTGCTGGGTACAGCAGATGTTCCAGGAATGGCCAAGCATGCAGCACATAAACCATCCTGAAGTACCGCCCCCTCCCCCACACCTGCTTTACATCTGGAGTAGGAAAATAGAGGTGCTTCTCTAACAGAGGGCCTGATTCAGACCCGCTCGCAAGCGCTATGCGCTTGCAAGCGTGTCGATGGTGGCCCAGTGCGCATGCGCGAGACTTGGATAGCGACGGAGAATCCGTCGCTCCGGGTCTCGTACCAAAGGAGGCGTGCTGTTGATGTTGAGTGACAGCACACCCCCTTTGGTGGGCGGGCCGCGGCGTGGCTGCCCAGACGGAGGCGTTCCCATGGGAACGCCTACCGTCTGGGGCCGGCCCCACTGACATTACAAGTGATGTCAGTGGGCGTGCTTTCGGCTCTGTTAGAACCGAAAGCACTCTGGGGCTTGCAGCAACGAGACCCTACCACAAGGATCTCGTCGCAAGCCCAATGGTCGCGATGGTCTTGACCATCTCGACCATCTTCCTGGCCGCTCGCTATAGCTGTGGGTGGGCACCCACAGCTATGCGAGCGGCCAGGAGGCCGTTCAAAAAAGAAAATAGCACGGCCCTGATTCAGAGCGAGCGCTCTGTCAGAGCGTCCGGCTCTGAATCAGGGCCAGAGTCCTCACTGGACATAGTGGTATGTGACACTTTCTCACAGTAATAAATCTTAAACTGTGAGGCAGATTCCCACCCTGACAGTACTGGCACTGAGAGGGCTGGTCAGTAGGAAGAAATAGGGATAGTTAAAATGGCTGACAGGAGAAATAATCAGACACACAGCGCTAGCACAAAGTCACATACAATGCAGAAATCATGCACTAAGTGCACTATCACATACACAGACTTACAGCCTGGCAGTGATAGCGCTACATACGCTGACCTTATACTGGGAGGAGAGGTATGTAAGGGGGGCACCCAGGCTCCGCACCCTGCACCACAGCGTCTTTGCTCATAAAATGGCTGCCGGAGGATGAAGGGAGGCGGGCCTGAGGAGGATCACTGTCTCAGCCCGCCAAAATCTCCATGTAAGGCGCTGGAGAGCAGTGATGGGGAGGAGCCTCCTGTGCGCTACAGGGAAGGCGTCCTCCCCTGGCAGGCCATTAACCCTCGGGATGCTGGAGCGAGTTTCGCCCCGCTCCAGCCCTGCATCCCTGGTGGTCTAGTGTGAGCGCAGGCATCCGCCTGGCTCCACTATACTGCCGTCCCCAGGGAGCCCCTAGCCCTGGGGACGCCGGACTGTGAGACAGCCCGCTGCTTACCTTATGCAGCCCCCCCGTACATCCGGCCACAGTCCACGGCCCCTGGGGGTTCCACTAGCTAGAACCCCCAAGAGCCCGCCAAGTTCCCCGGATCACTACCGGTGGTCGGCGCCGGCGGGGGTGTCGGAGCGGTAGCATGGACGTCCGCTGGACTGTCCTATGCTTCCGCTCTTGAAGATCTTCAGGGGCTGTTATACACAGCCCCCCTTTGTGATGACCCAGCTCCCGGTCCCCCTGAAACTGAGGTGCCTTGGCCTGGGGGCGGGGTATAGGAGGGGGCCCAGTGCATCCTGGGATGGAGATTTTAACTATGTGGTGCCCATGGCTGGAGCCAAGCCCTATACCCCAAGGTATCCCTGTGGATCCCTAAGGACCCTGAGGTAGAAATAAGGATTTTTTTCCTACTTCTCACCTAGTCTAGAGGTGCAAACTAAGGACTTGATTCAGACCCGCTCGCTAGAATGGGTTTGCTCGTAGCTGGCCGACTTTCGCATTGTGCGCATGCATCGCAGTGCGTGTGCGCGAACCAGTGCGAGAGATCGGGAAGCGTTCTCTCGCTGCGTGTAGACAGCCCAGCAGTGTGACAGGAGAAGCCGTTTGTAGGTGGTGACAGGGGCTGGCCATTAACAACAGGGGAGTAGAGGAGCGAACGCAGGCATGCCTGAGAGTCTTGACGCCGTTTCAGAGGCGTGCATAATTAACAGGCAGCGTCATAGTACACGTCACCTGGTTGTATTTCACATTGAAGTGCTTGCGGCAGGGTATAGTCAACCACAAGCGCTGCGTTCGCTTCTGATGTTCCCTGATGTACCGATGGTTGCATACACTTTCTGGAGATGACGTGCGCAAGTGGGCGTCTTAAGACAGGCTGGTGGGCGTCTGCATACACAGGGTGATCGCATGCCAAGACTTAGTGGGCGTGCTTATGCCTTGCGATCACCTGCCTTGCCGTCACTTGGCTGAATTTGCATACGCATCCAGCGAGCGGGTCTGAATCAGGTCCTAAATGCCACAATTTCTACAGTTGAACCCATGTTAACATAACCTGGATTTCGATTTGAATAGCAAACCGGCATTAAGTAAGCTTGTGGCTAATTGAATGTGACCCGTAAGGTCTACGTGACGTTTGAGATCTTTTTTTAAAATGTGGAAAATGAACCTAAATGCAAATACGCCATATGCAGGTATTACCTATGGGCCTAATCCAGAGATGTGCATAAACCTAATGGAAATGCGCTCGCAGTACCCCATGTGTCACAGGAAACGGGTGTGTCGGCCCCATTTAGGGTCATTTAGATGCCCGATGGTCACACAGTTGATCTGATGGCTGCGTCTTCGAACGCTGCATTGGATAAGAAAAGTCGTAAGCGGGCGTATTTTTACTTAAGACGCCTTCAGCGACTCTTGCATAATGTCGCACAACCGCTGGTTTAGATTGGAGAGAAACTTGTATCCTTCTCACCGGTAGCCGGGTGACCCATTTCATTACTAGTAATAGAGTAAAACACCTTCTGATTGATTTATTTGTAAATCACTTGAAGTGAAAGCTGAAGGTCCTACACGTGTATTATTTATGATTTAGCATAATCTGTGGCCGCTGATGGTGTCGCAGACGGTGTTGTGTGATGTCCTGTATCAGTGATGTTTGAAATGTTCTATGCGATAACGTCAATGGCGACATTAATGATGTCATCAGAGAATGTTTGGGGGTGGTGTCATCCAGGGGGTATGCATTCGGCATCCCGGCGGTCTGGATGCCGACGCTTCGATTACCAGTGCCGAAATCCCAACGCTGGTCAGAAGCCCGGCGCCAGCATCTCGACCGTCGGGATACAGAAGGTAAGTATCAAGGTGTTAGGGGGGGTTAGGGGTAGACACTAGGGGGGGAGGTTAGGGTGTGGGGATGGGGAGGTTAGGATTAGGTACTGGGGGGGGTTAGGGTGTGGGGATGGGGAGGTTAGGATTAGGTACTGGGGGGGGTTAGGGTGTGGGGATGGGCAGGTTAGGATTAGGCACTGGGGGGGAGGTTAGGATTTGGCACTGGGGAGGGAGGTTAGGATTTGGCACTGGGGAGGGAGGTTAGGATTTGGCACTGGGGAGGGAGGTTAGGATTTGGCACTGGGGAGGGAGGTTAAGATTAGGCACTGGGGAGGGAGGTTAAGATTAGGCACTAGGGGGGAGGTTAGGATTAGGCACTAGGGGGCAGGTTAGGATTAGGCACTAGGGGGAGAGGGTTAGGGTAGGGAGAGGGGGAGTGTTAGCATACTCACTAACAAATGTTGGTATGTTCACCCTTTTTCGGGATGCCGGCATCAGGATTCTAACAGCCAGGATCCCGAGCGCAGGCATCTCATACCGATTCCATCCGGGGATGTGCGTAACTTTAACAGCCCGATTTCCTGTCTTCTTTTTTTTGTTTAGAATTGTATTTTTGCTAATAATTCCCCATGATATCTACAGTATGTGTAAAGGAGAAGTGCCCCTCCACAGTACAGCGCATGTTAAGGGTACGGATTACTCCCTCTGTCTTATGGTTTAAACAGAATAAGCCATTTCAGGCAGCCGCACGTGATTTTTTGGAGACCTGTCGCATGGAATTGCCTTAATCCAGATTACATTCATTAGTAGAGAGGGAGTGTGGAGAGCTAAACATTACATTTCCCTTTTCTACTAAAGACCAGCCACCCCAGCACAGTAGATAATTGGCGCTCTCTCTCGCCGCCCTGTGGCCTGTAGATGGTAGTTGCATAGCTGACAATTCAATTGAGCGTAATGAGAATTAGTGCCGGGAGGGGGATTCCGGAACTATTGAAGTGACTGCACAGTGAGCCCGACTAAATGATTTCTTCTCGTACCCTCCCGTGATGCTGTTAGCCTGGTGCGACGCTAACAACATCACGACCGGCACTTAGGGGTCTATTTACTAAGCAGTGTTAGGAGACAGAGTGAAAAGTGATAAGGTGCCAGCCAATCAGCTCCTAACTGTCATTTTTCAAGCACAGCCTGTGAGATGACAGGAGCTGATTGGCTGGTACCTTATCACTTTTCACTCTGTCTCCTAACATTGCTTAGTAAATAGACCTCTAAAGTCGGAAAATTCCGGTTATAGCGCTTAAGCACAAGGCTTAAGGCGCGCTAACTGACATCTCCCGATTAAGCGCCATGCGCGAGGGAAAATCTGAATTCGCTTCGGGAAATCCTTTCCGGTGCATTCAGTTGAATTGCCCCCATTGTTGGCAACATTTTATAATGGTTTCCAGAGGCACTTTGCTGCTGAGCCAATGCATCTAGTCCTGCCATGCACGTCAGTGTCTCTGCAGAACCACAGAGCCCTTCTCATCATATCTACCGGATTTGTTTACATCGTACTGTTTTAAAATACATATTAATGAACGATGCCAGAAGGAGAGGAATAAACGATCATTGCATTCATTGTGCTGTAAATGAGGATTTTATACTGTTACTGTAATTTAGGTTACAGAGGCCCCAAACTATATATGGTCTTTATGCCCAAAATATGAGCTCACCCCACTTTATAATGGCACTAGGATCGGCTGTGAAACGCGCACGGTATCTTTATATCAATATTGCCACACCGGAGTTCATCTTCGTCATCATAACAAATGTAAAAGCCAGAGACATCTTGTTTAGCAAAGTGTGTTGTCCTGACGAGAGTCCTGGGAGAGATCACAAAGGGAAACATAGGACAGACCCTTCTACAAATTGCCGCCAGTTTCAGCACTGCAAAGGCGCAGGTGGCAATAAGGAAAACACATGGGACTCCCCTAGGGGTAGCAATTACTCCACCTCTCCAGAATTCCAGTTTAAGGAGGATCCATGGTACCCTTCTCATTGTACTGCGTACCCTAGCTATCTTCGGCTGGCTACCATGATTTTCGAGAAATCCGCAAAAAGACGCCTGCCTCTAATTACAGTGATGAGATCCTACGTGGATTGGTTGTAGGAGCTAGAAGTATCGCCTGTCCACACTGAAGGCTGTATAGAGTTTCCTAATCGCCCCAGAGCCAAGAACAAAGGAGATCTCCAAAAGGAGACCTCCAGGACACCCCTCTAGGGCCGAGGTACAGGGACACCACAACCCTCTACCTCCCACCCAACTTGACTAAAGGAGACACACACCCAATCAGTATCTGATACATGGACTATCGCTACTAGTAGGACGGGTCTAGAGAGATGGTGACCCCGCTACTATGGGCAGCCAATCAAAGTGATCACCACTGGTGCCTGTGTTAGCCATAGACATGAGAGCCTCTGCGTTACTGGCAATGGATCTACAGCACACCTGTCCCATTACTCAGTAACTCTCCTGGGCTGGTTACGTAGACCCACAATATGGCGTTCCTTACGCAGTGACCCCCAAACACTGCTGTGAGCCAGTGACAAAACAAAACCTATAAAACCACCGTCCATTTCTAAATAAAATGCAGAAGTCTTAGTTCCACACATTTGCCAATATATGAACAGTCACTCCCCAACCCATCTTTGCGTTTCTGTCTCTGCGTAGCCTAAACGCTAAATTCTGAAACGCCCATATTCACTTGCGGAATGTGGTGCAAAAATGCTAGGCTGACGAGGGCACATCTGTGTATTGGGTCCTGTTTTTAAATTGAGCGTTAACTTTCCAGGTGATATGATAC
This sequence comes from Taudactylus pleione, assembly GCA_031769625.1. Classification (NCBI taxonomy): domain Eukaryota; kingdom Metazoa; phylum Chordata; class Amphibia; order Anura; family Myobatrachidae; genus Taudactylus; species Taudactylus pleione. Next base: position 11,643,248 of record JAUIMM010000188.1, read on the forward strand.
GTTCAGTCACACCCTAAGGCGAAGTGGCAGCTACTGTAAATCACATTTCAGACCATTGAAGTAATTTTACTCTAAATACAGTGTTTTCCATTTATCTTGTACATGCATATTTAAAGGTGTCTGTTATTAGATTTTTTAATAAATGTTTCATGAATGTGTTTTGGTTGCTCTATAATAAGCGCAGAGTTACAGAAACTGTCTAAATGTTTTGTCTGGTTGATATCTGATCAGACCGTTCAGAATCTGCTACATTAGATCATGGCTCTGTGGTGGGTCCAATATCTTGTGTCTCTCGCTAGATGCAATATGGAGTTGGTGTTGTCTTTTTGGTACATCCTTCTTACCTGAGAGTTACAGAGATGTTACTCTTCCCTGTGTACTTACGTTGCTGTATTTCTCCACATAGGTGAACTTCACGGTAGACCAGATCCGGGCGATCATGGACAAGAAGTCCAACATTAGAAACATGTCTGTGATTGCTCATGTTGACCATGGCAAATCCACTCTAACAGATTCCTTGGTGTGCAAAGCTGGTATCATTGCCTCTGCCAGAGCCGGCGAAACGCGCTTCACAGACACACGCAAGGATGAACAAGAACGCTGCATTACCATTAAATCCACGTAAGTGCTGTCGGTCTTCTTCAGAATGAGAGTCGGTTGGGTCCAACGTGTCTCAAGTTTTCCGTTTCTCCTGGTCGGGTTATCTATCCCATTAGGTACATTTTTTGCATACTTGTTGTCATGTTAGTGTAGGTGCTTTTTTTTTTTTTTTTTTATATAACTGTTCCGTCAACTTGTACATCTATAGGTGCGGCTGTGGTGGTGCGTGTTTTTTTTGTTTATATAGGTTGCCTGGCGCAAGATTATTTATATAAGCGTTCCCTCTATCTGACAAGCTGCAGTCTAGAATCTCTTTCCTAACTGCTGGTCCACAAACTGCAGAGTCAGGGTGCCCGTCATCCCTTCCCCCTCCCCTAATCTACTGCAGTAAGATTCAATGTCTCCGTCTCTCTTTAGGAGGTATAGATTTCATCCTTCCATGCCTCCTCTACACCCTTTTTTTAGCTCCTCTCTGCAATCTGAAGCCTAAGGAATTAAAACGAGTTCAAGTCAGCGAGTGCAGATTATTTTTAGACTCCTCTGTCCGTCATAGTAGAGTTTCGCAAGCGGCATTTCTTTATCTGTGTTCAAGCAGACCGGCCAATCACTTACTGCTGAGACCTGCGGACCGAGCATCCGAATGTGCCGTGTAAGGGAAACTAATAACTTAATAACTGTCCCCATCCTATTGACATCAAAGGACCATTTGGCTCCAGTTTCCATTTTCAGATCTGAACCGTGAAGTTCCATCCATCATTCAGGCCTTGCAGAGTACTGTCATGCCACGTTATGTTTGTGTATGTGGGACAGTGGTGGTAATAAAAGGAATTGTTAAAATCACAGAAACGTTACATTAGACCCTTCATGAAGATGGTAAAGTTCTGGTGCTTCCGAAAACCCTGGTTGGGATTACAGCCCCTACATAGCGTAACTGTATTATGCGTTTTACTTGGTACCCTAGGATAATGTAGGGTTTTACAACTGAATCAGTGATGGTATATATGATACCGTCACATAACGGCACTGTGCTATGGTTGTATGCAGGGTTTGTACCTTGGAATCTCCATCGTATGAGCTGAGAGTTATGTATACATAGGAGTGCAGATGAGTTTGCTGCTTGGGGTATCAGTGTCCGGAATGTGGCTGCTTGAACTCTGGCACCAGCATCATGTGACTACTCTCTGCCCAGCATTGATCCTTAGTAACCAGATCACGGGTCTCAGTATTGGTTTCGGAACACTGCGTATCGCTCTCCTATCATCAGTCACCCTGGAGCTAGGAGCTTTGAGGAAAGTAAATGTATTATCGGCTGGCTATGATTTATCCTCCCTCAGCGTGGGTAGAGAAGCAAGAAGTACTTATAGGGGTATCTAGTGATGCTAATAATCATTATTTATTTACCGCTACCAGTTTACGCAGCGCTGTACAGAAAATATCTGTCAATCATATCGGTTCCTGCCCCGTTGGAGATTAAAGTTTTTAAATTCCCTAACATCCAAGCGGTGCACACAGACCTACACACAGTGGTTCATTTTGTCAGAGGCCAATTAACCTACCAGTATGTTTTTGGAGTGTGGAAGGAAACACACACAAGCATGGAGAGAACATACAAACACTACCCAGATAGACCTCCGGTCAGGAGTTCAAATTATGACCTCAGTACTGTGATTAGTGAGGCAGTAGTGCTAACTCCGACACCCACCGTGCTGCCCAAACTTTGAACTTGTACTGGGATATGCTGTAAAAAGATATTCTGTAATGGGGAGAGGGCTCCTGACCCAGTAGGACTGTTAGGTGGTATGAGAAAGTTGTTACTGCATTTATACACTTCTAGGGTGTCGTATATCTGAGCTGAAGCCCCTCCCACATCTTCAGCGCAGTGCCCTGATAGGATATGGCACAGGTAGGAAGAATAAAATCCGGGGACTGAAGACAGCCGAGCGGCAGGGACATTACCGGCCCAGCGTATGACTCTACCAATCCACACCGTGCATTCAGGAGACAATACATGTAGGACACGAGTCTCGCGGATGCAAGCTTACTGCCCATGCGCCAAATAAATAAATAGGCTTCTGCGCCTGGGCCGGATCAGGTGTGTGCACACGGAAGTAGTTCTGATTGATCAGTCTGACGACGGAGCACACTATCTCTGAAATGGGCATTTATGGACAGTGACCATGTGAACGCTCAGATCTCTTCCGTCTCATGGGAGTGCTATGGGCGTGTAGGCCGGAGCAGCATGGGGATGGGGGCGCCTCTTTCAGATGGATTTTATGCACCCAGCATGGGGTGGACGCAAGTCCAGAGAAGGCTGTGAAAGTAAGCCCAGCGGACGGGATAGGCTTCCACATACAGACACGCAGATTTTTAGTTTACATGGGCGGCTTCTTGCATTAGCATAAGGAAGTAAGTAGGCAGCCGCGGCTGTACGGAAAAATTGGCCGGGGATGCGTCAGACTAAGGATTAGCACCATAGTTCTTTTGTCCAGAGAGCTTGCACTCAGATGACTGTGCCCAGGTAGAAAGATTTCACATTTAAGGAAGTCTATCTGTGTGACAGCTTACGTACAGTCTGGCTTCACATTGTCAAAATAAAACAAAACATAAAACCATTTTCAAAATGATTTGTCAGTGTTTTTTTTTTTATAAGTATCAGTAAATCCTACCAAAAGGAGCCATAGAGCAGAGAGCGACCCCCCCCCCCCAGGCAGGAAAGAGGAACTGCACAGGTTGTAACAGGTGCAGGGTGCTAGAATGAACACTAATGCTGCGTACACACAGTACGATAAAAACTGTCAGATTTTGACGATAACGATCCTATCGTTAAAATCTGACAGTTTCTGGTCCCTGCAAACGACCATACGATGGTCGATGCGCGCCCACCTATGGTCGTTATCGACCAGCTACCGTTGTCTGTGCAAGCAGGCAGACCTGGTCGATATCGACCAGGTTATCCTGCTTACTATAGGCGGGTCGTTAAGGGTTACTGCATGTGTTTGATGAACATCAACACATGCAGGATCGTCTGATCGTTATCTGATCGTTGCCGTAGTACCGTGTGTACACTAGAATGTAATGACTAAATTGGGAGAAGGGGGTGGGGGGATGGGGCAGGCGTTAGACATAACTGAACACAAGTAACAACATATATGTCAGCAGGGGCGCTAAGGGTCTCTGACACCTATTATATGTGCACCAGCAGTCCCAGGACTAAAACAGAGAGGCAGTCGGGAACATAGAGACTGTAAGCTCTCACGAGCAGGGCCCTCCTCCCTCAGGTACTTATCCTTCTCCCTTGTATACCATCATCTCCTCCCCTCTGCTAACAACGGCACCATAGCTTTTAGGTTCTGCTGCTCTGCTGCCCACCTGGGTACTATGACGGCTGATGCAGCAATGTATATAAACCCTGTCCGTGTTCTGCAATGTTCTGTACTGTAAGTCACTTTTTCCTTGTCTTGTTCATACTCTTCCTGTACTGTGTAAGGCGCTGCGGATCCCTTGTGGTGCCGTATAGATAAAGGATGATAATAATAATAATAGCGGTCATTCACGTAGCCCTTTCCTGCCATGCATGCACCCAGGGTGGGGGGGGGGGACACTCTCCATACTATTAATTAGCTATACCAATCCAGCTGCTGATGGCATTCTGTATCCGTATTGTAGGGCGATTTCCTTGTACTACGAGCTCTCGGAGAACGACCTGGCCTTCATCAAACAGTGCAAGGACGGATCCGGGTTCCTCATAAACTTGATCGATTCCCCCGGCCACGTAGACTTCTCTTCCGAGGTGACGGCCGCGCTTCGAGTTACAGATGGCGCGCTGGTAGTGGTTGATTGTGTATCCGGTAAGTTACCCAGTTTGGCGTATAAATGATGATAGAGCTGGTCTTCTCTTGCACCCCTCGCTTACCCTTTCCTGTATAATATTAACTAGTAAAATGGATCTGGCATATGCTGAGTCACCTCATCCTGCCACAGATCCTGCCCCACCCCTGTCCAGACCCCCCTCTAGTACTTACCTACAGCGCCAGCACAGGGTTCTCCTCTCAGAATGCTCAAAGAAAATACAATTCTAATTAAAAGAAAATACACTTAGAGTAAATGGGTAAAGGTGAAGTGTAGATGGTAAAGCGGAGACAGAATAGAATGAATAGAACAGTAAGAGGGTTATAAATGGTTAAAGCTCCTTCAAGCATGTTGGTAAGCCGATGTAATCGGGAACAATTCAGGTGTTTCTTACCCTTACTGACTCTTATGTTGTTCCCCCGGCAGGTGTGCGTTGTCTGCGTTGTCAGGGTATCCCCTCGGGAGTCTTTCCCCACGCTGCTCTGAATGCTACACCCGGTCTACAAAACCGGAACTGACACAGCGGGATGACATAGTGGGGAAACCTGTAGGGGGGCTAATAAAATGTAGTAAACCCTGCTATAATGATTTAAACAGTCCCCAGACTGGCCCCTTATGCAGTGCCCCCAGACTTTTCCCTTATGCAGTGCCCCCAGACTTTTCCCTTATGCAGTGCCCCCAGACTGGCCCCTTATGCAGTGCCCCCAGACTGGCCCCTTATGCAGTGCCCCCAGACTGGCCCCTTATGCAGTGCCCCCAGACTGGCCCCTTATGCAGTGCCCCCAGACTGGCCCCTTATGCAGTGCCCCCAGACTGGCCCCTTATGCAGTGCCCCCAGACTGGCCCCTTATGCAGTGCCCCCAGACTGGCCCCTTATGCAGTGCCCCCAGACTGGCCCCTTATGCAGTGCCCCCAGACTGGCCCCTTATGCAGTGCCCCCAGACTTTCCCCTTATGCAGTGCCCCCCAGACTTTTCCCTTATGCAGTGTCCCCAGACTTTTCCCTTATGCAGTGCCCCCAGACTTTCCCCTTATGCAGTGCCCCCCAGACTTTCCCCTTATGCAGTGCCCCCAGACTTTTCCCTTATGCAGTGCCCCCCAGACTTTTCCCTTATGCAGTGCCCCCAGACTTTCCCCTTATGCAGTGCCCCCAGACTTTCCCCTTATGCAGTGCCCCCCAGACTTTCCCCTTATGCAGTGCCCCCCAGACTGGCCCCTTATGCAGTGCCCCCCAGACTTTTCCCTTATGCAGTGCCCCCAGACTGGTCCCTTATGCAGTGCCCCCCAGACTTTTCCCTTATGCAGTGCCCCCAGACTTTCCCCTTATGCAGTGCCCCCCAGACTTTCCCCTTATGCAGTGCCCCCAGACTGGCCCCTTATGCAGTGCCCCCCAGACTTTTCCCTTATGCAGTGCCCCCCAGACTTTCCCCTTATGCAGTGCCCCCCAGACTGGCCCCTTATGCAGTGCCCCCCAGACTGGCCCCTTATGCAGTGCCCCCCAGACTTTTCCCTTATGCAGTGCCCCCAGACTGGCCCCTTATGCAGTGCCCCCCAGACTGGCCCCTTATGCAGTGCCCCCCAGACTTTTCCCTTATGCAGTGCCCCCAGACTTTCCCCTTATGCAGTGCCCCCAGACTTTCCCCTTATGTAGTGTCCCCAGACTTTCCCCTTATGCAGTGTCCCCAGACTGGTCCCAGCCCCAGCCCAGAACTTACCTGAACTGATCGGCGGCGGCGCTCCCGCTGCCTCGCTGCGACTGGATCTAGCAGGCGCGCAGAGTAAGCTCTTCACGTCGCGGGTGACGTCATGACGTCACCCGCACAGTGCATCACTGGGAACGCTGGCCTCTGAAGCGACCGGAGGCTTCTTTAGCCTTCCGGACGCTTCAGAGGCCAGCGTTCCACACCAGGAGGCGGAGGGTGACCGGGGGTAAGTGCCGGGCGGTGGGCTGTTTCTGCCGGGCGATGCGCCCGCAGAAAACAGCCTGGGGAGAACACTGAGACTGTTGCTGCTATGACCAATGCGTTTAGTACTTCATGAACTTTTTGTCAAACTTTGTATTTGGGACAAACCATGCTGCAATACAAGGGGTGCAAATACATTTGTTATGTTTGCATGCAGGGTAAATACTGGCTGCTTCTGCATGTAGCCCACAAATGCTGGACAGCTTTACTATGACACTGTAATTTAGATGTCAGTTTGGACACCCCCTCCCAAATCTAATCTCTCTGGACGTATTACACCTCTCCCTCCTGCAATGCAGCATGGTGTTACCAAGGCGCACAGTTACTGGCTTTGCTCCCAGCTCAGCATCAGTAATAAATAAATACCAGTATAACTCAGGGCAGCCTAGCACCGGTACGAGCTGATGGATGTAGATGAAATCAGTTTGTGGGGGCATTCCCTTAGAATAATTAATGTAAGCGACTCCTTATCTATATGCTCCAGATATACGGCGCTTTTGATAAAGTAAAAAGTTAACGTTACATTTCTCATTAATAGTGGGAAACTCCGTCACTGCACGAGACGATTATATGATGTAGTGACCGTGCGGCGAGAGGTATATTATTCGCAGTATCCATGATGCCCAGTTTGGTACATAAACACGTGAGCTGGCGCTCTGTCCTCACCGCAGTAGCCAATGTTTCTGTTTTCTGTATATATGAATGACGGGCAAGGCTACACGCCAACAAATTACATTGATCGAAAGACAGAATGCCCACAAATGCCAACCAGCTTTACTAATACACATAAAGCAAAAGATCCAGCGCTCAGGCAGAACAGTGACCCCTAGTGCAATATGATGGAACTGTTTTCTGTATATAGTTATAGATGCGTATTGTTTCTAAAATAGATTATTAACATATATACTGAATATCGGAATCAAAGGCTCTGTGTACTAAATAAACTCATTTTATTCAGCAAGATCAGTAATAATAATTATTTCTTTATAGTTTTTTTTTTTTTTCTTTTATCAGCCATTTTATTAAATTAAAATGGAAACGTCTGCTGAAGTCCCTGAACAGGCCTATGTATGTGTATTCTCTATGTAATCCCTGTATACATCTCTGCAGATGTATACAGGGATTACATAGAGAATACACATACATAGGCAGATGTATCCCGGCTACACCCTAATGTGTGTCCTCTTATTCCAAACTCCCCAAAATTGTGCAGATGATCCTCGGAATGTGTACAGCCAGCAGTACCTTGTCTATAAATGCGTCATGTAACAGCTGGGTTGGGTACGGGATGTCGGCGCTCAGGATCCCGGCGGTCAGAATTCCGACAGGGTTAGAATACCGACACTTGTCGGTCAGTAATCTAACCCTCCCTCCCTGGTGCCTAAACCTAGACCCCCCCCCCCAGTGCATTCCCCCTAACCCCACTACTTACCTTTGGGATGCCAGTGGCGGGATACTGACAGGTGTCAGGATTCCAGCAACGGCATTCCTGAGCGCCAGAATCTCCGCGGTCGGGATTATGACCGCATCCCATAACAGCTCACTTGTTTCATGAATGTTTTAATCAGTTCTTCTAAATGAGACAGTTGCATCGTCCTTGCACCAGCCCTAAACCGCCGCCTCCTTTCATGTTCAAGGTGTTTGTGTCCAGACGGAGACAGTTTTGCGGCAAGCCATCGCCGAACGGATCAAACCGGTCCTCATGATGAACAAAATGGACCGAGCGCTGCTGGAGCTGCAGCTGGTCCCTGAGGAGCTGTACCTGACCTTCCAGCGTATAGTGGAGAACGTTAATGTCATCATTTCTACGTACGGAGAAGGGGAGTTCGGTCCCATGGGGAATATCATGGTAATGTCTGATTTCCGCACAGTCCGTGCTCCGGTTAACTGATTAGTTATGGAGGTAAATTCTGAATGGTTCCTGCCATGTTCCATCACCCACATTCCCTGTGTACCCGCAGATTGACCCAGTGATTGGCACAGTCGGCTTTGGTTCAGGGCTGCACGGCTGGGCCTTCACCCTAAAGCAATTCGCTGAGATGTACGTCGCCAAGTTTTCTGGCAAGGGCGATAAGTCACAGATTCCCCCGGCCGAGCGAGCCAAAAAGGTGGAAGACATGATGAAGAAATTGTGGGGAGACAAGTACGTAGTCACATACCGGCATGGGGAGTCAGGGGGCCGTAACTAGGGTAGTGCAACCTGTAAACCCTGATTCCTGGGGATATATTAACTAAAGGTCGATTTTAATAAATTTTGATAGTTTTTAAATCGATCTAGATCAATCTAAATAGATGTTGTGTTTCAGGGGCTAAATTGCGCTTCAGCGTAACCCTTGAAATGTTACCGTGTGAATTGATTCTATATATGTAGTGGGTACAATGTATTTCCTGCTCTTTGTATCTAATGTTGCAGTTGTGTTTTAGGTATTTTGACCCAGCCGCCGGTAAATTTAGCAAATCTGCGACCAGCGCTGACGGAAAAAAGTTGCCGCGTACGTTCAGCCAGCTTATCCTGGACCCCATCTTCAAGGTATCGGGGACATTTAATGCTGCCTTTAGCGGTGCAGGTTGTTTAGACCATAATACCTGTTGTACTGAGACCATACACCTGCATTGTAGGTGTTTGACGCCATCATGAACTTCAAGAAGGAGGAAACTGCTAAACTGATTGAGAAGCTGGACATCAAGCTGGATGCAGAAGACAGAGAGAAGGAAGGGAAGCAGCTGCTCAAGGTACCGTGACCTCGCCTGGAGCAGGATGGGGATTGGTCAGAACATGCAAATGCAAATCAATGTGTTACTGTAGATAAAGGAGAACGTGGGGATATCACTTTAGGGCTAAGAATAAAACTCCTCCATTTCCTCCTCCTACTATCTTATCCCCTCCCACTGCCAGCTATGGTCTGCTTTACATGTCCTCAGACACAGGAGGAAGTGGGCGTGGTTTTGTATGCTAATCATATAGCTTCGTTAGGAGCTTGTGTGTGTGTGTAGTACTGGGCATAGTTAGGAGTGTGTGTAGTACTGTGCGTCGTTAGAAATGTACTGTGCCTCATTAGGAACGTGTTTGTGGTACTGTGCCTCGTTAAGAACATGTGTGCGTGGTACTGTGCCACATTAGAAACGTGTGTAGTACTGTGCTTTGTCAAGAATGTGTGTGTAGTACTGTGCCTTGTTAGGAACGTGTGTGTAGTACTGTGCCTCATTAGGAGTGTGTGTCTAGTAGTGTACCTCATTAGGAGTGTCTGTGCAGTAATGTGCCTCGTTAGGAGTGTATGTACTAATGTTCCCTGTTAGGAGTGTGTGTAGTACTGTGCCTCTTTAGGAATGTGTTGTTAGTACTGTGCGCCATTAGAAACGTGTGTAGTACTGTGCCTCGTTAGGAACGTGTGTGTAGTACTGTGCCTTGTTGGGAACGTGTGTGTAGTAGGATGCTTTGTTAGGAACGTGTGTGTAGTACTGTGCCTCGTTAGGATCCTGTGTGTAGTACTGTGCCTTGTTAGGATCCTGTGTGTAGTACTGTGCCTCGTTAGGATCCTGTGTGTAGTACTGTGCTTTGTTAAGAGCCTGTGTGTAGTACTATGCCTCGTTAGGACCGTGTGTGGAGTCCTGTGCCTAGTTAGGAACATGTGTGTAGTACTGTGCCTCCTTAGGAACGCATGTGTAGTACTGTGCCTCGTTAGGAACATGTGTGTAGTAATACACCTCTTATTGAAATGGATTTCATATGTCAAGTGAAATGGTAAGAGGAGAATTTGCAGTTGAATCCATGGAGCCCAGCTCAGTGCATGTAAAGCACACGCAACACGTGTTGTTTCTGCGCTAAGCCGGACACTGTGTAATGCATGTCAGCTCTGCTGTGCCTGATCTTCTCTGTCCTTGCTCTTCGTCCTTCTCTCTCCTATAACTGTTCTTTTCCAGTCTCCCGTCACCATTATTCTGGGATAATCCGGAGGCGCAGTGAGGATCGGCACCTCCCATGTCACGTACACTAATCGCTCCTTTATTCCAGATGGATTATATCTAATGTGTTATCTCTCCGTCTGTTTTTCTCCTCATCTAGGAAGGCAGCAGTAATAAGACTTAGTGGCAGGCAGTATGCCATTTTATTTCAGGCTCTTACATTTGTCATCAGTGGACCCCCAGGCGTAAGCAGACGTCCCCCCGGTATTCAGGATTCCATAGCTGACAAAGGTGTGACCATATTCAACCAGTGGGGTACAGCGGAATCAGGGTTATTTTCTCACTCGTCACTCAGAACATGAATGGGACTGTTTTGGTCATATAAACCATTCCAAATATTGCTGCTATCTTGGCTAATTAATTATTACAAATGTCCTTTTTCACTGAGCCTGTCAGTTCTCCTAGACCTAGTGACATCACTGAGAATGCAGCCTGTCAGTTCTCCTAGACCCAGTGACATCACTGAGAATGCAGCCTGTCAGTTCTCCTAGACCTAGTGACATCACTGAGAATGCAGCCTGTCAGTTCTCCTAGACCTAGTGACATCACTGAGAATGCAGCCTGTCAGTTCTCCTAGACCCAGTGACATCACTGAGAATGCAGCCTGTCAGTTCTCCTAGACCCAGTGACATCACTGAGAATGCAGCCTGTCAGTTCTCCTAGACCTAGTGACATCACTGAGAATGCAGCCTGTCAGTTCTCCTAGACCTAGTGACATCACTGAGAATGCAGCCTGTCAGTTCTCCTAGACCTAGTGACATCACTGAGAATGCAGCCTGTCAGTTCTCCTAGACCTAGTGACATCACTGAGAATGCAGCCTGTCAGTTCTCCTAGACCTAGTGACATCACTGAGAATGCAGCCTGTCAGTTCTTCTAGACCCAGTGAGAATGCAGCCTGTCAGTTCTCCTAGACCTAGTGACATCACTGAGAATGCAGCCTGTCAGTTCTCCTAGACCTAGTGACATCACTGAGAATGCAGCCTGTCAGTTCTCCTAGACCTAGTGACATCACTGAGAATGCAGCCTGTCAGTTCTCCTAGACCTAGTGACATCACTGAGAATGCAGCCTGTCAGTTCTCCTAGACCTAGTGACATCACTGAGAATGCAGCCTGTCAGTTCTCCTAGACCTAGTGACATCACTGAGAATGCAGCCTGTCCGTTCTCCTAGACCTAGTGACATCACTGAGAATGCAGCCTGTCAGTTCTTCTAGACCCAGTGAGAATGCAGCCTGTCAGTTCTTCTAGACCCAGTGACATCACTGAGAATGCAGCCTGTCAGTTCTAGACCCAGTGACATCACTGAGAATGCAGCCTGTCAGTTCTCCTAGACCCAGTGACATCACTGAGAATGCAGCCTGTCAGTTCTCCTAGACCTAGTGACATCACTGAGAATGCAGCCTGTCAGTTCTCCTAGACCTAGTGACATCACTGAGAATGCAGCCTGTCAGTTCTCCTAGACCTAGTGACATCACTGAGAATGCAGCCTGTCAGTTCTCCTAGACCTAGTGACATCACTGAGAATGCAGCCTGTCAGTTCTCCTAGACCTAGTGACATCACTGAGAATGCAGCCTGTCAGTTCTCCTAGACCTAGTGACATCACTGAGAATGCAGCCTGTCAGTTCTCCTAGACCTAGTGACATCACTGAGAATGCAGCCTGTCAGTTCTCCTAGACCTAGTGACATCACTGAGAATGCAGCCTGTCAGTTCTCCTAGACCTAGTGACATCACTGAGAATGCAGCCTGTCAGTTCTCCTAGACCCAGTGACATCACTGATATTGCTGCCTATAAATTCTCCTAGACCCAGTGACATCACTGAGAATTCAGCCTGTAAGTTCTCCTAGACCCAGTGACATCACTGAGAATGCAGCCTGTCAGTTCTCCTAGACCCAGTGACATCACTGAGAATGCAGCCTGTCAGTTCTCCTAGACCCAGTGACATCACTGAGAATGCAGCCTGTCAGTTCTCCTAGACCTAGTGACATCACTGAGAATGCAGCCTGTCAGTTCTCCTAGACCCAGTGACATCACTAAGAATGCAGCTTGTCAGATCTAGACCCAGTGACATCACTGAGAATTCAGCCTGTCAGTTCTGCTAAATCCAGTGACAGTGCTGAAATTGGAGCATAACAGGGTAACCGTGATATGACGCAGATGCTTCCCGTCTCGGTGATGTCCCTGGTTCCTAGTGGAAGTAATCTAGGCCCTGAGTACCAGTATTAGAAGCTCAGCCTGCAGGCAGCCGGTATACGATGTGTGAAATGCTCTCTGTATAAGAGAAAAGGACATTGTAGCAGAAACTGCTGAGAATATGGCCCCCAAGAGCACAGGGTATGGGGTATTAATTATGACGGCGTATGCCAAGACATGGTGTATTTGTGAGAGAGGAGGAGACTTGGTGGCACCAGTGAGGGGGAAGGGCAGAGGTCTAGTTCCCATAAGAAATTATTTGTTAGAACTGCGCATGTGAAACAAATTCTGTGATAAACGACCTGTAATCTCATGACTCTGAGGTGGCATCGTGCAGCTGTCAGACGTCTGTAATCTAATATAACATTTATATTGGTGTAGTGTATATACAATAAAAAAATAGTTTAAATAAAAATAATTTTAACAACATAATATATGGTGTTAAACCCTCTTCTAAATTTTTTGCCCACAAAACGCTGCTGCCTGAAACCGCTGCCTCAGAGGCGCCATCCTGCTGTAATGCTTGTTCCAAGCAACCTATAGTGGGTGTAGTAATACAGATGTGTCCGCATACACCTTTGCTGTAGGTGCGCCAAATAGCCGCTCCAGGGTCCTCACGGAACTGCAGGAAGCAACAACACTACATCACTAGCGTATGCTGAACACTGGGAATGGCGGTGCTTGTACTGTGTGCGACTAAGCAACAAATCTGTGTACAAAAGGTTCCGATACGAGAGGCCCGCAGCTGTTCCTGCCACTGCGTTCTGTTATGCTGAATCTGCGTCCGTACATAATGATGTGTCCACATACATTTTCCTTATGCGCTAAACAGCCCTTCTAGTCTCGCCATGCCATAGCAAAGCGATGGGAATAGGACGCACAATCAGCTTCTGCTGATTAAAATGATATGCAGCATGCCTATATTCTGTGTGTGTGACTGCAGGTGTATCTGCATGTGAAATGCTACGTTACAGTGTTACAGCCGCTGATACTGTAACGTAGCATGTCACATGCAGATACACCCGCACTCGCTCACAGAACATAGGCATGCTGCATATCGTTGTAATCAGCAGAAGCTGCCTGCGCGTCCTATTCACATCACTTTGAGAATAAGACTCATTCAAAGGTAAAAAGTCACACGAAAAAATGCTCAGCACTAACGAGTTGCACAGCGCTCACACGTTGTGTAACGATGCGACTTGTAGCATACGGAGGATAGATGTATGTGGACACATATGTAGGTTGCACCAATTAATTTGTGACAAAAGCCTCCGCCTAGCATCCCTGGTACACTGTGAGCGGCTGAATTTGCGGCTGCAATGCCACCAAGATGCAATATGTAGTGATAAAATACGCTACGTTACCTGTGTCCGAGTATCTCTGTTGTGCAAAGTGTTTTGCGCCGTATGTTGTAAAGACACCAGGGGCATGAGGACACATCTGTAAATGGTAACAGCCAGGTTTATTCTTTATAAGATCCTGTGCCCGATCCAGTCTCGCACAGGTGATCCGGGTTATAGCACGGTGCCAGCTGAGGTTGTGTGTGTGTGTAGGTCATGTTTCTCCTACCTCCTATTTGTGCACCTGGACAGTGAAGAATGTTCCCGCTGACATCTTTCCTCCTTGGTAATGAAGCGTCCGTTACTTGGCACGTGTCATCCTGTATTCCTGTGCTGCAGGCTGTCATGAGACGCTGGCTGCCGGCCGGAGACGCCTTGTTACAGATGATCACGATTCACCTGCCGTCCCCTGTGACGGCGCAGAAGTACCGCTGCGAACTCCTGTACGAGGGGCCGCCCGATGACGAGGCTGCTATGGGTAAGATCGCCAAGAGGAACACTTCAACATACAGTAGAGGGCATGTCATGCTACGTGGATGGTTCCTAATAGGGGTTATTGTCTTAAGAGTGTACAGCCCACTTTATAAGTAATGTAGATTTGCAAGCGCTTACGTTAGATCATTGAGGCGTTTTGCGTGTTTGAGTCTATGATGAGGCATTGTTAGAAGCGTATACTTGGGAGTTCCGGTGGTAGGGTGCAGAATCTTTCCTAAGCTCTTGGTCTCTTTAGTACACAGTCCAGGAGAGAGTGTAGCCTTGTAATACAAACTACAGCTGGAGATATCCTGGAATTTAAACAAAGACCCTTTTAATCCTCATATTACTTAGGTGTGAAAGCCTGTGACCCTAAAGGGCCACTAATGATGTACATCTCCAAGATGGTGCCCACCACCGATAAGGGACGTTTCTACGCCTTCGGTCGCGTGTTCTCTGGGATTGTATCCACGGGACAGAAAGTGCGCATAATGGGCCCCAACTACACACCGGGGAAGAAGGAAGATCTGTATCTGAAACCTATTCAGAGGTACGTCCACCAGCCGCACTTTGTGTCCTCAGAACAAGACACTAAAGAGGATTATAAGGGTCACCCTGCATGGACACTGCCCCCGGTTCCTGCAGGAGGGAGACAGGTTTTTTAGTGTTGTGCACGTTCCATCGCCAGCCTCCTCCTCTGCAGACAAGGGCTGCCTGTGTCAGCTTTAAGTCCAGCAATGGGGCCCAGAACGGCCCCATCTATTTCCTGCCTAGCCTCATAAAGCAGTTATCCCCTTAAGTAGAATTTCCCAAACTCCACCATTACAGTACAGGTTTTAAGGATATCCATGCTTGAGTCCAAATGGTTTAATCAAATTGACTGAGGCACTAATTAAGTCACCTCTGCTAAAGCATGGATATCCTTAAAACCTGGACTACAATGACGAAGTTTGGGAAATTGTGCCCTAAACGGTTTCCCATCTTCCTGCCATATGTGGGGTACACACTCGACCGCTGGATCAGCCGTCTGATCTGGCGATCGGTAAAGTTAATGCGCAAATGATCTTGTACATACACAATCGTCTGTCCGATATGTCGGCCTAGCAGGCTTCATTTGAATATGTCCCACTTGTGACTTCATATTAAATGGATTCTGTGGCCGATATATCTGCACTGTACATCGCACGGCTGTAGGAACGCTCTATATCGGCCCGTATCTACCCAGTATTAGTTTTAACCACTTTCCTGTCCTTTTCCCTAAATCTGGTGCTTTGGTGAGCACTTAGCGGTTTGATAGACCTCAGCTGGGTACCGGTACCCATGTATCCGCTGGCCATCTCCTGTGATCGCTAATGTTCTCCTCTCATTAAGTGACAAAGTCTTGCAGCCTGGAGCTGTGCTTTTGTTTTATATCATGTGTTCTCTCTTTCTCTCTATTCTATCTACTCGGTTTGTTGACGGTTTGGAAAAAAGTCAGTGCCGGCCGTTGATTTCTTATCCTCCTCTATTGATCACTGTTATTCCATTAAAGCAGGGGTATACCAGAGACAGATATAGAACCACCTGAGAGCCCTTATACCAGGGGTATTTGACATGTAGCCCCTGCAGCTGTTGTTAGGACATGCTAAAAGGGTGGTAGGGCATGCTGGGAAGTGTAATTCCACAGCAGCTGTTGGGCAACTTCTTGAATACCTCTGCCTTATCATTTGTGATTTTATTTACATGGTATGCTATAAGAGCCACTAATACGGGACGGGGTAATCGTCTATGTACATGACGCATGCCTGTTTCTACTGACAGGACCATCCTGATGATGGGTCGTTACGTTGAGCCCATCGAGGACGTTCCTTGCGGAAACATCGTGGGCCTCGTTGGCGTTGACCAGTACTTGGTGAAGACCGGCACAATCAGCACCTTTGAACACGCCCATAACATGCGGGTGATGAAGTTCAGCGTCAGCCCTGTCGTACGTGTGGCGGTGGAGGCCAAGAACCCTGCAGACCTCCCGAAGCTGGTGGAGGGCTTGAAACGCCTGGCCAAGTCCGACCCTATGGTTCAGGTACAATGAGCCCGGTCACTGTTTGACATTTTAGCCGGGATGCCTGATTTGATCAGACATTTCATAAACGCAGCCGTCATTTTAATATAACAACTGATTTCAATCAGTTGTAATGATAAAAAAATAAATAATTCAGCCCCTGCATCTGGCCAGTAGTGCGGCTGCAGTGGTGCACAAGCATCCAAGGGACTCTAGTATCACACACATTGCAGCGTGTAGAGAGCTGCCTGGAGCATCCGGGCAGCTCTAAATTTTCTCTCTCTCTTGCAGATGGCCACGCCCTCTCATGTGATGTCAGGGGGTGGGACTCGCGGTGAGCTCTGCGCCGCCACTTATGTAGAAATTCAGAGAAACCTTGTACAGTAATTGTGGTGGAGATGGGGAGGAATCTTTATAAAAGGGGGATGTAACTCACACAGAGCTGATTCAGATAGAGAAGCACCTCCCTCAAAATATAACCAGCTGTATATGAATGAAAGTGTGCATTGTGGACATACGTTAGGAGTAAAGTTTGGTAATACACAGCCTCCATCTGTGACGCCGTCAGAGTCCGATATTAGTCTTCCTGGTTATTCTAGGTGTAGCACCAGACATGTCCTTCCAGTTGTCCCTACTTTTGGTGGTGTTCTTTATTTAATCAACAGCAATGAATAATGTTGTTGTTGTTTTTTCTTAATCTATTTAGTGTATAATTGAAGAATCTGGAGAACACATCATTGCAGGTGCCGGGGAATTGCACTTAGAAATCTGCCTTAAAGATCTTGAAGAAGATCACGCGTGTATTCCCATCAAGGTATGAGCGTCCTCTGACCGCTTTGTCTGCCGTTACCCAGTTCTGTTTTTATATTCCCAATTGTAAAGCAGCAGAATACACTGGCGCTATACAAATAAGAAGTGAACGCCTCCATTGCTGAGGAAAGGGCGGGCCTCTGGTATGGTCACATGTTTTATCCTTACCCAATAGTTTTCTGTTTCTCTCCTGTAATATTGGAGGACACAGGCACCCTGGGGTGAAACCCCTTCAAGCTTGAGGGTAGGGTGCTGCAATCCACAGCAGCCAATCGGACGGAAGTTCTAGTGAAAAGCTAACTTCTCATTGGTTGCACTAG
Source organism: Taudactylus pleione (assembly GCA_031769625.1). Taxonomy (NCBI): domain Eukaryota; kingdom Metazoa; phylum Chordata; class Amphibia; order Anura; family Myobatrachidae; genus Taudactylus; species Taudactylus pleione. The sequence goes on from JAUIMM010000188.1 coordinate 11,660,797, forward strand.
TGACATAACCGACACATAAGGTGGAGAGTGGCCAGATGTCCACTTTACATGTAAATGTTATAGAGCACCCAAAAACTAAAAACATCCACATGACATTAACAAGTGATATATACGCAAAGGAAAAGCTGAAGAACACAAATCCAGGGAATCAGTATGAATGACCGCCGGAAGACCGCCAGGAGTGTAGATCTCGGCAGGGGTTTATGGTAAGCAAAACCAACCCTCCCCCCCCCCAGTGCCTAACCCTAGCCCCCCAAAATGCCTAAACCTAACCCCCCTGTCCCCGCAGCCTAAACCTAAGTCTCCCGTGGGGGACGGGACTAACCCTAACCCCCCCTTTCCCTAGCCCCTTGGTGGCTAACCTTGACACTCCAGATGTTGTGGAACTACATATCCCAGCATGCACTGCTACCATTTTGCTATTAGGGCATGCTAAAACTGTGGCAAGGCATGCTGGGATATGTAGTTCCACAACATCTGGAGTGTCAAGGTTAGCCACCACTGCCCTAGCCTAATCCTCCCGGGGTACCTAACCCTCCCGGCGTAGGGACAATGATAAGCTTCGGGATTTTGACGCCTATCATTAGACCCCTGCCGGGATTTGACAGTCGGGAAGCCGGCAGTCGGCATTTCGGCTGCCGGCTTCCTATCTGCATCCCCAAATCCAGCTGGTTCACTGGGTCCGGTACTAACAGTGTAAAGCTGGGTACACACTACATGATATTGTTAACGATTTGGCCGATTCTGGCACATCGGAACAACAAATCGTTAAGATCGTGCAGTATGTATGCACTACACCGTAGTGTACACCGAGCCCATGCAACGGGGGCCGGCATATCGGGCGGTTGGGCACCGGATCGCCCAGTGTGTGCGGCCCGTCAGCAGGGGGGGTCGCCGACCGGATCGCTGGGTACACACGTCAGTAAGTGTGTACCCAGCTAGACAGCTGTTTGGAAGAGAGAAAGCACAGGAGCCCTTATCCATCTACTCCCTTATGTACAAAGTACACTGGAGTAACTAGCAATGGCCATAGCCTCTAGAGACCAATGTTTGTTTGTTTGTTTTTTAAATCTCTTTATTTATGTATGAATATGGATGACAGACATACAACATTTGCTTTAATATCAGCCAACACCAATCATTTGTTGTAACTTTTTTATTTGGTTTTTGAATTTGAAAAACTTTATCTGATAAGCGTAATGTGCGTTTTGGCCGCAGCATGTGTTTTATGTCACTGATTAGGTTTTATTATTTCCTGAACAGAAATCTGACCCCGTTGTATCCTACCGGGAGACGGTGAGCGAGGAGTCCGACCAGCTCTGCTTGTCCAAATCCCCCAATAAGCACAACCGTCTGTACATGAAAGCCAGGCCCTTCCCTGACGGCCTGGCGGAAGACATTGACAAAGGAGACGTCAGTTCCCGGCAGGAGCTGAAACAGCGTGCCCGTTACCTGGCAGAGAAGTACGAGTGGGACGTGGCTGAGGCCAGGAAGATCTGGTGCTTCGGCCCTGACGGAACAGGACCCAACATCTTAGTTGATATCACAAAAGGCGTCCAGTACCTCAACGAGATCAAGGACAGCGTTGTTGCCGGATTCCAGTGGGCCACCAAAGAGGCAAGTTCTTTATCCCTGCCAGCCGATCCAACGTTACAGAGGCCCATAAACGCTCAATAAGCTGCAGGGGATGGATAGGCGCAGGAAAATATGGTAACAAGTCCATCTCCGGATAAAACTTATTTTCCTGAAATATCGGGTGTCTGATTCGGTTTTGTTCAGATGAGGCAAAGTGAAATATCCCTCATAGATGTCACTAGAACAATGTCCCATTTGCTGGCCAGGCCCAGAATGCTACTATATACAGATGTGTCCACATACATCTATCCTCCATGCGCTACAAGTCGCGCCACACATAATGCGGGAGCTCTGTGTTCCTCGGTAGCGTCAAGTGTCTTTCGTGCAACTTTTTACTTTCAAATGCTTATTATTCACACAGTAATGCGACTAGGTAGCACAAGCAGCTTCTGCTGATTAAAATGATATGCGGCATGCCTATAGTCTGTGAGCCAGTGTGGGTGTAACTGCATGCGAAATGCTATGCTACAGTGTCAGTGACTGTAACGTAACGTTTCGCATTCTGACACACAGAACATAGGCATGCTGCATATAATTTTAATCAGCAGTAGCTTCTTGTGCTACCTATTCGCATCACTGTGTGACTAATACACATTTGAAAGTAAAAAGTTGCACGAAAGAAGCTCAGCACTACCGAGTCATGCCACGGTGCGATTAGAAGGGCTGTTTAACATGCAAGGAGGCTAGATGTATGTGGACACATCTGTAGTTCAGGTGCGTCATGTATGATCTCTGCCGTCACGTCTTTTGCCATGACGGCAGCAGCAGTTGGCAGAGTTACCCTTTAATCCTCTTGGAATCACCAGGACCATGTTGAGCTGGAGATGCGAGTCTGTCCCATATGCAGAATGCAGTTACCACTTCTCATATAAATCATTTCCTTCCTCATCTCCTGTATATTGTTTAGCACTATGCTGAATAGAGCAGCAGTGACGTATGGATATTGCTGTCTCTGTGCAGGGAGTTTTGTGTGAAGAGAACATGAGAGGTGCCAGATTTGACATCCACGACGTCACCCTACATGCCGACGCGATTCACCGTGGTGGTGGACAGATCATCCCCACAGCCAGGAGAGTGCTGTATGCCGCTGCCCTCACAGCCCAGCCCCGGATGATGGAGCCCATCTACCTCGTGGAGATTCAGGTAAGACCCCAGCAGTTGTAAAGAAAAGTGTATGAACATACTGGGGCTGATTCTGAATTGGGTAAGTAACTTCACCCCTGGACAAACCGTGCTGCAATACAAGGGGGGCAAATACATTTCTAATGTTTGCATGCAGGGTAAATACTGGCTGCTGTTGCATGTAGCCTACGAATGATGGACAGATGTATTCTTATACTGCAATTTAGATTAGAGTTTGTATACACCAGGGGTTCCCAACCACAGTCCTCAAGGCACACTAACAGTCCAGGTTTTAAGGATAGCCACAGTTGACTTAATTAGTACCTTAGTTATTTTGATTTAACCATCTGTGCTTAAGCATGGATTTCACTAAAACCAGGACTGTTAGTGTGCCTTGAGGACCGAGGTTGGGAATCACTGGTGTATACACCCCTCTCAGATCTAATTCTCTCTGTACATATTATATCTGCCCCCCCCACCCAGACAAATTCAACACAGATCAAGTTGCTTGAAGCTCGAGGGTTCGGATTTCCCCATTGTATGGATTGACACCTTTATAGCGGAGCTTCCCAAACAGTCCAGGTTTTAAGGATATCCATGCTTGGGCACATGTGACTTAATTAATACCTTAGTCAGTTTGATTTAACTATCTGGACTCAGATAGATGGAGCATGGATATCTTTAAAACTTGGACTGTAATGCTGGAGTTTGGGAACCTCTGCCTTATACGAATATGTACGTCTTCTGTAATTATCCTATAGCTCTATACTTATTGCACTGACAACTGCTGAGTAAATCCAGGTACACACTGGAAAGACACATCCTGCATCTCTTGCTCCCGTGTGACGTCAGGATTCACGTGCTGCACATCAAACCGAATGATATCGCATGTGGCGCCATGCGTGTTAATGAAAGACTGAACAAGCGACCATTCCGTCCTTCATTACATCGTTCAGATGTGTACCGCAACTAGCATACGTCTGCCGCCATAGCTTCCCAGTGTGTACCCAGCTTTAGACTTTATAAAATGATTTGAATGCACGCGGAAGCTGACATCCTTCTCTCTGTGCAGTGCCCGGAGCAGGTGGTTGGCGGGATCTATGGCGTGCTGAACAGGAAGCGTGGACATGTCTTTGAGGAATCTCAAGTTGCTGGAACACCCATGTTTATAGTAAAAGCCTATCTGCCCGTCAATGAATCCTTCGGTACGTTCTGCCAGAGCCAGACTCTCTCTCTATCACCACCTTGTGGACACTGTGTAGCACTGACATGATATGGACATTCCGAGGGTTATTAGTAAAGCATTGTATCTGTTATATATTACATACAGTAATGTGGAGATGCAGCGGCTGATTGTAACTGGACGCAGCCATGTCCGTGTGTTTTGGTGGTCACCCGTCTGCAGCTTTATGCAAATTAAGCTGCGTCCTTCCCTTGTGTACGTCCAAATGTGCAAGGAGTGAGGTGACCACTGTCAGCGTCCATAGATTCTTAAATACGGATTGGTGCGTCTTTAAAGGCCACCATCGGTCGTCCCATCGAAACTTATACCAGCCCTATATCAGGTGCAGATTCTCCCTCCGTATATATGGCCTCCGATGTGAGCGTCTGTGCAGCCACTGTTCATGAATCACCCGCGACCCTCTCGTAACACACCCATAAAACAGCTCATCTCTGCGCGCGTGCGAAGCCACCACCCACTACATTTTCAACAAGTTTCTAGGGCCGCGCCTTTCGATCGCAACACCGACTCTGCGCACGCACACTATCTGGATGCAAGCGCACTGCATCTTACCCAGAATCGGGCCCACAGCGCGCTAGGGTTGAGGTAAGTAGTGTCCACTTCTCCCTACTGCAGGAGGCGCCTGCACACTGACGGCGCACTCTATATTTACACATTTGTTTCTTGCATTTGATTTTATTGACATTTCTAAGTGGTTAGTAGCGTCACTGTAATTATATCGGCAGCGTCAGCCAGATTGTCGCTACTACAGGAGCAGGGACCGCACCAGCGGCTTCATATCCGGAGCTGGATCATAAATAATTCTTCCATAAATGCATAGATCAGGTCTCCCATAATAGGCCAGAGGCACCTGCGAGGCCAAGTGTGTGGATGTCTCGGGAAACCTGTGTAACGGGATAATGGAGGGCCACAGGTGGTGCACTGCTTGTTTTGGGTCTCTGTCCCTGTACGGGAAAGGAAGAGTGAGGCTTGGTAATGAAATACTAGATCACGCAGGGGACGTGTCAGTGACTGCACAGGGTGAAAGCTGGGCTGTTCCGGTATATAGAGGTGTATCAGCCGCTCCGTCAGTACAGTCTCCGGTAATGCATAACTTTATTGGCAACACAGTACACACAAATATATGAATCATACTGAGCACCTGAAAAAGAATAATTATATCTCAAAATCACAGGCAAACAAAGTCTGATTCGGAGTTGCAGGCAATTTGGCTGTACTGTGATGTTGAGAATAAATGCAGATTTCTGCCAGTATTGGAATTGACTGCATCTAAGCGTCTGCACCACCCCTATGTGTCTGCTTGTAGACGTGGCAGTCATCACGATCCTCGCACACTAGTATCTGTCCTTGGCACCAAATCTCTGCGTACGCACACTGCTGAATGGCACCAGGATTCCGTCTTCACGCCACATGTACCCTAGGTTCCAGTTTACTTGCTCGTAAGTTGATGCACCTGAATCTGAATTCCAAATGTCCGACATCGTAAAAAGCTTTCGACCTCCGTTGCCCTAATTTATGGAAAAACGGTTTTGTTTTTTTCCCCAAATAAAAGGGTCCCTATCGTTTGCGAAAGATGGCTTTATAGCATGTAATGCAGTAGCGAGAACAATGGATGAGGATCAGTATTCCGCTTGATCGCCTTATGCGTGGCTGATGCGAGTTATCTGTATCATACTTAGGATGTTTCTATTCTCATGTTCTCTCCCCCTTTGACAGGTTTCACTGCTGATCTCAGGTCTAACACTGGGGGGCAGGCTTTCCCTCAGTGTGTGTTTGACCACTGGCAGGTCTTACCTGGTGACCCAACTGAAGCCACCACTCGCCCGGCCCAAGTAGTTGTAGAGACCCGGAAACGTAAAGGCCTGAAGGAGGGAATCCCGCTCCTGGATAACTTTTTGGATAAGCTGTAACCAGCACGGTGACCAGGGTCTCATTTCATGGCACAGGCAGCGCTTCTCTCGGCTGATCTGACACCAAACACAACGTTTGCCCATGATAGGAGAAAGAAAAAGAAAAAAAAAAAACACAAAAATAAAATATATAAAATGTATTATGTGTAATTTTATTTCCGTTTAATTGTGCCTGGTTATTTGTAACATTAACTCAGTGGCTCATCAGCTGTCAATCAACATCACTTGTTTGATGGTCCCTTACCCAGAATTACAGGCACAACCATCTGACTGGGGGAAGGGAATACTATAGCTACTTTTTCACACGTTTCTTTAATATTTAACTACTCTTATGCCCCCATCTCTTGGGATAGTATCTGTGGGCTCTGCTACGTAGGAGACGGTCTGAATGTCAGCTCTTCTGATACATAGTGGTGGGTATGTTGAGAGTACAGATCAGTGGGTGTCACTGATTTAGGACAAGCATTTGTGTACAAACCACTGAGTTTTAAACTCTTGTCAACTGTGTCTAGAGATTGAGATCTATATACCAAGCCATGGAGATAAAGTACCAACCTAACTCATTTTCCACACACAGCCTGTAACGTGACCGTTAGGAGTGATTAATACTTTCTCTCTCTCTCTACAAGCCCTTAATGTGGTACCTGGGAGTGGGGATGGTTTGAAAAGTTGACAGGTTCTATGTCGACACTGATGAAAATGATGACACGGTCAAAATGTCTTTTTGAGGGAAGCTCAACCCTAAACTTAAAAGTAGAGATTCTATCCATGTCCACGGTTTTCAGGCATCGACCCTTATGATCCTAAGGGCTGTATTCAATTAGAAGCGAAAAGCTGTTTTTACATGGTTTTTTTTTTTGCGATAATTTTTTATTTTTTTTCCCACCGTATTAAGGGCCTGATTCAGAGCCGGACGCAATTAGCGCTCGCTCGTCCTGAAAATAGGGGTGGCTATTCAAATGAACCGTTGACTGTTTGCGGTCTGTTCACGCCTTTAGGTCTGAACGAGCGAACAAAACTTGCGGTCGTTTTTTGGGAAACTACGCCCCCTGGCCACTCGCATCCTACGTCATGTCCGCTATTTATTAGATTAATCGAGTACATCGACCAGGGTATGAGCTGCTCGCTATTCTTGTGGTTGGTTTTTGCTACCACAATTTTGCGAGCAGTTCTGGCTATAAAATAACCCAGTGACGTGGTCAATGACGCTGCTGTTTTAATTATGCACACCCATAAAACGCCCGTTTTGACCTTTAAGCACGCCTGCGTTCTGATCTCCACTTCCCGTTTTCAAGCACCTTCCCCTGTTACCACCCACATACGCCTCATCCTGTCACTCAAATTATTAGGCATTCGCTATTTTGCGAGCACATGAATTTCGGCCGCACTGACAGGTTCGCGCATGCGCATAACGATCCATACGCATGCGCAGTTGGGCAAACGTCGCGCGGAGTGAACAAGCGGCCGCTTACGAGTGGCTCTGAATCAGCCCCTAAGTCCCATCCCGTTTTCGCCTATACGGAAAGTCAATGCACTGAAATAGGTCATTCTTTTTCGCCACAGAATAGAAGAGAAAAAAAAGTGCAAAGTCTATATTTTGGGTGCAGATGTTGGGAAACCACTCAGAACCCTTGGTACACCCCCTCCCTCCCCCCTCAAAGGACAAGTCGCCCAAAAAAAGGAAAGAGGAAAAAAAATCCTAGGAATACCCTAAAAAGACTTTGAAATTTAGGGCAAAAATTAAAAAAGTGGGGGGGACAACTTCAAAAACTAGCGAAATAAGGTTCTGGGGGTGCTCTAAGAAGGGGCCGAGTGTTTTTGGGATTGCAGGTGCTTGTATGCAGGAGGAATTTCACTTTTTCTAATACTTCACTTTAGAGACATTAAAATATGCTAATACCCATTTTCATGCACCCCAAATTTGAACACTGCTTTATGCCGTTCTTCAGCACTTTTACCAAGACGCTAATAGCAAGCAATTACCACCACTTAAGTACCCTAACTAGTTCAATTAGGGCTAATACTAAACTACTAAAATGGTTTCCGAAGTCAGCCCATCTTTTTCTGGGGTACAGAATGATTCCTCCAATTCTGACAGTACTTTCCGCCTGTTCTGCATTTGCCGCTTGCAGTTTTGGAATGGAATACGACGAATAGCGGGGGATGCGCACGATCAGTTTCCACATCCAAAACACGCGATGTAGGCTAACAGTCATACAGGTGGAACTTTGTCGCGGACGCAAAACTAATTGAATACCGCCCTAAGTGTCACGATGCAGCGTCCGCAGCTTTCTCTCACGCCAAGTTCCGCTGTGCTTCATCTGCCACTGGATGAGTGGTGTCGCTGTGCCTGCGATGCGAATAAGGTGCAGAATTAAAAGATAATGAAGATTCCCTGCACCTCTCGGAGCGGCTCAGTCATATTGATGCAAGGTATATGAGGACAGGCCCGCATGTAGATGGGATACATTTTTTCTTTTGATATGGCAACTGAGTAATGCTACTTCTCCATGAGGTCCTAACACATAAATCTAAGCCTTAGGTACATGTCTTCCTCTAAATGAGCCCCACTATCTGTATTCCTCTAAGTAACGGTCATTGTTTCTATCTGAGTTAATGCTTTGTAGTCATTGACCAGGACAACGTCTTTGAAAATGTTTTTTTTTTAAAAAATGACAACACACCATGTGCTTTGTGTAAAACTTTATCAGCATATGGAACATAGCAGCCAACAGTCCTAAACAATCTGGACTGTAACAAGAAAACAGGACGTTTACTCAGATACCACTTTGGGGATGTGTGTTAGAAACAGAATGCAGATTTACTTTTCCCCGACCTAAACGGAACATTTCTGAGGAACTTTCATGGTTTGGTCTGACCACCAGTATACGGATCCCAATGTTTAAATAACGTCTGCAGGATTATGCTGACCCGACTCACTTTGTTATAAAGTCTAGCCCCGCCCATTTCAGTAACGGCCACACCCACTGTGCTGGTGGCCCCGCCCATAACTCCGCCATACCCTTGGCCCAGTTGCAGCATCTCTCATGGATGGTGGATATCGCTACATGTCGGAATTAAAAAACAAACAAACAAAAAAAAACATGCAATTCATGTAATGCAGAGACCAAAATAAATCAGATAGGGGATTTAAGATAATATCTCTTTATAAAAATACTTATTTACAATTAATTTCTCTTTAGTGAAACATATTTACATCAACTGAACATGTGCAACTCGCAGAACAAACAAACAAAAACGTCCACCCAGGACCGGGTGCTTTCTCCGCACACCGAATAATAGACGTGACCCAACACTTGTCGAGGTCTTACTCTATACACAGATGAATAAATAACTGGAGTCACGAGTGGCCGACGGAGGCATCTGGATGTGTCCGATTCCTTAGCGCTGCTTCCGCCCCTTCATGGCGCTAACCTTGCCGGAGTCGCTGTTAACGCTGGATTCAAGGTGGCTGCTCCAGGTTTTGGCTTTGCCACGAGCGGGCCTGGCTGGGACAGCCGAGGTGAGACTATCCAAAAACATAGGGGGATAGTACTGCTTGAAATAACTTGTACTCATAAGAACAAAGGTTTTCCAATGGTAATTTTATTACACCCCAGCTATATGCACCCGAAACCCCCCCCCTACCAGAGTGGAGTCTGGTATTTAAAGTCTCAGCTGAATTAAGTTGATGCCCTTCAACTATTTTACGGATTTCAAGTAACAGTAATGAAATCCACTTTGTTTCCACTAACAGCCTGTACAGCAATCAGTTCTCCCTTGGTGATGTACAACACTTTGCAAAAGTTTTTCCACACCTGTCTAAAACTTTTGCAAAGTAATGGTGCATACACGCGGTCAGATTTCTTATCAGATATGAACGATAATTGCAAAAAATCTACCTTTGACATTTAGGACATGCATCGACGGACGATGCGCGTTCCCGCATGTCAAGATAACGACCTGACATCGACTGTGTTTGTAGTCAGATTTTGACGACTTCATTCATTTTAATACTGTCAGAAATCGTTCAGTAGTTGTAAAAATCGTTCATCAAATCTGACCGTGTGTATGCACCATATGAATGCTTTCAAAAATAGAAAAGTGTTATTAGTTTATTTTTAGCAGTTAACAAAATGCAAAGTGACCTGAACAGACGAGAAATTTACATCTAACCAATATTTGGTGTGACCACCCTTTGCCTTGAAAACGGCATCATTTCTTCTAGGTACACTTGCACAAAGTCAGGGATTTTGTAGGATTATAGTCAGGTGTATGATTAATCAGTCATACCAAATAGGTGATAATGATCATCATTTTCATATGTAGGTTGAAACAGTCATTAACTGAAACAGCTGTGTAGGAGGCTTAAAACTGGGTGAGGAACAGCCAAACTCTGCTATAAAGGTGACGGTTGTGGAAGACAGCTTCATGTCACAGGTTATACACCATGGCAACACTGAGCACAGCAACAAGACATAAGGTAGTTATACTGCATCAGCAAGGTCTCTCCCAGGCAAAGATATCAGAGCAGACTGGGGTTTCATGATGTGCTGTTCAAGCTCTTTTGAAGAAACGCAAAGAAACGGGCAACGTTGAGGACCGTAGACGCAGTGGCCGGCCAATGAAACTAAAGTGCATCAGATGAAAGACACATCATGCTTACTTCCCTTCCAAATCAGAAAGATGTCCAGCAGTGCCATCAGCTCAGAACTGGCAGAAACCAGTGGAACCCAGGTACACCCACTCTTTGGAGAAGTCTGGCCAGAAGTGGTCTTCATGGAAGAATTACGGCCAAAAAGCCATCCCTTCGACGTGGAAACAATGCCAAGGGATGGGTACGGATTCCCAGCGGTTAAAATCCAGACACCGGCATTCTGACAGGGTTAAGGATACCAGCCGACAGGTGTGGGAATCTAACTCTCATTACCCTAACCCTCCCTCCCCGGTGCCTAAACCTACCCCCCCCTAGTGCCTAACCCTAAACCTCCCCCCAACCCCACTGCTTGCCTTTGGGATGCCGACGCCGGTATTCTTATAGGAGTCGGGATTACGGTACCGGTATTCTAAGCGCCGGTTTCCCCCGCGTTAGAATACGGAACGTCTCCCCAAGCGACTAAACTATGCATGAAAACATAGGAACTGGGGTGCAGAAATGGCAGCAGGTGCTCTGGACTGATGAGTCAAAATGTAAAACATTTGGCTGTAACAGAAGGCAGTGTGTTCGCCGAAGGGCTGGAGAGCAGCGGTACAATAATGAGTGTCTGCAGGCAACAGTGAAGCATGGTGGAGGTTCCTTGCAAGTTTGGGGCTACATTTCAGCAAATGCAGTTGGGGATTTGGTCAGGATTAATGGTGTCCTCAATGCTGAGAAATACAGGCAGGTACTTATCCATCATGCAATGCCATCAGGGAGGCATCTGACTGGCTCCAAATTTATTCTGCAGCAGGACAACGACCCCAAACATACAACCAATGTCATTAAGAACTATCTTCAGTGTAAAGAAGAACAAGGAGTCCTGGAAGTGATGATATGGTCCCCACAGAGCCCTGATCTCATCATCATCGAGTCTGTCTGTGATTACATGAAGAGACAGAAGGATTTGAGCAAGCCTACATCCACAGAAGATCTGTGGTTAGTTCTCCAAGATGTTTGGAACAACCTCCCTGCCCAGTTCCTGCAAAAACTGTGTGCAAGTGTACCTAGAAGAATTGATGCTGTTTTGAAGGCAAAGGGCGGTCACACCAAATATTGATTTGATTTAGATTTCTCTTCTGTTCATTCAGATTTTGTTAATAAAAATAAACTATAAACATTTCTATTTTTGAAAGTATTCTTACTTTGCAGCATTTTTCTCACACCTGCCTAAAACTTTTGACAGTACTGTACATCAGAGCTACATGCAGCATCACTATACAGCCAGCTAAACTGCATTTACCATGCTTGCTGATTGCAGTTTAACCAGCACATGCAACACGAATGCGATGACAAGGGGCGGACCCGGAACACATGTGCGCTGTTGGCGGGTACTTGGAAAGCTCAGCTCAGACAGAATGATGGGCAATAGCACCAGACATGTCTACTGCAGGTCCCCAAAGATGGAACAGACAGAGAAATCCAGAAAGGATGCTGCCTGTAGGTGGTCCGTCACATTCACCAGAAGGTGCACTATAAACACTAGGATATACTATATAATTATGGAGACGCAGGAGGCGGCAGCGATGTGTCATGTGACTTCTATAGTGCTAGAGACACATTTGGTGATGATGATATCCCTTTAAGTGACAATCATACTGGTATTATACACAGTACAAATAAGAGAGGACAAGCGGTCACCAATGGCGAATGGGAGGAAGATGGATTCACTGTGAGCGGAGGGAGGGAGGGACGGTGGGTAATCTGTGGAATCCCTACTAGAAAGGGATGAGGGCAAATTTACTAACAGTATTCAGAAATGTATCGGACTACTTTCTTACAGGAAACTGTATTCGCAGCTTCATTCGGAAATGGGCAATGGGAGCGGCTGAGTGATACAGGGAACTTACTGCAGGTATGTAACTACGTTCTGGGGGCCGGATTCAGCAAGGAGAGCAGTTGCTAATACGCACGCAATCGGCCGATTGTTGCAGTGCGTGAACTAGCCACTGCGATTGCAGTGACTACGCAGACCTTGTGGGTGGTAACTGGGGGATGTGGGCCGGGCGAAAGCAGATGTTCCAACGGCGTTGCAGGGTCGTGCATAAATTATCCACTGCGATGCCTTACACAGCATGCGATGAAGTTAGCAATTTCTGAGTAAGGTCAGAGCTTGTGTAAGTGTGCGTGAGGCTACGATGGTACCGATGGTTTCGCAGTCCTGCTAAACATTACAGATGTGTAAGATAAAGTGGGCGTCCTTATTTAGTGCACCGGCTAGCATACTATCGCAGTTGAACTGCGTGCGTAATCGGTATCGCGTTCGCAGTTGCGTTCCTTGCTCAATCAGGCCCTGAGACATAAAAGAGGAATAAGAATGAGGAGTCAGATTTACCTGAGAATCAACAGGAACTAAGGAAAGAAAATCCAAACCTAGAGAAAGGGGAGAGGTGAGAGTCAGTGTTTTAGGATACACACAATGCAGCTGTACTAACACCATCATATCACTATCATAACAGGAGACAGTAACACCATCATATCACTATCATAACAGGGGATAGTAACCCCATCATATCACTAACACCATCATATCACTATAATGACAGGAGATACTAACACCATCATATCACTATCATAGCAGGAGATAGTAACACCATCATATCACTATCATAGCAGGAGATAGTAACACCATCCTATCACTATCATGACAGGAGATACTAACACCATCATATCACTATCATAGCAGAAGATACTAACACCATCATACCACTATCATAGCAGGAGACAGTAACACCATCATATCACTATCATAGCAGGAGATAGTAACACCATCATATCACTATCATAACAGGAGATAGTAACCCCATCATATCACTAACACCATCATATCACTATCATAGCAGGAGACAGTAACACCATCATATCACTATCATAGCAGGAGATAGTAACACCATCATATCACTATCATAACAGCAGATAGTAATACCATCATATCACTATCATAACAGGAGATAGTAACACCATCATATCACTATCATAGCAGGAGACAGTAACACCATCATATCACTATCATAGCAGGAGATACTAACACCATCATATCACTATCATAGCAGGAGATAGTAACACCATCATATCACTATCATAACAGCAGATAGTAATACCATCATATCACTATCATAACAGGAGATAGTAACACCATCATATCACTATCATGACAGGAGATAACAAGAGATATGGTAAGAACTTACCTTTGTTATCTCTGTTTCTACGAAGTCCATAGGGTCCACAGGGTTGACCTTGGGGTATAGCTGGATCTGGATCCACGGGCACCACGCAGTTAAAGCTTTGCTGCTCCCAGGATGCACTTGGGTCCGTCCTCCCCCACACCCCGCCCCGGCCACAGGCACCTCAGTTGGTAAGCAGCTAAGGCCGGAGGAGGAGACTAAACAGAGAGAAGGAAGACTGGAACACACAAGAAACCATACTCACAGAAATGGGAGACGGAAAACCGGTGACCAGCCACACAGCCCATTTGAAGCCAGGTGCGTCAGGGCGGGCGCCCTGTGGACCCTATGGACTTCGTAGAAACAGAGATAACAAAGGTAAGTTCTTACCATATCTCTTGTTTTCTACTTCAGGGTCCATAGGGGGTCCACAGGGTTGACCTTGGGGATGTCCCAAAGCAGTTCAACTAAGGGCGGGGACGCTCCTGTGCTGAAAGGAGTACCCGGCGCCCAAAGGATGCATCCTGAGAGGCGAAGGTGTCAAACGCATAAAACCTCAAAAACGTCTGAATTGAAGACCAAGTAGCCGCCTTACACAGCTGAACAGCGGAGGCGCCACGTCTAGCAGCCCAAGAGGGACCCACAGAACGAGTGGAATGAGCCTTAACAGAGGCTGGCACAGGTAAACCCTCCTGCGCATAAGCCTCACAAATAACTAAACGAAGCCAACGAGCTATCGTTTGCTTGTTGGCAGGCCAACCCCTCTTGTGAAAACCAAAGAGGACAAACAAAGAATCCGACTTCCTAACCGAAGCAGTCCGGTCCACATAGATTCTAAGTGCCCGGACCACATCCAAGGAAGCCTCACCAGCCGAAAGATCAGGTGACTGAAAAGCTGGCACAACAAGTTCCTGATTAATGTGGAACTTTGAAACCACTTTGGGCAAAAACTCAGGACGTGTGCGGAGCACTGCCCTGTCCTGGTGAAAAATCAGAAAAGGAGGGCGACAGGAAAGCGCCCCCAATTCTGAAACCCTCCTGGCCGAAGCAATTGCCAGGAGAAAAATGGTCTTAAACGTCAGCCACTTGAGCTCCACCGACTCAAGCGGCTCAAAAGGAGGACCCTGCAAGACCCTCAGTACCACCGTCAAGTCCCACGGAGCCACCGGAGGCACGAAGGGAGGCTGGATCCTGAGAACACCTTGGAAAAAGGTGTAAACATCTGGCAGTGTAGCAATCCGTCGCTGAAACCACACGGACAAAGCAGACACATGAACCTTCAGAGAGGCCAGGCGTAAGCCGAGGTCCAAACCCGATTGAAGAAATTCCAAGATTCTGGAAACCCGGAACACCTGCGGATCATAGTTTCTGGATTCACACCATTGAAAATAAGTGCGCCACACCCTGTGGTAAATCCGCGCGGAGGCAGGCTTGCGTGCCCTAAGCATGGTACCAATCACTGAACTGGAGAAACCCCTAGACCTCAAGACGGCTGTCTCAAGAGCCACGCCGTCAAAGACAGCCGACCCAGATCCGGGTAAAGGCAGGGCCCCTGAGACAACAGGTCCCGACGCTGAGGAAGAAGGTACGGAGCGTCGATGGAGAGACACCTCAGATCGGAGTACCAAGGACGTCTGGGCCACGCCGGAGCCACCAGCACGAGCGTGCCGCCGTCCTGCTTGAATTTCCGCAGAACCCGAGGAAGTAAGGATATCGGAGGAAACAGATACGCCAGGTGAAACGTCCATTTCACCGACAGAGCGTCTACCAGACAGGCGCCTGCGTCTCTTGTCCTTGACCCGTAAACGGGCAACTTGTGATTGTGACGGGAGGCCATCAAGTCCAGCTCCGGCAGCCCCCACCTGTCCACGAGTAGCTGAAACACCTCTGGGTGAAGCGACCATTCCCCGGGATGCACATCGTGACGGCTGAGGAAGTCCGCCTCCCAATTGAGGACTCCGGGAATGAAGACTGCCGAGATCGCTGGAACATGACACTCCGCCCAAGCAAGAATGCGAGACACCTCCGACATTGCTGCCCGACTGCGAGTTCCCCCTTGGTGGTTGATGTACGCCACCGTGGTGGCGTTGTCGGACTGCACCTGAACCGCCCTTCCGTGAAGAGCGGGGCCGGACGACTGCAGGGCCCTGTACACAGCCCGCAGTTCCAGGATGTTGATGGGGAGAAGTGCTTCTTCCGCGGACCAACGACCCTGAAGCGATAATGAGCCGGTCACTGCCCCCCAACCCCGAAGACTGGCATCCGTCGTGAGCAGGACCCAGTCCGGGATCCAAAAGGGGCGCCCCTCGACCAGATGCACCGTCTGAAGCCACCAAGCCAAAGACTGCCGAACCTCCGCGGACAACACCAGCATCTGAGAGCGGATCCGGTGAGGTAACCCGTTCCATTCCGATAGAATCAGCCCCTGCAGGGGCCGGGAATGGAACTGGGCAAATTCCACCATGTCGAATGTCGACACCATGGACCCCAGAACTCTCATAGCTGAATGGACCGACAGGCGGCAACTGCTCAGGCAACTGTGTATCCGCAGCTGCAGGGAGGAGACCTTCTCTGGAGTCAGGAAAATCCGCTGCTGACGAGAATCCAGCAGGGCTCCCAAATGAACCATCCGCTGTGATGGAATCAGGGAGGACTTCTTCCAGTTTATCAACCACCCGTGTGCTTGAAGACAAGCAATGGTCAGGTGGAGATGTCGAAGAAGCACCTCCGGGGAGCTCGCCAGCAGCAGAAGATCGTCCAGGTACGGCAACAGACGTAGACCCTGACCCCGAAGGTGGGCAGCCATAACCGCCATCACCTTGGTGAACACCCTCGGAGCCGTGGAAAGGCCAAAAGGCAACGCCCGAAATTGGTAGTGATGGTTCAGGGTAGCAAACCTCAGATACCGCTGATGTGCCGGTGCTATGGGTACATGGAGATATGCGTCCTGGATATCGAGGGAGACCATATAATCCCCGGGTTCCATCGCCAGAATGATGGAACGTAACGTTTCCATCCTGAACCTGGGAACTCTGAGGTATCTGTTCAGAGACTTCAAATTCAGGATAGGGCGATGAGAACCATTGGGTTTCTGTACCAGAAACAGAGTAGAATAGTACCCCGTCCCGCGCTGAGACTGCGGAACGGGAACAATGACCCCTGCTTGTAGCAAGGATTCTATAGCTACCTGAATCTGACCAGCTTTGGTCTTGTCCAGAGAAGGACTCGTACAGAAAAACTGGTGGGGCGGCCTGAACCGAAAAGACAGGGCGTACCCCTGAGAGACTACTTCTCGAACCCAGGCATCCGTGGTGGTATTGTGCCAACACTGGGCGAATTGGAGAAGTCGGCCTCCCACTCTGGGGTCCCCCAGAGAGAGGCCCGTCCCATCAGGCAGCAGGCTTATCCTCCTGCTTGGAAGAAGGGCGCCGAGCACTCCATGCCTGCTTCTTGGGCTTGGGTGCGGCCTTGGTCGCCGAATGTCTCGGGAAGGACTGGCCCTTGGCCTTACCCTGAACCCGAAAGGACCGAAAGGCAGAGCTCCTCACCTTAGCCGGCGCAGAGGCCGAAGGGAGAAAAGCCGACTTGGACTTAGCCAAAGTATCCACTATTCTGTCCAAATCCGGACCAAATAGTAAATCACCATTAAAAGGCAAGGCCTCCAGACCCTTTTTTGAATCTGCATCAGCCCTCCAGGACCTCAGCCACAGGGAGCGCCGAGCAGATACCGCTGCAGCCGACACCCTAGAAGTGAGCAGGCTGGCATCCAAAGACGCTTCCCCAATATAGGAAGCTGCATCCCGCATCTGTCCCACTAACGCTCTCTGGATATCCGAAGCCTCATCAGGAAAGGTATCCTCCAAGGCATTGGCCCATGCCTCAATGGCTTTAGCCACCCAGGAGATAGCCATGGACGGGCGAGCCACCGCCCCGGAAAGAGAATAAATGGACTTTAAACAAGTCTCCACCTTCCTGTCCGTGGGATCCTTCAAAGAGGAGATAGACGGCAATGGCAACGTCGCGCTTTTGATCAAGCGGGTAACGTGGGAATCCACCGCCGGCGGAGTTTCCCATTTCCTGCAATGAGCTTCAGGAAAAGGATAGTTCGCCGCCAACCTTTTCTGTGGATGGAACCTCTTACTAGGTAATTGCCAGGCCGCCGCCATATGATCCGATAATTGATCAGACAGGGGGAACACATTTGAGGTCACCTTGGCCTTTTTAAAATTAGGAAACTTCGACCTAGGAGCCGGCGCATCATCCTCAACATGTAGGATAGCCCGCACCGCCCTAACTAAGGCTGGAACATTAATGGAGGACTTAGCTTCCACCTCCTGCCCCATGACATCAGAGTCAGAGTCCTCATGGATTTCTCCATCATCTGAGGACACTTCCGAGTCCGACAACTGCGCAGCTAGTGAACTCACAACCGGACGTTTAGACACCCTTGGTGGCACATCACCTTGCAACATAGACTGAAACGCCGAGGATGAAGCCGCCAGACTCTGTACGGAGCTGGATAGAACATCCACCCAAGGCGGAGGAGCCGTCGGAGCAACACTCTGCAAAGGCACTACAGACTGACACGTCCCTGGGGAAGACTGCACATACACAGGCAGTCCCGAGTAAGGACCCACAGTCTGGGCCCCGGGGGAAGACCGCAACATTTGTGGAACCCTCGGGGAATGGGGGATGGTGGGCTGCGGTAACGCCCTAGAAGGGACCGCTGATGGGACCGATAACCGGTCCGCAATAGACGCCAGCACCTGTGAAAACATCGCCCAAGGAGGGTCCTGTGATACAGGGGGGTTGGAGGGGCCCGGTACCAGCTGGCACCGCCCGCACAGACCATCCTGAGATAAGTCCTCCCCATCAACTCCAGCAGCACAGCGTCTGCAGGAAAATAACACAGGAGCCACAGAGCGCTCAGTCTCCTCATCCGACATGATACCGTAAATACACAAGAAATAGGTATCACCAGAGGAATTACGGTTTTAACACCCGCGCACTCACCAGTATGCGAAACAACAGCCCAGATATGGTACTGTGTAGCACACAACAGTATGTGACTGACCCCACAAATACGTGTTTTATATATGTGAGGGTCTCAGAAAAACGCCCTTCCCCCACACACCTGCCGGGCCGTAGGAGAAGGAAAGGGATAGTTATAAGCTGACAGTAAGGAGAATAAGTCACAGACAGGCAGCACTAGCAATAGTCACATACAATGCAGAAAAGTTATACTCACTGCACCTTCCGCTACAATCAACCGCCCAGATTCAGTGTCTGGGAGGGCTATAGCGCTGTGTACACTGTCCTTTAGCAGGGGAGAGGTACACAGGGGGACCGGTCCACTTGATACCGCCTGGGAGTCTGCGATGTGCCAGTAAAGATGGCCGCCGGAGACCTCAGAGGAGGAGTGGCCGAGAGATAAGAGCAGCTCAGCGACGCCAGACTGCTTGTTGAAAGGCGCGCTGAGCTGAGGGGAGGAGCCGCTAGACAGGGAAGGCTGCCTCCCCTGGCTAGCAATTAACCCCCGGGTTGCCGGTCCCGCTACCAGCCTGATACCCTGGTGGTCTAGCGGACACGCGGGGTATTCCTCAATTGAGGGGGAGCCCGCCGCCGCCGCTAGCGCCTCCGGTCTGTCCCCAGAGACCGGAGGCTCCTGACTGCATTGAAGTATCCGCGGGCCGCCGCACGCGGCGACCCGCGGCTTACCTGATCCCCGTCGCGTCCGGCAGCAGTCAAGGGAGTCCCCAGAGCCCGGCTAGTACAGGCTCTGGGGTCCCGCCGCGATCCCCAGAGCTGTACTGGCGTCGCGGCGCCAGCGGGGAGAAGGAGCGGCAGCGTGGACGTCCTAAAGGACAGTCTGATGCTGCCGCTCTAACAGTGTAAAAAAAGAAGAAAAAAATAAAAAATTTCTCTTTTAAAATAAAGCTTAGGGGCTGCTCCTGCAGCCCCACTGCGACAGGGTGACCCGACTCCGGCCGGGCACCAACTAAAAACTGAGGTGCCTGTGGCCGGGGCGGGGTGTGGGGGAGGACGGACCCAAGTGCATCCTGGGAGCAGCAAAGCTTTAACTGCGTGGTGCCCGTGGATCCAGATCCAGCTATACCCCAAGGTCAACCCTGTGGACCCCCTATGGACCCTGAAGTAGAAACTAACACCATCATATCACTATCATAGCAGAAGATACTAACATCATCATACCACTATCATAGCAGGAGACAGTAACACCATCATATCACTATCATAGCAGGAGATAGTAACCCCATCATATCACTGTCATAGCAGGAGACAGTAACACCATCATATCACTATCATAGCAGGAGATAGTAACACCATCATATCACTATCATAACAGCAGATAGTAATACCATCATAACACTATCATAGCAGGAGACAGTAACACCATCATATCACTATCATAGCAGGAGATAGTAACACCATCATATCACTATCATAACAGGAGATAGTAACACCATCATATCACTATCATAGCAGGAGACAGTAACACCATCATATCACTATCATAGCAGGAGATAGTAACACCATCATATCACTATCATAACAGCAGATAGTAATACCATCATATCACTATCATAGCAGGAGACAGTAACACCATCATATCACTATCATAGCAGGAGATACTAACACCATCATATCACTATCATAGCAGGAGATAGTAACACCATCATATCACTATCATAACAGGAGTCAGTAACACCATCATATCACTATCATAAAAGGGGATAGTAATACCATCATATCACGAGACAGTAACACCATCATATCACTATCATAGAAGGAGATAGTAACACCATCATATCACTATCATAGCAGGAGATACTAACACCATCATATCACTATCATAGCAGGGGATAGTAACCCCATCATATCACTGACACCATCATATCACTATCATAGCAGGAGACAGTAACACCATCATATCACTATCATAGCAGGAGATACTAACACCATCATATCACTATCATAGAAGGAGATAGTAACACCATCATATCACTATCATAGCAGGAGATACTAACACCATCATATCACTATCATAACGGGACAGTAACACCATCATATCACTATCATAACAGGAGACAGTAACACCATCATATAACTATCATAACAGGGGATAGTAACCCCATCATATCACTAACACCATCATATCACTATCATAGCAGGAGACAGTAACACCATCATATTACTATCATAGCAGGAGATAGTAACACCATCATATCACTATCATAACAGGGGATAGTAATACCATCATATCACGAGACAGTACCACCATCATATCACTATCATAGAAGGAGATAGTAACACCATCATATCACTATCATAGCAGGAGACAGTAACACCATCATATCATATCATAGCAGGAGATACTAACACCATCATATCACTATCATAACAGGAGACAGTAACACCATCATATCATTATCATAACAGGGGATAGTAACACCATCATATCACTATCATAGCAGGAGATACTAACACCATCATATCACTATCATAGCAGGAGATACTAACACCATCATATCACTATCATAACAGGAGATAGTAACACCATCATATCAGTATCATAACAGGGGAAAGTAACCCCATCATATCACTAACACCATCATATCACTATCATAGCAGGAGACAGTAACACCATCATATCACTATCATAGCAGGAGATAGTAACACCATCATATCACTATCATAACAGGAGATACTAACACCATCATATCACTATCATAGCAGGAGATAGTAACACCATCATATCACTATCATAACAGGAGATAGTAATACCATCATATCACTATCATAACAGGAGACAGTAACACCATCATATCACTATCATAGCAGGAAATACTAACACCATCATATCACTATCATAGCAGGAGACAGTAACACCATCATATCACTATCATAGCAGGAGACAGTAACACCATCATATCACTATCATAACAGGAGATACTAACACCATCATATCACGAGATAGTAATACCATCATATCACTATCATAGCAGGAGACAGTAACACCATCATATCACTATCATAGCAGGAGATAGTAACACCATCATATCACTATCATAACAGGAGATACTAACACCATCATATCACGAGATAGTAATACCATCATATCACTATCATAACAGGAGACAGTAACACCATCATATCACTATCATAGCAGGAGATAGTAACACCATCATATCACTATCATAGCAGGAAACAGTAACACCGTCATATCACTATCATAACAGGAGATAGTAACACCATATCACTATCATAACAGGGGATAGTAACCCCATCATATCACTAACACCATCATATCACTATCATAGCAGGAGATAGTAACACCATCATATCACTATCATAGCAGGAGATAGTAACACCATCATATCACTATCATAGCAGGAGATACTAACACCATCATAATACTATCATAGCAGGGGATAGTAACCCCATCATATCACTAACACCATCATATCACTATCATAGCAGGAGACAGTAACAGCATCATATCACTATCACAGCAGGAGATACTAACACCATCATATCACTATCATAACAGGAGATAGTAACACCACACACAACAGGGATAAGAGAAGAGACATGCGCTGCAGCAGCAGCACCAGCTTTCCCTGTATCCACATACACATCACAGCAGGGATAAGAGAAGAGACATGCGCTGCAGCAGCACCAGCTTTCCCTGTATCCTCATACACATCACAGCAGGGATAAGAGAAGCGACATGCGCTACAACAGCACCAGCTTTCCCTGTATCCTCATACACATCACAGCAGGGATAAGAGAAGCGACATGCGCTACAACAGCACCAGCTTTCCCTGTATCCTCATACACATCACAGCAGGGATAAGAGAAGAGACATGCGCTGCAGCAGCACCAGCTTTCCCTATATCCTCATACACATCACAGCAGGGATAACAGAAGAGACATGCGCTGCAGCAGCACCAGCTCTCCCTGTATCCTCATACACATCACAGCAGGGATAAGAGAAGAGACATGCGCTACAGCAACACCAGCTCTCCCTGTATCCTCATACACATCACAGCAGGGATAAGAGAAGAGACATGCGCTACAGCAGCACCAGCTTTCCCTATATCCTCATACACATCACAGCAGGGATAAGAGAAGAGACATGCGCTGCAGCAGCACCAGCTTTCCCTGTATCCACATACACTTCACAGCAGGGATAAGAGAAGAAACATGCGCTGCAGCAGCACCAGCTTTCCCTATATCCTCATACACATCACAGCAGGGATAAGAGAAGCGACATGCGCTGCAGGAGAACCAGCTCTCCCTGTATCCACATACACATCACGGCAGGGATAAGAGAAGAGACATGCGCTGCAGCAGCACCAGCTTTCCCTGTATCCACATACACATCACAGCAGGGATAAGAGAAGAGACATGCGCTGCAGCAGCACCAGCTTTCCCTATATCCTCATACACATCACAGCAGGGATAAGAGAGGAGACATGCGCTACAGCAGCACCAGCTTTCCCTGTATCCTCATACACATCACAGCAGGGATAAGGGAAGCGACATGCGCTGCAGCAGCACCAGCTTTCCCTGTATCCTCATACACATCACAGCAGGGATAAGGGAAGCGACATGCTGAGGTGACCTGATTAATATGTTCTCCTTCTAATGGATTTATTGTTCTGATCGATCCCATGGCTGCCAGGACAGAACACCATTTCTGACAATCATCTCATTTGCATGATCCAGCCATAAGCGATCCGATCTAACGTTCACTCTAAGGACGGTATTCAGTTGGTTTTAACGCGCCCGATCTCCCGTCTCAAGTGATGGGAGAACGCGGGGCGATATTCAATTGATTCAGATTATCACGCCCAACCGCGTAAAACGTCTAAACCTGACCAAAGTGCTGCGCGTGATCGCGAAAAGTGCTGTTTGGGTGCCCATACTGGTCACTTTTTGCGCCTCTGAGCTCGCCACCCCAGGGGGTTGCAAAGTGAAATGCCGGCGCCGGCAGCTGCTCGCGCCCGACAGGAGCAGCAATTGAATAGCTCTTTGGGCGCAAAGCGGGGACAGCTGCCGGCGCAAACAATTGAATAGCGCTCTAAGGGTCATCTCATTTGCATGCTCCAGCCATAAGCGAACTGATAACGGTCTAACGGTCATTCTAAGGGTAGCGTCACACGGGCTACACCACACCGGCGCTTCCCCAGCTTCCGAAGTTCTCTGGCCCAATTTTCACAGCGTTTGCATTGCAGGCGGATAAGGGCAGCGCCTCGAAGCCTCGCGGCTTGTAATGGGCACATCCAACGCTCTGTGAGAGGGGGTTTCGCTTGTGAGTAATGAATTTTTCTTGAGGGGGGTCATTACCGAGCGCTTTGGACACATCGCAGCATTTTGAACGACCTCCTCTGAGTAATAATAGCAGGAATTGATCATTTCCGTGTGGGGTGTGATCACAAGAGCGCCTGTGTGACGCTGCCACCATACAGCCGGAGCCTCGAGGCTGCTACAGAGTCAGACATAGTTATTTTCCACGGCACATACCTGGAAAGTCGGCGGAGAGGCCGGAGATGGCGGGGTGACGGAAGTGATTAGAGTACTCCAGCATGGAGGGGTGTAGCGTTGCCGTACCGCCCATTTTCCCCAATCTTTCTGCCGATGGCTGGTAGGATAGCGCCCTTATGTAAACAAAACGATGGATGTTCTTTATTCATCAAGTAAAATATCAGCTAGAACTGCAGGACATTAAATGACGCGTTATCCTGCTACACCCCGTATGGAAGGGAATATCACGCTGCTCTTTTCGAAGTTAACAGAAATTAAAAACTATTTTTTTCACCACTATAAATGAGAGGTTTATGTAATCTGCTCCTGTACTAGGCTTGGGATCCCTTTCCCTGGGAACTACATGATGTGGTGTATTTATTAGGGTCCCATTATAGCCAGGGCCTTTGCAGCTTCCCTGCTCCGCTTTGCTGGTCTCTATTTAGCAGCGGACGTCCGACACAGCGGGAGAGGTTCCGCAGGGTAATTACAGTACAAAGGAGCGGAGCAGCGGCAACGTTAATTTTCTGAGGTCGCAGCTCTGCGTGTCATGACCCTGATAAAGGCAGTTAGTATGGTGAAAACAATGTAACCCAAACAAATTATTAGGGACAGATGAGACACCCAGACATTTATGCAGAAGGGACACAATAAAACATCTTTAGTAAGCAGTGTTGGTAAAGTAGAATGAGTAGATATGCCCCGCACCCTTTCAGTGGGAGCCCCTGTGAATCCGGCACGTAGAGACACTTCTTTTTGGCCGGTGGCTCATCCTCCCCTTCAGAAGAGCTGTCGATTGTTAGGTCTATGACTTCAGCCTTTTTACTCGTCTCGGTGGGCTCTTTGACTGGGTACATCTTGCTAATAACTCCAGACCCTGCAACATAGAGGAACAAATGAGACACATATAGACCCGTTCTGCTTGTAATGCTGGGATTGTGAGCACAACGCCATATGACAAATGGTCCTATTGAGAAGTTCCTGAAAGGCCCAAGTGACTCCTAATGAGTGTACTCAATGTGAATAGGCATTACCTCCTTATGCTAGATTGTGATGGTGGCACAAATACAGCCAGCCCTGGCTTTGATCATGGTGGCCAACAGTGGTCAGAGCGGGCTGGGCCTTTCTCATACGTACACAGCTGCAGATACCACTGAGACACTGGCACTAGTTAGCAATGCAGTTGTAGCCGCAAGCATGGGAAGTGCCTAGTCTGGGGTTCTTAAGGATCATATATCCCAATCAGCTGTCAGGACAAACAGGTAAGGTGTTACTGTCCTCCGCCGTCTGTGCATACAGGTAAGTGTTACTGCCCCCCGCCATCTGGGCATACAGGTAAGGTGTTTCTGTCCTCAGCCGGCAGGGCATACAGGTGGTAACTGTTACTGTCCCCTGCAGTCAGGGCATACAGGTAAGGTGTTACTGTCCCCAGCAATCAGGGCATACAGGTAAGGTGTTACTGTCCTCAGTTGTCAGGGCATACAGGTAAGGTGTTACTGTCCTCAGTTGTCAGGGCATACAGGCAAGGTGTTACTGTCCTCAGCTGTCACGGAATACAGGTAAGGTTGTTACTGTCCTCAGTCGGCAGGGCATACAGGCAAGGGGTTACTGTCCTCAGCCGGCAGGGCATACAGGTAAGGTGTTACTGTCCTCAGCCGGCAGGGAATACAGGTAAGGTTGTTACTGTCCTCAGCCGGCAGGGAATACAGGTAAGGGGTTACTGTCCTCAGCCGGCAGGGCATACAGGTAAGGTTGTTACTGCCCTCAGCCGGCAGGGCATACAGGTAAGGTTGTTACTGCCCTCAGCCGGCAGGGCATACAGGTAAGGGGTTACTGTCCTCAGCCGGCAGGGCATACAGGTAAGGTTGTTACTGCCCTCAGCCGGCAGGGCATACAGGTAAGGTTGTTACTGCCCTCAGCCGGCAGGGCATACAGGTAAGGTTGTTACTGCCCTCAGCCGGCAGGGCATACAGGTAAGGTTGTTACTGCCCTCAGCCGGCAGGGCATACAGGCAAGGTGTTACTGTCCTCTGCCGGCAGGGCATACAGGTAAGGGGTTACTGTCCTCAGCCGGCAGGGCATACAGGTAAGGTTGTTACTGCCCTCAGCCGGCAGGGCATACAGGTAAGGTGTTACTGTCCTCAGCCGGCAGGGCATACAGGTAAGGTGTTACTGTCCTCAGCCGGCAGGGCATACAGGTAAGGTGTTATGGTCCTCTTTAAGTATGGGATTAAAAACTCATAAAAGTAAAACAAGCTAGAAGGCTGATCCCCTGAGTATAACAAAACCAAATAGGTGTACATTTCTCATGGGTAGATGGAGCAGAGGTGCACAATTCAACTTTAAAAGTTTGGTAGTTGCCTTAGCAGTATTCAGAGCTTATTTAAGGAGAGAGTGGGGCAAGACTGGATGATTAAACTGAGGAGTCATCATTATGTGCAAGGGTGAGACTCCCAACGCTGATCGTGTCACTGATGCACAGAATGGGTGTAGTTCTTGTGTTGGAAAAACAAGAGATATGGTAAGAACTTACCTTTGTTATCTCTGTTTCTACGAAGTCCATAGGGTCCACAGGGTTGACCTTGGGGTATAGCTGGATCTGGATCCACGGGCACCACGCAGTTAAAGCTTTGCTGCTCCCAGGATGCACTTGGGTCCGTCCTCCTCTATACCCCGCCCCGGCCACAGGCACCTCAGTTGGTAAGCAGCTAAGGCCGGAGGAGGAGACTAAACAGAGAGAAGGAAGACTGGAACACACAAGAAACCATACTCACAGAAATGGGAGACGGAAAACCGGTGACCAGCCACACAGCCCATTTGAAGCCAGGTGCGTCAGGGCGGGCGCCCTGTGGACCCTATGGACTTCGTAGAAACAGAGATAACAAAGGTAAGTTCTTACCATATCTCTTGTTTTCTACTTCAGGGTCCATAGGGGGTCCACAGGGTTGACCTTGGGGATGTCCCAAAGCAGTTCAACTAAGGGCGGGGACGCTCCTGTGCTGAAAGGAGTACCCGGCGCCCAAAGGATGCATCCTGAGAGGCGAAGGTGTCAAACGCATAAAACCTCAAAAACGTCTGAATTGAAGACCAAGTAGCCGCCTTACACAGCTGAACAGCGGAGGCGCCACGTCTAACAGCCCAAGAGGGACCCACAGAACGAGTGGAATGAGCCTTAACAGAGGCTGGCACAGGTAAACCCTCCTGCGCATAAGCCTCACAAATAACTGAACGAAGCCAACGGGCTAACGTTTGCTTGTTGGCAGGCCAACCCCTCTTGTGAAAACCGAAGAGGACAAACAAAAAATCCGACTTCCTAACCGAAGCAGTCCGGTCCACATAGATTCTAAGTGCCCGGACCACATCCAAGGAAGCCTCACCAGCAGAAAGATCAGGTGACTGAAAAGCTGGCACAACAAGTTCCTGATTAATGTGGAACTTTGAAACCACTTTGGGCAAAAACTCAGGACGCGTGCGGAGCACTGCCCTGTCCTGGTGAAAAATCAGAAAAGGCGACAGGAAAGCGCCCCCAATTCTGAAACCCTCCTGGCCGAAGCAATTGCCAGGAGAAAAATGGTCTTAAACGTCAGCCACTTGAGCTCCACCGACTCAAGCGGCTCAAAAGGAGGACCCTGCAAGACCCTCAGTACCACCGTCAAGTCCCACGGAGCCACCGGAGGCACGAAGGGTGGCTGGATCCTGAGAACACCTTGGAAAAAGGTGTAAACATCTGGCAGTGTAGCAATCCGTCGCTGAAACCACACGGACAAAGCAGACACATGAACCTTCAGAGAGGCCAGGCGTAAGCCGAGGTCCAAACCCGATTGAAGAAATTCCAAGATTCTGGAAACCCGGAACACCTGCGGATCATAGTTTCTGGATTCACACCACTGAAAATAAGTGCGCCACACCCTGTGGTAAATCCGCGCGGAGGCAGGCTTGCGTGCCCTAAGCATGGTACCAATCACTGAACTGGAGAAACCCCTAGACCTCAAGACGGCTGTCTCAAGAGCCACGCCGTCAAAGACAGCCGACCCAGATCCGGGTAAAGGCAGGGCCCCTGAGACAACAGGTCCCGACGCTGAGGAAGAAGGTACGGAGCGTCGATGGAGAGGCACCTCAGATCGGAGTACCAAGGACGTCTGGGCCACGCCGGAGCCACCAGCACGAGCGTGCCGCCGTCCTGCTTGAATTTCCGCAGAACCCGAGGAAGTAAGGATATCGGAGGAAACAGATACGCCAGGTGAAACGTCCATTTCACCGACAGAGCGTCTACCGGACAGGCGCCTGCGTCTCTTGTCCTTGACCCGTAAACGGGCAACTTGTGATTGTGACGGGAGGCCATCAAGTCCAGCTCCGGCAGCCCCCACCTGTCCACGAGTAGCTGAAACACCTCTGGGTGAAGCGACCATTCCCCGGGATGCACATCGTGACGGCTGAGGAAGTCCACCTCCCAATTGAGGACTCCGGGAATGAAGACTGCCGAGATCGCTGGAACGTGACACTCCGCCCAAGCAAGAATGCGAGACACCTCCGACATTGCTGCCCGACTGCGAGTTCCCCCTTGGTGGTTGATGTACGCCACCGTGGTGGCGTTGTCGGACTGCACCTGAACCGCCCTTCCGTGAAGAGCGGGGCCGGACGACTGCAGGGCCCTGTACACAGCTCGCAGTTCCAGGATGTTGATGGGGAGAAGTGCTTCTTCCGCGGACCAACGACCCTGAAGCGATAATGAGCCGGTCACTGCCCCCCAACCCCGAAGACTGGCATCCGTCGTGAGCAGGACCCAGTCCGGGATCCAAAAGGGGCGCCCCTCGACCAGATGCACCGTCTGAAGCCACCAAGCCAAAGACTGCCGAACCTCCGCGGACAACACCAGCCTCTGAGAGCGGATCCGGTGAGGTAACCCGTTCCATTCCGATAGAATCAGCCCCTGCAGGGGCCGGGAATGGAACTGGGCAAATTCCACCATGTCGAATGTCGACACCATGGACCCCAGAACTCTCATAGCTGAATGGACCGACAGGCGGCAACTGCTCAGGCAACTGTGTATCCGCAGCTGCAGGGAGGAGACCTTCTCTGGAGTCAGGAAAATCCGCTGCTGACGAGAATCCAGCAGGGCTCCCAAATGAACCATCCGCTGTGATGGAATCAGGGAGGACTTCTTCCAGTTTATCAACCACCCGTGTGCTTGAAGACAAGCAATGGTCAGGTGGAGATGTCGAAGAAGCACCTCCGGGGAGCTCGCCAGCAGCAGAAGATCGTCCAGGTACGGCATAAGACGTAGACCCTGACCCCGAAGGTGGGCAGCCATAACCGCCATCACCTTGGTGAACACCCTCGGAGC
The DNA here is from genome assembly GCA_031769625.1 of Taudactylus pleione. Taxonomy (NCBI): domain Eukaryota; kingdom Metazoa; phylum Chordata; class Amphibia; order Anura; family Myobatrachidae; genus Taudactylus; species Taudactylus pleione. The sequence continues at coordinate 11,690,458 of JAUIMM010000188.1, forward strand.
CGTGGAAAGGCCAAAAGGCAACGCCCGAAATTGGTAGTGATGGTTCAGGATAGCAAACCTCAGATACCGCTGATGTGCCGGTGCTATGGGCACATGGAGATAGGCGTCCTGGATATCGAGGGAGACCATATAATCCCCGGGTTCCATCGCCAGAATGATGGAACGTAACGTTTCCATCCTGAACCTGGGAACTCTGAGGTATCTGTTCAGAGACTTCAAATTCAGGATAGGGCGATGAGAACCATTGGGTTTCTGTACCAGAAACAGAGTAGAATAGTACCCCGTCCCGCGCTGAGACTGCGGAACGGGAACAATGACCCCTGCTTGTAGCAAGGATTCTATAGCTACCTGAATCTGACCAGCTTTGGTCTTGTCCAGAGAAGGACTCGTACAGAAAAACTGGTGGGGCGGCCTGAACCGAAAAGACAGGGCGTACCCGAGAGACTACTTCTCGAACCCAGGCATCCGTGGTGGTATTGTGCCAACACTGGGCGAATTGGAGAAGTCGGCCTCCCACTCTGGGGTCCCCCAGAGAGAGGCCCGTCCCATCAGGCAGCAGGCTTATCCTCCTGCTTGGAAGAAGGGCGCCGAGCACTCCATGCCTGCTTCTTGGGCTTGGGTGCGGCCTTGGTCGCCGAATGTCTCGGGAAGGACTGGCCCTTGGCCTTACCCTGAACCCGAAAGGACCGAAAGGCAGAGCTCCTCACTTTAGCCGGCGCAGAGGCCGAAGGGAGAAAAGCCGACTTGGACTTAGCCAAAGTATCCACTATTCTGTCCAAATCCGGACCAAATAGTAAATCACCATTAAAAGGCAAGGCCTCCAGACCCTTTTTTGAATCTGCATCAGCCCTCCAGGACCTCAGCCACAGGGAGCGCCGAGCAGATACCACTGCAGCCGACACCCTAGAAGTGAGCAGGCTGGCATCCAAAGACGCTTCCCCAATATAGGAAGCTGCATCCCGCATCTGTCCCACTAACGCTCTCTGGATATCCGGAGCCTCATCAGGAAAGGTATCCTCCAAGGCATTGGCCCATGCCTCAATGGCTTTAGCCACCCAGGAGATAGCCATGGACGGGCGAGCCACCGCCCCGGAAAGAGAATAAATGGACTTTAAACAAGTCTCCACCTTCCTGTCCGTGGGATCCTTCAAAGAGGAGATAGACGGCAATGGCAACGTCGCGCTTTTGATCAAGCGGGTAACGTGGGAATCCACCGCCGGCGGAGTTTCCCATTTCCTGCAATGAGCTTCAGGAAAAGGATAGTTCGCCGCCAACCTCTTCTGTGGATGGAACCTCTTACTAGGTAATTGCCAGGCCGCCGCCATATGAGCCGATAATTGATCAGACAGGGGGAACACAGTTGAGGTCACCTTGGCCTTTTTAAAATTAGGAAACTTCGACCTAGGAGCCGGCGCATCATCCTCAACATGTAGGATAGCCCGCACCGCCCTAACTAAGGCTGGAACATTAATGGAGGACTTAGCTTCCACCTCCTGCCCCATGACATCAGAGTCAGAGTCCTCATGGATTTCTCCATCATCTGAGGACACTTCCGAGTCCGACAACTGCGCAGCTAGTGAACTCACAACCGGACGTTTAGACACCCTTGGTGGCACATCACCTTGCAACATGGACTGAAACGCCGAGGATGAAGCCGCCAGACTCTGTACGGAGCTGGATAGAACATCCACCCAAGGCGGAGGAGCCGTCGGAGGAAAACTCTGCAAAGGCACTACAGACTGACACGTCCCTGGGGAAGACTGCACATACACAGGCAGTCCCGAGTAAGGACCCACAGTCTGGGCCCCGGGGGAAGACCGCAACATTTGTGGAACCCTCGGGGAATGGGGCATGGTGGGCTGCGGTAACGCCCTAGAAGGGACCGCTGATGGGACCGATAACCGGTCCGCAATAGACGCCAGCACCTGTGAAAACATCGCCCAAGGAGGGTCCTGTGATACAGGGGGGTTGGAGGGGCCCGGTACCAGCTGGCACCGCCCGCACAGACCATCCTGAGATAAGTCCTCCCCATCAACTCCAGCAGCACAGCGTCTGCAGGAAAATAGCACAGGAGCCACAGAGCGCTCAGTCTCCTCATCAGACATGATACTGTAAATCACAAGAAACAGGTATCACCAGAGGAATTACGGTTTTAACACCCGCGCACTCACCAGTATGCGACACAACAGCCCAGATATGGTACTGTGTAGCACACAACAGTATGTGACTGACCCCACAAATACGTGTTTTATATAAGTGAGGGTCTCAGAAAAACGCCCTTCCCCCACACACCTGCCGGGCCGTAGGAGAAGGAAAGGGATAGTTATAAGCTGACAGTAAAGGAGAATAAGTCACAGACAGGCAGCACTAGCAATAGTCACATACAATGCAGAAAAGTTATACTCACTGCACCTTCCGCTACAATCAACCTCCCAGATTCAGTGTCTGGGAGGGCTATAGCGCTGTGTACACTGTCCTTTAGCAGGGGAGAGGTACACAGGGGGACCGGTCCACTTGATACCGCCTGGGAGTCTGCGATGTGCCAGTAAAGATGGCCGCCGGAGACCTCAGAGGAGGAGTGGCCGAGAGATAAGAGCAGCTCAGCGACGCCAGACTCCTAGTTGAAAGGCACGCTGAACTGAGGGGAGGAGCCGCTAGACAGGGAAGGCTGCCTCCCCTGGCTAGCAATTAACCCCCGGGTTGCCGGTCCCGCTACCAGCCTGATACCCTGGTGGTCTAGCGGACACGCGGGGTATTCCTCAATTGAGGGGGAGCCCGCCGCCGCCGCTAGCGCCTCCGGTCTGTCCCCAGAGACCGGAGGCTTCTGACTGCATACAAAGTATCCGCGGGCCGCCGCACGCGGCGACCTGCGGCTTACCTGATCCCCGTCGCGTCCGGCAGCAGTCAAGGGAGTCCCCAGAGCACGGCTAGTACAGGCTCTGGGGTCCCGCCGCGATCCCCAGAGCAGTACTGGCGTCGCGGCGCCAGCGGGGAGAAGGAGCGGCAGCGTGGACGTCCTAAAGGACAGTCTGATGCTGCCGCTCTAACAGTGTAAAAAAAGTAGAAAAAAATAAAAAATTTCTCTTTTAAAATAAAGCTTAGGGGCTGCTCCTGCAGCCCCACTGCGACAGGGTGACCCGACTCCGGCCGGGCACCAACTAAAACTGAGGTGCCTGTGGCCGGGGCGGGGTATAGAGGAGGACGGACCCAAGTGCATCCTGGGAGCAGCAAAGCTTTAACTGCGTGGTGCCCGTGGATCCAGATCCAGCTATACCCCAAGGTCAACCCTGTGGACCCCCTATGGACCCTGAAGTAGAAACGATTACTAAATTTCGTTTTTATTATGCCGTTATCGTCAAGATAGCTTGCTATTACCTGCCTATAAATATTATGCATAGCTCACGCTCGTGCTTTAGAATGCAGTGTTGATGAGAATTACCAGCTCCTGGTTTCAGTTTGGGAAGCAGGAGTCATCACATGACTGCACTGACAGTAATCACCAGCAGGTGTCAGTGTTCCTCTTATACACAACAAATATAAACCATTTTATTTCCAGTGTTCTACAAAGAATACGAATATATATATCCGAAAGGCTTGTCCTTCTTAGCACCCCTATATGGACGTACCTTCAATGTGTGGATATGGAGAGCTTGGCGAGGTCACTGGCTCGTTCTTTGGTCTCATAGGACACCAGGACCCATCCTCCTGAAACTGGATCTCATCTACGTCCGAGCACTGGTTGAGAATCTCCATGAAGAGCCTGTGTAATTATGCAGATATCATCTATTAGTGCACATATCCTACACACCTTAGGGTTGGAGACTAGAAGACAGGAGAAAGCAACCCGTCCACCTCCCACCCCCTCATTTTCCAGGTAATGTAGCAGAGCTACAACTCTGTGCTGACAGACTAGGCCAGTCCCGAAGTCCCCAGTACAGCCCTTCTCTAAATCTATATGTAAGGGAAAGGGGTTGTCGCAGAGTGGATAACCACAATAATACACCTATTACCCTAGTATCAATGTGAAACATAAATCAGTAGTGCAAACATCTTGTCCAGACATCTGCTGCGTAAGTCTTCCATTCTGAAATGTATTTACAGGACATGTAACCTTATTACTGTTCACTATAACGTCAGTCATACATAATAAAGTTTTACAAACAAGACAATGGATATTCACTATTACTATAGATCTCACACGCTGGAGCTAATTCAGACCCGCTCGCTAATTGGGGCCGCTCGCTCCCAGCGTATTTTAATTTTGCAAAGTGACGTCAAGGCAGCCCCTCGCACAGCAAGGCATAAGCACTCCCACTATGTCTTGGCGAGCGATCACGTTGTCAATGTAGACGCCCATTAGCGTGTATTTAGACGCCCACTAGCGCACGTCATCTCCAGGAAGTGTCTTAAAACATTGGTACATCGAAGACCATCGGAAGCGATCGCAGCGCTTGTGGTTGACTCTACCCTCCCGCGAGCACTGCGAGCAGTACAGGCAAAAAAACAACCAAGCGACGTGTTCAATGACGCTACTTTGCTTATTATGCACACCCATTAAACTCCGTTCTGACGGCCAGACACGCCTGCGCTCGCAGCACCATTCCCCCGTTCACTAGCACCTTCCCCTGTTACCACTCACAAACGGCGCTGTCACTCAGAGTAGCGGGAAGTCTGTGTACTACGAGCGCACAATTCCCCATCACTGAGACTGGCTTGCACACGCACACTGCGAATTATACGCATGCGCAGACGGGCAATTATCGGTCAGCGAGAGCGGCCGCAGCTTAGGGAGCAAGTCTGAATCAGGTCCACTGTCTGCGCTAGGGTACTAGCAGCGGTTCAACCACCTGTAGAGCACTGCCCTCTGCCCAACAGAGGATGACCCACCGCAGAACAGCGATCGACAGGAGGATGGCACTGTCAGCACTCACAGACAGACCATGCCAGGAGGACGGCACTGTCAGCACTCGCATAGAGACCACGCCAGGAGGACGGCACTGTCAGCACTCGCATAGAGACCACGCCAGGAGGACGGCACTGTCAGCACTCGCATAGAGACCACGCCAGGAGGACGGCACGGTCAGCACTCACAGACAGACCACGCCAGGAGGACGGCACTGTCATCACTCACAGAGAGACCACGCCAGGAGGACGGCACTGTCAGCACTCACATAGAGACAACACCAGGAGGACCGCACTCACAGAGAGACCACAAGGAGGACGGCACTGTCTACACTCACAGAGAGACCACACCAGGAGGACGGCACTGGCAGCACTCACAAAGAGACCACACCAGGAGGACCGCACTCACAGAGAGACCACAAGGAGGACGGCACTGTCTACACTCACAGAGAGACCACACCAGGAGGACGGCACTGGCAGCACTCACAGAGAAACCACACTAGGAGGACGGCACTCACAGAGAGACCACACCAGGAGGACGGCACTGTCAGCGCTCACAGAGAGACCACACCAGGAGGGCAGCACTCACAGAGAGACCACACCAGGAGGACGGCACTGGCAGCGCTCACAGAGAGACCACACCAGGAGGACAGCACTGTCAGCACTCGCATAGAGACAACACCAGGAGGACAGCACTGTCAGCGCTCACAGAGAGCACGCCAGGGGGACGGCACTGTCTACACTCACAGACACCACACTATAAGAAGGACGACACTGTTAGCACTCACTGAGAGACCGCACTGTCAGCGCTCATAGAAAGAACTGTCAATCGCTATTTTCTGGCCGTTCAGGCAAAACATAAGTGCAATGAAGGAGGCTGTAAGCTAATCGGGAGCCTTACCACTGACCTGTTTAGTGAAGGAATCTGTACGTACCCATCTAATATTAGGCTTTCGTAGCTGGCCTTCTTGTCGCAGACAGGACAGATCCAGGTGGGCTTCTTCTCATTCATTTGCAGGTAGAGCATGGCGTCGAAGCACTGTAGGTGCGTGCAGGTGGCAGCTCGGCAAGGAAACGCTAGTCTCATTTTTCCAAGCTGAAGAGCGCAATAATCAATTTAAAGCTTATCTGGTTCTAGAGCTTACTAAGATAAGACTGATGTCTACTGCACAGAATAATCTTAGCACAGAAAACCCCCCACAAATGAGTCTCTGAAACAGTAACTTTCACCATTAATCGGGCACTACCTGTATTTGCAGTAGCACGGAGTTACCTTATTATAGTAGGTTAAAACAAATATCACAAACTTAAATATGTTAGCTGCCCCACTATCACTACTAAAGCTCATGTTAGCATGTGGCCTTGATCAATCTGTCCTATTAACACCAAAAATGTGCTGGAAATTTGTCCTCCATCGTCCCTATACAGGTTGAGTATCCCATATCCAAATATTCCAAAATACGGAATATTCCGAATTACGGAATATTTTTAGTATGACTGAGAAAGTGAAAGCTTTGCTTTCTGATGGTTCAATGTACACAAACTTTTTTTAAAGCACAAAATCATTAAAATACAGTATACAATAACCTTTAGGCTGTGTGTATAATGTGTATATGAAACAAATAAGTTTCATGTATGTACACAAACTTTTTTTGATGCTCAAAATGATTAAAAATATTGTATAAAAAGACCTGCAGGCTGTGTGTATAAGGTGTATATAGAACATAAATGCATTCTGTGTTTAGATTTGGGTCCCATACTCAAGATAATTCATTATAGTATGCAAATATTCCAAACTACGGAATATTCCGATATCCAAAATACCCCTGGTCCCAAGCATTTTGGATATGGGAGACTCAACCTGTACCTGGAATACTGAAAGCAGAATACTAGCATCAGGGGAAAAAAGGATTACTGCCATGGCTTTGTGTTTAAGCATCGGTCACCCAACTTCTCTTTGGAGTCATTCCTTGAAATTTTATTAAAAGATCAAATTATATATTTCTTTCAAAGCACATAAAGGGAAGCCCAGTGTGTATTCTAACCATAGGACACACACAGGGCAATCTACCAATACAAATTATTTACTTTTTAGTGCAGGTAAGATGAGGCAAGTAAATGTCTCATTGGTTTCTAGAGAATAATTAGAGTGTGCAAGGTTAGAGTGTGCAAGGTTAGAGTGTGCAAGGTTAGAGTGCATCGCGTAGCAGCTCCACAATCAGCTACATATGGTTACGGGTGTGGTATGAAAAGTCGACATTCAATGTCGACATGGACATTAGGTCTACAAGCAAATGACAGCATCTACAAATGTCGACAAGTTCATAATGCTAACATTTAACATGCTGACTAGGGTTGGAAAAAAAAAAAAAGTTTAAAAAAAACAAAAAACCAAAAAACTGGTTTAAACCAGTTTTTTGTATTAATGTTTAAATAAAAAACAAGAGATATGGTAAGAACTTACCTTTGTTATCTCTGTTTCTACGAAGTCCATAGGGTCCACAGGGTTGACCTTGGGGTTATAGCTGGAACAGGATCCATGGGCACCACACAGTTAAGCTTTTAGCTCCCAGGATGCACTTGGGTCCTCCTCTATACCCCGCCCCCGAGCCACAGGCACCCCAGTTGGTAAGCAGCCTAGGCCGGAGGAGAATATGGAACAGAGAGAAGGAAGACTGGAACACACAAGAAACCATACTCACAGCAATAGGAGACGGAAAACCGGTGACCAGCCACACAGCCCATTTGAAGCCAGGTGCGTCAGGGCGGGCGCCCTGTGGACCCTATGGACTTCGTAGAAACAGAGATAACAAAGGTAAGTTCTTACCATATCTCTTGTTTTCTACTTCAGGGTCCATAGGGGGTCCACAGGGTTGACCTTGGGGATGTCCCAAAGCAGTACAACTAAGGGCGGGGACGCTCCTGTGCTGAAAGGAGTACCCGGCGCCCAAAGGATGCATCCTGAGAGGCAAAGGTGTCAAACGCATAGAACCTCAAAAACGTTTGAATTGAAGACCAAGTGGCCGCCCTACACAGCTGAACAGCAGAAGCGCCACGTCTAGCAGCCCAAGAGGGACCCACAGAACGAGTGGAATGAGCCTTAACAGAGGCTGGCACAGGTAAGCCCTCCTGTGCATAAGCCTCACAAATAACGGAACGAAGCCAACGGGCTAACGTTTGTTTGTTGGCAGGCCAACCCCTCTTGTGAAAACCAAAGAGGATAAACAAGGAATCAGACTTCCTAACCGAAGCCGTCCGGTCTACATAAATTCTAAGCGCCCGGACCACATCTAAGGAAGTCTCACCAGCTGAAAGATCAGGGGACTGAAAAGCTGGCACAACAAGTTCCTGATTAATATGGAACTTCGAGACCACTTTGGGCAAAAACTCAGGACGAGTGCGGAGCACCGCTCTGTCCTGGTGAAAAATTAGGAAAGGAGGGCGACAGGAAAGCGCCCCCAATTCAGACACCCTCCTGGCCGAAGCAATTGCCAGGAGAAAAACCGTCTTAAATGTCAGCCACTTGAGCTCCACCGCCTCAAGAGGCTCAAACGGAGGACCCTGCAGGACCCGTAGCACCACCGCCAAGTCCCAAGGAGCCACCGGAGGCACAAAGGGAGGCTGGATCCTGATAACACCTTGGAAAAAGGTGTGAACGTCTGGTAGTATTGCAATCCGCCGTTGAAACCACACGGACAAGGCGGACACATGAACCTTCAGAGATGCAAGGCGTAAGCCGAGATCCAATCCTGACTGAAGAAATTCCAAGATCCTAGAAACTCGGAACACCTGAGGATCATAAAGTCTGGACTCACACCACTGAAAGTAAGTGTGCCACACTCTGTGATAAATCCGTGCTGAAGCAGGCTTGCGTGCCCTGAGCATCGTACCAATAACCGAACTGGAGAAGCCCCGAGACCTCAAGACGGCTGTCTCAAGAGCCACGCCGTCAAAGACAGCCGACCCAGATCCGGGTAAAGGCAGGGCCCCTGAGACAACAGGTCCCGACGTTGAGGAAGAAGGTACGGAACGTCGATGGAGAGGCTCCTCAGATCGGAGTACCAAGGACGTCTGGGCCAGGCCGGAGCTACCAGCACGAGCATGCCGCCGTCCTGCTTGAATTTCCGCAGAACCCGAGGAAGCAGGAATATCGGAGGAAACAGATACGCCAGGTGAAACGTCCATGTCAGCGACAGCGCGTCCACCAGACTTGCACCTGCGTCTCTTGTCCTTGACCCGTAAACGGGCAACTTGTGATTGTGACGGGAGGCCATCAAGTCCAGCTCCGGCAGTCCCCACCTGTCCACGAGTAGCTGAAACACCTCTGGGTGAAGCGACCATTCCCCGGGATGCACGTCGTGACGGCTGAGGAAGTCCGCCTCCCAATTGAGGACTCCGGGGATGAAGACCGCCGAGATCACTGGAATGTGACCCTCCGCCCAAGACAGGATACGAGACACCTCCGACATCGCTGCCTGACTGCGAGTTCCGCCTTGGTGATTGATATACGCCACCGTGGTGGCGTTGTCGGACTGCACCTGTACCGCCCTTCCGTGAAGAGCGGGGCCGGACGACTGCAGGGCCTTGTATACTGCCCGCAGTTCCAGGATGTTGATGGGGAGAAGTGCTTCTTCCGCTGACCAACGACCCTGAAGCGACAAAGAGCCGGTCACTGCCCCCCAACCCCGGAGACTGGCATCCGTCGTGAGCAGGACCCAGTCCGGGACCCAAAATGGGCGCCCCTCGACCAGATGAGCTGTCTGAAGCCACCAAGCCAAAGATAGCCGAACGTCCGGAGACAACACCAGCACCTGAGAGCGGATCCGGTGAGGTAACCCGTTCCATTCTGATAGAATCAGCCCCTGCAGGGGCCGGGAATGGAACTGGGCAAATTCCACCATGTCGAATGTCGACACCATGGACCCCAGAACTCTCATAGCCGAATGGACCGACAGGCGGCAACGGCTCAGGCAACTGCGTATCCGCAGCTGTAGTGAGGCGACCTTCTCCGGAGTCAGGAAGATACTTTGCTGACGCGAATCCAGCAGGGCTCCCAAATGAACCATCCGCTGTGATGGAATCAGGGAGGACTTTTTCCAATTTATCAACCACCCGTGTGCTTGCAGGCAAGCGATCGTCAGGTGGAGATGTTGAAGCAGTACCTCCGGGGAGCTCGCCAGCAACAGGAGGTCGTCCAGGTACGGCAGCAGCCGTACATTCTGGTTCCGAAGATGTGCGGCCATGACCGCCATAATCTACGTGAACACCCTCGGTGCCGTGGAGAGACCAAAGGGTAGCGCCCGGAACTGATAGTGGTGTTGAAGGATAGCGAACCTCAGATACCGCTGGTGTGAAGATGCTATCGGAACATGGAGGTAGGCGTCCTGGATGTCCAGGGACACCATGTAATCCCCCGGTTCCATCGCCAGAATGATGGAACGTAACGTTTCCATCCTGAACTTGGGAACTCTGAGGAATTTGTTCAGAGACTTCAAGTTGAGGATAGGGCGATGAGAACCATTGGGTTTCTGCACCAGAAACAGAGACGAATAATACCCCGTCCCTCGTTGTGATAGAGGAACGGGAACAATGACCCCTGCTTTCAGCAAGGACTCTATAGCCTCCTGAACCTGTAACGCCTTGGTCTTGTCCTGAGAAGGACTTGTGCAGAAAAACTGGTGGGGTGGTCTGTGCCGAAAAGACAGGGCGTACCCCTGGGAGACCACTTCTCGAACCCAGGCATCCGTGGTGGTATTGTGCCAGCACTGGGCAAATAGAAGAAGTCGGCCTCCCACTCTGAGGTCCCCCAGAGGGAGGCCCGTCCCATCAGGCCGCAGGTTTATCTTCCTGCTTGGAAGAAGGGCGCCGAGCACTCCAGGCTTGCTTCTTGGGTTTAGAGGCCGTCTTACTCGCAGACTGTCTCGGGAAGGACTGACCTTTCGCCTTACCCTGAACCCGAAAGGAACGAAAAGCCGAACTCCGAACCTTAGCAGGCAGTGCCGCCGAAGGGAGGAAGGCCGACTTGGATTTAGCCAGGGTGTCCACTATTTTGTCCAAGTCCGGACCAAATAGTAATTCCCCATTGAAAGGTAAGGCCTCCAGACCTTTCTTTGAATCAGAGTCCGCTCTCCAGGACCGCAACCATAAGGATCGGCGGGCAGACACCGCTGCAGCCGATACCCGCGAGGTCAGCAGACTAGCATCTAAAGAAGCTTCTCCAATGTAAGAAGCGGCGTCCCTCATTTGTCCCAACAACGCCCGCTGGACATCCGGAGCGTCGTCCGGGAAGGTATCTTCCAATGCATTGGCCCACCCCTCAATGGCCTTGGCCACCCAGGAAATGGCCATGGACGGTCGGGCCACCGCCCCGGAGAGGGAGTAAATAGACTTTAAGCAAGTCTCAACTTTCCTGTCCGTGGGATCCTTCAGCGAGGATATCGACGGTAATGGTAAGGTGGCGCCCCGAGTTAAACGGGTGACATGGGAATCCACCGCCGGTGGAGTTTCCCATTTTTTACAATGTGCCTCAGGGAAGGGGTAATTAGAAGCCAACCGCTTCTGAGGAAGGAATCTCTTACTGGGCGCCTGCCAAGCTACCGCCATATGATCCGTCAACTGATCAGACAGGGGAAACACCGCAGAAGCCACCTTAGTTTTTTTGAAACTAGGAAACTTCGACCTAGGAACCGGTGCCTCATCCTCTATAAGAAGAATAGCTCGCACCGCCCTAACTAGTGCTCGCACATTAATGGACGACTTGGTATCCATTTCCTGGACCGAGGCGTCCGAGTCAGTGTCATCAGGGACCTCCCCATCATCTGAGGAACCCTCTGAGTCCGATACCTGAGCAGCCCGTGCCATGAGTGGGCGTTTAGAAATCCTAGAAGGCATGTCAGTCTGCAACATTGACTGAAAAGCCGAGGAAGCGGCCGCCAAATTTTGCACGGAGTTGGAGAGCACATCCACCCATGGTGGAGGCGTCGCCATAGGGGCCTGAAAAGGTACCACAGGCTGCTGCGGCACAGGGGAAGCCTGTATATACATAGGCAACCCCCCAAAGGGACCAACTGATTGAGACCCAGGAGGACTCCGCAATAACTGCGGGACACCCGGGGAATGGGGGATGGTCGGCTGGGGCACCGCCCTAGTAGGGAGAGCAGTCGGGACCGACAGACGGTCCGCAATAGACACCAGCACTTGAGAAAACATCGCCCACGGTGGTTCCTGCGCCAGAGAAGGTCTGGATGGGCCAGGAGCCACCTGGCATCGACTACACAGGCCATCCTGTGACAAATCCTCCCTATCTACTCCTGCAGAACAGCGTCCGCAGGAGGCCAACACCGGAGCCACTGAGCGCTCAACCTCCTCGTCTGACATGACAGAATATATTATATATCTGGCACCAGGGTAGAAGTAAAACGCACTCACCGGTGTGCTGAACAACAGCCCACAATATGGCACTGAGTAGCACACAACTGTATGTGACGGACCTCACAAATACGTGATCTATATAAGTGAGGTCAGTAGAAACGCCCCTCCCCCACACACCTGCAGGGCTTGTAGGAGAAGTAAAGGGATAGGTATAAGCTGACAGTAAGCGGAAAATAAGCACAGACAGGCAGCACTAGCAAAAAGTCACATACCATGCAGGAAGATATACTCACTGCACCTTTACACTACAATCAACCTGCCCAGATTCAGTGTCTGGGAGGGCTATAGTGCTGTGTACGCTGTCCTTAATCAGGGGAGAGGTACACAGGGGGACCGGTCCGCGTGCTCCCTGAGATCTGCGCTGCCACTGGGAAAATGGCCGCTGGAGACCTCAGAGGAGGAGTGGCCGAGGAATCTGCAGCTCAGCGACGCCAGACTGCGTGCTGAAAGGCGCGCTGAGCTGAGGGGAGGAGCCGCTGACAGGGAAGGCTTCCTCCCCTGGCTGGCCATTAACCCCAGGGATGCTGGCTTCCCGCTTGCCGGTTATCCCTGGTGGTCTAGTGGTCCCACGGGTTATGGGGGGGGCCCGCCGCCACTGCCAGCAGCCTCCGGTCTGTCCCCCGGACCGGAGGCTAAAGGACTGCATTTAAGGCATTCCGCGCGCCGCCGCTAGCCAGCGACGCGCGGCTTACCTGAATCCCCGGCGACTCCGGCAGCAGTCCTGGGAGGTAGACAGAGTCCGGCTAGTACGGACTCTGCCCTCCCGCCGCGATCCCCAGATCAGTACTGGCGTCGCGGCGCCAGTCGGGGATCAGAGCGGCAGCGTGGGCGTCTGTACAGACAGCCCTTCGCTGCCGTCTGTAGTAAAAATAGATTAAAAATAAATAAAATTTAACTTAAAATAAAAGCTTTTGGGGGCTGCTCCTGCAGCCCCCCTGCGCGGTGACCGACTCCGGCCGGGCACCAGCTTACACTGGGGTGCCTGTGGCTCGGGGGCGGGGTATAGAGGAGGACCCAAGTGCATCCTGGGAGCTAAAAGCTTAACTGTGTGGTGCCCATGGATCCTGTTCCAGCTATAACCCCAAGGTCAACCCTGTGGACCCCCTATGGACCCTGAAGTAGACAAAAAATAATAATCTTGATATGTATTAGAAACATTAATCAATTGCGTTTTAATGCTCGGATAAGTAACGCATGCAGGGAGTGCGATGCCGTCTGCTGCGTTAGTATATTAGCAAGGACGGAATCCTAAGCTGAATCAGCCCCACATTCCTGTCCTAAGAGATACAGACATCTCACAAGAGACTGTTCTTAGTAGCAAAGGTTGCAAACAAGAAAAAAAAAAAGTTAAATGTACTTACTACAAAGCTGTACTTACAGGGCACATCAACGAGACTCGCAAGCTGGTCGTGGCGATCTCACTGTCCGGATCAGCCGTCAGCTTCTCCTTTACTGAGAAAAAACAATTGACACATATTCACTGTACGGCTTATGTGCCATACTCCAAATGCAGGCAACAATGTATCACGCTGCCGTTACTATAATAACCTGAATGAATATTATCCCTTGTATGCTGATAAGTTCCCTTTGGACATTAACATTAATGTAACGTGGCATGTTGCCATCATGTAATACCAGCACGAGTAATGCTGGCTGGAAAGGATACGCCAACACTAGCTATAATACTTCATAGACTCACTCAGTGCACGGGAATGGTCTGGATTCCGGATGCCTTTCATCTTTAGCTTCTGTAATAACACTGCCGACGTCAGCTGCCGGACCAGGTACACGGACATGGAATAATTCTGCACGGGGGGGGAATAAGAAGGCAGATGTTTCTATGGGATGCTGACCTGAGGCAAGGGATGTAAGAGAGAGCTGTGTTAGGTGTAGGGATGGAAGGGAGTGATGCGTGGAGCTGTACACAACTGATCACTAGTCAGTAGGTAGAGCTGGGTTTTGTGTAGGGATGGAAGGGAGTGATGCGTAGAGCTGTACACAACTGATCACTATTCAGTAGGTAGAGCTCAGTTTTGTGTAGGGATGGGAGGGAGTGATGCGTGGAGCTGTACACAACTGACCACTAGTCAGTAGGTAGAGCTGGGTTTTGTATAGGGATAGAAGGGAGTTTTGCTAGGAGCTGTACACAACTGATCACCAGTCAGTAGGTAGAGCTGGGTTTTGTGTAGGGATGGAAGGGAGTGATGCGTACAGTTGTACACAACTGATCACTAGTCAGTAGGTAGAGCTGGGATTTGTGTAGGGATGGAAGGGAGTGATGCGTGGAGTTGTACACAACTGATCACTAGTCAGTAGGTAGAGCTGGGATTTGTGTAGGGATGGAAGGGAGGGATGAGTGGAGCTGTACACAACTGACCACTAGTCAGTAGCTAGAGCTGGGTTTTGTGTAGGGATGGAAGGGAGTGATGCGTGGAGCTGTACACAACTGATCACTAGTCAGTAGATAGAGCTGGGTTTTGTGTAGGGATGGGAGGGAGTGATGCATAGAGCTGTACACAACTGATCACTAGTCAGTCGGTAGAGCTCAGTTTTGTGTAGGGATGGAAGGGAGTGATGCGTAGAGCTGTACACAACTGATCACTAGTCAGTAGGTAGAGCTGGGTTTTGTATAGGGATAGAAGGGAGTGATGCTAGGAGCTGTACACAATTGATCACCAGTCAGTAGGTAGAGCTGGGTTTTGTGTAGGGATGGAAGGGAGTGATGCGTGGAGCTGTACACAACTGATCACTAGTCAGTAGGTAGAGCTGGGTTTTGTATAGGGATGGAAGGGAGTGATGCGTGGAGCTGTACACAACTGATCACTAGTCAGTAGGTAGAGCTGAATTTTGTATAGGGATAGAAGGGAGTGATGCTAGGAGCTGTACACAACTGATCACCAGTCAGTAGGTAGAGCTGGGTTTTGTGTAGGGATGGAAGGGAGTGATGCGTGGAGCTGTACACAACTGATCACTAGTCAGTACATAGAGCTGGGTTTTGTGTAGGGATGGGAGGGAGTGATGCGTAGAGCTGTACACAACTGATCACTAGTCAGTAGGTTGAGCTCAGTTTTGTGTAGGTATGCGTGGAGCTGTACACAACTGACCACTAGTCAGTAGGTAGAGCTGGGTTTTGTATAGGGATAGAATGGAGTGATGCTAGGAGCTGTACACAATTGATCACCAGTCAGTAGGTAGAGCTGGGTTTTGTGTAGAGATGGAAGGGAGTGATGCGTGGAGCTGTACACAACTGATCACTAGTCAGTAGGTAGAGCTGGGTTTTGTATAGGGATGGAAGGGAGTGATGCGTGGAGCTGTACACAACTGATCATCAGTCAGTAGGTAGAGATGGGTTTTGTAGTATAGGGATAGAAGGGAATGTTGCTAGGAGCTGTACCAGTCAGTACCTAATGATTCTAGGAACTCACCCACCTTTCCGAGTTCCGAGGTCCAGGAGATAGAGACTTGGTTGGGAACGGCAGAAGTTAGTCGAACTAGAGATGTAATGTTCAATGGACGGCCTGGTCGCTTTTGTTCGACACCATTTTTTGGAGGTGGGACACATCCCTACGGGGAAACAGTACTCGCGTTATACAGTGGGCAGGTAAAGAACACAAACATTAATCAATAGTTTTTCCATCTCTAGTATATTTATATTAACTCTATATCACTTTATAACCAATGTATGCTAATTTCTAACTGTGAAGGGTAATGTGAACAAAGAATAACACATATGCATGTGGACGATAGGTCATCAAATCCGGCGGATCGCAGCGACATATCGTGCACATCGTCTAGTGTGTACCCGCTATGTCGCAGACGATGTGCGCTCCCACGCATGCAGATCTGACGGGCGCTATAGTTAGTAGGGGCCTTGCTGCCGACTGCAGCATGGCCCCTGCCGTCACTCAGTCACTGCCGATGCTGGCACCCCGCCGGGTCCTGTCGCTAACGAGGTCGTTACACACTAGATATTGTCTAGTGTGTACTGGCCTTAACAGTCTTACATTTGTTCTGGTACCCAATAGCTCCATCTCTATCATATGTCATGGATTAACACGGCTAAATGCAACTTAACGCGGTTGTTCGCAAGTGTTTTGCTATTCAATTGGTGGCGCAAATCTTCCATATGATTTAACACAGCTTGTTTTACACAGCCCCTGAGCAGGTGAAAAGTTTGGGAAAATCCCCATTTGAAGGTAAAAATAATGCTGGGACTTAGGGGATGATTCAGAGCCGGACACTCTGAACGAGCGCCCGCTCTGAATCAGGGCGCTTTTGTTTTTTTTTGTGCATCCTCCTGCACACTCGCATAGCTGTGGGTTACCACCCACAGCTTATGCGAGCTTCCATGATGATTGTCGCGATGGTCAAGACCATCGCGGCTTGCGACAAGACCCTTGCAGTAGGGTCTCGTTGCCGCAAGCCCTGGAGTGATTTTGGCTCTATCAGAGCCAAAATCACTCCCACTGACATCACTAGTGATGTCAGTGGGGCCGGACCCAGACGGTAGGTGTTCCCATGGGAACGCCTCCGTCTGGGCAGCAACGTCCCCGGCACGCCCACCAAAGGGGGCGTGCTCTCACTCACCATCGACAGCACGCCCCCTTTAGTGCGAGACCCATAACGACGGCTTGGCCGTCGCTATACGGGTCTCGAGCATGCGCACGACGGAGGTGCTGTATGGATAGGACAGGTATATGGGGGTGCTGTACGGATGGGACAGGTATATGGGGGTGCTGTACGGATGGGACAGGTATATGGAGGTGCTGTACGGATGGGACAGGTATAACCAGAGATATGGTAAGAACTTACCTTTGTTATCTCTGTTTCTACGAAGTCCATAGGGTCCACAGGGTTGACCTTGGGGTATAGCTGGATCTGGATCCACGGGCACCACGCAGTTAAAGCTTTGCTGCTCCCAGGGTGCACTTGGGTCCGTCCTCCTCTATACCCCACCCCCGAGCCACAGCACCTCAGTTGGTAAGCAGCCAAGGCCGGAGGAGGAGACTAAACAGAGAGAAGGAAGACTGGAACACACAAGAAACCATACTCACAGAAATGGGAGACAGAAAACCGATGACCAGCCACACAGCCCATATGAAGCCAGGTGCGTCAGGGCGGGCGCCCTGTGGACCCTATGGACTTCGTAGAAACAGAGATAACAAAGGTAAGTTCTTACCATATCTCTTGTTTTCTACTTCAGGGTCCATAGGGGGTTGACAGGGTTGACCTTGGGGATGTCCCAAAACAGTTTAACTAAAGGCGGGGACGCCCCTGTGCTGAAAGGAGAACCCGGAGCCCAAAGGATGCATCCTGAGAGGCGAAGGTGTCAAACGCATAAAACCTCAAAAACGTCTGAATTGAAGACCAAGTGGACGCCTTACACAGCTGAACAGCAGAGGCGTCACGTCTAGCAGCCCAAGAGGGACCCACAGAACGAGTGGAATGAGCCTTAACAGAGGCTGGCACAGGTAAACCCTCCTGTGCATAAGCCTCACAAATAACGGAACAAAGCCAACGGGCTAACGTTTGTTTGTTGGCAGGCCAACCCCTCCTGTGAAAACCAAAGAGGACAAACAATGAATCAGACTTCCTAACCGAAGCAGTCCGGTCCACATAGATTCTAAGCGCCCGGACTACATCTAAGGAAGGTTCACCAGCTGAAAGATCAGGTGACTGAAAAGCTGGCACAACAAGTTCCTGATTGATGTGGAACTTTAAGACCACTTTAGGCAAAAACTCAGGACGGATGCGGAGCACCGCTCTGTCCTGGTGAAAAATCAGAAAAGGAGGGCGACAGGAAAGCGCCCCCAATTCTGACACCCTCCTGGCAGAAGCAATTGCCAGAAGAAAAACGGTGTTAAACGTCAGCCACTTGAGTTCCACTGACTCAAGAGGCTCAAAAGGAGGACCCTGAAGAGACCCGTAGCACCACCACCAAGTCCCAAGGAGCCACGAAGGGAGGCTGGATCCTGAGAACAGCTTGGAAAAAGGTGTGAACATCTGGCAGTGTAGCAATCCGTCGTTGGAACCACACGGACAAAGCGGACACATGAACCTTCAGAGAGGAAAGGCGTAAGCCGAGGTCCAAACCTGATTGAAGAAATTCCAAGATTCTAGAAACTCGGAACACCTGAGGATCATAGCTTCTGGACTCACACCACTGAAAGTAAGTGCGTCACACCCTGTGGTAAATCCGTGCGGAAGCAGGCTTGCGTGCCCTGAGCATGGTACCAATAACCGAACTGGAGAAACCCCAAGACCTCAAGACGGCTGTCTCAAGAGCCACGCCGTCAAAGACAGCAGACCCAGATCCGGGTAAAGGCAGGGCCATTGAGACAACAGGTCCCGACACTGAGGAAGGAGGTACGGAGTGTCGATGGAGAGGCTCCTCAGATCGGAGTACCAAGGACGTCTGGGCCACGCCGGAGCCACCAGCACGAGTGTGCCGCCGTCCTGCTTGAATTTCCGCAGTAGGGATATCGGAGGAAAACGATACGCCAGCTGAAACACCTCTGGGTGAAGCGACCATTCCCCGGGATGCACGTCGTGACGGCTGAGGAAGTCCGCCTCCCAATTGAGGACTCCGGGGATGAAGACCGCCGAGATCGCTAGAATGTGGCACTCCGCCCAAGCAAGCATGCGAGACACCTCCAACATCGCTGCCCGACTGTGAGTTCCTCCTTGGTGGTTGATATATGCCACCGCGGTGGCGTTGTCGGACTGCACCTGAACCGCCCTTCCGTGAAGAGCGGGGCCGGGCGACTGCAGGGCCCTGTATACTGCCCGCAGATCCAGGATGTTGATGGGGAGAAGAGCTTCTTCCGCAGACCAACGACCCTGAAGCGACAATGAGCCGGTCACTGCCCCCCAACCCGGAGACTGGCATCCGTCGTGAGCAGGACCCAGTCCGGGATCCAAAAGGGGCGCCCCTCGACCAGATGAGCTGTCTGAAGCCACCAAGCCAAAGACTGTCGAACCTCCGGGGACAACACCAGCATCTGAGAGCGGATCCGGTGAGTTAACCCGTTCCATTCCGATAGAATCAGCCCCTGCAGGGGCCGGGAATGGAACTGGGCAAATTCCACCATGTCGAATGTCGACACCATGGACCCCAGAACTCTCATAGCCGAATGGACCGACAGGCGGCAACTACGTATCCGCAGCTGTAGGGAGGAGACCTTCTCCGGAGTCAGGAAGATCTTTTGCTGATGAGAATCCAGCAGGGCTCCCAAATGAACCATCCGCTGTGATGGAATCAGGGAGGACTTTCTCCAATTTACCAACCACCCGTGCGCTTGCAGGCAAGCGATCGTCAGGTGGAGATGTTGAAGCAGTACCTCCGGGGAGCTCGCCAGCAACAGGAGGTCATCCAGATACGGCAGCAGCCGTACATTCTGGTTCCGAAGATGTGCGGCCATGACTGCCATAACCTTTGTGAATACCCTCGGTGCCGTGGAGAGGTCAAAGGGTAGCGCCCAGAACTGATAATGATGCTGAAGGATAGCGAACCTCAGATACCGCTGGTGCGGAGGTGCTATCGGAACATGGAGGTAGGCGTCCTGGATATCCAGGGACACCATGTAATCCCCAGGTTCCATCACCAGAATGATGGAACGTAACGTTTCCATCCTGAATTTGGGAACTCTGAGGAATTTGTTCAGAGACTTCAAATTGAGGATAGGGCGATGAGAACCATTGGGTTTCTGCATCAGAAACAGATTAGAATAGTACCCCGTCCCTCGTTGTGATTGAGGAAAGGGAACAATGACCCCTGCTTTCAGCAAGGACTCTATAGCTACCGGAATCTGTAAAGCCTTGGTCTTGTCCTGAGAAGGACTCGTGCAGAAAAACTGGTGGGGCGGTCTGTGCCGAAAAGACAGGGCGTACCCCTGGGAGACCACTTCTCGAAACCCAGGCATCCGTGGTGTTATTGTGCCAGCACTGGGCAAATTGAAGAAGTCGGCCTCCCACTCTGGGGTCCCCCAGAGGGAGGCCCGTCCCATCAGGCAGAAGGTTTATCTTCCTGCTTGGAAGAAGGGCGTCTGGCACTCCAGGCCTGCCTCTTGGGCTTAGAAGCTGCCTTGGTCGCCGACTGCCTCGGGAAGGACTGACTTTTTGCCTTGCCCTGAACCCGAAAGGACCGAAAGGCAGAGCTCCGTACTTTGGTAGGTGCAGAAGCCGAAGGGAGGAAGGCTGATTTAGAGTTAGCCAGAGTATCCACTATTTTGTGGAAGTCTGGACCAAAAAGCAACTCTCCATTAAAAGGTAAGGCCTCCAGGCCCTTTTTAGAGTCTGCGTCAGCTCTCCAAGACCGCAGCCACAAGGACCGACGCGCCGACACAGCTGCAGCCGACACCCTAGAGGTCAGCAAGCTTGCATCCAACGATGCTTCCCCAATGTAGGAAGCCGCATCCCTCATTTGTCCTATCAACGCTCTCTGGAACTCCAGAGCATCATCCGGAAAGGTATCCTCCAAAGCGTTGGCCCAGCTCTCGATGGCCTTAGCCACCCAAGAGATGGCCATGGACGGACGGGCTACAGCCCCAGAAAGAGAGTAGATAGACTTTAAACAAGTCTCCACTTTCCTGTCCGTAGGATCTTTCAGGGAGGAGATAGACGGTAAAGGCAACGTAGCGCTTTTAATTAAGCGGGTGACATGGGAATCCACCGCAGGCGGAGTTTCCCATTTCCTGCAATGAGCCTCAGGAAAAGGATAGTTGGAAGCCAACCGTATCTGCGGTTGGAATCTCTTGCTGGGCAACTGCCAGGCCCCCGCCATATGATCCGTCAACTGGTCGGACAGGGGAAAAACAGTCGAAGCTACTTTGGCCTTTTTAAACCTGGGAGCCGGCGCATCCTCCTCTATATGAAGGATGGCCCGCACCGCCCTAACTAATGCTGGCACATTAATGGAGGACTTAGCCTCCACCTCCAGGGCCCCGGCATCCGAGTCCTCATGGATCTCTCCGTCATCCGAAGACACATCCGTGTCCGTGAACTGCGCCGCCAGTGAAGCCGGAACGGGTCGCTTGGACGCCTTTGGGGGCAAATCACTGTGCAACATTGACTGAAAAGCCGATGACGAGGCCGCCAGGGCTCTGAACAGAGCTGGAGAGGACATCCACCCAGGGAGGGGGTACCGTCTGAGGATACCCCTGAAAGGGTACCATTGACTGCTGCGTCACCGTGGGAGACTGCACATATACAGGCAATCCCGCATAAGGACCCACAGTCTGAGACCCGGGAGGAGACTGCACCAGATACGTAACCCCCGGGGAACGGAATATGGTAGGCTGGGGCAACGCCCTAGAAGGGACCACAACCCGGTCCGCGATCGACGCCAGCACTTGTGTAAACATCGGCCAAGGAGGATCCTGCGCCACCGGGGGTTTAGAGGGACCAGGTACCAGCTGGCACCGCCCGCGCAGACTGTCCTGAGACAAATCCGCCCCATCAACCCCTGCCGAACAGCGCCGGCAGGAAAACAACACTGGAGCCACGGAGCGCTCATTCTCCTCATCAGACATGACACAATAACTTTTGCAATAAAAGTGTATCACCGAAAAGAGGTGAGGTGTAAAACACCCACGCACTCCCACGTATGCAACACAAACAGCCCACAATATGGTACTGTGTAGCACACCACTGTATGTGACGGACCTCACAAATACGTAGATCTATATAAGTGAGGTACACAGAGAGAACACCCCTCCCCCACGCACCTGCGGGCCGTAGGAGAAGGAAAGGGATAGGTATAAGCTGACAGTAAGAATAAATAAGCACAGAAAGCAGCACTAGCAATAGTCACATACCATGCAGGAAGTTATACTCACTGCACCTTTCGCTACAATCAACCTCCCAGATTCAGTGTCTGGGAGGGCTATAGCGCTGCGAACACTGTCCTTTGCAGGGGGAGAGGTACGCAGGGGGACCAGTCCACTTGATACCGCCTGGGAGTTCTGCGTTGCTGCCACTGAGAAAATGGCCGCCGGAGAGCTCTGAGGAGGAGTGGCCGAGAGATAACAGCCCAGCGACGCCAGCACGCATGAGAGAAGGCGCGCTGGGCTGAGGGGAGGAGCCGCTAAACCAGGGAAGGCTGCCTCTCCTGGCTAGTGATTAACCCCAGGGACGCTGGTCCCTTCCAGCAATTGTTCCCTGGTGGTCCAGCGGTCACGCGGGGTATTCCTTAGCAGGGGGGAGCCCGCCGCCGCTACTAGCGCTGCCGGTCTGTCCCCAGAGACCGGCGGCTAAAGACTGCATTTCATCCCCGCGCGCAGCGCAAAGCGCTGCACGCGGCTTACCTGGCCCCGTAGAATCCGGCAGCAGTCAGTGGGAGGTCCTGGAGCCGCGCTAGTACTGACTCCGGGATCCCGCTGTGATCCCCAGATCAGTACTGGCGTCGCAGCGCCAGCGGGGCTGTTGGAGCGGCAGCGTGGACGTCCAGATGGACAGTCTGATTCTGCCGCTCTGAAGATAGTAAAAAGAAAAAATCTTCTTTAAAAATAATAAAAAATAAAGCTATGGGGCTGCTTACCCAGGGTGACCCGACTCCGGCCGGACACCAACTAAAACTGAGGTGCTGTGGCTCGGGGGCGGGGTATAGAGGACGGACCCAAGTGCATCCTGGGAGCAGCAAAGCTTTAACTGCGTGGTGCCCATGGATCCAGATCCAGCTATACCCCAAGGTCAAACCTGTGGACCCCCTATGGACCCTGAAGTAGAAATGGGGTGCTGTATGGATGGGACAGGTATATGGGGGTGCTGTATGGACGGGACAGGTATATGGGGGTGCTATACGGACGGGACAGGTATATGGGGTGCTATACGGACGGGACAGGTATATGGAGGTGCTGTATGGACGGGACAGGTATATGGAGTTGCTGTATGGACGGGACAGGCATATGGGGTGTTGTATGGATGGGACAGGCATATGGGGTGTTGTATGGATGGGACAGGTATATGGAGTTGCTGTATGAATGGGACAGGTATATGGAGTTGCTGTATGGATGGGACAGGTATATGGGGTGCTGTATGGATGGGACAGGTATATGGGGTGCTGTATGGATGGGACAGGTATATGGAGTTGCTGTATGGATGGGACAGGTATATGGAGGTGCTGTATGGACGGTACAGGTATATGGGGTGTATGGATGGGACAGGTAAATGGGGGTGCTGTACGGATGGGACAGGTATATGGGGGTGCTTGTATGGATGGGACAGGTATATGGAGTCGCTTTAAGGATGGGACAGGTGTTTTTAGGCTTGCAGGTGGGTGTTACAAGTGTGTTTTAAACACATTTTTAAAAGTGGCTTAAAATAACACAAAAATCAATTTACATGCATGTTTATGCACAACATCATTTAGAGTATTTCATTTGCTGAAATCTCACTTTTATTACAAAAAAATCTGTCGTTTGACCCCTTTTAAGAGCCCTAATTACTTTGATTTTGGCCTATAATATACATCTATACTGTTATCCAATGTTAGTTTGCACTTTTTTCGGGGTACAGACTGATTTTCCCACTTTTCCCCACACATTGAGGGGAATTCAATATGAAACGTAAACTTCGCTGTCGAAGTTTACGTTTCATATCGGAGATTTTACCTGGGAAAAAGTATCAGGCGCGCGCCCGCTTATCCCCGTATTCAATATGTAACTAACGAAACCAGGAGCCTGCGAAGTGGGATTTGCGGAAAGTTACGAAATTTTCCTTAAAAAAATTGTAGGATCCCCCTAAAGTTGTAAAAACATGGGGGATCACTATGTATACCCCCGTTTTAGCCTGTAAATTAAAGTCGGGGATTTAAATAGCCGCAGCAGGTGTTTTTTCCTGACATTGAAGAAGTGATGCAGAAGAGCACTTCGGTTATTTTTTTCGTTTTTTTAAGTGGTCCCATCAAATTTGGGGTACATGAAAATGGGTACAAGCATATTTTTATGTCCCTAAAGTAAGTTTTTTTAAATTCTGCAACTATGCACCTGCCGCTAATAGCCTATTCTAGAAAACACCTGCCGCATACTTGCAGAATAGCCCTGAACCTATTTCCCTAGTTTTAAACAATTTTTTCCTTTTTTTTTTTACCCCAATTTTTAAATTAATTTTTTGGGGTGTCCCTATTTTTTTTTTTTTGACACAGTTATTTTTAAAATGTCATTCCCAGGGGTGCAGGCTATTTTTTTTAAGCCTGCACCCCTAAACCCCAATTCTGCACTTTTTTCGCCACCTATTCAGTGGTAAAAAGTTATCCCCGTTTTTTTTCAAAGACTTTTCGAACCTGCGAAATGTCTTTGAAATTGAATACAGTGTAAAACTAAAACCTGCGATAATGACGTCATAGGTGCGATATTAATGCAAAAACTGAGTTTTCACACCCATATTGAATTCCCCTATTAATGCGGCTGTCATAGGAAATTACAGTGTGGAGACTATTTACAATTAAATTGTGTGGTAAGTGGGAATGCCCATAGCCTCGCTAAGTGTAATTACCACCCGATAGGCGCATTAATTCAAGCCGTGGTAAACAAATGTTTTACAGTGGACCATTAAATCTACCCCAGTGTGTTTGAAAGAAACAGAAGCATCATTTTGCTTTTGAAAAGTTCCCCATAGAACGGCTCCCAATATACCTCCCAATAATCCCCAGTATTAATATATAGATCATATTCTCATTTATACTGCATCCCCAGGATAGTCGTAGGTCACCTTATACAGATACCCTTCTGTAATCTCTCTGATCTTCCCTCATCTGTCTCCCCCCCCATGCTGTAATGTTACATCTCACTGCCACGCACATGTATTGTGAGGGGGTCATGAGGCATGAGGAGAGGGGATTGTGGGACAGAGACAAAGGTAACAGCAATCTAGTGACCGGAGAATTCTGGAGCCGTTTTGCAGATAAAAGTCACACAAAATAATGCTATCACATTTATATCCAAATTACATTAGGCAAAGGGAATATCAAAATTATAGTCTATTGTCAGATCTTGTTGACCTTGGTGAGGGCTTGCTGCTTGAAGAAATCATACATTTAAAAACATTCTATTTATTTTGCTGCCCTACAAGACCCCCTCCTGCTCCCCCCTCTCCCACGCACACTTTCAAAATAAAACATGGGGGTCAATTAAATTGTTTGCGAAGGGTGCAATGTACCGTTGCCACGGCGTTAAAACCCCGGCAAAAGCACTGCACCTCGCACCCCTCGTGGCCTTGGGGCTGCGGGTACTGATCGCAGACAATTGGATGGATCCCATGATCTGTAATCCTCCTTTGGAAACTATTGTATAACGTTAATTGGATAAATGCTCATTTCAAAACCCATTTTTAATAACTCACCGGCAGAGGAAAGAGTTTGCCATTGACTTTAATGCACAGGCTGTTGGGATAGTTATCCTCCTGAGGACAGCTAGTCTCTGCTAGACACAACCTGCATCCAGAAGAGCAAACACAGTACAGAGATCACTGAAACAATCCAAGCAAGTACACAATACAAAGGGTCTGGAAGTAGATGAACGGAAGTGACTGTACCTCAGCTGGACTTGCACTGAATAATCTCTTCTCCCTCCAGGCATATAATCCCTGTGGATATAAATGAGAATGGCTGCTGATATTACAGATATAACCCGCGATTCTCATACACACAGGAGGCAGGCGTGTTCTGAGCTGTCCCAGCATTCTGAGAATGCAGCCTGTCAATCATTTAAGGGACTCTGCGTTCAGAATGTGATCTTGATCTGGGTACACACTGTGTCGATGGATCCGATGACAAAGTGGCCGATCGGGTAAGCTATACAGACTTACTGATCGGCGGCTGGATGTGTATTCCCTGATATTGCAACTGGGCGGGCATTTGCATTGGCCCGCCTAGTTTAGCGGGGGGTACACATGCAGACACACTCGAATAAACAGCTGATAAATCGCCAAGTATGTACCCAGCTTCAGTGAGGTCACTAGTTCCCTGGCTGCATCATGTGGTTGGGTATGTGTGGATGTACAGTAAGCATATTGCCTGTTCCGTTGTGGTCATGTTGCCCACAGACAGCAAAGAAGCAAAAAGACATTTAACTTTAAAATTGTTAAAATAGCTGAAAAGCACAGTTGGTGTAGTGAATTGCATTACTGCCTCATTGCATGATGTCCTGGGTTCCATTGCCACCAAGGACCTACCTATGTGGAGTTTGTAAGTTCTCTCCGTGCACGGATGCACCAGTTTCCTTCCAGCAATACAAAAAGATACTGGTAGGTTAATTGGATTCTAACAAGAAGTAAAAAACTAACCCTAGTGTGTGCGAGCGTGCGTACATGCATACCTGTGGTAGGGAACATAGGGGGTCATTCAGACCCACTCGCAAGCGGCAGTACGCTCGCAAGTGGGTCGATGTTCTCCACTGCGCATGCGCACGACGGAGGGAGCTCCGTCGTGCGCATGCGCGAGACCCGGACTGCGACAGCCAAGCTGTCGCTCCGGGTCTCGCACCAAAGGGGGCGTGCTGTCGATGGTGACTGACAGCACGCCCCCTTTGGTGGGCGTGCCTGCCAGACGGAGGCGTTCCCATGGGAACGCCTACCGTCTGAAGCCGGTCTCACTGACATCACTAGTGATGTCAGTGGGAGTGATTTTGGCTCTGATAGAGCCAAAATCACTCCAGGGCTTGTGGCAGGGAGACCCTACCGCAGGGTCTCCGTCGCAAGTCCGATGGTCGCGATGGTCAAGACCATCGCAACCATCTTTTTGGACGCTCGTATATGCTGTGGGTGGTCACCCACAGCTATACGAGCGTCCAGGAGGACGCTCCATTTTAATGGAGGAGGGCCCTGATTCAGAGCGAGCGCTCTGGTCAGAGCGTCCGTCTCTGAATCAGGCCCATAGATTGTGAGCTCCACTTAGGCAGGGACTAAGGGCCTGATTCAGAGCCGGACGCAATTAGCGCTCGCACGTCCAAAAAATAGGGGTGGCTATTCCAATGAACCGTTCGCTCTTTGCGGTCTGTTCACGAGCGAACAAAACTTGCGGTCGTTTTTTGGATAAATATGCCCCCTGGCCGCTTGCATCCTACGTCATGTCCGCTATTTATTAGATTAATTGAGTACATCGACCAGCGTATGAACTGCTCGCTATTCTTGTGGTTGGTTTTTGCTACCACAATGCGATCAGTTCTGGCTATAAAACAACCCAGTGACGTGGTCAATGACGCTGCTGTTTTAATTATGCACACCCATAAAACGCCCGTTTTGACCTTTAAGCACGCCTGCGTTCGGATCTCCACTCCCCGTTTTCAAGCACCTTCCCCCGTTACCACCCACATACGCCTCTTTCTGTCACTCAAAATAGCAGGCATTCGCTATTTAGCGAACAAACGATTTTCGGCCGCACAGACTGGTTCGCGCATGCGTATTACGATCCGTACGCATGCGCAGTTGGGCAAACATTGCTCGGAACTAGCGTACCGCCGCTCACGAGCGGCTCTGAATCAGGCCCTAAATGAATGATAAAATTTGCTCTGTCAAGCGCTACGGAATATGTGTGCTATATCAGTATTATAAATTATAATAAAGTATCTTTTAATAGGTAGCTCCACCAAGTAGGAGGAGTTTTGGAGCATTTTTAAATTGATTTAAGAAGAGGCTCAATCAGGGAAACAGAGGAACAGATAATAGATGGAGAGGCCACATTAGGATAAATATTTCCTAGGCGGCTGTGCAGCTCCTCATAACACTGCTGTCCACTGACTATGACAACCTGCTGCTCTATGGCAGAATCTGCATATATATAGACGTAGAACATACAGCACAGTAGGATGTAGGGGCTGTCGCTGCCTATTACCTGGAGATGCAGACCTCTCACACCTGCTGCTGTATGGTATAATCTGCATATATACAGACGTAGAACATACAGCACAGTAGGATGTAGGGGCTGTCGCTGCCTGTTACCTGGAGATGCAGACCTCTCACACCTGCTACTATATATGGTATAATCTGCATATATACAGACGTAGAACATACAGCACAGTAGGATGTAGGGGCTGTCGTGCTTGTTACCTGGAGATACAGACCTGTCACACCTGCTGCTATATGGCATAATCTGCATATATACAGACGTAGAACATACAGCACAGTAGGATGTAGGGGCTGTCACTGCCTGTTACCTGGAGATGCAGACCTGTCACACCTGCTGCTATATGGCATAATCTGCATATATACAGACGTAGAACATACAGCACAGTAGGATGTAGGGGCTGTCACTGCCTGTTACCTGGAGATGCAGAACTCTCACACCTGCTGCTATATATGGTATAATCTGCATATATACAGACGTAGAACATACAGCACAGTAGGATGTAGGGGCTGTCACTGCCTGTTACCTGGAGATGCAGACCTGTCACACCTGCTGCTATATGGCATAATCTGCATATATACAGACGTAGAACATACAGCACAGTAGGATGTAGGGGCTGTCGCTGCCTATTACCTGGAGATGCAGACCTGTCACACCTGCTGCTATATGGCATAATCTGCATATATACAGACGTAGAACATACAGCACAGTAGGATGTAGGGGCTGTCACTGCCTGTTACCTGGAGATGCAGACCTCTCACACCTGCTGCTATATATGGTATAATCTGCATATATACAGACGTAGAACATACAGCACAGTAGGATGTAGGGGCTGTCACTGCCTGTTACCTGGAGATGCAGACCTGTCACACCTGCTGCTATATGGCATAATCTGCATATATACAGACGTAGAACAAACAGCACAGTAGGATGTAGGGGCTGTCGCTGCCTATTACCTGGAGATGCAAACCTGTCACACCTGCTGCTATATGGTATAATCTGCATATATACAGACGTAGAACATACAGCACAGTAGGATGTAGGGGCTGTCACTGCTTGTTACCTGGAGATGCAGACCTCTCACACCTGCTGCTATATGGTATAATCTGCATATAACAAGAGATATGGTAAGAACTTACCTTTGTTATCTCTGTTTCTACGAAGTCCATAGGGTCCACAGGGTTGACCTTGGGGTTATAGCTGGAACAGGATCCATGGGCACCACACAGTTAAGCTTTTAGCTCCCAGGATGCACTTGGGTCCTCCTCTATACCCCGCCCCCGAGCCACAGGCACCTCAGTTGGTAAGCAGCCTAGGCCGGAGGAGAATATGGAACAGAGAGAAGGAAGACTGGAACACACAAGAAACCATACTCACAGCAATAGGAGACGGAAAACCGGTGACCAGCCACACAGCCCATTTGAAGCCAGGTGCGTCAGGGCGGGCGCCCTGTGGACCCTATGGACTTCGTAGAAACAGAGATAACAAAGGTAAGTTCTTACCATATCTCTTGTTTTCTACTTCAGGGTCCATAGGGGGTCCACAGGGTTGACCTTGGGGATGTCCCAAAGCAGTTCAACTAAGGGCGGGGACGCTCCTGTGCTGAAAGGAGCACCCGGCGCCCAAAGGAAGCATCCTGAGAGGCGAAGGTGTCAAACGCATAGAACCTCAAAAACGTTTGAATTGAAGACCAAGTGGCCGCCTTACACAGCTGAACAGCAGAAGTGCCACGTCTAGCAGCCCAAGAGGGACCCACAGAACGAGTGGAATGAGCCTTAACAGAGGCTGGCACAGGTAAACCCTCTTGTGCATAAGCCTCACAAATAACGGAACGAAGCCAACGGGCTAACGTTTGTTTGTTGGCAGGCCAACCCCTCTTGTGAAAACCAAAGAGGATAAACAAGGAATCAGACTTCCTAACCGAAGCCGTCAGGTCTACATAAATTCTAAGCGCCCGGACCACATCTAAGGAAGTCTCACCAGCTGAAAGATCAGGGGACTGAAAAGCTGGCACAACAAGTTCCTGATTAATGTGGAACTTCGAGACCACTTTGGGCAAAAACTCAGGACGAGTGCGGAGCACCGCTCTGTCCTGGTGAAAAATCAGGAAAGGAGGGCGACAGGAAAGCGCCCCCAATTCAGACACCCTCCTGGCCGAAGCAATTGCCAGGAGAAAAACCGTCTTAAATGTCAGCCACTTGAGCTCCACCGCCTCAAGAGGCTCAAACGGAGGACCCTGCAGGACCCGTAGCACCACCGCCAAGTCCCAAGGAGCCACAGGAGGCACAAAGGGAGGCTGGATCCTGAGAACACCCTGGAAAAAGGTGTGAACGTCTGGTAGTATTGCAATCCGCCGTTGAAACCACACGGACAAGGCGGACACATGAACCTTCAGAGATGCAAGGCGTAAGCAGAGATCCAATCCTGACTGAAGAAATTCCAAGATCCTAGAAACTCGGAACACCTGAGGATCATAATGTCTGGACTCACACCACTGAAAGTAAGTGTGCCACACTCTGTGATAAATCCGTGCTGAAGCAGGCTTGCGTGCCCTGAGCATGGTACCAATAACCGAACTGGAGAAGCCCCGAGACCTCAAGACGGCTGTCTTAAGAGCCACGCCGTCAAAGACAGCCGACCCAGATCCGGGTAAAGGCAGGGCCCCTGAGACAACAGGTCCCGACGCTGAGGAAGAAGGTACGGAGCGTCGATGGAGAGGCTCCTGAGATCGGAGTACCAAGGACGTCTGGGCCACGCCGGAGCTACCAGCACGAGCATGCCGCCGTCCTGCTTGAATTTCCGCAGAACCCGAGGAAGCAGGGATAGCGGAGGAAACAGATACGCCAGGTGAAACGTCCATTTCACCGACAGCGCGTCCACCAGACTAGCGCCTGCGTCTCTTGTCCTTGACCCGTAAACGGGCAACTTGTGATTGTGACGGGAGGCCATCAAGTCCAGCTCCGGCAGTCCCCACCTGTCCACGAGTAGCTGAAACACCTCTGGGTGAAGCGACCATTCCCCGGGATGCACGTCGTGACGGCTGAGGAAGTCCGCCTCCCAATTGAGGACTCCGGGGATGAAGACCGCCGAGATCGCCGGAATGTGACCCTCCGCCCAAGTCAGGATACGAGACACCTCCGACATCGCTGCCTGACTGCGAGTTCCGCCTTGGTGGTTGATATACGCCACCGTGGTGGCGTTGTCGGACTGCACCTGTACCGCCCTTCCGTGAAGAGCGGGGCCGGACGACTGCAGGGCCCTGTATACTGCCCGCAGTTCCAGGATGTTGATGGGGAGAAGTGCTTCTTCCGCTGACCAACGACCCTGAAGCGACAAAGAGCCGGTCACTGCCCCCCAACCATGGAGACTGGCATCCGTCGTGAGCAGGACCCAGTCCGGGATCCAAAATGGGCGCCCCTCGACCAGATGAGCTGTCTGAAGCCACCAAGCCAAAGATTGCCGAACGTCCGGAGACAACACCAGCACCTGAGAGCGGATCCGGTGAGGTAACCCGTTCCATTCTGATAGAATCAGCCCCTGCAGGGGCCGGGAATGGAACTGGGCAAATTCCACCATGTCGAATGTCGACACCATGGACCCCAGAACTCTCATAGCCGAATGGACCGACAGGCGGCAACGGCTCAGGCAACTGTGTATCCGCAGCTGTAGGGAGGCGATCTTCTCCGGAGTCAGGAAGATCCTTTGCTGACGCGAATCCAGCAGGGCTCCCAAATGAACCATCCGCTGTGATGGAATCAGGGAGGACTTTTTCCAATTTATCAACCACCCGTGTGCTTGCAGGCAAGCGATCGTCAGGTGGAGATGTTGAAGCAGTACCTCCGGGGAGCTCGCCAGCAACAGGAGGTCGTCCAGATACGGCAGCAGCCGTACATTCTGGTTCCGAAGATGTGCGGCCATGACCGCCATAATCTTCGTGAACACCCTCGGTGCCGTGGAGAGACCAAAGGGTAGCGCCCGGAACTGATAGTGGTGTTGAAGGATAGCGAACCTCAGATACCGCTGGTGTGAAGATGTTATCGGAACATGGAGGTAGGCGTCCTGGATGTCCAGGGACACCATGTAATCCCCCGGTTCCATCGCCAGAATGATGGAACGTAACGTTTCCATCCTGAACTTGGGAACTCTGAGGAATTTGTTCAGAGACTTCAAGTTGAGGATAGGGCGATGAGAACCATTGGGTTTCTGCACCAGAAACAGAGACGAATAATACCCCGTCCCTCGTTGTGATAGAGGAACGGGAACAATGACCCCTGCTTTCAGCAAGGACTCTATAGCCTCCTGAACCTGTAACGCCTTGGTCTTGTCCTGAGAAGGACTTGTGCAGAAAAACTGGTGGGGTGGTCTGTGCCGAAAAGACAGGGCGTCCCCCTGGGAGACCACTTCTCGAACCCAGGCATCCGTGGTGGTATTGTGCCAGCACTGGGCAAATAGAAGAAGTCGGCCTCCCACTCTGGGGTCCCCCAGAGGGAGGCCCGTCCCATCAGGCCGCAGGTTTATCTTCCTGCTTGGAAGAAGGGCGCCGAGCACTCCAGGCTTGCTTCTTGGGTTTAGAGGCAGTCTTACTCGCAGACTGTCGCGGGAAGGACTGACCTTTCGCCTTACCCTGAACCCGAAAGGAACGAAAAGCCGAACTCCGAACCTTAGCAGGCAGTGCCGCCGAAGGGAGGAAGGCCGACTTGGATTTAGCCAGGGTGTCCACTATTTTGTCCAAGTCCAGACCAAATAGTAATTCCCCATTGAAAGGTAAGGCCTCCAGACCCTTCTTTGAATCAGAGTCCGCTCTCCAGGACCGCAACCACAAGGATCGGCGGCCAGACACCGCTGCAGCCGATACCCGCGAGGTCAGCAGACTAGCATCTAAAGAAGCTTCACCAATGTAAGAAGCAGCGTCCCTCATTTGTCCCAACAACGCCCGCTGGACATCCGGAGCGTCGTCTGGGAAGGTATCTTCCAATGCATTGGGCCACCCCTCAATGGCCTTGGCCACCCAGGAGATGGCCATGGACAGTCGGGCCACCGCCCCGGAGAGGGAGTAAATAGACTTTAAGCAAGTCTCAACTTTCCTGTCCGTGGGATCCTTCAGCGAGGATATCGACGGTAATGGTAAGGTGGCGCCCCGAGTTAAACAGGTGACATGGGAATCCACCGCCGGTGGAGTTTCCCATTTTTTACAATGTGCCTCAGGGAAGGGGTAATTAGAAGCCAACCGCTTCTGATGAAGGAATCTCTTACTGGGCGCCTGCCAAGCTACCGCCATATGATCCGTCAACTGATCCGACAGGGGAAACACCGCAGAAGCCACCTTAGTTTTTTTGAAACTAGGAAACTTCGACTTAGGAACCGGTGCCTCATCCTCTATAAGAAGAATAGCTCGCACCGCCCTAACTAGTGCTCGCACATTAATGGACGACTTGGTATCCATTTCCTGGACCGAGGCGTCCGAATCAGTGTCATCAGGGACCTCCCCATCATCTGAGGAACCCTCTGAGTCCGATACCTGAGCAGCCCGTGTCATGAGTGGGCGTTTTGAAATCCTAGAAGGCATGTCAGTCTGCAACATTGACTGAAAAGCCGAGGAAGCGGCCGCCAAATTTTGCACGGAGTTGGAGAGCACATCCACCCATGGTGGAGGAGTCGCCATAGGGGCCTGAAAAGGTACCACAGGCTGCTGCGGCACAGGGGAAGCCTGTATATACATAGGCAACCCCGCATAGGGACCTACTGATTGAGACCCAGGAGGACTCCGCAATAACTGCGGGACACCCGGGGAATGGGGGATGGTCGGCTGGGGCACCGCCCTAGTAGGGAGAGCAGTCGGGACCGACAGACGGTCCGCAATAGACACCAGCACTTGAGAAAACATCGCCCACGGTGGTTCCTGCGCCAGAGAACGTCTGGATGGGCCAGGAGCCACCTGGCATCGACTACACAGGCCATCCTGTGACAAATCCTCCCTATCTACTCCTGCAGAACAGCGTCCGCAGGAGGCCAACACCGGAGCCACTGAGCGCTCAACCTCCTCGTCTGACATGACAGAATATATTATATATCTGGCACCAGGGTAGAAGTAAAACGCACTCACCGGTGTGCTGAACAACAGCCCACAATATGGCACTGAGTAGCACACAACTGTATGTGACGGACCTCACAAATACGTGATCTATATAAGTGAGGTCAGTAGAAACGCCCCTCCCCCACACACCTGTAGGGCTTGTAGGAGAAGTAAAGGGATAGGTATAAGCTGACAGTAAGTAGAAAATAAGCACAGACAGGCA
This sequence comes from Taudactylus pleione, assembly GCA_031769625.1. NCBI lineage: Eukaryota > Metazoa > Chordata > Amphibia > Anura > Myobatrachidae > Taudactylus > Taudactylus pleione. Next base: position 11,724,925 of record JAUIMM010000188.1, read on the forward strand.
GCACTAGCAAAAACAAGAGATATGGTAAGAACTTACCTTTGTTATCTCTGTTTCTACGAAGTCCATAGGGTCGACCTTGGGGTATAGCTGGATCTGGATCCACGGGCACCACGCAGTTAAAGCTTTGCTGCTCCCAGGATGCACTTGGGTCAGTCCTCCTCTATACCCCGCCCCGGCCACAGGCACCTCAGTTGGTAAGCAGCTAAGGCCGGAGGAGGAGACTAAACAGAGAGAAGGAAGACTGGAACACACAAGAAACCATACTCACAGAAATGGGAGACGGAAAACCGGTGACCAGCCACACAGCCCATTTGAAGCCAGGTGCGTCAGGGCGGGCGCCCTGTGGACCCTATGGACTTCGTAGAAACAGAGATAACAAAGGTAAGTTCTTACCATATCTCTTGTTTTCTACTTCAGGGTCCATAGGGGGTCCACAGGGTTGACCTTGGGGATGTCCCAAAGCAGTTCAACTAAGGGCGGGGACGCTCCTGTGCTGAAAGGAGTACCCGGCGCCCAAAGGATGCATCCTGAGAGGCGAAGGTGTCAAACGCATAAAACCTCAAAAACGTCTGAATTGAAGACCAAGTAGCCGCCTTACACAGCTGAACAGCGGAGGCGCCACGTCTAGCAGCCCAAGAGGGACCCACAGAACGAGTGGAATGAGCCTTAACAGAGGCTGGCACAGGTAAACCCTCCTGCGCATAAGCCTCACAAATAACTGAACGAAGCCAACGGGCTAACGTTTGCTTGTTGGCAGGCCAACCCCTCTTGTGAAAACCGAAGAGGACAAACAAAGAATCCGACTTCCTAACCGAAGCAGTCCGGTCCACATCCAAGGAAGCCTCACCAGCAGAAAGATCAGGTGACTGAAAAGCTGGCACAACAAGTTCCTGATTAATGTGGAACTTTGAAACCACTTTGGGCAAAAACTCAGGACGCGTGCGGAGCACTGCCCTGTCCTGGTGAAAAATCAGAAAAGGAGGGCGACAGGAAAGCGCCCCCAATTCTGAAACCCTCCTGGCCGAAGCAATTGCCAGGAGAAAAATGGTCTTAAACGTCAGCCACTTGAGCTCCACCGACTCAAGCGGCTCAAAAGGAGGACCCTGCAAGACCCTCAGTACCACCGTCAAGTCCCAAGGAGCCACCGGAGGCACGAAGGGAGGCTGGATCCTGAGAACACCTTGGAAAAAGGTGTAAACATCTGGCAGTGTAGCAATCCGTCGCTGAAACCACACGGACAAAGCAGACACATGAACCTTCAGAGAGGCCAGGCGTAAGCCGAGGTCCAAACCCGATTGAAGAAATTCCAAGATTCTGGAAACCCGGAACACCTGCGGATCATAGTTTCTGGATTCACACCACTGAAAATAAGTGCGCCACACCCTGTGGTAAATCCGCGCGGAAGCAGGCTTGCGTGCCCTAAGCATGGTACCAATCACTGAACTGGAGAAACCCCTAGACCTCAAGACGGCTGTCTCAAGAGCCACGCCGTCAAAGACAGCCGACCCAGATCCGGGTAAAGGCAGGGCCCCTGAGACAACAGGTCCCGACGCTGAGGAAGAAGGTACGGAGCGTAGATGGAGAGGCACCTCAGATCGGAGTACCAAGGACGTCTGGGCCACGCCGGAGCCACCAGCACGAGCGTGCCGCCGTCCTGCTTGAATTTCCGCAGAACCCGAGGAAGTAAGGATATCGGAGGAAACAGATACGCCAGGTGAAACGTCCATTTCACCGACAGAGCGTCTACCAGACAGGCGCCTGCGTCTCTTGTCCTTGACCCGTAAACGGGCAACTTGTGATTGTGACGGGAGGCCATCAAGTCCAGCTCCGGCAGCCCCCACCTGTCCACGAGTAGCTGAAATACCTCTGGGTGAAGCGACCATTCCCCTGAACCGCCCTTCTGTGAAGAGCGGGGCCGGACGACTGCAGGGCCCTGTACACAGCCCGCAGTTCCAGGATGTTGATGGGGAGAAGTGCTTCTTCCGCGGACCAACGACCCTGAAGCGATAATGAGCCGGTCACTGCCCCCCAACCCCGAAGACTGGCATCCGTCGTGAGCAGGACCCAGTCCGGGATCCAAAAGGGGCGCCCCTCGACCAGATGCGCCGTCTGAAGCCACCAAGCCAAAGACTGCCGAACCTCCGCGGACAACACCAGCATCTGAGAGCGGATCCGGTGAGGTAACCCGTTCCATTCCGATAGAATCAGCCCCTGCAGGGGCCGGGAATGGAACTGGGCAAATTCCACCATGTCGAATGTCGACACCATGGACCCCAGAACTCTCATAGCTGAATGGACCGACAGGCGGCAACTGCTCAGGCAACTGTGTATCCGCAGCTGCAGGGAGGAGACCTTCTCTGGAGTCAGGAAAATCCGCTGCTGACGAGAATCCAGCAGGGCTCCCAAATGAGCCATCCGCTGTGATGGAATCAGGGAGGACTTCTTCCAGTTTATCAACCACCCGTGTGCTTGAAGACAAGCAATGGTCAGGTGGAGATGTCGAAGAAGCACCTCCGGGGAGCTCGCCAGCAGCAGAAGATCGTCCAGGTACGGCAACAGACGTAGACCCTGACCCCGAAGGTGGGCAGCCATAACCGCCATCACCTTGGTGAACACCCTCGGAGCCGTGGAAAGGCCAAAAGGCAACGCCCGAAATTGGTAGTGATGGTTCAGGATAGCAAACCTCAGATACCGCTGATGTGCCGGTGCTATGGGCACATGGAGATAGGCGTCCTGGATATCGAGGGAGACCATATAATCCCCGGGTTCCATCGCCAGAATGATGGAACGTAACGTTTCCATCCTGAACCTGGGAACTCTGAGGTATCTGTTCAGAGACTTCAAATTCAGGATAGGGCGATGAGAACCATTGGGTTTCTGTACCAGAAACAGAGTAGAATAGTACCCCGTCCCGCGCTGAGACTGCGGAACGGGAACAATGACCCCTGCTTGTAGCAAGGATTCTATAGCTACCTGAATCTGACCAGCTTTGGTCTTGTCCAGAGAAGGACTCGTACAGAAAAACTGGTGGGGCGGCCTGAACCGAAAAGACAGGGCGTACCCCTGAGAGACTACTTCTCGAACCCAGGCATCCGTGGTGGTATTGTGCCAACACTGGGCGAATTGGAGAAGTCGGCCTCCCACTCTGGGGTCCCCCAGAGAGAGGCCCGTCCCATCAGGCAGCAGGCTTATCCTCCTGCTTGGAAGAAGGGCGCCGAGCACTCCATGCCTGCTTCTTGGGCTTGGGTGCGGCCTTGGTCGCCGAATGTCTCGGGAAGGACTGGCCCTTGGCCTTACCCTGAACCCGAAAGGACCGAAAGGCAGAGCTCCTCACTTTAGCCGGCGCAGAGGCCGATGGGAGAAAAGCCGACTTGGACTTAGCCAAAGTATCCACTATTCTGTCCAAATCCGGACCAAATAGTAAATCACCATTAAAAGGCAAGGCCTCCAGACCCTTTTTTGAATCTGCATCAGCCCTCCAGGACCTCAGCCACAGGGAGCGCCGAGCAGACACCGCTGCAGCCGACACCCTAGAAGTGAGCAGGCTGGCATCCAAAGACGCTTCCCCAATATAGGAAGCTGCATCCCGCATCTGTCCCACTAACGCTCTCTGGATATCCGGAGCCTCATCAGGAAAGGTATCCTCCAAGGCATTGGCCCATGCCTCAATGGCTTTAGCCACCCAGGAGATAGCCATGGACGGGCGAGCCACCGCCCCGGAAAGAGAATAAATGGACTTTAAACAAGTCTCCACCTTCCTGTCCGTGGGATCCTTCAAAGAGGAGATAGACGGCAATGGCAGCGTCGCGCTTTTGATCAAGCGGGTAACGTGGGAATCCACCGCCGGCGGAGTTTCCCATTTCCTGCAATGAGCTTCAGGAAAAGGATAGTTCGCCGCCAACCTCTTCTGTGGATGGAACCTCTTACTAGGTAATTGCCAGGCCGCCGCCATATGATCCGATAATTGATCAGACAGGGGGAACACAGTTGAGGTCACCTTGGCCTTTTTAAAATTAGGAAACTTCGACCTAAGAGCCGGCGCATCATCCTCAACATGTAGGATAGCCCGCACCGCCCTAACTAAGGCTGGAACATTAATGGAGGACTTAGCTTCCACCTCCTGCACCATGACATCAGAGTCAGAGTCCTCATGGATTTCTCCATCATCTGAGGACACTTCCGAGTCCGACAACTGCGCAGCTAGTGAACTCACAACCGGACGTTTAGACACCCTTGGTGGCACATCACCTTGCAACATGGACTGAAACGCCGAGGATGAAGCCGCCAGACTCTGTACGGAGCTGGATAGAACATCCACCCAAGGCGGAGGAGCCGTCGGAGCAAAACTCTGCAAAGGCACTACAGACTGACGCGTCCCTGGGGAAGACTGCACATACACAGGCAGTCCCGAGTAAGGACCCACAGTCTGGGCCCCGGGGGAAGACCGCAACATTTGTGGAACCCTCGGGGAATGGGGGATGGTGGGCTGCGGTAACGCCCTAGAAGGGACCGCTGATGGGACCGATAACCGGTCCGCAATAGACGCCAGCACCTGTGAAAACATCGCCCAAGGAGGGTCCTGTGATACAGGGGGGTTGGAGGGGCCCGGTACCAGCTGGCACCGCCCGCACAGACCATCCTGAGATAAGTCCTCCCCATCAACTCCAGCAGCACAACGTCTGCAGGAAAATAGCACAGGAGCCACAGAGCGCTCAGTCTCCTCATCAGACATGATACCGTAAATCACAAGAAATAGGTATCACCAGAGGAATTACGGTTTTAACACCAGCGCACTCACCAGTATGCGACACAACAGCCCAGATATGGTACTGTGTAGCACACAACAGTATGTGACTGACCCCACAAATACGTGTTTTATATAAGTGAGGGTCTCAGAAAAACGCCCTTCCCCCACACACCTGCCGGGCCGTAGGAGAAGGAAAGGGATAGTTATAAGCTGACAGTAAGGAGAATAAGTCACAGACAGGCAGCACTAGCAATAGTCACATACAATGCAGAAAAGTTATACTCACTGCACCTTCCGCTACAATCAACCGCCCAGATTCAGTGTCTGGGAGGGCTATAGCGCTGTGTACACTGTCCTTTTGCAGGGGAGAGGTACACAGGGGGACCGGTCCACTTGAAACCGCCTGGGAGTCTGCGATGTGCCAGTAAAGATGGCCGCCGGAGACCTCAGAGGAGGAGTGGCCGAGAGATAAGAGCAGCTCAGCGACGCCAGACTCCTAGTTGAAAGGCGCGCTGAGCTGAGGGGAGGAGCCGCTAGACAGGGAAGGCTGCCTCCCCTGGCTAGCAATTAACCCCCGGGTTGCCGGTCCCGCTACCAGCCTGATACCCTGGTGGTCTAGCGTACACGCGGGGTATTCCTCAATTGAGGGGGAGCCCGCCGCCGCCGCTAGCGCCTCCGGTCTGTCCCCAGAGACCGGAGGCTCCTGACTGCATTGAAGTATCCGCGGCCCGCCGCACGCGGCGACCCGCGGCTTACCTGATCCCCGTCGCGTCCGGCAGCAGTCAAGGGAGTCCCCAAAGCCCGGCTAGTACAGGCTCTGGGGTCCCGCCGCGATCCCCAGAGCTGTACTGGCGTCGCGGCGCCAGCGGGGAGAAGGAGCGGCAGCGTGGACGTCCTAAAGGACAGTCTGATGCTGCCGCTCTAACAGTGTAAAAAAATAGAAAAAAATAAAAAATTTCTCTTTTAAAATAAAGCTTAGGGGCTGCTCCTGCAGCCCCACTGCGACAGGGTGACCCGACTCCGGCCGGGCACCAACTAAAACTGAGGTGCCTGTGGCCGGGGCGGGGTATAGAGGAGGACGGACCCAAGTGCATCCTGGGAGCAGCAAAGCTTTAACTGCGTGGTGCCCGTGGATCCAGATCCAGCTATACCCCAAGGTCAACCCTGTGGACCCCCTATGGACCCTGAAGTAGAAAGTCACATACCATGCAGGAAGATATACTCACTGCACCTTTACACTACAATCAACCTGCCCAGATTCAGTGTCTGGGAGGGCTATAGTGCTGTGTACGCTGTCCTTAATCAGGGGAGAGGTACACAGGGGGACCGGTCCGCGTGCTCCCTGAGATCTGCGCTGCCACTGGGAAAATGGCCGCTGGAGACCTCAGAGGAGGAGTGGCCGTGTAACTGCAGCTCAGCGACGCCAGACTGCGTGCTGAAAGGCGCGCTGAGCTGAGGGGAGGAGCCGCTGACAGGGAAGGCTTCCTCCCCTGGCTGGCCATAACCCCAGGGATGCTGGCTTCCCGCTTGCCCCTTTATCCCTGGTGGTCTAGTGGTCCCACGGGTTATGGGGGGGGCCCGCCGCCACTGCCAGCAGCCTCCGGTCTGTCCCCAGGACCGGAGGCTAAAGGACTGCATTTAAGGCATTCCGCGCGCCGACGCTAGCCAGCGACGCGCGGCTTACCTGAATCCCCGGCGACTCCGGCAGCAGTCCTGGGAGGTAGACAGAGTCCGGCTAGTACGGACTCTGCCCTCCCGCCGCGATCCCCAGATCAGTACTGGCGTCGCGGCACCAGTCGGGGATCAGAGCGGCAGCGTGGGCGTCTGTACAGACAGCCCTTCGCTGCCGTCTGTAGTAAAAAGAGATTAAAATAAAAAGCTTCTGGGGGCTGCTCCTGCAGCCCCCCTGCGCGGTGACCGACTCCGGCCGGGCACCAGCTTACACTGAGGTGCCTGTGGCTCGGGGGCGGGGTATAGAGGAGGACCCAAGTGCATCCTGGGAGCTAAAAGCTTAACTGTGTGGTGCCCAGCTATAACCCCAAGGTCAACCCTGTGGACCCCCTATGGACCCTGAAGTAGAAATAGAGACGTAGAACATACAGCACAGTAGGATGTAGGGGCTGTCGTGCTTGTTACCTGGAGATGCAGACCTCTCACACCTGCTGCTATATGGCATAATCTGCATATATACAGACGGAGAACATACAGCACAGTAGGATGTAGGGGGCTGTCGTGCTTGTTACCTGGAGATGCAGACCTCTCACACCTGCTGCTATATGGCATAATCTGCATATATACAGACGTAGAACATACAGCACAGTAGGATGTAGGGGCTGTCGTGCTTGTTACCTGGAGATGCAGACCTCTCACACCTGCTGCTGTATGGTATAATCTGCATATATACAGACGTAGAACATACAGCACAGTAGGATGTAGGGGGCTGTCGTGCTTGTTACCTAGAGATGCAGACCTGTCACACCTGCTGCAATATGGCATAATCGGCATATATACAGACGTAGAACATACAGCACAGTAGGATGTAGGGGCTGTCGCTGCCTGTTACCTGGAGATACAGACCTGTCACACCTGCTGCTATATGGTATAATCTGCATATATACAGACGTAGAACATACAGCACAGTAGGATGTAGGGGGCTGTCGCTGCCTGTTACCTGGAGATGCAGACCTCTCACACCTGCTGCTATATGGTATAATCTGCATATATACAGACGTAGAACATACAGCACAGTAGGATGTAGGGGCTGTCGTGCTTGTTACCTGGAGATGCAGACCTCTCACACCTGCTGCTATATGGCATAATCTGCATATATACAGACGTAGAACATACAGCACAGTAATATGTAGGGGCTGTCGTGCTTGTTACCTGGAGATGCAGACCTCTCGCACCTGCTGCTATATGGTATAATCTGCATATATACAGACGTAGAACATACAGCACAGTAGGATGTAGGGGCTGTCGCTGCCTGTTACCTGGAGATGCAGACCTCTCACACCTGCTGCTATATGGCATAATCTGCATATATACAGACGTAGAACATACAGCACAGTAGGATGTAGGGGGCTGTCGCTGCCTATTACCTGGAGATACAGACCTCTCACACCTGCTGCTATATGGTATAATCTGCATATATACAGACGTAGAACATACAGCACAGTAGGATGTAGGGGCTGTCGCTGCCTGTTATCTGGAGATACAGACCTCTCACACCTGCTGCTATATGGTATAATCTGCATATATACAGACGTAGAACATACAGCACAGTAGGATGTAGGGGCTGTCGCTGCCTGTTACCTGGAGATACAGACCTCTCACACCTGCTGCTATATGGTATAATCTGCATATATGCAGACGTAGAACATACAGCACAGTAGGATGTAGGGGCTGTCGCTGCCTGTTACCTGGAGATGCAGACCTGTCACACCTGCTGCTATATGGTATAATCTGCATATATATACAGACGTAGAACATACAGCACAGTAGGATGTAGGGGCTGTCGCTGCCTGTTACCTGGAGATGCAGACCTGTCACACCTGCTGCTATATATGGTATAATCTGCATATATACAGATGTAGAACATACAGCACAGTAGGATGTAGGGGGCTGTCACTGCCTGTTACCTGGAGATGCAGACCTGTCACACCTGCTGCTATATGGTATAATCTGCATATATACAGACGTAGAACATACAGCACAGTAGGATGTAGGGGGCTGTCGCTGCCTGTTACCTGGAGATGCAGACCTCTCACACCTGCTGCTATATGGTATAATCTGCATATATACAGACGTAGAACATACAGCACAGTAGGATGTAGGGGCTGTCGTGCTTGTTACCTGGAGATGCAGACCTGTCACACCTGTTGCTGTATGGTATAATCTGCATATATACAGACGTAGAACATACAGCACAGTAGGATGTAGGGGCTGTCGCTGCCTGTTACCTGGAGATACAGACCAGTCACACCTGCTGCTGTATGGTATAATCTGCATATATAGAGACGTAGAACATACAGCACAGTAGGATGTAGGGGGCTGTCACTGCTTGTTACCTGGAGATACAGACCTCTCACACCTGCTGCTATATATGGTATAATCTGCATATATACAGACGTAGAACATACAGCACAGTAGGATGTAGGCGGCTGTCACTGCCTGTTACCTGGAGATGCAGACCTCTCACACCTGCTGCTGTATGGTATAATCTGCATATATACAGACGTAGAACATACAGCACAGTAGGATGTAGGGGGCTGTCGCTGCCTGTTACCTGGAGATGCAGACCTCTCACACCTGCTGCTATATGGTATAATCTGCATATATACAGACGTAGAACATACAGCACAGTAGGATGTAGGGGCTGTCGCTGCCTGTTACCTGGAGATGCAGACCTCTCACACCTGCTGCTATATGGTATAATCTGTATATATACAGACATAGAACATACAGCACAGTAGGATGTAGGGGCTGTCACTGCCTGTTACCTGGAGATGCAGACCTCTCACACCTGCTGCTATATGGCATAATCTGCATATATACAGACGTAGAACATACAGCACAGTAGGATGTAGGGGCTGTCGTGCTTGTTATCTGGAAATGCAGACCTGTCACACCTGCTGCTATATGGCATAATCTGCATATATACAGACGTAGAACATACAGCACAGTAGGATGTAGGGGGCTGTCGCTGCCTGTTACCTGGAGATGCAGACCTCTCACACCTGCTGCTGTATGGTATAATCTGCATATATACAGACGTAGAACATACAGCACAGTAGGATGTAGGGGGCTGTCGCTGCCTGTTACCTGGAGATGCAGACCTGTCACACCTGCTGCTATATGGTATAATCTGTATATATACAGACGTAGAACATACAGCACAGTAGGATGTAGGGGCTGTCGCTGCCTGTTACCTGGAGATGCAGACCTCTCACACCTGCTGCTATATATGGTATAATCTGCATATATACAGACATAGAACATACAGCACAGTAGGATGTAGGGGCTGTCGTGCTTGTTACCTGGAGATACAGACCTCTCACACCTGCTGCTATATATGGTATAATCTGCATATATACAGACGTAGAACATACAGCACAGTAGGATGTAGGGGGCTGTCAATGCCTGTTACCTGGAGATACAGACCTCTCACACCTGCTGCTATATGGTATAATCTGCATATATACAGACGTAGAACATACAGCACAGTAGGATGTAGGGGCTGTCACTGCCTGTTACCTGGAGATGCAGACCTCTCACACCTGCTGCTATATGGTATAATCTGCATATATACAGACGTAGAACATACAGCATAGTAGGATGTAGGGGGCTGTCACTGCCTGTTACCTGGAGATGCAGACCTCTCACACCTGCTGCTATATGGTATAATCTGCATATATACAGACGTAGAACATACAGCACAGTAGGATGCAGGGGCTGTCGTGCTTGTTACCTGGAGATGCAGACCTCTCACACCTGCTGCTATATGGCATAATCTGCATATATACAGACATAGAACATACAGCACAGTAGGATGTAGGGGGCTGTCACTGCCTGTTACCTGGAGATGCAGACCTCTCACACCTGCTGCTATATGGTATAATCTGCATATATACAGACGTAGAACATACAGCACAGTAGGATGCAGGGGCTGTCGTGCTTGTTACCTGGAGATGCAGACCTCTCACACCTGCTGCTATATGGCATAATCTGCATATATACAGACGTAGAACATACAGCATAGTAGGATGTAGGGGGCTGTCACTGCCTGTTACCTGGAGATGCAGACCTCTCACACCTGCTGCTATATGGTATAATCTGCATATATACAGACGTAGAACATACAGCACAGTAGGATGCAGGGGCTGTCGTGCTTGTTACCTGGAGATGCAGACCTCTCACACCTGCTGCTATATGGCATAATCTGCATATATACAGACATAGAACATACAGCACAGTAGGATGTAGGGGGCTGTCACTGCCTATTACCTGGAGATGCAGACCTCTCACACCTGCTGCTATATGGCATAATCTGCATATATACAGACGTAGAACATACAGCACAGTAGGATGTAGGGGCTGTCGTGCTTGTTACCTGGAGATGCAGACCTCTCGCACCTGCTGAGGGGTTAATGCAAAGATGAAGAATTTCTCTTTAAACCTCTGTGCAGTGTTCTGAACTGAAATCAAAGAAGCAAATTAATGTAAACCAGATTTAGTCATCTTTCATTGAACAAACAAGAAACACAATGTACGCCAGGGTTAGTTCTGGTGCAGGAATGGGTATGAAATCTCGGCAGTCGGGATGCCTGCTGTCAATATACCGACAGCGGCATCTCGATGCTCAGAATCCCGACAAGGGTCGGGTAAGTATAGTAACCCTCCCCCTTGCTCCCCATAACCCTCTGTTTGTACATCCTAACACTAACCCTCCCCCACCCTATCCTAAGCCTCCCCGTTAGTGCCTAAACCTAACCCTCCCCCTGTGACGCCTAAGCCTAACCCCCCACCCTCGTGGCTAAGTCCTAGCCAGCCCCGCTATACTCCCGTTCGGCATCCTGGCTGTCGGGATTCTGGCATCGGGATGTCACCTCCTGTCCGTATTCCAGCACCAGTCTCGTAGCCGGGTAGTGGCATTCCGGCGTCGAGAAATCATCAACCAGGATGCCGCACGTCGGGATTATAACTATATCCCCTAGTGCACATACGGGTCTAACTGGGCTCCTTTGTTCCAATGATACAGTTCAGCATGATTAGAAATTGGACGGATGGAGCAACACCTCTAGGCCTCCACAGAAAAAAATGCCCATCATCATGGCAGCAGCTGGCCACACAGTTGAACATCATAGGAATTTAAATATTTTTTCTAGTTTTTTTCTAATTATATATATTTAGGGAGACAATGGGGCTCATAGTGCATATGGTGTACATGTCCACACAGCAATGGTCACACCCACACAGCACTGGCCACACCCACACAGCACTGGTCACACCCACGTGGCTCTGGTCACACCCACACAGCACTGGTTACAGCTCCTCCCCTTCTCAGTATTGGCCCTTGAACAGTTTCAGCTCCAGGCCCAAGTGGCCCTTACTCCGGCCCTGGAGTACATTTGTAACCACATACACCTATTCTCAAAACACAACAAATATCCCCGTCTGATGTGCCATGAACTTTACAACTGCGCCGCGCCATGCGCCTTGCAATAGTCTATGACAAGACATGCATCTTATTTGTGTCTATTGTACCATGCACAGGGACCCCGGATGGTGACGATGGCACTACAGGTAGCTTCTGTGTGCCACTCAGACTAGCGTTCCCGCTAGGCTGTTTTAGCAGGGTGCGGCACCCTGCCCTCCTTCTGGAGGACAAAAAGCACCCTGCCCTCCAGAAGGAGGGCAAAAAGCACCCTGCCCTCACAGGCTGCGGGTGCAGTCTTCACTGGGTGGAGAAATGTGCGGTGACCCGGTCACCGCCGGAGAATAGACGCCGGGCACATGCGCCTGGCATCTATTCTCCCTGTTTGCAGCGCTTGGGGGCTGCCCGGCATGTCCGTAAGTGCCGGGCACGCCCCCAAGTAAGATGAAAAAGGGGACGCGTCTTATAGACTCGCCCCCTTTTATGGCCACGCCCCCTTTTCGCCCGCGCGCACAAAGTTGCCCTCTCTAGCTCCGGCACACTGCTTGCCGCCGGAGCTAGAGTGAACACTATAGACACAAAAGAGGGAGGTCCGATTCAAGTGAGCTGCACCATTGTTGTGCTTAATCTAATCTAGTGTGCCAGTGTACCTGGTGCGGCTACGGTGCCAGTAAGACGCCAAATTTAGGAAAAAGTATGAAACGCTGGGAAACTCTGCCCGTGGCAAAGCGTCTGGGTTGCACCCTGCATCTCGTGCCACAATAGTACGAAAATATATTAAGTGTATGAGGGACATGTCTATGTGATTTCATTTCTATTTACTTTTACACTATTTTTATTTTTTCCATCTTATATATGATCTTACATCTAAACCCGCCACATCCCTAAATTTTTCCTAGTCGCCAGATTTTTATAGCCAGATGCTTACCGGGATTATTATATATACAGATGTGCCCGCATACATCTATCCTCTGTGTGCTACAAGTCGCGCCACACATCAAGTAGGAGCTCAGTGTGCCTCGTTAGCGCTGAGCATCTTTTTGTGCGTCTTTTTACCTTCTAATGTGTCTTATTCGCACAGTGATGCAAATAGATAGCACAAGCAGCTTCTGCTGATTAAAGTGATAGGCATACTGCAGATGTTCTCTGAGCGAGTGCGGGTGTATCTGCATGTGAAACACTACGTTACAGTGTTACAGCCGCTGACACACAGGCATGCTGCATATCATTTTAATCAGCAGAAGCTGCTTGTGCTATCTAGTGGCATCGTTGTGCGAATAATAAGAGTTATGGTAGAACATACCTTAGTTAACTCTTTCTTTGAGGTCCATAGGGTCCACAGGAACTACCTTGGGGTATTTAGTTGGAGTAATGCATTGCACCAAACAGCTTACAGCTTTCCAGCTCCCAGCATGCACAGGGCCACCTTTCTATATTCCCCGCCCCCAGCCACAGGCAGTTTGTAAACAAGCCTAACGGCAAGAGACGGAAAGTGGAGAAGGAAGTGCAATGTACACAAGAAACACGCTCAGAAATCTAAAAAGAGGGAATCAGTGATACAAAAAGAAAGGAACAGATCCCAACTGAGGCCAGGTGCGTAAGGGTGGGTGCCCTGTTGACCCTATGGATCTCGAAGAAAAAAAAAGAAGAGACAACTAAGGTAGGTTATACCATAACTCTTATTTTCTTCTTCAGGGTCCATAGGATCCACAGGAACTACCTTGGGGATGTCCTAAAGCAGTTCCCTTAAGGGTGGGGATGCTCCTGAGCAGAAAGGAGAATCCGCCGTCCAAAGGAAGCATCCTGGGAGGCAAAAGTATCAAATGCATAGAATTTGATAAAAGTGTGGACCGAAGACCAAGTTGCCACCTTGCATAATTGTTCTGCACGAGTAGAATGTGCTGTCACCGTGTTCGGAACAGGGAGATCAGTCTGAGTATACACACGAGAAATAATCATACGCAGCCACCGAGCCAGAGTCTGCTTGTTAGCTGGCCAGCCTCGCTTATGAAAACCATATAACACAAAAATGCATCAGATTTACTGATGGAGCTGGTACAATCCACGTAGATACGAAGAGCTCGAACTACATCCAGTGAAGCTTCACCTACAGAAAGGCCAGAAGACTGAAAGCCTGGGACTACCATTTTTTCAGTAATATGAAAACGGGATACCACTTTTGAAGTTACCCCCTCTTTTACGGAGAACAACTCTATTCTGATGAAAAAATAAAATATGGAGAGTGACATGAAAGTGCTGCCAAATCAGAAACTCTGCGAGCTGAGGAGATAGACAGGAGACAAAGAGACTTCGCTGTCAACCATTTGAGGTCCACAGTGTCTAAGGGTTCAAAGGGGGGAGCCTGCAGCACCCTGAGAACCAAGGATACATCCCACGGTGCCACCGGAGGGACAAACGGAAGTTGCAGACTGGGAACACCCTGAAAAAATATGTTCTAACATCTGGCATAGTGGCAATTCTGCGCTGGAACCAAACTGACAATACAGAAACCTGAACTCTCAAGGTAGCCAGACGAAGACTTAAGTCTAGTCCAGTTTGAAGAAAAGCAAGAACTCGGGAGACCCTGAAAACCTTAGGGTCATATTTTCTGTGGGAACACCAATGAAAAAAATGAATGCCAAATCCTGTGAGAGGTGCGGGCCGGAGCAGACTTCCTCGCCCTCAACATCGTCTGGATCACAGAAGTAGAGAAATCTTTGGCCTTTAAGACGGAAGCCTCATGAGCCATGCCGTCAAAGCCAGCCGAGGTAAATCCGGATATAGGCAGGGACCCTGTACTAGCAAATCCAGTCGGAGAGGCAGTGGAAGTGGACTGTCTATGGATAGACATATCAGATCGGTGAACGAATGTCTCCTGGGTCAGGCAGGAGCTATTAGTATTATCCTGTCGCCTTCCTGCTTGAAGTTCCTGATGACCCTTGGGAGGAGGGAGATTGGAGGAAACAGGTATGCCAATCTGAAGTCCCAACTTAACGCCAGAGCATCCACGAAGGCGGCTGCGGGGTCCCTTGTTCTGGACTCGTACCTGGGGACCTTGTGGTTGCGACGTGACGCTATAAGGTCTACGTTCGGTAGTCCCCACTTGTCCACCAGGAGTTGTAAGCCCTCCGGATGAAGAGCCCATTCTCCGGCATGTATGTCCTGACGACTTAGGAAGTCCGCTTCCCAGTTGAGGACTCCTGGGATGAATATTGCCGAGATTGCTGGAAGATGGCATTCTGCCCACAGCAGAATGTTCGCCACTTCCTTCATGGCTGTCGGACTACGTGTGCCTCCCTGATGGTTGACATAGGTCACTGCAGTCGTGTTGTCGGACTGAATCTGGACAGGCCTGCCCTGAAGGAGGTCCTGCGCCAGAATGAGCGCTCTGTGCACTGCACGAAGCTCCAAAATATTTATCGGTAGGTGACCTTCCTGAGCCGTCCACCTTCCCTGAAAGGTGCGACTACTTGTCAACACTCCCCATCCTCGCAGACTTGCATCCGTGGTGAGTAGTACCCAACCTGGCACCCATAACGGACGACCCTTGTCTAAAGGAGTCGTCTGCAGCCACCATGCGAGGGAGAGCCAAACCTCTGGCAAGATGCGGATCATTTGAGACTTTATCTAGATGATACTGACCATCCCAATGAGACAGAATCCATTTTTGCAGGGACCTGGAGTGGAACTGGGCAAAAGCCACCATGTCAAAGGTGGCTACCATGGAGCCCAGTACCTGCATTGCCAAGTAAACTGACTCTTTCTGCTTGCAGAGTAGACTGCACACACGAGATTATAGTGCCGCAATCTTATCCATTGGTAGAAGAATCCTTTGTCCCAAGGAATCCAGCAGTGCCCCCAAGTGCACCATCTGCTGAGTTGGAGAAAGAGAAGACTTTTTCCAATTGATTGTCCAGCCGTGTTCTTGTAAGCAGGCAATGGTGATTTGGAGATGACGCAACACCACCTGAGATTATGCGAATATCAGGTGGTCGTCCAAATATAGCAGTATCCTGACTCCTTAACGTCTGAGATGAGCAGTCATGACTGCCATTATCTTGGTAAATATCCGAGAAGCTGTGAACAGACCGAAGGGTAGAGCCTGAAATTGGTAATGTTGCAGACCTACAGCACACCTCAGAAACCTTTGGTGGGATCGCGCAATAGGAACATGTAGATACACGTCCTGTATGTCCAGGGAGACCATGAAATCTCCAGGCTCCATCGCCAGCATAATTGACCGTAGGGTTTCCATACAGAACTTGGGCACATGGATGAATTTTTTGAGAGACCTCAGATTCAGAATAGGGCGATTTGACCCATTTGGTTTCTGAATCAAAAACAAATTTGAATAATAACCCCTTCCCTGTAGCGTCACAGGAACAGGGATTATAAACTCCTGACCTCAGGAGTGTCCCAATAGCCTCCCGGAAGGCCAAGGCCCTGACCGGGTCTGGAGGAAGGGGTGTACCAACGAACCTCTGATGGGGATGCCTCAGGAACGCGAGGGTGTAACCCTAAGAGACCACCTCTCGAACAAAGACAGCCATAGTTGTCTGATACCAGGCCTGAGAAAACTGTAGAAGTCGGCCTCCAACCCTGAGGCCCGCCCCATCAGGCAGTGGGCTAACCGTCCGGCTTAGAAGCTGGACGTCTGGTTGTCCAAGATTTCTTGGTCTGCGGTTTCTTGCCGCGCACCAAACAAAAAAACTCAATGCCTGTGGCTGGGGGCGGGGTATAAAAGGGAGGAGGCCCTATGCATGCTGGGAGATGGAAAGCTGTAGCTGTTTGGTGCAACGGATCACTCCAAATACATACCCCAAGATAGTTCCTGAGAACCCTGAAGAAGAAAAGACACATTTGAAGGTAAAAAGTTGCAGAAAAAGACGCTCGGCCGTACCGAGTCACGCCATGGCATGGTGCGCAAGGAGGCTAGATGTAGGTGGACCCATCTGTAGTTACATTACCTAATATAGATTTTGTCAGCAGGAAAATGTGGGTACGGCAGGAACAGAGCTTTCATATACTTGATTCTGACTGATCAAGTACTGCTTTTTAACTAATATATCTATACTATTAACATTTATACACTGCAAGCTTTACAATTGGGAATATAAACAGTAATAAAAAGCCTTGATACTAACAGACAGAGAGCTAGAAAGCGGACCCTGCTGGTAGCTAACAATCTATAATAATATTCTATTAAAGGTGGACCTACAGATGTGTCCTCATACATCTAGCCTCAATACGAGACACAGCGTGACTTGCCTGACGTGAGAGAGCACCACTCTGCTAGCATCAAGCGTCTCATTTTGGCGAAAATGCATCTAAGTCGTGACTAGGACGCACCAGCAGACCGTGATGATTAACGCGATATGTGACACCTGTATACCTGTGTGCTCCTGAGTCTGTATATAGGAGACTGTGCTGAGTAATGTGATATGTGACACCTGTATATCTGTGTGCTCCTGAGTCTGTATATGGGAGACTGCGCTGAGTAATGTGATGTGTGACACCTGTATATCTGTGTGCTCCTGAGTCTGTATATGGGAGACTGCGCTGAGTAATGTGATATGTGACACCTGTATATCTGTGTGCTCCTGAGTCTGTATATGGGAGACTGCGCTGAGTAATGTGATATTTGACACCTGTATATCTGTGTGCTCCTGAGTGTGTATATAGGAGACTGCGCTGAGTAATGCGATATGTTACACCTGTATATCTGTGTGCTCCTGAGTCTGTATATGGGAGACTGCGCTGAGTAATGTGATATGTGACACCTGTATATCTGTGTGCTCCTGAGTCTGTATATGGGAGACTGCGCTGAGTGGTGATATGTGACACCTGTATATCTGTGTGCTCCTGAGTCTGTATATGGGAGACTGCGCTGAGTAATGTGATATGTGACACCTGTATATCTGTGTGCTCCTGAGTCTGTATATGGGAGACTGCGCTGAGTAATGTGACACCTGTATACCTGTGTGCTCCTGAGTCTGTATATAGGAGACTGTGCTGAGTAATGTGATATGTGACACCTGTATATCTGTGTGCTCCTGAGTCTGTATATGGGAGACTGCGCTGAGTAATGTGATATGTGACACCTGTATATCTGTGTGCTCCTGAGTCTGTATATGGGAGACTGTGCTGAGTAATGTGATATGTGACACCTGTATATCTGTGTGCTCCTGAGTCTGTATATGGGAGACTGCGCTGAGTAATGTGATATTTGACACCTGTATATCTGTGTGCTCCTGAGTGTGTATATAGGAGACTGCGCTGAGTAATGTGATATGTGACACCTGTATATCTGTGTGCTCCTGAGTCTGTATATGGGAGACTGCGCTGAGTAATGTGATATGTGACACCTGTATATCTGTGTGCTCCTGAGTCTGTATATGGGAGACTGCGCTGAGTGGTGATATGTGACACCTGTATATCTGTGTGCTCCTGAGTCTGTATATGGGAGACTGCGCTGAGTAATGTGATATGTGACACCTGTATATCTGTGTGCTCCTGAGTCTGTATATGGGAGACTGCGCTGAGTAATGTGATATGTGACACCTGTATATCTGTGTGCTCCTGAGCCTGTATATGAAACACAACAGAACTTGGAATGTGCGGCTGCTACATTGTAGCACTACGTATACAGATTCAGAGACTCAGTAGCACACAGTTATACAAGTGTCACATATAAAATTAATCAGCACAGTCTGCTGGTGCGTCCTAACCGCATCACATTGCGACTTAGATGTATTTCGGCAAAATAAAAAAGAAGCAAAAAAGTCTCACAGGACCTGGCGCACTGAGAGGGGCATTTTGGCGTGACTGCAGCAAAGATGTGTAAAGACTATAGCATACTATATAATCTCTACGTTAACCTCACTTTTAAAACTTTTTATGCATCAGTGAAGAATTTACTGTAAGGTTATCCCATGCTCTCTCCCACATCATCCATCATTTGTCATGCATGATAACATAGATATAACAATATGCAAATATTTGTGCCCCCCTGTTTCAATGGATTGCTAAAGTGATATCTCTAAAGTGATATTTAGATAACTCAACCTCTATGGGGACGACTCAATTGTTAGCGTTCGTGTCTGTGACTAATGTGCGTCTGACCGAGCAATTCAACTGTTGCTCCATTTGGGCACGACAGCCGCCTGGCGCCGACATTTCCGCTCATAGCCTCATGATGTGGCGAGCAGAAATGTGCGATAATTCCGTGGTTTGGACACCCTAGCCAGGACTTTAGATTTTTTTAGTCATTTTACGCAGCTAAACCCAGTCTAATTGGGTGCGACAAGAGTGATAATTAATGGGCACCCAAAACAATTGCCACATTGGGGGGAGGGGGTCTCAATAATTAGCACGGCCAAGAAAAAACAATTGAGTCGTTTTAAAAACTAATCCGCTAAATATTTCTGCACTATTTAAATCACAATTACTGAGATGAAGATATTAAATACAATAAATACAAAACATAATTTTGCAAGTGGTAGTTAGGGCATCCTTATACCTATTATCATAACGAAGTCTCGGAGGGTGCAGCGTTACATTTATCTTGGGGCGATGTGTTAGATTTGTGTTTGTTTTTTTTAACTTATTCTTAATGATCATCTTTCTAAAATGTAAATTGGGGTAATAAAAACAAACCCAAATGCCGCACATCCACTACCTGACCCACGGAAGACAGTACGATTACGACATCGTAATCGTACAGTCGTTCCCCATCCCCTGCATTGCCTACACTGAACGATCAGTCGTTCAGTATAGGCACCCTCCATTATCCCCGATCATGGTCAATCTGTCGTTATCGGCAGATTAACCAGCATGTCCGGGCGAAGATTGATGTCGGAGCGCGCATCGCTGGTCGTTTCCAATATTTGCATGCCCGATTCGCTGTTTAATCGGGTAGTGGATACCCGCCTTTAGAGATCAATATAGTCCGTTCCACCCGAAAAACTTTTATTTAACATTTACTTTTGCAATATTTATATAATAATATCACAATGTATGATAATCCCCTAGGCCGTGGATAGGCAACCCGTGGCACTCTAGCTGCTGTGAAACTACACATCCCAGCATGCCCTACCAGAGTTTTACTCTTAGGGCATGCTAAAATCGTTGAAAGTCATGCTGGGATGTGTAGATTCACATATAAAAGGTACACCACCCACACCCAATGCTAACTTAAAGAGGTCCTCAGTCCCTACACAAAACACTAGAACAGCCTAGTTTTTCTCATGGTGTGAATCACATCTTCAAGCACTTACCCAGGCTGGTGGGCTTGATGAGGACATCAAGGACATCGTAGAAAGGAAGACTTTGGAGATGGACATCTGGATGTACCGGTGGAATTGGAGTAGAAAGTGGTGGCAAATCAAAGTGAGGCTTAGACTCCTGCAGAAACGGCGTGCCGAGAGGAGAAGCAGGGGAGTGAAGAGCCACGGATGTAGAAGGTAAGGAGTGGATCCCGGCCACAGCAAGGTCTGAATCCGCCGACGAGTTGCTGTCCAAGTTTAAGGCGTTCGACCTAATTGATGACAAGCCGGGAACGCCTTCTAATGCCCGAGGAAACCTCCTTCTATACAGCTCCTTGATTTTAATCTGAACAGCTGGACTGCAGCCATTTTTCAGCAAATGGAGGGCCCTCATGAGGAGGTCGTGCTTGCGACCGCTTTTGTTGCGGCCAGCGAAGCCCAACAGCACTTGGAGTTCTGACACTCGGAAGCTCGTTACCATATTCTGAAACGAGAAAACAGGCGGTCAGGACGCTGCAGGTAAACACAAACGGAGATTGCTCTACAAGCCAAAACACAAGATAATACTTTAAGACATGCCACAGGACCTTTGCAGAAGAGAAGATCTATATTTGCAACAATTAGTGGAAGACATTCTTTTAGTTGTTTAAGTTTATCCTCAAATCGAGGTACTGTATATTGTGCTTTACTGATTCTGTTGCACTGTCCTCCTTGATAATCCTCAAAAGTGATGGCGTTATTTATTTGGACACTGACTTTTTGTTATATTTATTAATTAAGTTGACTCACTTAAAGGCAATTTCTACTTCAGGGTCCATAGGGGGTCCACAGGGTTGACCTTGGGGTATAGCTGGATCTGGATCCACGGGCACCACGCAGTTAAAGCTTTGCTGCTCCCAGGATGCACTTGGGTCCGTCCTCCTCTATACCCCGCCCCCGAGCCACAGCACCTCAGTTTTAGTTGGTGCCCGGCCGGAGTCGGGTCACCCTGGCGCAGAGGGGCTGCATAAGCAGCCCCTAAGCTTTATTTTTTGAAGCTTTTATTATTTTATTTTTGTACTATCTTCAGAGCGGCAGCATCAGACTGTCCATCTGGACGTCCACGCTGCCGCTCCAACAGCCCCGCTGGCGCTGCGACGCCAGTACTGACCTGGGGATCGCAGCGGGATCCCGGAGTCAGTACTAGCGCGGCTCCGGGACCTCCCACTGACTGCTGCCGGATTCTACAGGGCCAGGTAAGCCGGGTGCAACGCTTTGCGCTGTGCGTGGGGGAAAATGCAGTCTTCAGCCGCCGGTCTCTGGGGACAGACCAGCGGCGCTAGTAGCGGCAGCGGGCTCCCCCCTCTGTGGCATACCCCGCGTGACCGCTGGACCAACAGGGAGTAAGAGCTGGAAGGGAACCAGCGTTCCTGGGGTTAATCGCTAGCCAGGGGAGGCAGCCTTCCCTGGTTTAGCGGCTCCTCCCCTCAGCCCAGCGCGCCTTCTCTCATGCGTGCTGGCGTCGCTGGGCTGTTATCTCTCGGCCACTCCTCCTCAGAGCTCTCTGGCGGCCATCTTCTCAGGGGCAACACAGATCTCCCAGGCGGTGCATGGTCCGGTCCCCCTGCGTACCTCTCCCCTGCAGACGGATTGTGTTCGCAGCGCTATAGCCCTCCCAGACACTGAATCTGGGAGGTTGATTGTAGCGAAAGGTGCAGTGAGTATAACTTCCTGCATGGTATGTGACTTTTGCTAGTGCTGCTGTCTGTGCTTTTTTTATTCTGTCAGCTTATACCTATCCCTTTCCTTCTCCTACGCAGGTGCGTGGGGGAGGGGTGTTCTCTCTGTGTACCTCACTTACAAAGATCTACGTATTTGTGAGGTCCGTCACATACAGTGGTGTGCTACACAGTACCATATTGTGGGCTGTTTGGGTTGCATACGTGGGAGTGCGTGGGTGTTTTACGCCTCACCTCTTTTTAGTGATACACTTTGATTGCAAAACTTATTGTGTCATGTCTGATGAGGAGAATGAGCGCTCCGTGGCTCCTGTGTTGTTTTCCTGCCGGCGCTGTTCGGCAGGGGTTGATGGGGTGGATTTGTCTCAGGACGGTCTGTGCGGGCGGTGCCAGCTGGTACCTGGTCCCTCTTACACAAGTGCTGGCGTCGATCGCGGACCGGCTTGCGGTCCCAACCTCGGTCCCTTCTAGGGCGTTGCCCCAGCCTACCATCCCGTTCCCCGGGGGTTACGCATCTGGTGCAGTCTCCTCCCGGGCCTCAGACTGTGGGTCCTTATGCGGGATTGCCTGTATACGTACTGTCTCCCACGGTGACGCAGCAGTCAGTAGTACCCTTTCAGGGGCACCCTCAAACGGTACCCCCTCCCTGGGTGGATGTCCTCTCCAGCTCTGTTCAGAGCCTGGCGGCCTAGCACAGTGATTTGCCCCCAAAGGCGTCCAAGCGACCCGTTCCGGCTTCACTGGCAGCGCAGTTCACGGACACGGATGTGTCTTCGGATGACGGAGAGATCCATGAGGATTCTGACTCGGATGCCGGGGCCCAGGAGGTGGAGGCTAAGTCCTCCATTAATGTGCCGGCTTTGGTTAGGGCGGTGCGGGCCATCCTTCATATAGAGGAGGATGCGCCGGCTCCCAGGCCGAAGTACCCTAATTTTAAAAAGGCCAAAGTAGCTTCCACGGTTTTTCCCGTCTGACCAGTTGACGGATCATATGGCGGGGGCCTGGCAGTTGCCCAGCAAGAGATTCCAACCGCAGAAACGGTTGGCTTCCAACTATCCTTTTCCTGAGGCTCATTGTAGGAAATGGGAAACTCCGCCTGCGGTGGATTCCCATGTCACCCGCTTAATTAAAAGCACTACGTTGCCTTTGCCGTCGATCTCCTCCCTGAAAGATCCCACGGACAGGAAAGTGGAGACTTGTTTCAAGTCTATCTACTCTCTCTCTGGGGCTGTGGCCCGTGCGTCCATGGCCATCTCTTGGGTGGCTAAGGCCATCGAGAGATGGGCCAACGCTTTAGAGGATACCTTTCCGGATGATGCTCCGGATATCCAGAGAGCGTTGATAGGACAAATGAGGGATGCGGCTTCCTACATTGGGGAAGCATCGTTGGATGCAAGCTTGCTGACCTCTAGGGTGTCGGCGGCAGCTGTGTCGGCGCGTCGGTCCTTGTGACTGCGGTCTTGGAGAGCTGACGCATACTCCAAAAAGGGCCTGGAGGCCTTACCTTTTAATGGAGAGTTGCTTTTTGGTCCACACTTGGACAAAATAGTGGATACTCTGGCAAAGTCTAAATCAGCCTTCCTCCCTTCGGCTTCTGCACCTACCAAGGTACGGAGCTCTGCGTTTCGGTCCTTTCGGGTTCAGGGCAAGGCCAAAGGTCAGTCCTTCCCGAGGCAGTCGGCGACCAAGACCGCTTCTAAGCCCAAGAAGCAGGCTCAGAGTGCCAGGCGCCCTTCTTCCAAGCAGGAGGATAAACCTTCTGCCTGATGGGACGGGCCTCCCTCTGGGACAATACCACCACAGATGCCTGGGTTCGAGCAGTGGTCTCCCAGGGGTACGCCCTGTCTTTTCGGCACAGACCGCCCCACCAGTTTTTCTGCAGGACAAGACCAAGGCTTTACAGATTCAGGAAGCTATAGAGTCCTTGCTGAACGCAGGGGTCATTGTTCCCGTTCCTCAATCACAACGAGGGACGGGGTACAATTCTTCTCTGTTTCTGGTGCAGAAACCCAATGGTTCTCATCGCCCTATCCTCAATTTGAAGTCGTTACGTTCCATCACTCTGGCGATGGAACCTGGGGATTACATGGTGTCCCTGGATATCCAGGACGCCTACCTCCATGTTCCGATAGCACCTTCGCACCAGCGGTATCTGAGGTTCGCTGTCCTTCAACACCACTATCAGTTCCGGGCGCTACCCTTTGGTCTCTCCACGGCACCGAGGGTGTTCACGAAGATTATGGCGGTCATGGCCGCACATCTTCGGAACCAGAATGTACGGCTGCTGCCGTATCTGGACGACCTCCTGTTGCTGGCGAGCTCCCCGGAGGTACTGCTTCAACATCTCCACCTGACGATCGCTTGCCTGCAAGCACACGGGTGGTTGATAAATTGGAAAAAGTCCTCCCTGATTCCATCTCAGCGGATGGTTCATTTGGGAGCCCTGCTGGATTCGCGTCAGCAAAGGATCTTCCTGACTCCAGAGAAGGTCGCCTCCCTACAGCTGCGGATACACAGTTGCCTGAGCCGTTGCCGCCTGTCGGTCCATTCGGCTATGAGAGTTCTGGGGTCCATGGTGTCGACATTCGACATGGTGGAATTTGCCCAGTTTCATTCCCGGCCCCTGCAGGGGCTGATTCTATCGGAATGGAACGGGTTACCTCACCGGATCCGCTCTCAGATGCTGGTGTTGTCCCCGGAGGTTCAGCAGTCTTTGGCTTGGTGGCTTCAGACAGCTCATCTGGTCGAGGGGCGCCCCTTTTGGATCCCGGACTGGGTCCTACTCACGACGGATGCCAGTCTCCGGGGTCGGGGGGCAGTGACCGGCTCATTGTCGCTTCAGGGTCGTTGGTCTGCAGAAGAAGCACTTCTCCCCATCAACATACTGGAACTGCGGGCAGTATACAGGGCCCTGCAGTCGTCCGGCCCCGTTCTTCATGGAAGGGCGGTTCAGGTGCAGTCCGACAATACCACCACGGTGGCATATATCAACCACCAAGGAGGAACTCGCAGTCGGGCAGCAATGTCGGAGGTGTCTCGCATCCTTGCTTGGGCGGAGTGCCACATTCCAGCGATCTCGGCGGTCTTCATCCCCGGAGTCCTCAATTGTGAGGAGGACTTCCTCAGCCGTCACGATGTGCATCCTGGGGAATGGTCGCTTCACCCAGAGGTGTTTCAGCTACTCGTGGACAGATGGGGGCTGCCGGAGCTGGACTTGATGGCCTCCCGTCACAATCACAAGTTGCCCGTTTACGGGTCAAGGACAAGAGACGCAGGCGCATGTCCGTTGGACGCGCTGTCGGTGAAATGGACGCTTCACCTGGCGTATCTGTTTCCTCCGATATCCCTACTTCCTCGGGTTCTGCGGAAATTCAAGCAGGACGGCGGCACGCTCGTGCTGGCGGCTCCGGCGTGGCCCAGATGTCCTTGGTACTCCGATCTGAGGAGCCTCTCCATCGATGCCCCGTACCTTCTTCCTCAGCGTCGGGACCTGTTGTCTCAAGGGCCCTGCCTTTACCCGGATCTGGGTCGGCTGTCTTTGACGGCGTGGCTCTTGAGACAGCCGTCTTGAGGTCTCAGGGTTTCTCCAGTTCGGTTATTGGTACCATGCTCAGGGCACACAAGCCTGCTTCCGCACGGATTTACCACAGGGTGTGGCGCACTTACTTTCAGTGGTGTGAGTCCAAAAACTATGATCCTCAGGTGTTCCGAGTTTATAGAATCTTACACCTTGCCTCTCTGAAGGTTCATGTGTCTGCTTTGTCCGTGTGGTTTCAACGACGGATTGCTACATTGCCAGATGTTCACACCTTTTTCCAAGGTGTTCTCAGAATCCAGCCTCCCTTCGTGCCTCCTGTGGCTCCTTGGCGGTAGTGCTACGGGTCTTGCAGGGTCCTCCTTTTGAGCCTCTTGAGTCAGTGGAACTCAAGTGGCTGAGGTTTAAGACCATTTTTTTCCTGGCGATTGCTTCTGCCAGGAGGGTGTCAGAATTGGAGGCGCTTTCCTGTCGCCCTCCTTTTCTGATTTTTCACCAGGACAGAGCGGTGCTCCGCACTCGTCCTGAGTTTTTGCCTAAAGTGGTCTCAAAGTTCCACATTAATCAGGAACTTGTTGTGCCAGCTTTTCAGTCACCTGATCTTTCAGCTGGTGAGGCTTCATTAGATGTAGTCCGGGCGCTTAGAATCTATGTGGACCGGACTGCTTTGGTTAGGAAGTCCGATTCACTGTTTGTCCTCTTTGGTTTTCACAAGAGGGGTTGGCCTGTCAACAAACAAACGTTAGCCTTTGGCTTTGTTCCGTTATTTGTGAGGCTTAGGCACAGGAGGGTTTACCTGTGCCTGCCTCTGTTAAGGCTCATTCCACTCGTTCTGTGGGTCCCTCTTGGGCTACTAGACGTGGCGCCTCTGCTGTTCAGCTGTGTAAGGCGGCCACTTGGTCTTCAATTCAGACGTTTTTGAGGTTCTATGCGTTCGACACCTTCGCCTCTCAGGATGCATCCTTCGGGCGCCGGGTACTCCTTCCAGCACAGGAGCGTCCCCGCCCTTAGTTGAACTGCTTTGGGACATCCCCAAGGTCAACCCTGTGGACCCCCTATGGATCCTGAAGTAGAAAACAAGAGACATGGTAAGAACTTACCTTTGTTCTCTGTTTCTACGAAGTCCATAGGGTCCACAGGTCGCCCGCCCTGACGCACCTGGCTTCATATGGGCTGTGTGACTGGTCACCGGTTTTCCGTCTCCCATTTCTGTGAGTATGGTTCCCGTCTTCCTTCTCTCTATTTAATCTCCTCCTCCGGCCTTAGCTGCTTACCAACTGAGGTGCTGTGGCTCGGGGGCGGGGTATAGAGGCGGACGGACCTAAGTGCATCCTGGGAGCAGCAAAGCTTTAACTGCGTGGTGCCCGTGGATCCAGATCCAGCTATACCCCAAGGTCAACCCTGTGGACCCTATGGACTTCGTAGAAACACAAAAGGTAAGTTCTTGTTATAGCCCCGGCCAAAACCCAGTACATAAATTGTATAAAATGAATGCTGCGGCTGCTCAACTTCTGAGAGTAATTACTATAGTCAGTTGAGGCACATTGTTAAGCTCTTGCTAGATCCTAGACTTATATGCACAGGTAAGGGAAGGGTGGGTCAGTGGTGAACCACGAACCGCATAGGTTCGTACCATCCATTGGTTAAAACTATGTAATCATATTAGTAGAAATGCATAATCCACATGCATGCAATCTAAGCCTAAATTAGGCTCCCTAGGAGGTGCACCCCAGAGCAAAAAGGAACAAGTAGAAGAAAGAGGAAAAAAGTACTCTCTCACGGGGGCACACTCCAAGACAGTTTTGGTTTTAACAAGGTTGTGAATGGAATTAAAATATAACTTTTATTACCATAAGTTAAAATAAATGATATTGAGACACTGTAACAATAGAGGACACTTATGATTCAGTTGGAGAAAGAATCTTCCAAAAAAATACTATTACTACAATAATGTTAATGAAATTGATTATACATTAATCAATAAATCATATCTAGGAGGACAAAATCAAAGACAACAAATAAAAAAAATACACAACTGTGTTAACAAACACAGTGCAAAACTCTTTGACAATGTAGCGCAAATGAGTGTAAGAAACATGATGCCATCAACAAAAAATGATTGTCTATATATAAATAAAAGCAAAGCAAACTCAATAATGGGATCCCCTGCTATCATAGCTATTGTTCATTCTAGCACCCTTCACCTGTCCGTGCAGTTCCTCTTTCCTGCCTGGGGTGTCACTATCTGCTCTGGTTCTTCTAGCACACTCAGCTGATGTAACAAACTGCTCTGATACATACCAGAGTGTGCTAGTAGCACCAGAGCAGAGAAAGAACTGCACGTGTTGCGACAGGTGCAGGGTGCTAGAATGGACACTAATAGCAGAATGATTATCACATGTCAAAACTGCACACTCAGATATATTATCCAACATATACAGCTATAATAACTGGTAGTATTCCAGGTAAACAAATATCGGATGTGCCTGTGCATTTACATGTACCGAGATCTACTGTCTCCTGTTTTGCCTAGGCATAGGACAAGAGATGAGAGAATCAGTAACACCAGCACAGTGAAAAATAGTAATAGAACAACATCTGCTCAGAGACAACCCTGGGATCCCACCCTGATGCGCTGGGCAGTGCAGGGTGACGTCAGAGGGGTGGTCCCGATGAGAGTGCCGTAGTAGCCACTATGTGATACTCGGCTTGTGGTAAGGGATCCTTTGAGTGCTCAATGGAACCCCTGATCGACAGGGTTAAGGCGCGTTTCGCCGTAGGATTGTGACACAAAAAGTGTTACCATGGCTCAGCCAGGAAGTAAAATGCGTGTCGAAGGTTACTTCCACTTGGTGGAGACCCAGCCAGACTTATTAGGTCCCTAGAATTAGATCAGAGATTCAGACATTTGTGACAATTCTATGAGCAGCAAGGTAGGCCACATGTGACTTTTACGAACATTTGCATAAACCATAAAATAATCTGCAGCTAGCGAAAAAAAAAAGTATTATATTTAAAAATAAATAACCACAACACGTATAATTTACTTTCATGATACTGCAGGTCTCATGTAGGTAAACAAGTCCTTACATGCACACAGAATTTACAGCACCAGTAATATAATTCAAGGCCATGGAATGTACTGACTTGTGTGTCTCCATCTGACATACACAGAACAGTGACATAATAATGTTGATATTCACGTGCGGCAGATTGTCAGCGGACTCCATGAAAGTTGTTGCAGCGCAGCTGCTGGCGAGGTCGACAAACTAGCCGCTGTGGGACTATAAATCGTAGCTTATTATGGGTTGGGTACGGGGATGCCGGCACTCAGGATCTCTGCGGTCAGAATCCTGACAGGATTAGGATACAGACATCTCTCATCCTAACCATAAAACCGCGTGCCAGCAGCCTAAACCTAACCCATCTCCTGGATAAAGAGCTGGTCTCTGAAAAACACCTCGAACATCAACTATTATTCAGGGCAAGTCATTGCAATCGGGAAATAGTCATAAATATATTGCAGCAAAGCAGCTCATTGGTTGGATATTTTGGAAAGTTGACCTGTTATTGTTGCCTATATTAGACCAATTAAAAAGCATCACCCAGAAGGCAGCGACTCGCCACTCCTAGCCAATTGGTTACCACAATTACCACAATGGTGCCTGGTTCTGGATCAGACAAACCTGCGGCTGTGTTTCTGTACGGCCATGGCAGGCTCCTTACTTCTTTATGCCAACGCGAGAATGCGCCTGTATACACCGAAGATCGGTGCGTCAGCCGTCATCATTAGTATCTGGGCCGCTCGCTATGAGTGAGCAAGGAAGCCTGCATATAAGCACACCACACTCCCACAAGACAGGAGAGTACCGCACGTTCGCCGTCCAGAAAGGCAGATTTCACTGAAATTATGGTGCGTCTAGCTTGTGTGCACTAGCACTCTCTGCCATTGTGCATTTGTCTGATCTGGCAAAATAGCTAATGCGCTGTGAAATTAGCAAGGTCTGGCCGTATTTACACTTGTGTCTAACTCAGAATCAGGCCCAATGAGAGCACGGAAACAAGAGCTGCTAGCAGAATGCCGCAGGGTCAGCACCTCTCCCGCGGCAGCAGGCTCAGCACCTCTCCCGCGGCAGCAGGCTCAGCACCTCTCCCGCGGCAGCAGGCTCAGCACCTCTCCCGCGGCAGCAGGCTCAGCACCTCTCCCGCGGCAGCAGGCTCAGCACCTCTCCCGCGGCAGCAGGCTCAGCACCTCTCCCGCAGCCGCAGCGTAAGGACGGGGAGAGGGGATTCTTAAAAACCACTGTTAGCTTTAAATACTGTGAAGTACATAATGTTCCTCAAATGTCTTTGTGAAATAAGTGAATGCAAGGTGATTATCAAATAAGCGTGGGTATAATCTCTCAGTAAGACCCTGACCCTTTAATGTCAAGCTTCAACAAGCAGCGCCAGTTACCCTAAATAACTCTTACTATGCCCTCTGCAAATTATACTTGTAAACCAACCTTACATGTGGCAGAGGTTCCCCTTTCCTAACAGTTCCTTCCCTTACTCTGGTCCACAGAATTCCCCTACCAGTACCTTTAGCTACTATGGGCCACAGGATACCCCTACCGGTCCTTTTCTCCACTCTGGGTCACAGGATACTCTGCTTAACAGTTCATTCTCTTAACTCTGGTCCACAGAATCCCCCTACCGGTTTCTTTAGCTACCCTGGGTCACAGTACACCCCCCATATCTGTTCCTCCCTTTACTTTGGTCGACAGGACACCCCAGTGTTTGCACTTTTGGAGGGTTTTTTTCCCCATTTTCCTAGCTTGCTGACGTGTTTTCACTTTTGGATCCCCCCCCCCCCCCCCGTTTTTTTTGGAATGTTAAAGTTTCCTGTTACTGCCTTTGGTTTTTTTCCTGGTCAGATGGAATTACCTTTTCACGTTTTAATTTTATTTTTTGTTTTTACTGTAGTTTTGTCAGCTCTCCTGTTATTTACCACAGAATTTTAAGAAAAAAAAATATGCCAGGGAATTTACAGGACAAAGACTGGTAGAGACAGGGAAATCTGTACATTGAAAGTGGAAAAACTGCCCATACCAGTTCCTTGCACTAGTCTGGACCACAGAATACCCCCATCATCTGTTCCTTCCCTTACTTTGGTCCACAATATACCCCTATCGGTTCCTTCCCCTATTCTGGGTCACAGGATACCCCTACCAGTTCCTTCACTTGGGCTGGGCTACAGAAAAACCCTATTGGTTCCTTCCGCTATTCTGGGCCACAGGAAACCCCTATAGGTTCCTTCCACTATTCTGGGCCACAGAATACCCCATACTGGTTCCTTCCACTATACTGGGCCACAGGATACCCCTATTGGTTCCTTTCCGCTATTCTGGGCCACAGGAAACCCCTATAGGTTCCTTCCACTATTCAGGGCCACAGAATACCCCATACAGGTTCCTTCCACTATTCTGGGCCACAGGATACCCCTATCGGTCCCTTCCACTATTCTGGGCTGCAGGATACCCCTACTGGTTCTTTCCACTATTCTGGGCCACAGAATACCGCTACTGGTTCCTTCCACTATTCTGGGCCACAGAATACCCCTATCGGTTCCTTCCACTATTCTGGGCCACAGGATACCTCTATCGGTTCCAACGGCTATTCTGGGCCACAGGATACCCCTATCGGTTCCTACGGCTATTCTGGGCCACAGGATACCCCTATCGGTTCCTACGACTATTCTGGGCCACAGGATACCCCTATCAGTTCTTTCCACTATTCTGGGCCACAGGATACCCCTATCAGTTCCTTCCACTATTCTGGGCCGCAGGATACCCCTTCTGGTTCCTTCCACTATTCTGGGCCACAGGATACCCCTATCAGTTCCTAAGGCTATTCTGGGCCACAGGATACCCCTATCGGTTCCTTCCACTATTCTGGGCCACAGAATACCCCTATCAGTTCTTTCCACTATTCTGGGCCACAGAATACCCCTATCAGTTCCTTCCACTATTCTGGGCCACAGGATACCCCTATCAGTTCTTTCCACTATTCTGGGCCACAGGATACCCCTATCAGTTCTTTCCACTATTCTGGGCCACAGAATACCCCTATCAGTTCCTTCCACTATTCTGGGCCACAGGATACCCCTATCAGTTCTTTCCACTATTCTGGGCCACAGGATACCCCTATCGGTTCCTTCCACTATTCTGGGCCACAGAATACCCCTATCAGTTCTTTCCACTATTCTGGGCCACAGGATACCCCTACTCAGCACCCAGGATTACCCCCTATCTGTTATTTCCTTACTTTGATGAACAGTTAGTACTGGGTTGAACCAGTGGGTTCTTTCCCTACTCTGTGTCACAAGATACCCCTATCTGTTCCTTTCCTAGATTGGACACACAGGAGACCCTCCTACCGGTACCATCCCGATCTCTGAGCCACTGGATACCTGGGTTACAGGCTGCCACCTCCTACACAAGTTCCTTCCCTCCTGTGGGCAACAGGATTCCCACCCTACTCGTGCCTCTCCCCCCATTACCTCAGCCTCGGTGCAGCCTGACAGGACAGCCCCGCTCCGCCCCCCACCCAGCAGCCCTGTCACTGGGTCATTTCGGATACGAGAGGGTTAAACGTCACCCAAAGCTGGACGTGAAGCCGGAGCTTACACCCGCTAGCCTGCCCCGCTTCTCACCCGCAGCTCCTCGGGATCCGCCATTTTCTCCCGGCACCATCCTGAGGTAGCCGGGCAGCAGCGGCAGCGGCGAGTCACGTGATCTGGCCGGGATCGGGTCGTGGTGGTGAGGGATGGGGGGGGGGGGGGGGCGGGGCGCCCCGTGCACGCGCACAGTCTCTCCTGCACGAGCACATTATTATTCCCGCGCCCATCCCCCCCAACCACACACACACTTGTCAGTCGTCACAATCGTGTGAGCATCGGCCGATCCGGTCAGATCGCTGTCTTATGACCGATATGGGGGCGGGGGCTAGCTGCTCAGTGGTGACTGCTGAGGGGGTGGTTGTCAGGGTCAGACATGAGGTTACCCCAATCAGGGCAGGAGTCTATATGACCTGCATGCGATATAACCTCTGGCCAGAATTCATGGGGCTGATCGGATCCTGCCACCCAACATGAATAAAATAAAATAAAAAACTAATAAGGATAAAATCAGTCCAAGGTTCAGGGGCCTATTTATCAAAAATCGCTTTTGCAACGCGATCTGGGCGTGATATTAGCCGACATCCAGAAGTCCCTCTCTGGGAGGGTGCAGCCAGGTCAGCAAAGCGTGGGGCGGTTTGGAGGACGACGACTTGGTGTGGCACTGGGGGAGTGGGAGGCGCGTTCTTATCATCGGGCCCATGCTCCTCGTTATACAATGCCGAGATTACCATTATTTGACGTTCCGGACTTCACTCTGTAAAGTGGGCTGCCAAGGACAAAGAGATGGCGGGCTCGGAGAGACTTGCCCACTCTTCCGGGCACCACCTGATTTTTGGGAGAGTAGGCAAGAATGATTAGCGCCCATGATCACATTGCACGATACAGTCGGGCAAACGCAGGATTTTCAGGGGGGGGGGTGTTATATATATATATATATACACACTATATAGACAAAATTGATTGAACACTGGCAGCAAATAGATCAGCGAGATGTTATTGCCGTCAGTACTTTGTAGGTCCACCACATGCAGTGATTACTGCAGACGCTCTTCTTGGCAAACTGTCCACAAGTTCCTGGACAGCAGCAAGGGGTATGTTCTGCCATTCTGCCTTAACTACTGTACAGTGCCCAACTGTGACACTGAAGAAGGTTGAGTCGGCCTAGAATGCACCCATCGCTCCAAAATCGTCCCAGAGGTTCTCAATGGAGTTAAGATCTGGGCTCAGAGCTGAGCCGGTCCATCCGGGTTAACGAATTTTCTGTATACCAGTCCAGCGTCACCCTGGAAACATGACAGGTGGCATTGATGTCCTGATAAAAACATGTTGTTTCCGTAGAACTGCAAGTGCTTGGGCCTCCCTACCAAGTGCATGGGCCTCCTTACCAAGTGCATGGGCCTCCCTACCAAGTGCATGGGCCTCCCTACCAAGTGCATGGGCCTCCTTACCAAGTGCATGGGCCTCCCTACCAAGTGCATGGGCCTCCCTACCAAGTGCATGGGCCTCCTTACCAAGTGTTCTTGTCAAAACTGCCACATTATTGGCCATTTAGAACTCGTGTGCAATGGTATGCATGGGGGCGTCCAATCACTTTTGTCTACATATATATATATATATATATATATATATATATATATTAGAGATGTGCGGGTTCGGATTTACTCGGTTCTTATCGCCATTTTACCGCAAGTTCGTATTTGTTCGGATTTATTTTATTGGCTATCCAAAACACGTGATAGCCGATAGCCAATAAAATGCCGTTTTGAGATCCGAGTAAATCCGAACCCGCTCATCTCTAAATATACAACAGTATACACACACTGACCATGCATGCACGCCGGCTATTGCTGGGGAGGGAGGAAATCTCTCCCAATAAATGTTGTGAAGTGTAGCCTATAGCAGCACAAGTTAGCTTTATTAGCCTCTGGCTGGTTGTTATTGGACAATATATACCTTTACTAAAATCACATTTGAGAGACATGATCAACCTGGTTTATGCCTAGACTGTCTCTTTATTCTCTGGATCTGAATCAAGTGCTGGACTTTATCAACATATTCACGGCATATACTCGTACATTCAATTAATCAGTGGATAGTTATTTTGTATCTGTACGGGACACTGTGCAATTTGAGTCACCACTGTATACCTACTTACTATCGTTTTTCACTGCCTATAAAGATTTTTATGCAGGCATCTATAATATAGAACCGAGATCCATTGTGGTGTGTTTATTAGAACCAGGTTGCAATAACAGGTGTACTGTTTGTGCTCAGACTAATTGGCTGCTATATAGGAGCATAAACCTACTTGATATCTAGTACTGTAATACAAACTACCTGTTTTTAATACATTTATGTATTCTATGTGTATATGTATGTTGTTTTGACAGGGACACACCAGCACAGTATTTTTTTGTTTTCTGTGTATTTTTGAGGTTGGCATACCTCTTTTTATACTGCTGCAGGGTGCCTCTGATACCCCTGGGTTTTTGCTGGGTCTACCCGGGTCGCAGCTCAGTGTAAAAGGGTCCCTGAAAAATAACCTGGGTCAAGTGACCCTGCAATCCAGCCCAGGTAGCTACCAGGGTTGGACCCAGGTAATGGTGCAGTGTAAACTGTGCAACCTGGGTTATCTGACCTGGATCATGCCTAAAATGAGCGGATTGGTGGTTGTGGAGCAGTCACCTCCCACTTTTTATGACCTCACAGGTTTAGCAGGGCAGACCTGAGTTCAGTGTGAACAGGGCTGACCTGGGAGTAACCCAGATCAAAGGTGCAGTGTAAATGGGTCTGACCTGGGTCTGACCAGGGTTGGAACCATGTCCAAAAACCCAGGTCGGACCTGGGTTTTTGGTGGAAAAGAGGTATAACCTAACAGATTCACACGGGTCCAGTATGTACATATCCTTTTTTGCTATAGCAGCACAATGCCATGTGTAGATGGCGTTAGCTGCGGGGGCCAAACTCATCTCGGTAAATCTGACAGCGTATCCCCCTAGAAACCTATGAGGGCTGCGTCTGCTGTCGGAAATTAAGGGACCGCTGCAGAAATCTCTAACATGTAAAGATCTGTATAAGATGGCGTTGTATTCAGTGTTATAGTGGTTAAGACATATGGGGGGGGGGGGATACTGTAGTTATGAAGGGTTACAGGGTTGCCTCTGGCAATGATCTTGTTAATATTGACTATCTGCACATTACAGTTACACTATGTCGGCCTCTTAGGCTACATACATGCTATACGATATATCGCCCCAACATGGATTGCAGGGCCGGATTAACGGGGGGCGACAGGGGCGATCGACCCTGGGCCCCCACATGTTAAGGGCCCCCACACCTACTTGTGCTAAAGTGGACCGGAGGAGACGGAACCAGTTCTGCCTCCTCCGGCCAACCTAACCCCGGCGCCGCAGGGAGGCTTAATTTGCCAGACGCCCGCTGGTTACTTGTAACCAGCGGGCGCCCTGCTCCCTCCCCGCAGCGGTAGACGGAGTTGGAGGACGGAGCTCACTCCTGAGCTCCGACTTCCGGCTCACGCAGTGCACTATGGGAGAGACGTCATGATGTCTCTCCCATAGTGCAGAGGAGCAGCTGAGCGGATTGCAGCGGATGTGGGGCGTAGCTTAAGGTAAGTATAAGCTTTATATATATATATTTTTAGTGCAAGCGGCTTACTGGGGGCATTACTTGGGGGGGGCATTACTACTGGGGCATTATTCGTGGGGGAGGCATTACTCGGGGGGAGGCATTACTACTGGGGCATTACTCTTTGAGGGAGAGGCATAACTAATGGGTGCATTACTGCGGGGGGCATTATTACTGGGGAGGGGCATTACTCGGGGGGGGGGGACATTACTACTGGGGCATTATTCGTGGGGGGAGGCATTACTACAGGGGGCATTACTCGGGGGGAGGCATTACTACTGGGGCATTACTCTTTGAGGGGGAGGCATTACTAATGGGTGCATTACTGCAGGGGCATTATTACTGGGGAGGGGGCATTACTCGGAGGGGGAGGCATTACTACTGGGGGCATTAAGCAGGGGGCATTACTATTGGGGGCTCTACTACAGAGGGAGCATTAGTATTGGGGGCACTATTAGAGGGGCATTACTACTGGCTCTACTACAGGGGGCATAACTACTGGGGGCATTACTATTGGGGTATTACTACTGGGGGATTTATACAGGAGGCATTACTATTGGGCACATGCAGGGGGCATTACTATTTGGGGAACAACTACAGGGATATTACTACTGGGGGTATTTATACAGGGGGCACTACTAATGGGAGCATTGCATAGGGGGCACTGCATAAGGGGCACTACTACTGTGTACACTGCATACGGAGCACTACCACTGTGGGCACTGACACTACTGGGGGCTCTGCATAAGGTCCGCATTGCGCATACCCCCATTTTGTCACATTTAGTAGGGGCCCCCACATGTTTGTTGCCCAGGGGCCCCCACAGACCTGAATCCGGCCCTGATGGATTGGAACTAGTGTTCATTATAGCACCCTGCACCTGTCACAACCCATGCAGTTCCTCCTTCCTGCCTGGGGTGTCACTCTCTGCTCTGATACCTCTAGGCACACTCAGCTGCAATACATTTACATTTAACCCTATAGATTGAAATCATTATAATCAGTATACTTCATAAAACTTAGAAAGTCCTCACTTGTACCCTTCCGTATAATTAAAATGTAATCTATAGACATTTTATATTTTTAATTTTATTCTGAAACTATAACTTATTATTATAATTAAAATTCCTGCTCCAAATACTTTTAAAATTAGCGAAACAGGACGAAAATAACTTCCCCATAGCGGACTCACAACTGCATGTTAAAAAAATGTCTGAAAAATGTAAATTAAATATATTTGAGAATAAATAATGTAAGATCACAAATAAAATCTCGATGTTCTGCACTTAGAGACAATTTGGATTGATTATGGGAGGTAATGTGTGGCTATATGGGAGGTTTTGATATCAATGCCCACGATAATTGGGCTTGTAGATGTATTAGGAGAACGTGAAAAACATATAAATAAAGTTAGCAGATAACAGATCTTCCATAACAAATGTATTAGTGGGATATTTTCAGATCAGTAAAAAGATAGGGATGGCAATTGACAAATTAATGTTTAGCAACCATTATTGCTTTGCCAATGATGGTCATTGCTACAATGAGAGTATACATACCCGTTGTAGTAAGGAGTATAGCTCTGCCCTTGATATGGCCCACAAAGCCCCACCCTTTTTCCTGATTGGCCATCGATGCCGAATGCAGCCTCCTACAGTGTTACAGCCTACGGCACTGATCAATGGTTCCCATGACAGATGTCTATTATTGTTGATCCATATCGGGACCCTTGGGTCAAGCTGAAGCTGGCGTGAAGCTGTAACTGGATGCTTTAACACTTCGGCTCATCTAAGACACACCAGGATCGGAGAAGCACTGGCAACAGGGTAGGTCGCTAGACCAGGAACTGGACCGGAGTATGGAACTGGAATCCAAAGTGACACAACCTGGAACCCATCATGGAGAGCTCAACCCCATAACCTAATCCTAGGAACTTGGAGCTGCAACCCATTACTTGGAACTCAGGAACATACGGCCAATGGAGACTCAGAACCGCCACAAGCTAAACATGTATCCAAGACTCAAGACTCTGAGCTGAAACCAGGAATGAGGAACTCAGGGCTGTACACTGAATACAGGAGCACAGACCTGAAACCAGCACACTGATCTTCAATTGGAACCTGAAACTCTGCAATAGCCCCAGATACCCAGAACTAGAGACCAGACACCTGCAACCGATATTATGCTAGACCTGGATACTTGTGGTACGTGGCAGAGAGGCAGGTGTTTGCAGAAAGCTGAATATGGCTGAGAACAGGTGCAGATGGTAATGCAGAGCAGTTTTCGGCGATCAGGCACTGATGGTAATGCAGACCCTTGCAGAGTCACCGCTGGAAGACAGGCACTGAGGGGCAGAGCTGTAACTAGACTTTTTGGTGCCCTGTGCCAGAAACAGCATTGGCGCCCCCCTCATTTTTCAAAGGGACATAATGCACCCATAAAAAGGCCATAGCCTCATGGGGAAGGGCCAGGGAAGAGATAGGAGAGGCCAGGAAATGCTGGGGATGAAATAAGAGGAAGCTACAAGCAAGAATGATAATAAATAGAAATTTGACAGGCCCAAACAGCGCCCCCTGACCTGTGGTGCCCTGTGCGATGAAACCGGCCGCACTACCCTAACTACGGCCCTGCTGAGGGGTATATTTACTAAAGTATGGGTTTATAGAAGTGGAGGTGTTGACCATAACAACTAATCAGACTCTACTTATCATTTATCTAGCACCTTCTAGAAGATAATATATATAACCTGATTGGTTGCTATGGGCAACACCTCCACTTCTATAAACCAACACTTTAGTAAATATACCCCTAAGTGTAACAGAGCACTTGCAGGAGATCAGGCACTTAGTGTAACAGAGCGGAGTCTAGAGCTCATTACTCCCAATCCGAGTTGTCATTCTATTTACGATCAGATCATTCTACCTACTCTGTCTTACTCGCATCAACATTGTTTAGATTCACCTATTACATTGGAAGAAGTGGAATACACTATTAAGTCCTTCCCCAATAATAAGGCCCATGGTGCAGATGGCCTTCCTATTGAATTATATAAACCCATTTGGGTTTTTTCGTTCCCAAGCTGCTGGAAATATTTGAGGCCCGGTTGGAATTTGGCTCTCTCCCTCCCTCCATGGCGGAGGCCATGATTGTATTGATCCCGAAGCCGGGCAAAGACCCACTTTACCCTGACTCATATCGCCCCATCTCACTACTATCCATTAATATCAAAAGTCTGGCAAAAATTCTCGCTCTCCGACTTAATAAAGTTTTGCTTGAAATTGTCCATCCCGATCAAATGGGATTTTTTGCCGGGGAGATTCACTGCCATTAGCCTAAGAAGGTTATTTACCTACTTACAAGTGGCTGGTGAAGAGATGGATGATGCGGTGGTTACATCCTTGGAAGCTGCGCGTGCGTTTGAGACAGTGGAGTGGCCTTTTCTTTGGGAGGTGCTTTATAGATTTGGGGTAGGACCAAAATTTATAGTATGGATCAAACTCCTTTACTCCTGCTGGCTGCCAGGGTTAGTGTTAGTGGCTTTGTTTCTGAGACATTCCTAATGGGAAGGGGGACTAGTCAGGGTTGCCCGTTATCCCCTTTACTATTTGCCCTTGCTATAGAACCATTGGCTTGTGCAGTCAGAGCCTCCTCAGGGATATCTGGTCTTAGCATTGTGGGTAAAGAGGAAAATATTGGATTATACGCAGGGACATCTTTAGAGAGGAGGGGACCCGTGTGCATTCCCCATCACAAGCCCCCTCCTCTCACCCCAGCAGCCGACTGAGGCGGCTGGCCAGCCACCGCAGAATCAGCAGACTGTGGGCACTAAATTGTGCCCAGAGTCTACTGCGCATGCACAGATCACCAGGGAAATGGAGCAGCCACCATTTTCCAGGCGATTTCCTCACAGCGCATGTGCAAAATGCCGGAAAAATGTACCGGGCAGCCATTTTCTGGCATTTTGCTCAGCGCTGTGAGACCCGACTTGGGACCTCGGAGAGGTGTGTGGTACGGGCACCCCCTGGACCCGGAGGCTCGTGTGTGTGGTACGGGCACACCCTGCACCCATTATAGATACGCACATGATTATACGCTGATGACATGATTTTGTTTTCAACACGTATGAGGAATTTGCCTGCTCTCCTTAAGTTAGTAGAGGGTTATGGACTATACAGACAATCATATAAATTGGGATAAGTCTCTTGTTTTCCCTCTTCTTCCTACCACTTCCCAGCCTCCTGCATACGATCTCCCTCTCAGGTGGTGTACTCAGTTTAAATATCCTGGTATACAGATCTTTCATTCCCCGGACGATTTTATACCTTTAAATCTTACCCCTCAAATTGCCTATTTAAAAACTAAGGGCTTGATTCAACAACCGATTGCAACTGCGAATGCAATAGCGATTACGCACGCAGTCTCATTGCGATAGTATGCTAATACATTGCGATCGCTATGCCACCGCTGCACTACACAAGGACGCCCACTTTACCTTGCACTCATCCGTAATGTTAGCAAGACTGCGAAAACATCGGTACAATCGAGTACCATCGCAGCCTCACGCACACTTGCACAATCCCTGACCTTACTCAGGAATTGCTAACTTCCACGCACGCTATGAGTACTCAAGCAGCGTAAGGCATCGCAGTGGATTATTTATGCACGCCCCTGCAATGGCGGTCACACGCACTGGCATGTCTGCGTTTCCCCAACCACCTCCCCTGTCACCACCCACAAACGGCATTTCCTGTCAATCACTCTGCGATGGGTTTGCGCGGTCACTGCGATCGAAGTGGTCGGTTCGCGTACGCGCACCGCGATGCATGCGCAGCAATCGGCCAATTGCGTGCGTATTAGCAACTACGATCCTTGCTGAATCAGGCCCTAAGTCCCAAATTTATCGGATGCTTCCTTTTTCAGTTACTGGCTGTGTTATATACTACAAAATTCTCCTGTGTATATCCCCCTATCCCAATTTACGATAATTTCCAGCTGCATTACCTCTTTTATTTGGGGGAATAGGAGACTGCGTATAGCCTACAAGACTCTTTGTCGGCCTCGTGAGGAGGGTGGTCTGGCCTTACCATATTTGCACCTTTATTATGTTGCTGCTCAGCTAACACAGTAGAAAGAGGGAGACCTCCCTCTGGCTCGCCTTGAGAAGGTAGGTTTGCATTTTAACCCTTTACAGTTTCCTGGCTCGGACTTCTCTTTCTCGTTGTCTACCTTTGTTGCAAAAGGCTCGTCACATCTGGCTAGCTGAGGGAAAAAGTTTGGAGGATCCTGTAATTTATTTGGGTTCTCCGATCTGGAATAATTTAGCCTCTCCAGAGAACCGTAGGTTTAAGGATGGCTCATGGTCAGGGGCGGATCTATAATGGGCCCCGCACCGCACACCCTGCACCCATATTATTAATTACCTCTCCGGAGTCCCATGTCACTGCGGGTGTCCGGCACTGTAAAAACGACTGGAAAATGGCCACCGTGGCCATTTTCCAGTCATTTGCGCATGCGCAGTACAGGGAAAATGGCCACCGCGGTGATCAGCGCATACTCTATAGACTCTGGGTGCACTCTAGTGCCCAGAGTCTATAACTCCGGCGCTGGCCGTGCACAAAGAGGAGGTGGCCCATGTCGGAGACTGTACACGGGCCCCCTCCTCTCTAGAAACGCCCCTGCTCAAGGTGGCGTTCGTATGAAGTGGCTGCCATCGGTCAATTGTATCAAGATAAAGTTCTCCATATTCATATGCATATTTGACCTCCACTTATGGTCTTCCAGCACATTTCTTTTATAGATATCGCCAGCTCCGGCATGCCCACTGTGCACAGTGGAGGGAAAAAGTTTCTGTCCTTTCTTTTTTTTAAATTGCGTAAATTTTTTATTATATTTTCAAATATAAAAAGATAAAACAATTACAAACATCCTATCCATTAATAGTACAACCATACTTGCATTATATCGTACTGATATAAATCGGTCCCACACATAAACCGTAGCATATTATAGAGTATCTACATATAAATACAGGACAATACATACATAACTACAATATATCCACTTAGCAAATAAAACAAAAAAAACATTAATATAAAACTAAACACACATAAAATAAAGTAAAATTAATAGTGATGAGATTTACTACAGAATCTTAACGAAAACACTTTATGACTTAATGAAACCCAGCATGAAACATGTTCCATCTAAGAACTTTGGGGTACATCATACAATCTGGATTGAAGCCACCTGTTCCAGATCTGTCTTACATGAAATATACATATATTCTTCATGTGACACAGTAGAATTAACGAGCGACTTCCACGACATAAAATCAGGTCCTAAAGATGCCAGCAATGATCTAGCTATAATAACCTTTGCCTAAGTGCAAAGATTGTTAACATTGGGGCCCATTTATCAATGATCGCTTTTGCAAAGCTATCAGGGCATGCCAGTAACGTCCCTGATCGATTTGCAAAAAGCGATCTCTTCGGCCGGATGTTTCCAGGACGTGCAGGGACAAGGGCTTCGAAAGGAGCCCGTCTCTGTGATGTCTCCGGAGAGCAGCCAGCCACTGCAGGGGGTGGTGCGCATGCGCAGTCCCGTGGACTGCACATGCACAGCCGCCATAGCCTTGAAGGGTTCCGGCGGATCCCCCCGCCAGCTAATAGTGCGCGGTGTAGCCCATAGGCTACAGCGGCTAACGCCACCTTCAGATGGCCTTAGCTGCTGGGACCAGTATCTGAAATGCATTGCATTCCGGATATTGGTACATTTGGCAGCATCGCTTCCACCATAGAAACCTAAGAGGGAGATGGCTGCCAGCAGGGATCACAGCAGGTATCGGTCCTTCCTTCATACATAAGGGGGACATAGTATTTGAGGTAAACCCCCGAAAACTAGTGTTTTCGGGGACTTTTATCTCAAATACACTTTGATAAATGGGCCCCAATGAGCTGTACATTTATCAAGAACATCAGGAGGCAATATTCCAAGGACACATACACTGGGCTTTAATATAGAAATAGGGACACCCATACCAGCTATAACCTGGATAACTCTACTCCAGAATGTACCCACCAGAGAACATTCCCACACAAAATGCCAGAAAGTACCTCTAGAGATCGCACATTTTGTACAGATATCAGTTGCCCTCCCAGCAAATTTCATAAGCCTAACAGGTGTGAGATAAGTCCTATGGAAAATAAACAATTGTATTTGTTGGAACCTAATTGATGCAGTAGCACACTTGGGAGATTCCATAGCAAGGTTCCAGGATTCATCACTCATAGGGCCTACACCAGCCACCCATCGCTCCAGAAGACCGGGGAGATCAGAACAATGATGAGCGGACAAAAGAAAAGACTATAAACTAGATATGGTTCTACGTGAACCCAAAGACATCAATAACTTTTTGACAGGAAAATCTATTATGATCGGGGGGAGAATCAGAAAATTAGGTAGACAATGCATGGCGTAGCTGAAGATATCGGTAGAAATAAGAGGCTGGTAAATGAAATTCATTACTCAACTGAGAGAAAGCCTTACGAATACCAGTGTCATATAACTGTCCAATTGAAACCAAACATCGAGAACCCCACACTCTATCTGTAAAAATGAGAATTCAGTTAACAATTTGGAATTCCACAGTGGAGTGTCTGGGTCTAAGCTCTCCTAATTAACCAGTTTAGTAATCAGTCTCCAGATTTTAATTGCCTAACAAAACAAGGGAGGGTCTCTATTATAGCATCCCTCTGCAAGCAGTGACTGGCAACGCCTGGGAGACCAGCATGCAGACTAAGGGCCTGATTCAGACCCGTTCGCTAGATGCGGCCGCTCGCTCCCAATGTATGCAAATTCGGCTAAGTGACGGCAAGGCAGGCGATCGCACGGCAAGGCATAAGCACGCCCACTATGTTTTGGCGTGTGATCACTTTGTGTAGGCAGATGCCCACCAGCCATTTATAAGACGCCCACTTGGGCACGTCATCTCCTGGAAGTGCATGATGTACATCGAGCACCATCGGATGCGATCGCAGCGCTTGAGGTTGACCATACCCTATCACAAGCACTGCGAGCACTTCAGTGTATTATTTCAACCAAGCGACGTGTACTATGACGCTGGATGTTAATTATGCACGCCTCTGAGATGGTGTTAAGATTCTCAGGCATGCCTGCGTTCTCTCCTCCACTCCCCCGTTTCCAGTGGCCTGCCCGTTACCACCCACAAACTGCTTGACCTGTCACTCATTCAGCTGGGCTGTCTATGCTGGGCGAGCGAGTGCTTCCCCATTGCTCGTAATAGTTTGCGCACGTGCAATATGATGCATGCGCACATTGCACATTATCGCTCGCTCCGAGCGATCGCTTGCTAGCGAACGGGTCTGAATCAGGCCCTAAATCACTCACTGAGTAACCATAAACGCAAAGGCACCAACTGGGATGCAAAGTAGTATAGTCTAAAATGAGGAAGGGCAAGAGCCCCTGTATACCTGGATCTAGAGAGAGTATTTAGTTGAATCCTAGGACGTCTATTCATCCAGACCAGAGAGGAGACCATACTATTCAATTTCCCCCGGCGGGGGTGCTGGCATCGGCAAGTTCATACACACTTGCCAATGCCGGGAACGATGGCTTTGGCCATGCTGCATTCTTAAGCATGGCCCCGCTGACGATACCGCCCGTTGGACCTGCACACAGGTCCGACGGACGATGTCATTGACGACACGCGGGAGCTCGTATCGTCAGTGACATAGCCAGTACACAGTGGCCAATGTTCCGGATCAGATGACATCTCGTCTAGTGTGTATACGGTTTTATTCCATACTCTTCCTAGACAGAGGTCTATTTCATTAGTGTATTCCTCTCTTTTACCATATAGCAGTGTGGAGGTTTTGTGCAGCCTCAGATCTCATTGGGACCTAAATGTGGGTGTTTTATCTGATGATGATGACTGGAAAGCTCTTCTAGGTTCTCCTCGAGATGCCATGGCGTATGCCAGGTTTCAGCAGATCCAATTATATATTCTGCATTTGTTGGGTCTTCTACGGACTCATGCCTTAAATATGGTACCTCCTCTTCTGGTTTCTAGCGGGAGGCAATCGGGAAGCCGACTGCCTAAATACCGGCAGCCGGCTTCCCGACTGTCTTATCCCGGCAAG
Source organism: Taudactylus pleione (assembly GCA_031769625.1). Taxonomy (NCBI): domain Eukaryota; kingdom Metazoa; phylum Chordata; class Amphibia; order Anura; family Myobatrachidae; genus Taudactylus; species Taudactylus pleione. The sequence continues at coordinate 11,769,806 of JAUIMM010000188.1, forward strand.
GGTGAAATGCCGGGCGTCTAGATGTGGACGCCCGCATTTCCCCGACGCCGGGAGACCGGCACCTGGCATCACGATCGTAGTGATGCCGGGCGCCGCGAGCGGACAGCCACGGTGGGGGAGGGTTAGGTTTAGGGCTCCCAGGGGGGACTTAGGGTTAGGCACCCCCCGGGAGGGTTAGGCTAGGGGGAGGGAGGGTTAGGCACCCCCGGGGGGGACTTAGGGTTAGGCACCCCCCCGGGGGACTTAGGTGTAGGCAGCGGGGAAGGGGGTGGTTAGGCACTTAGTGGGGGGATTAGGGTTTGGCACTTGGGGGGGAAGTTAGGGTTAGGCACCCCTAAGGAGGGTTAGGGGGGTTAGGTTAGTGGATACTTACCTATCCACGATCGGGATTTCCAGCGCTGTCGGGCTTCCGCTGCGTCGCACTCTGCTTCTGTCGGGCTGCCGCTGACGGGAATCGAACCGCCGGCCATGCGGCCGACGGTATTTCATACCAATTCCTTTCTAGCATCTTCTTTAGTCATGTTCTTGTGTGGCTCTCTGTCATTTACTATTTTGCCCACCCAGGGCAGGTCTGTCCGTCTTGTGAGTTGCCTCAGACTCCCTGTAGCTGCCCTAACTGGCACCCTTCAGCCACGTGCTGCTGCTTCCAGTGGCTTCCCAGTCAGACCTGCTCACTATTCCATAGCTCACTACTCCTCTCTTCCTTTCATGGGCTTTCTCCTGTCTCTTAGCGTGCCCGTCTCTGCAATCCTCTAGAGCATCCAGTGGTGCCCATGTCTCCAATAGCGGCAGCTGCATTGGGACAAAGGTTAAGTGATACCCCACAACTACGGGGTATTACATACTTTAACTGATTGGGTGCTATGGGCACCTTTTCCACTTCTCCACCTCTCTTTAACAAAGCTAGATCTTTAATGCACACCTCTACAAAATCCTGACTTATTTTCTATGTTGATGGTTCTTTAAAAATAACACTAGTGCCCTGTACTGTATCTGGTTATTATGTTTGTTCCTAGCACACTTAAGTTAGATTGATTACGTTCTGTCTACTCAGCGCAGGAGGCAAAGCTTAAAACCCCGACGGGTGTGTGTTTTCATTATTGTATCCAATAACTACAGATATGCCGATGGTGTTCTTCATGACTATGGACATCAAGGCTATTTCACATTTAGAGGCTAAAAAATGCAGGTTCTTTCATTTGAAAATGATAGGCCTTTTCCTGGGACAGGAATTTCCAGAAATGAATATGGGTCTGACCCAGAAAAATTACCATTAGTAATTATGGAATAGGGCAGAGGCAAACTACCTGTAATGCATCCAAAGCAGGGCCAAGGGCCCAATGGGTATGGGGAAACAGCACATAGCAATCTATTTTACTTACTGACAACCACAAGTGCCAGGTATGGGGAGGTTGGGCTAAGGTGCCAGGTATGGGAGGACATTAGACTCAGGATGTCGGGAATGGGAGGTCAGTGGGCTCAGGATGTTGGGTATGGGAGGTTGGTGGGCTTGGGGTGTCAGGTATGAGAGGTTGGTGGGATCACGATGTCAGGTGTGGAAGGTCAGTGGCTCTAGGAGCTCGGTAGATTCAGGATATTGAGTGTGGGAGGTCAGTGGGCTCTAGGTGTCCGGTGTGGGAGGTTAGTGGGTTATGGGTGTCTGGTGTGGGAGGTTGAATGGATCTGGATGTCCGTTGTTAGAGGTTGGAGGACTCTGGGTTGTTTTTTGGCAGGTTGGGGGGCTCAGAGTGTTGGGAATGATGGCTTGGTGGGCTTAGAGTGTCAAGTGTGGCAGATTGGGCTCCAAGTGTGGGGTGTGAAAGGTTGGAGGGTGGGGCTCAGAGTGTGTGGGAAGTTGGGGGGGCTCAGAGTAGGGATGGACAAAGGAAACCAATGGTTAGCAACCATTGATGTTTCTGATCAGATCTAAGTACTTTTCTCATTGAATATCGGGTGCATATGCATGAAGCTCCGGCTGTGCGCACAGTATAACCATCAATGGTTATACCATTGTATAGTTATGATGTGATGGATAGTAGCCATATGATTTGATGTCGAAAGTCCGGTAACTGATGTCCATCCCTAGCTCAAAGTTTTGGGTGTGGCAGGATGGGGGGCTCAGGGTGTCAGGAAAGGGAGGATGATGAGTGTGAAATATGGGAGGATAGACGTGAGATATGGGAGGATGACGGGTGTAAGGTATGGGAGGATGATGGGTGTGAGGCATGGAATTATGGGGGAGTATGGGAGGATGATGGGCGAGTATGGGAGGATGATGGGTGTGAGGTATAAAATGATGGGCAGGTAAGGCAGGATGATGGGTGTGAGGTATGGGAGGATGATGGGTGTAAGGTATGGGAGGATGATGGGTGTGAGGCATAGAATTATGGGGGAGTATGGGAGGATGATGGGCGAGTATGGGAGGATGATGGGTGTGAGGTATAAAATGATGGGCGATTAAGGCAGGATGATGGGTGTGAGGTATGGGAGGATGATGGGTGTAAGGCAGAGGTTCCCAAATGCGGTCCTCAAGACTCCCCAACATTTCAGGTTTTAGAGATATCCATGGCTGTGCACAGGTGACATAATTAGTACCTCAGTCAATTTGATTTAACCACCTGTGCTCCACCATGGATATCGTTAAAACCTGAACTGTTGGGGAGCCTTGAGGACCCAGCTTGGGAACCTCTGGTGTAAGGTATAGAATGATGAGTGGATGATGGGTGTGGGGTATAGAATGATGGGTGAGTATGGGAGGATGATAGGTGTGAGGTATAGGATGATGAGTGTACGGTATAGAATGATGGGCGAGTATGGGAGGATGATGGGTGTAAGGTATGGGAAGAGGATGGGATGATGGGCGAGTATGTGAGGATGATGGATGTGAGGTATAGGGGGATGATGTATGTGAAGTATGGGAGGATGAAGGGTGAGAGGTATGGGATGATGGGTGTGAGGTTTGGGATGGGAGGATGATGAGTGTGACTTATAGGATGATGGGCGAGTATGGGATGGGATGTTAAGTGTGAGGTATGGGAGGATGATGAGTGTGAGGTATAGGATTATAGGTGAAAGGTCTGGGAGGAAGATGGGTGTGAGGTATGGGAGGATGATGGGTGTGAGGTATAGAATGATGGGCTAGTATGGGAGGATGATGGGTGTGAGGTATAGGATGATGGGCGAGTATGGGAGGATGATGGGTGTGAGGTATAGATTGATGATGGGTGTGAGGTATAGGATGATGGGTGTACGGCATAGAATGATGGGCGAGTATGGGAGCATGATGGGTATAAGGTATGGGAGGATGATGGGCGAGTATGTGAGGATGATGGATGTGAGATATGGGAGGATGTGGGGTGGGTGTCAGGTATAGGAAGATGAGTGTGAGGTATAGGATGATGGGTGTGAGGTATAGGATGATGAGTGTGAGGTATAGGAGGATGATGAGTGTGAGGTATAGGATGATGGGTGTGAGGTATGGGAGGATGATAGGTGTGAGGTATAGGATGATGAGTGTGAGGTATAGGATGATGAGTGTGAGGTATAGGAGGATGATGAGTGTGAGGTATAGGATGATGAGTGTGAGGTATAGGAGGATGATGAGTGTGAGGTATAGGATGTTGGGTGTGAGGTATAGGAGGATGATGAGTGTGAGGTATAGGATGATGAGTGTGAGGTATGGGAGGATGATGAGTGTGAGGTATAGGATGATGGGTGTGAGGTATAGGAGGATGTGGGGTGGGTGTCAGGTATAGGAAGATGAGTGTGAGGTTTAGGATGATGGGTGTGAGGTATGGGAGGATGATGAGTGTGAGGTATAGGATGATGAGTGTGAGGTATGGGAGGATGATGAGTGTGAGGTATAGGATGATGGGTGTGAGGTATAGGATGTTGGGTGTGAGGTATAGGAGGATGATGGGTGTGAGGTATGGGAGGATGATGGGTGTGAGGTATAGGAGGATGTTGGGTGTGAGGTATAGGAGGATGATGGGTGTGAGGTATGGGAGGATGATGAGTGTGAGGTATGGGAGGATGATGAGTGTGAGGTATAGGATGATGGGTGTGAGGTATAGGATGTTGGGTGTGAGGTATAGGAGGATGATGGGTGTGAGGTATGGGAGGATGATGAGTGTGAGGTATAGGATGATGGGTGTGAGGTATAGGAGGATGTTGGGTGTGAGGTATAGGAGGATGTTGGGTGTGAGGTATAGGAGGATGTTGGGTGTGAGGTATAGGAGGATGTTGGCTATGAGGTATAGGATGATAGCTCTGGTGAAAGCTCTGAGAGGTTACTTCAGTGCTGCACATGTTGCCATGTCAGTAACGCCATGACAGTACGGGTAGAGTGACAGCTTCGGCTGTGGCGCCGCCGTGTAACTTTGTGTGAACAATAAAGTTGGGTGTGAAGAAGGGCTGCATTAGGGGCGGAGCCGGCGGGGGGCGGGAGTGACCTTCCCTAGACTAGCTGTGTGCCGGGCAGCCATCTTGTCAGTCTGCGGCGCGGAGAGAGGCGGACACGGAAGACCCCGCTCAGCAGACACCGCTCACCCCGCCGGAGGAAACATGCTGTCAGTCCGCGTAGCCGCCACCCTCGCCCGCTCCCTGCCCAAGCAGGCCGGCCTGGTACGTCCGGAGTCCTCCGCTCACCTCCCGGGCCCGGCCCCCCCGTGCAGCAAGACCGGTCACCCCTCTCTGCGGCCTGCACTGCCCTCCGCGCCACGGCTCCTAACAGCGTGCCCGCACATGAGGGGATGAGCAGGCGGCCGCTCCAGGCGAGGCCGGGGATCAGCGCTCCAGCCTAGGCCGCTGGCTTTCTGTGAAGGTCACTGCGGCCCCGGGTGTCCCTGTCCCCGCTGCTCGGGCTCATAGCTATAGGGAGGCTGTGGGAGCAGTGATAACGCAGCAGGTTTTTTCGGTGTTTCAATGATAGATCTTTCCCTACATTCTGCTTTATGGAGGCAGCAGATACTGGGCGGCCAATTACATGTGCTGCAGCCCCTAATGTCTTATATATGTCTCTGCTGTTACTGCGGGGCACTGTGCTGCACAATGCCATGCATGTGTATGGCTGCACTCTGTACCCGGCTCCTCGGGAGACCCCTCTGGTTACTGCACCTGGATCTTTTCTGCTTATTTGGATATATTGTCCTACTGCAGGGGTATTCAACCTTGGCCTTCAAGCTGCTGTGGAACTGCATATCCCAGCATGCACTGCCTTAGTTTTAGCATGCTGTTATATCAAAAAGGTGTCAGTGCATGCTGGGATGTGTAGTTCCACAGCAGCTGGAGGGCCAAGGTTGAAGACCCCTCTACTACTGTATATACAGGCTTTCTGTAATGTCTATTTGGGTATACAACACTGTATACAGGCTTCCTGCTCCATTACTATATACAGGCTTCATTCTCTCTGCATTGCATTTGTGGATATATTGTTCTATATAAAAACTGGTGTCTATGTGGATATATTGTACTATATACAGGTGCCCTCAGCATTGCCTATGTGGATATATTGTACTATATAAAGACACGGCACTGTATATGTAGATACAGTAGTACTATATAAAGTCACTGCACTGACTGTGGATATATTGTACTATATAAAGATTATGTGGACATATTGTACTATATAAAGACTGCACTGTCTGTGGGTATATTATACTATATACAGGCTTCCTGCTCTCCGTGTTGGGGTGGAATAGCTGTGGCTGTGATCTGCCTGTGCACTTTTCTATGGCAGAAATGCTGTAAATTGCCCCTTGTTCACACAAACCACCTTGAGGTCGGCTCTGACAGCCTCTGCCCTTCAGGCCTCTCCTTGCTTATGTCCTTCATTGTAAAGCCGTCCATAGTTGGGCCTTATTGCTTATGCCATTGGACAGATTTGAATAGTCCTAATTTTCTTTCTGTATAGGTGTCCAAGAAAGCCCTCGGTGCAGCTTTCGTTGCTACTAGGAATATTCATGCGTCTGGGTCCTGGCTCCAGAAGACTGGTGAGTGTCTCGGTGACCTGTGTGTACTTGTTGCTGTTAGTGTCAGACTACTGTGCAGTGTCAAGGACGCCTCCTAGGCTGTGACTTTCCAGTGACTTTGGCAATATATATATATGTATTAACCTTTTAATCTGAAACACTTGATCTGCAATTTTTCAATTGACCTTTCTTGCCACTAAGTTTCAGAATACCTTTTATGTAGCTAAACTGAGTGAGCTTAAAGTTACTGCTACTGTCCAGGTCGCCCCTTCTGAATGATGTGTTCTGTATTGACTAAACCTGCTCACTGTGCAAGATTCTTATTGCATTCTGCACTTTTTTTTTTTTTTTAATATATATATATCCTAGGGTTGTTTTGGGACAGAGTATTTTTATTTTGGCAGATCCTAGCATAAATAGTTTCTGCGCAGATCTGTCCCCACTAAGTAATTTGCACATGTCTCTACTGTTAAAAAAAACAAAAAACTTGTACTGTGGTGAGTTTTATTCCTGTGGAGGCCAATGTGTGATTACTATTTTTTTTATATGTGGGAGCCAATGTGTATGTTAATTTGTTACGCATGCTAATGTTTTGTAGTGTGCCTCTGCAATTTTATGTTTTGTAGTGTGCCTTGAGTTGAAAAATACTGGTCTATTACATAGATCCACTCTGTGTACTGATAATCGCTCAACTATGTAAATATCAGAATAGCGTGCAACTCAATCAGGCCCCGAGTGTACTGAGGGGGGTAGGTGCACTACAATGATCTGCTCAAACTACAAATGGGTGAATACACTGAAGTTCCAAAAGTCATGGGATAGCATAATGGTAGATGGCGCCACCGTACTGTAGCATCTTGGAAATGCTCAGACCTGCATCAGTTGTTTCGCGAGTCAGTTTGTAAGGTAAATTGAATTATCTGCGTTCGACTGTGGCTTGATAGCGGCTGCCCGATGAATGGGACAATCCATTTCCGAAGTTGTGCGGACATTAAACATTCCTCGAACTACGGTGTCATCTGTGTACCAGGAATACCTCATCCAGTAGTTCAGGCAGATGGTAGGTTTTGGATGTGGCACAAACCCCATGAGGAAATGGTCCCCAGTTGTCAAGGCACCACTGTGCAGGCTGATGGTGGTGGCTCCATAATGTGGACTGTTAACATGGCATGGCTTGGGACCGCTTTTCCACCCGAACACGTCATTGACCAGTAGCCGATAGGTTACGTTGCTTGATGACCATTTGCAGCTCTTCATGTACCCCCACAATGATGGAAGATTCTGGCTGGGTAATGCACCGTGTCATCTGACCCATGTTGTCCAGAATTGGTTCGAGGAACATTCTTCAGAGTTCAGAAGAATGGTGAGATTGCCACCTTCGCCTGACATGAACCCAATCATTCGTTTAAGGAACGTGGTGGAGAGGTCCATTTGCACCCCTAGATACTGCACCTACAAATATCAGGGAGCTGTGTGAAGCTATCCAGGTGGCATGGTTCAACATCTCTACATGGCTGCACTTTGCCAGGTTAGAGGGTGTCTTACACTATATTGGGCACCTATCTCATGACTCTTGGCACTACAGTATATATATTTCTGCACACAGTATGGGAACAGTTAGACTATTGGCGTCCAACTCCGTATCGGGCTCCAAGGGGACGATTCAATTGTTGCAGCTGGCGGCTATGCAGCTCAACACTGTTTAATTGGACACTGCATGCGCGATAATGGGCGCCCAAAACAAAATACTACTTTGGGCGCCCATTAATTATAGCAGTGCCCCCATATTTTTCCAATGGGAATTTAGTATGTTTGACCAGGAATATGGCATTTTAATCTCCCATTTTCTAACTTTTTGGTATTTTCGATTTGTCTATTTTATCTTAACACCTGTTGGCTCTGTCACCTGACTTATTTCAGGCACTGCGGAGGTATCCTCCATCCTTGAGGAGCGTATCCTTGGTGCAGACCTCGGAGCTGACTTACAGGAAACAGGCCGTGTGCTCTCCATTGGGGATGGTATCGCCCGTGTGTATGGTCTCAGAAATGTCCAGGCAGAGGAGATGGTGGAATTCTCTTCTGGGCTGAAGGTATGTTGTTGGTTTCTACTTGCTTTAAAGTGGTATGTAAGTTTTTTTCAAATGCTTCTGGGAAAATGGGATTCGAGACAAAATACCTGGCCTCCGTGGCAGCGTTTTGTTAGATCTTCCATTGCTGGCCCCTTCTAAACCTACAGAAGATCTGGTGACCAACCCAAGCGATGAGACGTGTATGCATCTGGTCTCACAGATAGACTTGATGCCAGATGTTCCCTTCTAAATCAGGGAGTGTTCAGTTTAATCAGTTGCCAAAATAATTATTTCCGTTTCCCCAGCTGTCACAGCGAGAGGGGCCATTAGTGAACGTAGTGCCAGCTTGTGACCTAGTCGTTGGTGGATTATAGAAACCTGTGGTAATTTGACAGAAGTCCCGTATAGCTATCGAAGTAAGAGGCACACTTTTTTAAAGGGGATTTAGAGGAAAGTGAAAACATGTTCATCTTGTGGTTCTGCAGCATCACAGCTGGCTGAAGAGAGTACGTTATATTCTTAACCAGCTGATCATAATAGTTCTATCTGATTGTAATAATTCCAGGGTATGTCCTTGAACTTGGAACCAGACAATGTTGGTGTTGTGGTGTTTGGTAATGACAAACTCATCAAGGAGGGTGATATTGTGAAAAGAACCGGTGCCATTGTGGATGTACCTGTTGGTGAAGAGCTCCTGGGCCGTGTGGTGGATGCCTTGGGTAACGCTATTGATGGCAAGGTGAGTAATGTTGTGACTGCTAAATGGGTTATTTAAAATTATATATATATATATATATATATGTCTATCTCTCTAGGCTGTCTATCTCTCTAGGCTGTCTATCTCTCTAGGCTGTCTATCTCTCTAGGCTGTCTATCTCTCTAGGCTGTCTATCTCTCTAGGCTGTCTATCTCTCTAGGCTGTCTATCTCTCTAGGCTGTCTATCTCTCTAGGCTGTCTATCTCTCTAGGCTGTCTATCTCTCTAGGCTGTCTATCTCTCTAGGCTGTCTATCTCTCTAGGCTGTCTATCTCTCTAGGCTGTCTATCTCTCTAGGCTGTCTATCTCTCTAGGCTGTCTATCTCTCTAGGCTGTCTATCTCTCTAGGCTGTCTATCTCTCTAGGCTGTCTATCTCTCTAGGCTGTCTATCTCTCTAGGCTGTCTATCTCTCTAGGCTGTCTATCTCTCTAGGCTGTCTATCTCTCTAGGCTGTCTATCTCTCTAGGCTGTCTATCTCTCTAGGCTGTCTATCTCTCTAGGCTGTCTATCTCTCTAGGCTGTCTATCTCTCTAGGCTGTCTATCTCTCTAGGCTGTCTATCTCTCTAGGCTGTCTATCTCTCTAGGCTGTCTATCTCTCTAGGCTGTCTATCTCTCTAGGCTGTCTATCTCTCTAGGCTGTCTATCTCTCTAGGCTGTCTATCTCTCTAGGCTGTCTATCTCTCTAGGCTGTCTATCTCTCTAGGCTGTCTATCTCTCTAGGCTGTCTATCTCTCTAGGCTGTCTATCTCTCTAGGCTGTCTATCTCTCTAGGCTGTCTATCTCTCTAGGCTGTCTATCTCTCTAGGCTGTCTATCTCTCTAGGCTGTCTATCTCTCTAGGCTGTCTATCTCTCTAGGCTGTCTATCTCTCTAGGCTGTCTATCTCTCTAGGCTGTCTATCTCTCTAGGCTGTCTATCTCTCTAGGCTGTCTATCTCTCTAGGCTGTCTATCTCTCTAGGCTGTCTATCTCTCTAGGCTGTCTATCTCTCTAGGCTGTCTATCTCTCTAGGCTGTCTATCTCTCTAGGCTGTCTATCTCTCTAGGCTGTCTATCTCTCTAGGCTGTCTATCTCTCTAGGCTGTCTATCTCTCTAGGCTGTCTATCTCTCTAGGCTGTCTATCTCTCTAGGCTGTCTATCTCTCTAGGCTGTCTATCTCTCTAGGCTGTCTATCTCTCTAGGCTGTCTATCTCTCTAGGCTGTCTATCTCTCTAGGCTGTCTATCTCTCTAGGCTGTCTATCTCTCTAGGCTGTCTATCTCTCTAGGCTGTCTATCTCTCTAGGCTGTCTATCTCTCTAGGCTGTCTATCTCTCTAGGCTGTCTATCTCTCTAGGCTGTCTATCTCTCTAGGCTGTCTATCTCTCTAGGCTGTCTATCTCTCTAGGCTGTCTATCTCTCTAGGCTGTCTATCTCTCTAGGCTGTCTATCTCTCTAGGCTGTCTATCTCTCTAGGCTGTCTATCTCTCTAGGCTGTCTATCTCTCTAGGCTGTCTATCTCTCTAGGCTGTCTATCTCTCTAGGCTGTCTATCTCTCTAGGCTGTCTATCTCTCTAGGCTGTCTATCTCTCTAGGCTGTCTATCTCTCTAGGCTGTCTATCTCTCTAGGCTGTCTATCTCTCTAGGCTGTCTATCTCTCTAGGCTGTCTATCTCTCTAGGCTGTCTATCTCTCTAGGCTGTCTATCTCTCTAGGCTGTCTATCTCCTGGGGAAGTGTTCACTCTGGGATTTTATTTTTTATTCCAAGCAGTTTGCTGGTCACTGGGGGGGGGGGGGGGGGGGCACACAAATTTTGTATGGCAAGATTTTGATCACAATGAGTTATAAGCTAGAAATATAGTTGTCTTAATGCTTTTTTTAAAGAGGACCTTGACCCACTGGCAGAGTACATTTTTTTTTGTATTTAATCTCCAAAGCGCAACTTATTTTATAAAGCTATTTGTATTCAGTAACATTATACATTTTAATAACTGACCAGGGCAAATTTCATAAGGGGATTCCTCAAAAGGAAAAGGTAAAAATGCACGCGTATGGAGGGGACTTTGTACAAGTGAAAGTGAATCTTTATATTGGTTACTACAATCCAGTTCATGACTCCAAATGATGTAATTTCAATTCGTCCGTCTCTAAAAGCACCACAGTTCCACGTTAAATCTGCCTCCTGCTAAACGCCTTGCCTATACAGCCTCGGTCTTTCAGGGTTTTCCAATAAGTCTACTTATTTTACCATAGCCATATTGTATTGTCCCAAGTGGGAATAGCCACCGGCTGACATCAGGAATGCTGGATGCAGCGATTACAATTACGGCGAAATGAAAGACTGCATCACTTGTATTGCTGCTATCCAGAGTTGTGTGTGTGTTTTTAGTATGTCTCATTCAAGCCCTGGAGGCAGTGGTTTTGTGAGATAATCTCATAAATGCAGCATATTGATAGACTCCTAGCCTTTATGTTTGTTTAGAAAACTAGTAGTTAAAAGATCAATACTCTGTAACTTAATCCATGAGAAGGTAGGGAAGCGATCTCCCCTGACAACGCAGTGCTTGTGTGGTCAGCTGACACTACTCAGACACCACAGTACTCCTGAAGTCTTGCTGTGTGTAGGTTGTGCACCTTAAGTCCCTTTTTTATGTAATTAAAAAAATTTTGGCGCTACAAACAAGAAGTTTAGTGGTAGTTAAGAGGTTTGTCTAGCGATCCTGATTCCATTATTCTTCATTAAAAGGGCCCACTTGGAGCCAAAATCCGTAGAAGAGTTGGCCTGAAGGCCCCAGGTATCATCCCCCGAATCTCCGTGCGAGAGCCCATGCAGTCTGGTATCAAGGCTGTGGACAGTTTAGTGCCCATTGGGCGTGGACAGCGTGAGCTGATCATCGGTGACAGACAGACTGGGTAAGATTCTCTTTCTTACAAAGGCTAATATGGTATAATATTTGAGAAGGATTTACCATGTATTGTATGTCCCTGCACAGCTCTTCAGGAGTGTCCTGCAACCATGATATCACAGCTTGAGACACCAAAACAACCCCATTGCTAGCCCCTGTATGAAAATAAACTGCTGACCGCAAAGGGTCATTGGGCTTTTTACCTAATGGTTCTCACCCATAGTGACTGCGCAGGAGGCCAGCCTGACTGAATCATACGGTTACTGAGGTTGAGCTGCAGGATTTCTGTTGTGCATTTGTAGCCCCTTATTAATATCCATGTATATAGTGCCAGCGTACTAAGTAGCGCTTTGCAATTGAGGACAAACGAGTCTGAGCATTTAGCCGTAGATTGCAAGCAGCGGCCATCTAACCTCTAAGGAGTTTGTGACATGAGGCCACACTTTATGGTACATAATACTACGGTTATTTGGTACCCCCAATTCCCCCACTTTTAGTGATGGCCTCTGAATAACCCAGACCAAGCCAAATTTGTAGACACACATCTGCATATGTTTAGGGGTCTGGTTCAGTATTCTCATTACATAGCACCATGGTACATTAATGAGGTGACTTCCAGTGGTCCTCTAACTATATAACTATTACTATTTCATAGAAAAACGGCCATTGCAATTGATACAATCATCAACCAGAAGAGATTCAATGACGGAACTGAAGAGAAGAAGAAACTGTACTGTATCTATGTGGCCATTGGCCAGAAGAGGTCCACCGTGGCCCAGCTGGTGAAGAGGTTGACTAACTCAGGTATGACTTGCTTGGTTTGTGTAATGTTTTGTACTTGGATACACTGTCTGATTTTAAGGCTAGTAGTGAGTAGTAACTGACCTGGTTTGGTCCCAAATACTTTCCTGTACTATATGCAACCTATTTTTACTAGGCAATCCTCTATTGCAGGGGTGGGGAACCTTTTTTTTTTTTTTTGTCGGGGGGCCTTTTTGATACATATATAACATTTGTGACCCTGGTGCAGGCCACGCCCCTCCGTGTGTCATAGGGCGGAGCCACAAGCGCCAGGGATTACAGCAATGCTTGCAGCATCCTGAAGATGCTCCACGGAGCTGTAAGGGCAGCGGTGTGACCGTCTGAAGCGTACTATGGATGCTCCATGCGGCACTGCTGCATAGATTCTGGCTGCAGGGTGCCACTCTAGGCATCTCGCTAGCCAGATAAGGCTAGCAGAAAAAAAGCTCCATGGGCCAGACCAAATTATTCCGGGGGCTTTATACGGCCCCCGGGCCTGAGGTTCCCCATCCCTGCTCTATTGTATCACTACTCTTCAGTACCTCTGCAAATACTTCTAATCTTACACTGAGCACTTAACTACTGTGCAAATGGTTTTTTAAATAAGGCCTCCAATTATGTTGACCTTGGTGTTGAGGTCAGAGTACTATTGCTAAATTGGATTATTGATACAGGCGGCTTTGCCACTTAAATACTAGCGAAACCGCGCGCGTCCGAGAAGGGGGGCATGGTCATCGAAAAGTGGAAGTGTCTATAAGACGCGTCCCCTTTTCGTCACTCTTGGGGGCGTGCCTGGCACTTACGGACACGCCGGGCAGCCCCCAGGCGCTGCAGACAGGAAGAATAGATGCCGGGCGCATGCGCCCGGCGTCTATTCTCCGGCGGTGACCGGGTTACTGCACATTTCTACTTCAGGGTCCATAGGGGGTCCACAGGGTTGACCTTGGGTTATAGCTGGAACAGGATCCATGGGCACCACACAGTTAAGCTTTTAGCTCCCAGGATGCACTTGGGTCCTCCTCTATACCCCGCCCCCGAGCCACAGGCACCTCAGTGTAAGCTGGTGCCCGGCCGGAGTCGGTCACCGCGCAGGGGGGCTGCAGGAGCAGCCCCCAGAAGCTTTTTATTTTAAGTTAAATTTTATTTATTTTTAATCTCTTTTTACTACAGACGGCAGCGAAGGGCTGTCTGTACAGACGCCCACGCTGCCGCTCTGATCCCCGACTGGCGCCGCGACGCCAGTACTGATCTGGGGATCGCGGCGGGAGGGCAGAGTCCGTACTAGCCGGACTCTGTCTACCTCCCAGGACTGCTGCCGGAGTCGCCGGGGATTCAGGTAAGCCGCGCGTCGCTGGCTAGCGGCGGCGCGCGGAATGCCTTAAATGCAGTCCTTTAGCCTCCGGTCCGGGGGACAGACCGGAGGCTGCTGGCAGTGGCGGCGGGCCCCCCCCATAACCCGTGGGACCACTAGACCACCAGGGATAAAGGGGCAAGCGGGAAGCCAGCATCCCTGGGGTTATGGCCAGCCAGGGGAGGAAGCCTTCCCTGTTCAGCGGCTCCTCCCCTCAGCTCAGCGCGCCTTTCAGCACGCAGTCTGGCGTCGCTGAGCTGCATCTACTCGGCCACTCCTCCTCTGAGGTCTCCAGTGGCCATTTTCCCAGTGGCAGCGCAGATCTCAGGGAGCACGCGGACCGGTCCCCCTGTGTACCTCTCCCCTGATTAAGGACAGCGTACACAGCACTATAGCCCTCCCAGACACTGAATCTGGGCAGGTTGATTGTAGTGTAAAGGTGCAGTGAGTATATCTTCCTGCATGGTATGTGACTTTTGCTAGTGCTGCCCGTCTGTGCTTATTTTCCGCTTACTGTCAGCTTATACCTATCCCTTTACTTCTCCTACAAGCCCTACAGGTGTGTGGGGGAGGGGCGTTTCTACTGACCTCACTTATATAGATCACGTATTTGTGAGGTCCGTCACATACAGTTGTGTGCTACTCAGTGCCATATTGTGGGCTGTTGTTCAGCACACCGGTGAGTGCGTTTTACTTCTACCCTGGTGCCAGATATATAATATATTCTGTCATGTCAGACGAGGAGGTTGAGCGCTCAGTGGCTCCGGTGTTGGCCTCCTGCGGACGCTGTTCTGCAGGAGTAGATAGGGAGGATTTGTCACAGGATGGCCTGTGTAGTCGATGCCAGGTGGCTCCTGGCCCATCCAGACGTTCTCTGGCGCAGGAACCACCGTGGGCGATGTTTTCTCAAGTGCTGGTGTCTATTGCGGACCGTCTGTCGGTCCCGACTGCTCTCCCTACTAGGGCGGTGCCCCAGCCGACCATCCCCCATTCCCCGGGTGTCCCGCAGTTATTGCGGAGTCCTCCTGGGTCTCAATCAGTAGGTCCCTATGCGGGGTTGCCTATGTATATACAGGCTTCCCCTGTGCCGCAGCAGCCTGTGGTACCTTTTCAGGCCCCTATGGCGACTCCTCCACCATGGGTGGATGTGCTCTCCAACTCCGTGCAAAATTTGGCGGCCGCTTCCTCGGCTTTTCAGTCAATGTTGCAGACTGACATGCCTTCTAGGATTTCAAAACGCCCACTCATGACACGGGCTGCTCAGGTATCGGACTCAGAGGGTTCCTCAGATGATGGGGAGGTCCCTGATGACACTGATTCGGACGCCTCGGTCCAGGAAATGGATACCAAGTCGTCCATTAATGTGCGAGCACTAGTTAGGGCGGTGCGAGCTATTCTTCTTATAGAGGATGAGGCACCGGTTCCTAAGTCGAAGTTTCCTAGTTTCAAAAAAACTAAGGTGGCTTCTGCGGTGTTTCCCCTGTCGGATCAGTTGACGGATCATATGGCGGTAGCTTGGCAGGCGCCCAGTAAGAGATTCCTTCCTCAGAAGCGGTTGGCTTCTAATTACCCCTTCCCTGAGGCACATTGTAAAAAATGGGAAACTCCACCGGCGGTGGATTCCCATGTCACCCGTTTAACTCGGGGCGCCACCTTACCATTACCGTCGATATCCTCGCTGAAGGATCCCACGGACAGGAAAGTTGAGACTTGCTTAAAGTCTATTTACTCCCTCTCCGGGGCGGTGGCCCGACCGTCCATGGCCATCTCCTGGGTGGCCAAGGCCATTGAGGGGTGGGCCAATGCATTGGAAGATACCTTCCCAGACGACGCTCCGGATGTCCAGCGGGCGTTGTTGGGACAAATGAGGGACGCTGCTTCTTACATTGGTGAAGCTTCTTTAGATGCTAGTCTGCTGACCTCGCGGGTATCGGCTGCAGCGGTGTCTGGCCGCCGATCCTTATGGTTGCGGTCCTGGAGAGCGGACTCTGATTCAAAGAAGGGTCTGGAGGCCTTACCTTTCAATGGTGAATTACTATTTGGTCCGGACTTGGACAAAATAGTGGACACCCTGGCTAAATCCAAGTCGGCCTTCCTCCCTTCGGCGGCACTGCCTGCTAAGGTTCGGAGTTCGTCTTTTCGTTCCTTTCGGGTTCAGGGTAAGGCGAAAGGTCAGTCCTTCCCGAGACAGTCTGCGAGTAAGACTGCCTCTAAACCCAAGAAGCAAGCCTGGAGTGCTCGGCGCCCTTCTTCCAAGCAGGAAGATAAACCTGCGGCCTGATGGGACGGGCCTCCCTCTGGGGGACCCCAGAGTGGGAGGCCGACTTCTTCTATTTGCCCAGTGCTGGCACAATACCACCACGGATGCCTGGGTTCGAGAAGTGGTCTCCCAGGGGGACGCCCTGTCTTTTCGGCACAGACCACCCAACCAGTCTTACTGCACAAGTCCTTCTCAGGACAAGACCAAGGCGTTACAGGTTCAGGAGGCTATAGAGTCCTTGCTGAAAGCAGGGGTCATTGTTCCCGTTCCTCTATCACAACGAGGGACGGGGTATTATTCGTCTCTGTTTCTGGTGCAGAAACCCAATGGTTCTCATCGCCCTATCCTCAACTTGAAGTCTCTGAACAGATTCCTCAGAGTTCCCAAGTTCAGGATGGAAACGTTACGTTCCATCATTCTGGTGATGGAACCTGGGGATTACATGGTGTCCCTGGATATCCAGGACGCCTACCTCCATGTTCCGATAGCACCTCCGCACCAGCGGTATCTGAGGTTCGCTATCCTTCAACACCACTATCAGTTCCGGGCGCTACCCTTTGGTCTCTCCACGGCACCGAGGGTGTTCACGAAGATTATGGCGGTCATGGCCGCACTTATTCGGAACCAGAATGTACGGCTGCTGCCGTATCTGGACGACCTCCTGTTGCTGGCGAGCTCCCCGGAGGTACTGCTTCAACATCTCCACCTGACGATCGCTTGCCTGCAAGCACACGGGTGGTTGATAAATTGGAAAAAGTCCTCCCTGATTCCATCACAGCGGATGGTTCATTTGGGAGCCCTGCTGGATTCGCGTCAGCAAAGGATCTTCCTGACTCCGGAGAAGGTCGCCTCCCTACAGCTGCGGATACACAGTTGCCTGAGCCGTTGCCGCCTGTCGGTCCATTCGGCTATGAGAGTTCTGGGGTCCATGGTGTCGACATTCGACATGGTGGAATTTGCCCAGTTTCATTCCCGGCCCCTGCAGGGGCTGATTCTATCAGAATGGAACGGGTTACCTCACCGGATCCGCTCTCAGGTGCTGGTGTTGTCTCCGGACGTTCGGCAATCTTTGGCTTGGTGGCTTCAGACAGCTCATCTGGTCGAGGGGCGCCCATTTTGGATCCCGGACTGGGTCCTGCTCACGACGTATGCCAGTCTCCGGGGTTGGGGGGCAGTGACCGGCTCTTTGTCGCTTCAGGGTCGTTGGTCAGCGGAAGAAGCACTTCTCCCCATCAACATCCTGGAACTGCGGGCAGTATACAGGGCCCTGCAGCCGTCCGGCCCCGCTCTTCACGGAAGGGCGGTACAGGTGCAGTCCGACAACGCCACCACGGTGGCGTATATCAACCACCAAGGCGGAACTCGCAGTCAGGCAGCGATGTCGGAGGTGTCTCGTATCCTGACTTGGGCGGAGGGTCACATTCCAGCGATCTCGGCGATCTTCATCCCCGGAGTCCTCAATTGGGAGGCGGACTTCCTCAGCCGTCACGACGTGCATCCCGGGGAATGGTCGCTTCACCCAGAGGTGTTTCAGCTACTCGTGGACAGGTGGGGACTGCCGGAGCTGGACTTGATGGCCTCCCGTCACAATCACGAGTTGCCCGTTTACGGGTCAAGGACAAGAGACGCAGGCGCAAGTCTGGTGGACGCGCTGTCGGTGAAATGGACGTTTCACCTGGCGTATCTGTTTCCTCCGCTATCCCTGCTTCCTCGGGTTCTGCGGAAATTCAAGCAGGACGGCGGCATGCTCGTGCTGGTAGCTCCGGCGTGGCCCAGACGTCCTTGGTACTCCGATCTCAGGAGCTTCTCCATCGACGCTCCGTACCTTCTTCCTCAGCGTCGGGACCTGTTGTCTCAGGGGCCCTGCCTTTACCCGGATCTGGGTCGGCTGTCTTTGACGGCGTGGCTCTTGAGACAGCCGTCTTGAGGTCTCGGGGCTTCTCCAGTTCAGTTATTGGTACCATGCTCCGGGCACGCAAGCCTGCTTCAGCACGGATTTATCACAGAGTGTGGCACACTTACTTTCAGTGGTGTGAGTCCAGACATTATGATCCTCAGGTGTTCCGAGTTTCTAGGATCTTGGAATTTCTTCAGTCAGGATTGGATCTCGGCTTACGCCTTGCATCTCTGAAGGTTCATGTGTCCGCCTTGTCCGTGTGGTTTCAACGGCGGATTGCAATACTACCAGACGTTCACACCTTTTTCCAGGGTGTTCTCAGGATCCAGCCTCCCTTTGTGGCTCCTTGGGACTTGGCGGTGGTGCTACGGGTCCTGCAGGGTCCTCCGTTTGAGCCTCTTGAGGCGGTGGAGCTCAAGTGGCTGACATTTAAGACGGTTTTTCTCCTGGCAATTGCTTCGGCCAGGAGGGTGTCTGAATTGGGGGCGCTTTCCTGTCTCCCTCCTTTCCTGATTTTTCACCAGGACAGAGCGGTGCTCCGCACTCGTCCTGAGTTTTTGCCCAAAGTGGTCTCGAAGTTCCACATTAATCAGGAACTTGTTGTGCCAGCTTTTCAGTCCCCTGGTCTTTCAGCTGGTGAGACTTACTTAGATGTGGTCCGGGCGCTTAGAATTTATGTAGACCGGACGGCTTCGGTTAGGAAGTCTGATTCCTTGTTTATCCTCTTTGGTTTTCACAAGAGGGGTTGGCCTGCCAACAAACAAACGTTAGCCCGTTGGCTTCGTTCCGTTATTTGTGAGGCTTATGCACAAGAGGGTTTACCTGTGCCAGCCTCTGTTAAGGCTCATTCCACTCGTTCTGTGGGTCCCTCTTGGGCTGCTAGACGTGGCGCTTCTGCTGTTCAGCTGTGTAAGGCGGCCACTTGGTCTTCTATTCAAACGTTTTTGAGGTTCTATGCGTTTGACACCTTCGCCTCTCAGGATGCTTCCTTTGGGCGCCGGGTGCTCCTTTCAGCACAGGAGCGTCCCCGCCCTTAGTTGAACTGCTTTGGGACATCCCCAAGGTCAACCCTGTGGACCCCCTATGGACCCTGAAGTAGAAAACAAGAGATATGGTAAGAACTTACCTTTGTTATCTCTGTTTCTACGAAGTCCATAGGGTCCACAGGGCGCCCGCCCTGACGCACCTGGCTTCAAATGGGCTGTGTGGCTGGTCACCGGTTTTCCGTCTCCTATTGCTGTGAGTATGGTTTCTTGTGTGTTCCAGTCTTCCTTCTCTCTGTTCCATATTCTCCTCCGGCCTAGGCTGCTTACCAACTGAGGTGCCTGTGGCTCGGGGGCGGGGTATAGAGGAGGACCCAAGTGCATCCTGGGAGCTAAAAGCTTAACTGTGTGGTGCCCATGGATCCTGTTCCAGCTATAACCCAAGGTCAACCCTGTGGACCCTATGGACTTCGTAGAAACAGAGATAACAAAGGTAAGTTCTTACCATATCTCTTGTTTTCTTCACACACGGGACACTGCGACCCGCGG
Source organism: Taudactylus pleione (assembly GCA_031769625.1). NCBI lineage: Eukaryota > Metazoa > Chordata > Amphibia > Anura > Myobatrachidae > Taudactylus > Taudactylus pleione. The sequence goes on from JAUIMM010000188.1 coordinate 11,789,324, forward strand.
GTGAAGACTGCTCCCGCAAGCTGTTAGAGCAGGGTGCTTTTTGCCTTCCAGAAGGAGGGAAGGGCTCCGCGCTGCGCCCCGCTAAAACAGCCTAGCATGCCGGATGTTTCTTTTTTTTTTTTTTATACAGTTTGAGTTATGTTTTGTTTGACAGCTATTATCACATTATGCTTTTAGTTTTTTCACTTCAAATGGATTCACTTTTATGTTCAAACAATGTTTTTTTTTTTTTGTTTTTGGACAGATGCCATGAAATACACAATTGTGGTGTCTGCCACAGCCTCTGATGCTGCTCCCCTCCAGTACCTGGCCCCATACTCTGGCTGCTCCATGGGAGAATATTTCCGAGACAACGGAAAACACGCTCTCATCATTTATGATGATTTGTCCAAGCAGGTGAGGGGCTTTGTGACGTTTTGGCTAGTGCTGTAATGAGAGGCGGATAACTGTAAGGTACTGCCAACTAACCAGACCAAAATTCACAGCAGCATTTAACAATGTAGAGCCATGACCTCTCCAAAAAATATGGTAACTAGGCCTTTCTTTCATGTCAATTTTGAAATATAAGCGTCGAGTTCTAGACATTATATAACTTCAATGGCCATAGGCTAACTTGGCATGCCAGAATGAAACTGAGCTTGTCCTATATAATAATTACCTGATCTGGTCTCTCTAGGCCGTGGCCTACCGTCAGATGTCTCTACTGCTGCGTCGTCCCCCTGGTCGTGAGGCCTACCCCGGCGATGTGTTCTACCTCCATTCACGTCTGCTGGAGAGAGCCGCGAAGATGAACGATCAGTTCGGAGGAGGCTCCTTGACTGCTCTCCCCGTCATTGAAACACAAGCCGGAGATGTGTCCGCCTACATCCCAACAAATGTTATCTCCATCACAGATGGGCAGGTACGCAGCCCCTAGAGCTTTCACTGAAGGCGTTCGGTGTACGTGTATGCTTCAGGTATTTAACTTTTTCAATCTTGTAGATCTTCCTGGAGACTGAGCTGTTTTACAAGGGTATCCGGCCTGCCATCAATGTCGGTCTGTCTGTGTCCCGTGTAGGTTCTGCTGCTCAGACCAGAGCCATGAAGCAGGTAACATTGGATTTGCAAGGGTCTCAATTGTTTTACTTGTGATTTGTGGCCTTTAGAACTTGTAGCGTTGTATTAGGTTTTCATCTGAAGCTTAGACAGCTGCTGTCTATCCACAGGTGGCTGGTACCATGAAGCTGGAGCTGGCTCAGTACCGTGAAGTAGCAGCTTTTGCCCAGTTTGGCTCTGATTTGGATGCTGCCACCCAACAACTGTTAAACCGTGGTGTGCGTCTGACTGAGCTGCTCAAGCAAGGACAGTATGGTAAGCGGTACTCTTGTCCTGTGCGACTGCTGCCTTTAATGCTAATTGCACATGTGTGGTAGCTGTGGTATTGGTGGCTGGGGCTATAAATGTCTGCCTTCTCTTCCAGTCCCCATGGCCATTGAAGAACAGGTAGCCGTTATCTATGCTGGCGTAAGAGGTCATCTGGACAAAATGGACCCAAGCAAGATCACCAGATTCGAGAGCACTTTCCTGGCCCACATTAAAGGCCAACACCTGGACCTGCTTGCCACCATTAGGTAGGTTTTCAAATGTAGCCAACTTCGGCCTTTGTATTAAAGTTGTGATAACCCCTGTGTCTAGAGGGAGCAACGTATCAAACCTAAACATTGCAGTTGCCCAGATCAACCAATCTGCTTCTATCATTTTATACAATGTGCTAGCTGATTGGTTGCTTTGGGGCAATGTCTCTACTTTGTTCACTTTTTTCAAATTTTTAGATGTGTTTATTACCTTTCCCCAAATGTCAGCACATCTAGGAAACTGGGTCCTGGCCCAGTCTGGGGCTGGTACGATAATCTACAGCGGAGAATATTGTGCTAATATGCGACTAGGGGCATTGGGATATGGCCGACGCATGCATGCTTCCATATCCACCTTTCTGTTATGCTAAAATCTCTATTAGAGATGTTAAGGAGTTGACAGTCGGGATAGGGGTCCCTCTCCTGGGGTAGATGGACTCCCTCTTTACACACACAGCAGCCGAGGAAACAGGACGCAAGTCTGGGGTTCTTGTACAAACTGGTCGGCACCAGTCTTTATTGTACCAAACGCATAAACAAAACCCTAGCCCCGTCTGGGCACTAACTAAACAGTGGGTACCCTCACTACCAGAACGCTAGGGCCTACTGCCCTCACCATCAATAACAGAACGTGCACAGTACTTGCAGGGTAATCATAGTGTCTCTGGACATGCTAGCCTGCATGCCTACTTCCCCAGGTGTGAGACAGTCACAAACAAACCATGCTTATCTTAGCCATTTTCAGCTGCAAGCCCTAATGAGCCTGTTACCAGGCTGAAAGACCCAAAACCTGGAGTGGCCTGTTGATGGAGCCCTCCCTCTCCTCACATCCACACCCCCAGGACCCGAACCGGCTTTTCCAAAAGCCGATACTCTGGTCTGTTTACAAAACAGACTTCCCCTTGGGTTTTTTAGAACACATAGGCCAAAACCTAGGACATATGTATCTGCCATTGACCACTTTACCAGTGCTTCTATCACATGGTGTATAGACTATGTTGATCAATAATTCTGTCCTTGGTGACCAAATGCATACTATGCTATAGCTGTAATTGTATCTTAGTAAGTATAATGGTGAAACGCGGGCTGTTGCACTGTACTTGGATAGATATCACCCTTTATAGGCGAGCCATCTAGGATACCGTTCCAACTACCCCTAATGGCTGTCCTCCAGCCTCTAGAGGTGCTCTGTACAGTTATACCCCTTTTACACCAGAGCTAAAACCCAGGTTTATTGCAGGGTTAACCCAGGTAGCTCCTTGGTGTAAAAGGGGACAGGGTTGGAATCCCGGGTCGAGTAACCCGGCAATCCAACTTGGCTAACTTGCAGGGTTTAATACGAATGACCCGTGAAACCCTGCAGTGTAAACTGTACCATCCGGGTCACTATGACCTGGAGCGTGCCGCATGCAGGCTAATTGGCCGGGCCTCAGTGGCGGTTGGAGATGTCATTTCCAAGCGTCCACTTCCACGCTGGAAGAGCTGGGTCACTGCAGACCTGGATCTGGGAATTCCTGGGTCGGCACCAGCTAAATTCCGGGGTGTGATCTGATTTTGGAACCCTGATCCAACCTCCTGGGTCAGACCTGGAACTTAGGTATAAAATCAGTATATGATGTGCCACTCACCCCCACCCCACTTCCTGACTGCTCTTATCGGTAGCGATGCCGGCTCATGGGTGACAAAATTTTTGTGAATGTTGCTACACTGTAGAACCACTTGCTTTAGGCTAGTCAGCTTTGTAATGCTGCCATACATAATACAAGGAGATAAAGTTTTAACTAGTATAGTCTGTATTCTGATCTGTAATGCTTCTCCCTTCCTCAGAACCGACGGGAAGATCTCTGAGCAGACGGACGCAAAGCTGAAAGAAATTGTATTAAATTTCCTGTCTACCTTTGAATAAACTCCCACCAGCTTGTGAAGCCAGACTGTGGATGTCGCTGTTCCCGTGTACCTGGTTCCATTTGCATTAAACTTATTAAAGCACTTGTGCTTTTAATGTACAGAAATTTCTCAATTGGAGAGTAAAATGTTCCATGAAAACTTTATTGCAGACTACAATTTTTTTTTTTTTGTTTTTTTTCTGTTGATCATACAAGCTTTATTGACCTCACTTACAGTTACTTGGCTTGTCAGCTCTTATGGTCTGGGCTGGTAGAGGTATTCTCTGCCTGTGGCTTTTAGGTGCTGTTTGTTTTGTAGATCATTGTATGAACCGTTCACACTTATTCACCGAATTCAATTAGCGATATTATTGCTGATTTTTCATGTGCAAAATTTCTATTTTAGGGTAATAATGTGGGGATTTCTTACAGAACCCTTTGGACTGCCCCCCCTAATGATACTTTAGTGGGGATTAAAAAATCGTAAGTTGCTTAATTTATTTTTTTTTGCTCGTGAAAAATGCATTTAATGTATTGGGGCAGGTATTTCGGAGGGCCATAAGGCTGCAGCACGTGGCTGGCGCAGGCGTTTTTAAAAAAAAAAAAACACCTGTGCCAGCCACGTGCGCAGCTTAAAACACTTGGCGCATCCTTATGGCCCTCCGAAATACCAGACCCAATACATTAAATGCATTTTCACGGAAAAAAAAAAACTTTGGCCAAAATTTTAGCGGTTGTTTTCCCTCAAAGTATGCCATTTTTTAATTTTTTTTAATTTATTTTTTTCTTCTAAGGTATCATTAGGAGGCTGTCCAAAGTTCTGTAAGAAATCCGCACATTTGTAACAAAAATTAGGGATTTTGCTAGCCCTAGGCTGGAGAAATGTTGTCTCCAGTTTTTAGTCGAAAAACTGCAGTTTCTTCGCCGTCTGTGGCAATCTGCCGCATATCGGCCGATTCGCCAACGACTGAAAACTGCTGATTTCGCTGCTAATTGAATACGGCCCTTAGTAGTTAGGTGGCCGGGCACTGGATCTAAGCTCCTGGAAATTCCCCTTCATATGCCCTTTGGATGATCTGCTTTGTGTATTATGGAAACATAAGCAGAAGTAAGCGTTATGAGATTCTACGTATGAACATCTAAATTCACACACTGGCATGCCAGCCACTGACCTGTAACTGATAGTGGAGCAATACTGATGGTTATCCTTGTAGCTGGTTTGTAATACACAAATGTATAATATGTTGCATGTTTTGTCACTGTGCGTGCTCAAATTGAGCGCACGTGCGTACAGGTGATGCCAAGTTATACGCACCTCCACTTTGAACTGTGGAGACGTAACTGGTTGTAATGGAACATTCTTAGAAAGACAAAGGTCAGTGGGGGCATGCTGATGGAAACGCGGGCTCTGCAAAGTTGGACAAAAGTGTAACTACGCTGGTTATCGGGTATGTTTGCAGCTAAGCTGGTTTAAGTGCATATGGATAACAAGTAGCAAACAGACTGCCGCACTTAGGGGGTGACACCACAAGATGCATACAGCTTGGCACACAGTGTACATATGCATTAATTTCCATATAAGCAGTGTGAGCACGTAAAGCTGATTTCTGTCTGATGAAGCGATTTAAGTGTCACACTTTTCTTTAGCAGTCTGGGACCATTTGTGACACATTCTGGGAGACCGATGCTTGAAGAATCCTAACCTAGGAGACTCTTCTCTGTAGCAGCAATACTTGGCAGTCTCTCTGATCATTGCATGGATGACCATGTGGTCACTGCTACATGACCAGACTGTTATGCAGCCTAATCACCTGTGACATGGATGGAGGCGGCTTGTCTGCAGCTGCAAAGGACTAATGCTCTGCAGGCTATTACAGTGGACAGTGAAAGCAAAATACACACTATAGCTTGTTTATACGTGCTACAGGAAACTTTGGGACCCAGTTTTTAAAACTGATCAGGTCCCACAGGATGCGCTGCTGCTGTGTATCTCGGTAGCCAATCGGTGTGCAACGGCATCCCCCCAGCCATTCACCATGTGGCGCCATCCCCCCAGCCAATCGGCCAATCGCCATGTAGCGGCATCCCCCAGCCAATCGCTGTGCAGCAGCTCCCTCCAGCCAATCACCACGTGGCACTTCGATCCCCGCCCCCCCCCCCCCCCCCCCCCCCCAAAAAGCCAATCACCTCCCAGCGGGATCTTCCTAGCCAATCGCCCTCGCCATTTCAGTCCTGACACTACTGTCCCCCTCAAGCGCACTTTCCAGAGTCCAGACTCTGCAATCCACGGTGGGGAAGTAAACTGAGAAGTGGGAAAGCTAGCAGCAGGCTGGGCAGCAAGAGGTGAGCGTGGTTCCTGCGGGCTGGGCATCCAGCAGTAGAGGCAGATGGAGCAGGTCCCTGATCGACCTTGGCATCACCTACACAGAAGTCTGGGCGATTTGGCTTCAGCAGCGTTTTGTGCTGGTACCGTCCCAGCACAATTGCCGTAAATGTGCCTGGCCTGCCACCAGGGCATGTAACTGCAGTAGTGTAGCTGTTTCCCGCTGCACATCAGACCTGATATCTCTTGCGGCTCCTTACATGTTAATGAAGGACTGAATGAGGGGTTGTTCATTACATTGTTCTAATGTGTACCCAGGATCCGATAGGTTGGCTGGGTGCACATTGCTGGGTCCTCCCATACAGTATGTGTATCACTTCTTGTTGCCTAGCAAATATACCCCGTAAGAGTAAAGCTGGGTATATGCAAAAGTGCGGGTTTTTAGAAGTGGAGATGTTGCCCATAGCAACCAATCAGATTCTAGCTATTTTTGCTGGATAAATGTTAAGGAGAATCTGGTTGCTATGGACAACCTCTCCACGTCTAAAATACCTGCACTTTAGTAACTATATACCCCCTTATAGTCCAAACTCAGCTGTATGGCTGACTATTCCTTCCCACACCACAGCAGAGGTGACTTTTCTTCAGATCTGAACGATAACGATTTAAAGAATCGTTCAATTGTTCATATCTGACATGTCTGAATGATGCGTGTTCCCGATGGTCAGATAATGAATGATATCTGATGTGTTTGTAGTCAGTTTTGGACGATTCCAGTCATTTTAATGCAGTCAAAAATCATTCGTAGTTCAACTCGTTCATCTGACCGTGTGTATGCTCCATAATGGTGCATACACATGGTCAGATATTTCTTCAGATCTGAACGATAACCATTTTAAAAATCGTTCATATCTGAAGGAAAATCTGACATGTTTGTCAGATGAACGATGCGCGTTCCCGTTTGTCAGATAACTATATCTGAAATCTGATGTGTTTGCAGTCAGATTTGGACGATTCCATTCATTTTAATGCAGTCAGAAATCGTTCAAATCTTTTGTAAAATCATTCATTCAAATCGTTCATCTGACACATCTGACCGTGTGTATGCACCATTAGGCATCAAGTGAACACTCTTGTTGATGTGCTGGAAGTAGGAAAAATGAGCAAGCGTAAGCATCTGAGAGACATTGACGATTGCCAAATTGTGATGGCCAGGGGACTGAGCTCGAGCATCTACAAAACTTCAGGTCTTGTGGGGTGTTCCTGGTATGCAGTAATTGGGATGTTCCTGGTATGCAGGCACCACGCAGTTAAAGCTTTCAGCTCGGGGTATTGGTCCAACCCCCTATACCCCGAGCCAGAGGCACCTCAGTTTCATCGGTGCCCGGCTGGAGTTGGGTCACCATTTATGCAGTGGGCTGATGAGGCAGCCCAAATTTATTTTATTTTCTTCTTCCTACTTCAGGGTCCATAGGGTATCCACAGGATACCTTTTGAGGTGCCCTATGACTACCGCCATCACTTATAACCAGAGTTAATTTTCATCTCCCAGGATGCACTGGGGTCCCTCTCCTATACCCCGCCGCCGAGCCAAGGCATCTTCAGTTTCGCAGGTGCCCGGCACGGAGTCGGGTCACTGTTCAGACAGCACCGCGAGTGTTTACCAAGATTATGGCAGCCCATTTGCGGATTCAGGAGGTCTGCCTGTTACCCTACCTAGATGACCACCTTCTGATAGCTGGGTCTCCAGAGGTGCTTTACTGCCATCTGCAATTGATGATATCTGTGTTGCAGAATCACGGATGGCTGATAAACTGGAAGAAGTCCTCCCTGATTGCCTTTCAGAGGATGCTCCAGCTCGGTGCCCTGTTGGACTCTCAACAGCAGAGGATCTTTTTGAAAGCGGAAAAGATCTGTTTCTACTTCAGGGTCCATAGGGGGTCCACAGGGTTGACCTTGGGGTATAGGTTGGGAACCAAATCCGGGCACCACGCAGTTAAAGCTTTTAGCTCCCAGGATGCACTGGGTCCACTCTCCCTATAACCCCACCCCCAAGCCAGAGGCACCTCAGTTTAAGTTGGTGCCCGGCCGGAGTCGGGTCACCGTTAGCGCAGGGGGAGCTGATTAGCAGCCCCTAAGCTTATTTTATTTTTTTAGGGACAAAGTTTTTTCCATGGACTTTGGACTCTTCAGAGCGGCAGCGTCGGACTGTCCATAGGACGTCTAAGCTGCCCCTCCGTCACCCCGCTGGCGCTGAGACGCCAGTACAGATCTGGGGATCTCAGCGGGACCCCAGAGTCTGTACTAGCCGGACTCTGTGGGCGCCCAGGACTGCTGCTGGATCCACGGGGAGCAGGTAAGGTCGCGGATCACCGCTTGCGGTGATCCGCGCATTTCAAATGCAGTCCTGTGCCTCCGGTCTCAGGGGACAGACCGGAGGCGCCGGCAGTGGCGGCGGGCCCCCCATACCCCGTGTGTCCACTAGACCACCAGGGACTTAACGATCGGTGCAGGGAGCCGGCGTCCCGGGGGTTAATAGCCGGCCAGGGGAGGCAGCCTTCCCTGTTACAGCGGCTCCTCCCCTCAGCTCAGCGCGCCTTTCAGTATCCATAGTCTGGCGTCGCTGAGCTGCTTCCTCCGCGGGCCACGCTTCTTCTGAGGTCTCCAGCGGCCATTTTATCTCTGTGGTGCAGCAGAAATCTCTGGAGATGGCAGTGAGTCCAGTCCCCCTGCGTACCTCACCATCAGGTCAGTGTACACAGCACTGTAGCCTTCCCAGACACTGAATCTGGGCAGTTGAAAGCAGTGTAATAGTGCAGTATATTATATGACATGTTTATGTATATATGTATATATCTGCATTGTATGTGACTTATGCTAGTGCTGACTGTACTTTATTCTCTCACCTGTCAGTGTATATCTATCCCTTTTCTTTATCTGCCCTAATACAGCTGTACTTAGGGTGGTTCTGAGACCTCACATTTATATACTTGTTAATATTTGTGTGGTTTGTCACATACTGTTGCGTGCTGCACGTTGCCATATTTTAGATGGAACTGTGTGTTGCATACGCTGAAAATGGGTCCCTGCAGCTAATTTTTGGCATCAGTCAGGACCAGTATAGCGCTGCTTAATATTTCCGCCAAGATTGGTCAGATATGTCTGACCAGGAGATAGAGCGTTATACTGCACCCATTTTTACTATCCTGCACGTCATGTGCTGCAGGTGTTAGTGCGGAGGATTTGACTCATAAAGGGTTCTGTATGTGGCGTCATCTGGTGCTGGCCTCTTTCACGACCCCCTTGGGCGGTTTGTTTTCTCGGGATCCTCTCAATTGCGGATCGCCGGGCGGGCCCCATTGTTGTACCTCACTTGGGGTTACTTCACCATACTGCCCTTTTCATCTCAGGGTATCTCGCAGCTTCTTGCACTCTTCCCCTGTGACACAGACTACCGCTCCCTGCAGGGGTTTTTCGCAGTATATGAATTCCCCCTGGTGCCACAATAGTCTGTCATTCCCCTTGCAGGGATTACCACAACAGCCACCCTGGGTGGATGTCGTTTTCTACGAAACGCTAATTGGCGTGGTTGACGCCCTGTGGTTACTTCCCAGTTGGCTCTGCCGTGAACTGGGTACTGTTCGGGGCTCTTTCCCTCTTACACGGGGGGAAGCCTATTTCAGGTATTATTATCCCTGCTTTAGGGCTGGTAGCAGGTCCATTCTGGTTAGAGTGAATGTTGACCTGCACCTGTATCATACACCCTCAGTATTGCGTGCCTTCGGGTTCCCTGTTGCTGACTAGCGGGTGGATCGCATAGCGGGACTCTGGCTGTTGCCAGATAGGAGGTGTTACAACAGTGTTTGGCCTCCTGTCCCAAATTCCCTGAGGGTCATCACGAGCCCCTCCTGGGGGGGATGGGCGTGTTACTCGTCTGATTACAGACGTTACTACGCCTCCCATTCCTGCGTTGTCGGATTCTTCGGATCCGTAGGTGGTAACTCTGCCTGAAATCAGTATACTTGCTTTCAGGAGTTGTTACCCATCCTACCATGGCTATAGCATGGTTGGTTAATACTATTGCATATTGGGTTGATGCATTTGTAACGTTTTTTCCCCTCCAACACGTCGGGGGTTCAAATGTATTTGGTCGCTCACGTAATATATGCTGTTGTCATAGGTGGAAATGCCTATATTGGATACCAGTCTCCTAACTTTCAGAGTTCCGGCTGCGACTGTATCCTCCGTAATACCCTATGGCTGCGCTCTGGGAATGCAGAGGTGCAGATACCATCTTTAGGGTTGATATTGTTTGGTCCTGACCTTGACAAGATTGTAGTAACATTGGCAGTATTACTAACGACAAGTTTACCGCTTTCAGCTATGCCCACTACAAGGCCTCAGACTAAGTCTGTTAAGTCTTTTTTGTCCTCTGGGTCAGCCTAAAGGTCTGTTTCTTCGTAGACTGTCGGCATCTACAAGGGCCGACATATCCAGTACCGAGCAGGCCTGGACTGCCAGCCGATCCTGCTTCTGAACCTACGGATATCTCTTCAGCCTGACGGGACAGGCCTACAACTGGGAGATACCGATTTTCTCAGTTCGCCCGGTATTAGTGTCAAGTTGCCGCGGCTACGTGGGTAGGAGGGTACGCCCTCTTTACAAGGGCCTTACAGATCCAGAAAGCTATGCAGTTGTTGCGGTAAGCGGAGCTAATTAGGCCATCCCCACTATCTCAGTGAGGGACTGGTTGTTCTGCTTTCTTTCTGGTGCGGTGGCTGAATGGTCCTCTTTGGCCTATTCTCTGTCTCAATTCCCTGAACCAGTTCCTAAAGCTACCTGGGCTCAGGAGGAAATCCCTATGCTCCATCATACGATGTTTGGAACCTGGGGACTTTATGGTATCACTGGATATACAGGACGCGTGCCTACGGGTACTTACAGAGACCTTTCCTCAGCATGGGCTGAGGTTTGCTGTATCACAGCAACACTTACAATTTTTCGGGCTCTGCCTGTTGGGACTGTCCTCAGCCCCACAGGGGTTTACCAGCGTTTTGGATTTTCTGACAGTTCTTCTGTTCAGTATATCCCAATGCTCCTGTACCTGGACGGCCTCCTGCTCTTAGCGGGATCACCGGGGTACTTTACGGCCAGGTCAGGATGACTGTGGCTTCTTCAGGGTGCAGACGTTTAATCAACGGGGAAAAAGTCCTCCCTGCATCCCTCTCTGGGTATTCTTCATCTAGGATCCCTGCTGGATTCTCAGAATCTGAGAATTCTTCTGGCGTAAGACGGAATCTCCTCTCTTCCATTAGGAGTACATGGTTGTCTGCGCAGTCGACAGATGTCTTTACACTCTGGGATGCATGGTGGAATGGGCTCAGTTCCATTCCAGGCCTTTCCATAATTGGCTCATCTCCAGATGGAATGAGTTTTTTCTGTCGGATAACTGTTCAAACGATGATGCTCTCTCCGGAGGCAAGTCGGTCCCTGTCCGGGTGGCTTTGGCCATCTCGTCCAGGGTTTTCTTTGCTATGGACAGTGTCTGGATCGAATCCTTTTCAGTGCAGTTGGACGTCTGTCGATTCCACCCTGTCAATTAACTTACTCTGGCATAACTCTTGTTTCCCGGTGAACCTGAAAAGGTTCAGTCCGACAGGGTCAGGACAGTGGCTTCCTTTTTAGCAACACTGTTCGTTGGGTGGCAATGACAGGTATGTCACATATTCGGACATAGTCCGAGGGTCTCCTCCCGACCATCTCGGCAGCGTTCATTTCAGGAGCTCTCCATTGGGAAGCGGGAGTCCTCAGCCGTCACGACGTGCATCCCGGGGACTAGTCTCTTCCCCAAGAGAGGTTTCATCTCCTGGTGAGCAGGGGGGGCCCCCCTGAGGTGACCCTCATGGCCTTCTGACTTTATCACACTATGGTGTTACAGTTCAGCTTTGGGGATTCTGAAGCAACCTTCAGCGACTCTTTGTCGGTGAAGTGGTCCTTCCACTTTGTGTACCTGTGTTCTCCGGTCTCCCTTCTTCCTCAAGGTCTTTGGAAGTGTTTTCAATCGAGACGGAGATGCTTTCCTGCTGGTGGCTCCTGATTGCCCCAGATGTCAGGGGTACTTGGATCTTCGGAGTCTCTACATCGATACTCCATCCCTGATGCTTCACTGCCCGGACCTGTTGTCTCAGGGTCTTTGGTTTTGCCTTGGACCTGGGTCGTTTGTCTTTGACTGTGTCCTTACAGTGGTCTTACGGCTTCCCTGGCTTTGTCATCGTTGGAATGATTAGAGCACATGGATCAGCTTTTGCTGGGACCTACCACAAACTGTGGCAGCCATAAATCTTATGGTATTGTACCTGTCGATACAATCCTCCGGTGTCCAGGATTTCCAGATATTCTGGCATTCCTTCCGGCTGGCTTGGGTTTCACACTTGGCCTGGTCTTCCTGACAGTGCGGATCTCTACACTGTCAGTATGGTTAAGATATGGAATTGCTCCACTCTGGTATCCAGTTCATCCTTTGGAGTGTTTTCTTGATTATGCCTCCATTTGTCCTCCCTAGGGACTCCTGGGGAGTGAGTAAGTGGTTCTTCGTTACCTCCGGGGACAGTCAATGGAACCGCTGGTTGTGATAGCCATTACATGGTCTATTGCTTAGGCTCTCTCTTTCTCTCAGGGTGTTTATATCAACCAGGAGAGTGTCTGAATTGGGAGCGTTCTCATGTGGCTCCCTCTTCTGGAGGGCATCATGTCAGGGTGGGAGTTGCTCTCGCCCTGTGTTGCTTCTTAGTGGTTTTCAGGTTCCATATTATTCTGGAACTTATGGTACGGCCATTCTGTCCCCAGTCCTCTCGGCTGGTGTGGCCTCATTGACTGTGGTCTGGCCTCTTTGGATTTTTGTGATCCGTTCAGGTTCCTTACGGAAATCGGACTCCTTATTGGTGGTCTGAGATTTCTGGTTTTCACAGGAAAGGATGGCCGGCCTATAACCAAATGTTGGCTGGATGGCCTCGTAGGTCTTCCTCAGGGGCCTACCCATGGGTAGGCCTTCCTGTTGTTGATGCTTGTTTTTTCTCGGGCCATGTGTGCGGCTCGCTGTGGCGCCTCGGCTGTTTTACCTTACTAGGTGGCCACGTGGTCTTCTGTCCACACCTTTTTAAGGTTCTAGGCATTGGTTTCCTTTGCCTCTCAGGATGCTTCCTTTTTGGCGACGGATTCTCCTCTCAGCACAGGAGCGTCCCCACCCTTGGTTGAACTGCTTTGGGACATCCCCAAGGTCAACCCTGTGGACCCCCTATGGACCCTGAAGTAGAAAACAAGAGATATGGTAAGAACTTACCTTTGTTATCTCTGTTTCTACGAAGTCCATAGGGTCCACAGGGCGCCCGCCCTGACGCACCTGGCTTCATATGGGCTGTGTGGCTGGTCACCGGTTTTCCGTCTCCCATTTCGGTGAGTATGGTTATTGAGTGTTCCAGTTTTCTCTCTTTTTCTCTCCTCCTCCGGCCTTTGGCTACTTACAAACTGAGGTGCCTCTGGCTTGGGGGTGGGGTTATAGGGAGAGTGGACCCAGTGCATCCTGGGAGCTAAAAGCTTTAACTGCGTGGTGCCAGGATTTGGTTCCCAACCTATACCCCAAGGTCAACCCTGTGGACCCTATGGACTTCGTAGAAACAGAGATAACAAAGGTAAGTTCTTACCATATCTCTTGTTTTTGCAGTACGCAACTGCCTGCACAGTCGCCGAGTGTCTATTCACTTGGCAATGCGGTTACTGGGGTACATGATGTCAACATTTGACATGGTGGAGTATGCCCAGTTTCACTCCAGACCTCTGCAGACGTTGATCCCCTCCAGATGGAATGGGTTGCCCACTCTGAAAGTCACAGACGATAGTGCTTTCTCCGGACGTACGTCTGTCTCTGGCCTGGTGGCTACAGCCGTCTCATCTCAACAAGGGGCGTCCCTTTTGGATCCCGGACTGGGTCCTCTTGGCGACAGTCTCCAAGGTTGTGATGGGTCCTCACTTGTTTCAAGGAAGGTGGACGACAGCGGAATCTGCTCTTCCAATCAACATATTTTTAACTTCGGGCAGTTTTCAGAGCTCTTTAGCAAGCAAGACTTGTTCTTAACGGAAAGCGTACCTGTTTCCTCCGTTCTCCCTTTTTCCTTGAGTGCTTCGAGAGTTCAAGCAAGAAGTAGGCACGATCCTGCTGGTGGCCCAGACGTCACTGGTACTCAGATCTTCAGAGTCTCTCCATCAACACTTCGTTGCTGTTGCCTCAACGTCTGGACCTGTTGTCTGAAGGTCCTTGTCTTTACCCAGACCTGGGTCGTATGTCTTTGACGACGTGGCTCTTGAGACATCCCTCCTAAGGTCCAGGGGGTTTTCCAGCTCTGTGGTTAACACCATGCTCAGAGCTCGGAAGGCTGCTTCTGCCAGAATTTACCACAAGGTGTGGCATACTTTCTTTGAATGGTGTCGTCCTAAAGGTTAAGATCCCCATGTGCTTTGGTTATCCAGGGTTCTGGCTTTCGTACAGGTGGGTTTGGATGTCTGCCCCGCCTCCAAAAAGGTGCATGTTTCTGCCCTTTTGGTGTGGTTTCAGTGTAGGATTGCTCCTCTTCCTGGTGTCCACACTTTTATGCAGGGTGTACTTCGCATACAGCCTCCCATTGTCCCCCCAGTGGCTCCTTGTGATTTGGCTGTGATCCTGAGGGCTCTCCAGGGACCGCCATTTGAACCCCTGGGCTCAGTGGATTTCAAATGGCTTACAGCGAAGACTGTCCAGACTGTTGCTTCAGCCAGATAGGTGTCAGACTTGGGGGCTCTCTCCTGTCGCCCTCCTTTTCTGATTTTTCACCAGGACAGGGCGGTGCTTCAGACTCGCCCTGGCTTTCTACCTAAGGTGGTGTCTAGTTTCCACTTTAATGAGGAAATTATAGTGCCGGCCTTTAAATCCCTAGACCTCTCCGTTCGTGAGGCTTCATTGCATGTAGTACGGGCTCCAAGGATTTGTTGATCGTACCAGTTCTCTTCGGAAATCTGACTCCTTGTTTGTTCTCTACAGTTTCCTTTAAGAAGGATTTGCCTGCCAATAAACAGACTTTGGCAAGGTGGATTCGCTTGGCGATCTCTGCGGCTTACGCTCATGAGGGCCTTCCAGTGCCACCCTCTGTTACTGCTCATTCTACTGTCTGTGGGTAGCTCGCCTTGGCTGTTCAGCTTTGTAAGGTGGCCACGTGGTCTTCTGTCCATACCTTTTGTGAGGTGGTATGCCTTTGATATCTGCCTCAGGATGCTTCCTTCGGGAGGCGGATCTCCTTTCTGCACAGGAGCATCCCCACCCTTAAAGGATACTTATTTGGGACATCCCCAAGGTATCCTGTGGATACCTTATGGACCCTGAAGTAGAAAATGAGATATGGTAAGAACTTACCCTTGCTATCTATATTTCTACGAAGTCCATAGAGTTCCACAGGACTCCCACCCTGTCGCACCTGTGCTCTAGATGGACTGTGGTCTGGTCACCGGTTTTTCGTCTCCTTCTGGTGAAAATGTGATTCTTGTGTGTTCCAGACTTTCTTCTCTTTATTCTCCTCCTCCGGCTTGTTACGTAACTGATTTGCCTTGCCTTGGCTCGGGGGCGGGGTATAGGAGAGGGACCCCAGTGCATCCTGGAAGATGAGAATTAACTCTGAGGTGCCCGATGACTACCGCCATGGCCTATACCCCAAGGTATCCTGTGGAACCTTATGGACTTCGTAGAAATAGAGATAACAAGGGTAAGTTCTTCACCAGATCTCATATTTTTGTTAAGTACTTTATTTACTGAGCAAGCAGCAGCAGACTTGTCCTCAGGACGTCTGCACTGCTGCTCCGGCACCGGAACGCCAGCTTCGGCTGGGGATTTTGGCGTGCATCCCGGGGTCCTCGCTAACTGGCCCCGCGGACGGATCCAGACTGCAGCCCGGACACAAGGGGACAGGTAAGGTAGGGTCATCGCTTGTGGTGACCCGTGGAGTGGCAGTCTTACCTCCGGTCTCGGGACAGACCGAAGGTGCTGAGAGTGAACACAGGCTTTGTCCACAGTGATCCACTAGACCACCAGGGTACATATGGAGCGGGAAGCCAGAGTCCCGGTGGTTAAGCATCAGCATGGGGAGGTCAGCTTTCCCCATTAAAGCGGCCCCTCAGCTCGGGGCGACATTCCTCTGAGGTCTCGCTTCCCTGAGCTGCTCTACTCCTCTGACCATACCCCCCTCAGGTCTCCGGTGGCCATTTTCTCCAGGCTCAGACAGTGCTCTCAGGGAAATCCTGGGTCCGGTACCCCTACATACCTCTCCCTAGAGTCAGGTTATGTAGCACTATAGCCAGAGTCTGACCACAGAATCTGTGTAGTTGATTGTATTGCCATTCTGCAGTTTATATTGTATTTCTGCATTGTATGTGACTTATGCTAGCGCTGCCTGTCTGTTTTTTTTCTATATAATGACAGTATATATCTTTCCTTTTTTTTTTTTTTCTTTGCCCCTAACAAACTGGTGTATTCAGGGTTTTCCTGTGCCTCACCTCTTTAAAAACAAATGTATTTGTGTTGGTAACTGCACTGTGCCATATTTGTGCTGTGCGCTCCTGCAGCTTGCCCAAGCATAAGACAGGATCAGTGTATTGCATTCCTACTTGTATTCTACATACCTAGTGGTTGCATTCCAGCCAGTGCTATACTACGACTATGGCTCCTATTCAGTTAGTTTCGTGTACGCGATAAAGTTTCGCCCGCCGGAGTTTTTTTTTTTTTTTTTAGCCTACACTGTCTTTTAGCCGCAGAAACTTATCGGGCGCGTACCCACGATTCGCCCTATTCAATTCCAAAAGTCGTGAAAACTGAGACACACGAAGTCAGAACAGGCGGAAAGTGGTGTCGAAATCGGGGATATTAGCCTGAACCCCGCCCCCCCCCCAAAAAAAAAAAGATGCAGAAACATAGGGGATCAATGTAGTAGTGCCCGATTAGCCCTAATGAAACAGTTTGGGGTACTTAAGTCTGCACAAATGCCTCTAATTAGCGTCTTTGCACAAGTGGGGAAGAATGGCATAAAGTAGTATTTTTGGGAGAAAATGAGTAGTCCTGTCAAATTTGGGGTACTTGAAAATGGCTGCTAGCATATTTAAAAGTTGCTAAAGTGAAGTTACAAGAAACGTAAAAAACGCACTTTCCACAAGCACCTGTAATCAAAAACACCTCATGCATACTTGCAGACCCCCCAAAAGTCTTTAGCTACTTTTTATGTTTGTACCTCCTACTTTGCACTTTTTCACCCCTTTTTCAAAGTGCTTTTTTGGGGCGTTCCTCACTTTTTTTTAAGTTTTTTTGATGCAGTTATCCTGAGTGGTTTCCCCACGTTTGCACCCCAAACTAGCGATTTTGCACTTTGTTTTTCTCTACCTATTCAAAGGCGAATCTTTTTCGCCCGTTGCGTTTTCGCGTATGGGAAAAGTGTTTGCTATTAAATACCGAGAAGTTTCCGACTGGCAAAGTTTCGATCGGCGATACGTTTTCGCGGATCTCGGCTTTTCGCTCCGAATATGTGCCTATGTCTTGCAATGTCAAGAGTATCAAGCAAGCGTCTGCACCCATACTGCTGCCATGCAAATGATGTGCTGCGGGCTTAAGGGAGGAGGATTTGATACAAGATGGGGTATGTGCTACGTGTTATATTCCACCAGGCCCATGAGACCCCACAGCTCCTGCACAAGAGGTCCCCTGGGCTTCCTTTTCTCAGGTGCTGGCTACTATTGCGGACCGGCTAGCAGAACGACTCTAATTTCCCCTATGGGGTTGCCACAACAGGTTCAGGCTATACCATTAACTCCTGTGCCCCCTCCATGGGTAGATGTACCCTAGCTCAGTACAGAATCTGGTGGCTACCTCTAGAGCCTTTCAAACTATGTTGCAAGGTGCGAAGCCCCTACCCAGTAAGACTCCTAAGCGTCCTGTCTTAGCCTCACAGTCTACGCAGCTCTCAGATTCTGAGGTGTCATCTGAGGAGGCAGAAGATGCTGATCTCTCTACTGACCTCCCTCCGGGGGAGGAAGAGAGTCAGTCAAAAATTTATATTCCTGCTTTGGTACAAGCTATTAGATCCATCTTATAGAAGATGAACCAGCCCCTAAATCAGAGCACCCACTGTTTAAACGACGAAGTGGTTTCAGTAGAATTCCCTCTATCGGATCAACTAGCTGAACATATGGCAGCAGCCCTAAAAACGTCTGACCTCATGTTATCCATTTCCTGCGGCTCATTGTTCAAAATGGGAGACTCTCACATGTTACGTGCTTAATTAAGAGCGCTACGTTACCTATCCCTACAGTATCCTCTTTAAAGGACCCTACGGATAGAAAGGTTGAAACATGCCTTAACTCAATTTTCTATTTCAAGGGCTGTTGCCCGTCCGACCATGGATATTGCATGGTTGGCTAAAGCTATAGAGAGCTGGGCTGACACACTTAAAAGACTCTCCCCTCATGCTTCTAGGAATCAGATGTCTTTCATAGCTCACATGAGGTGCAGCTTTCTATATTGGAGAAGCGACATTGGATGCCAGTCTCCTAACCTATAGAGTCTCAGCCACGGCGTTGTCTACCCGCCGTACCCTGTGGCTACACTTATGGAAGGCAGATGCAGATTCCAAGAAGGGCCTAGAAGTATTGCCTTACAACGGGGAGATCTTGTTTGGCCCAGACCTTGACAAGATTGTAACCACATTGGTGGCATCAAAAACGGCATTTCTGCCTTCAGCAACTACTACAAAGCCTCAGACTACATCTTTTAGGTCCTTTCATCCTCAGGGAAAGCCTAAAGGTCAGTCCTTTCCTAGGCAGTCGGCTTCTCCTAGGGCCGTCAAGCCCAGGACCAAGTAGGCCTGGACCGCCAGACGACCTGCTTCAAAATCTGAGGACAAGCCCTCTGCCTGATGGGACGGACCTCCCCCTGGGGGATCCCAGAGTAGGAGGCCAACTTCTTCAGTTTGCCCAGTGCTGGGCAACCCACCATGGAAGCTTGGGTAAGTGAAGTGGTAGCTCAGGGGTACGCCCTCTCATTTCTACGACTGCCACCCCACCAGTTTTTCTGCACAGGCCCTCCTTCAGACCCAAGCAAGGCCCTACAAATCCAGAAAGCTATACAGTCTTTGCTGCATTGTCAGCGAGGGACTGGTTATTATTCTACTCTTTCTGGTTCAGAGCTGAATGGGTCTCATCGGCCTATCCTCACCCTCAAATCCCTGGACAAATTCCTTAGGGTACCCAGATTCAGGATGGAAACCCTACGCTATATCATTTTAGCTATGGAGCCTGGGGACTTTATGGTATCTCTGGATATTCAGGCCGCTTACCTACATATACCTATAGCACCCTCTCATCAGCGATCTCTCCGGTTTGCTATTCTACAGCAACACTTCTGATTTCAAGCTCTGCCCTTTGGACTATCCACAGCTCCACGGGTATTAGCCATAATTTTGGTAATCATGGCGGCCCAACTGTGTGGTCAGGGTGTCCGACTGCTACCATATCTGGATGACCTTCTGCTCTTAGGAGCCCCAGAGGTGCTTCAACACCATCTGCAACTAACCATTGCTTTCCTTCACAAGCATCAACTGGAAAAAGTCCTCCCTGAATCCTTCACAAATAATGATTCATCTGGGAGCCCTGCTATATTCTCTGGACCAGTAATTTTCTGACATCAGACAAGATCTCCACACTTCAACTATGATTGCGCAGATTCCTCCACAGTCGCTGAGTGTCAATCCACTCAGCAATGCAGGTTCTGTGATCCATGGAGTCCACCTTCGAAATGGTAGAGTATGCTCAGTTCCACTCCAGGCATTTGCAAACGCTTATCCTCTCCAGGTGGAACGGGTTACTCCATCGGATCAAAGCTCAGACAATGGTGCTCTCTCCAGAGGTGCATCTGTCTATCGTGGATGTTACAGACTTCTCATCTAACCAAGGGTCGCCCCTTTTGAGTCCCAACATATTGGAACTTCAGGCTGTCTACAGGGCCCTCATACTGGCCCAGGACATACTTCAGGGAAAACCTGTACAGGTACAGTCCGACAATGCCACAACAGTGGCTTACATCAACCATCAAGGAGACACTTGAAGGCAGGCAGCAATGACAGAAGTGTCACGCATTCTGACATGGGCTGAGGATCACCTCATGGCCATCTCTGCGTTGTTTATTTTGGGAGTTCTCAATTGGGAAGCAGACTTCCTCAGCCAGAGGTGGACCTTATGGCCTCCCGACACAATCACAAACTGCCGGTGTTTGGGTCCAGAACAAGAGATGCAGAGGCAACCTTCGTAGACGCATTGTCAGTGAAGTGGACCTTCCAGTTTGCGTACCTATGCCCTCCAGTCTCCCTTCTTCCTCGAGTTCTTCGGAAGTTCAAACAAGACGGAGGCACTGTCCTGCTGGTGGCTCCAGCTTGGCCCAGACGTCATTGGCACTCATTTTCAGAGTTCTCTCCATCGACACTCCGTTCTTGCTGCCTCAACGTCCGGAAACTGTTGTTTCAGGGTCCTTGCCTTTACCCGGACCTGGGTTGTCTGTCTTTGCCGGCGTGGCTCTTGAGACATCCTTCCTAAGGTCCAAAGGATTCTCTAGCTCTGTGGTCAAAACTATGTCCGAACGCGTAAGCCAGCCACTGCTCGGATCTAGCACAGAGTGCAGCATACATATTTCCAAAGGTGTTGTACCAGAAGCTACGACCCTCAAGTGTTTGGGATTTCCAGAGTCCTGGCCTTCCTTCAGGCTGGATTGGACCTTGGACTCTGCCTTGCCTCGCTGAAAGTGCATGTCTCTGCTCTATCCATTTGGTTCCAGCGTAGACTTGCTCCACTACCGGATGTCCACACCTTCCTCCAGGGTGTTCTCCGTATACATCCTCCCTTTGTCCATCCAGTGGCTCCATGGGATTTGTTAGTAGTTCTTTGTGCCCTCCAGGGTCCTCCGTTTGAACCCCTGGAATCTGTGGAACTCAAGTGGCTCACAACGAAGACTATTTTTCTTCTGGCTATGGCGTCTGCCAGAAGGATGTCAGATTTAGGGGTGCTCTCCTGTCGCTCCCCATTTCTGATATTCCATCACGACAGGGCTGTGCTTTGGACTGGTTTCCATCCAAAAGTTGGTACCTATTTCCATATTAATGAGGAGATTGAAGGCCTGGCCTTTCAAGCCACAGTCCTATCGGCAAGTGAGGCCTCCTTGGATGTGGTCCGTGCCCTCAGGATCCACGTGGACCGTACCAGTTCTCTTCGGAAGTCAGACTCCTTATTTGTGCTCTATGGATTTCACAAGAAGGGATGGCCAGCCGACAGACATTGGCTAGATGGCTTTGCATGTCTATCTCACAGGCTTACACGAAGGCAGGCCTTCCTGTACCGGCTACTGTTACTGCTCATTCTACTCACTCTGTGGGTCCTTCGTGGGCAGCTTCTATGTGAGTGTGATTCTTGTGTGTACAGGTCTTCCTGCTCTCTTCTCCTCCGGCCTTTGGCTTGTCACAAACTGAGGTGGCATGGGGGTGGGGTATAGGAGGTTGGATCAAATGTATCCTGGGTGCTGAAAGCTTAAACTGCGTGGTGCCTGGTCCTCAACCACCACCTACACCCCAAGGTATCCCTGTGGACCCTATGGACTTAACTAAGGAAAGTTTTACTGTAACTCTCATTTTTTTAAACTTAGTTGGAACATAAATACATACATCTACCACATAAGCAGCCCTCAATATATCAGATAAAAAGGAAAAGCTATTTATTATAAGGCTTATTAGTATTTTTAATGGCTAAAGACCTTTTTAGTCAACAAGTGTAACATGAATAGTTATAGCAACAGTGACATCTGCAGGGGGAAGGAAGGTACTTCTCATGAAAGATATAATGAGTTAATATTAATAAAAATGTTGATACCAAGACACTGGCACTTACCCTGAAGTCATGTATAGGCTAAAGTACCCCCTACTTCAAATTATAAAGATAACTATGTTCCCCGAAGGAGTACTGCAACCATTTATACAGAGCACAATGTTTGAAGAAGACTTTCTTAATTCATTTTTATAATAGGGGCAGACACTACATTGCTGGGAAGGCAGATTTGTGCAGGACCAAATTTTTTAAATACCTGCACTATCCCATTCTGTAGTGCTGCGAAAAGGACATGTTTGAGCTCCGAGAGAAAGGAGCTGTTCGTAAATACACACCTTTAATCTGCTATTGACTGAGCCTCCCAAATTATGGTCCATGCTTGCAGTGCTACTACGGTGTCGTAACATAGAGGGAGAAGTTTGGTGCTAGACCAAAAGGATTTTCCCGGTTACAGATAACTGGGGGAGATCCAGCGCTAGAGACCACCCCTCTAATTGTGGGATGGGGCAGGTAAAATAGAGAGTGAACGGCCCTTTACACTGATGTAGGAGTCACAGCAATAACCAGGGAGCAGGGGAAATGGTGAGATAGGAGATGTCATTGAGGGATCCTGATGGATCATCTGGTTTGGATGCAATAATTATACAAATATTATTTATAGGGATGTAAATTCACCTGAAATATTGGTACTTTTGTTCAAATATGGAAATAAAGCAACTTGTCCATTGGCATGCAGCTTGCTGCCCATTCTCCATGGCAGGAGAGGACGTCCAATCATGTCATCCAAACAGTATTTCCGGAACTTCATCCCCCACCTGTAGTGCCCTCGGGAGCATGGGCAGGTTTTCTGTAGGCAATGGGAACCTATTAATGCTCATAGACTTCACATATGCTTATACTGTATATACCACAGTTGTCATGTTTGTAAACTACAGAGTAATTCACCTTGTATGTGAAACCACTAGTTTCCCTTCTTCCTGTAACTACCGAGCTGTTGCCATTTAGTGACCAAAATTATTAACAAGTTCCCACTTCAAAATGACTGATACATGGAAATAAACTGTTAGACATTGAGCAACGTGTCTCAGTAATTTCTCTAACTATGTCACAATATAGTAACATTTTCTCATTCAGTGGCCTAAGTAATAACTATCGGGTTTTAGACTCTGTGATCATCGTTTCTTATCTTCGTTTATTGCGGAAATAAGAAATGATGTACTGATAGGAGCCCGTCCCCGCAATGTGTAAAGTAAAATCATTGCATTTTCGAGAGAAGGATCTACGGATCCTTCTCCCAATAAAATGTGCGATCTGTAGCCTATAGCCTGCAGCAGCTAACGCCATCTGAAGATAGTGTTGTTATTATTATGATCTTTTATTTATATGTGGCCCCAAGGGGTCCGCAGCGCCTTCCAAAGTACAAAAACACAAACCATATGAACAGATGACTGGAATGAAAGTGATCTACAATGCAGAACATGGACATGGTTTATAAACATTGCTGCACTAGCAGTCATAAACCTCAAACAGGCAGCAGGGTGGCAGAACCCTAAGGTTGGGTGCTGTAGTATGGCAGTGGGGAGGATGTGGTAAAAGCATATGAGGAAAGAGGGCCCTGCTCGTGAGAGCTTACAGTCTAAAGATAGGGGCAGACAGACCCTCGTGGAAAGACAGTGAGCATGGGGAAGTGCATAAGGAAGAGAGCTGGAAGGCTTTGATGAAGAAGTGGGTCTTGACAGCCCATATGAAATTTTGAAGATAGGGGGAGAGTCTGATAGGAAGAGGGATATAGTTCCAGAGGTGAGGAGCAGCGAGGGCAAAATCTTAGAGGTGAGAGTGGGAGGAAGTGATCAGCTGGGAGAAGAGGCGGCATTCATGGGTGAAGTGGGTGGGTGGAGTGTGAAGGGAGAGGAGGTCAGCTACAGTATATAAAAAGAAGAGGATTTGGTGAGAGCTTTGTAGGTTAGTGCAAGAACCTTGAATTGAGCTCTGTAGGGGAAGGGGAGGCAGATGTGCATTTAGAGAAGAAGATGAGCCTGGCAGCAGTATTGAGGACAGATTTGTAACAGAGACGGGTGGGAGTCAGGGAGGCCAGATAAGAGGAGGATGCACTAGTCCATTCTGGAGATGATCAGTGAGTGGACGAGGGTCTTAGTTGTCTCCAGGATATGAGAGGGTCTAATCATGGCAATATTTCGGAAATGGCAGGAGTGTGAGAGGTTCTGGATGTGCGGTTTGTAGTAGAGGGAAGAGTCCAAGCTAGCGAACTTGCGGGCTAGAGGAGATGGTGATAGTGTCAATAGATAAGGACATTGTGGGAGATGATTGGCTGGATCACGGGTAAAATGCGGGAAAGCAAAATCTTCCCTTGCTCTGCTGATTGGCCAGGGCGTGTACTGAAGCAGGGGGGTAAAATGCGGGAAAGCACACACTCCTCCCCTTGCTTTGCTGATTGGTCAGAGCACGCCCTGGAGCAGGGGGTAAAACCCAGGAAAGCACACACTCCTCCCCTTGCTTTGCTGATTGGTCAGAGCATGTCCTGGAGCAGGGGGTAGAGCGGGAAAGCACACACTCCTCCCCTTGCTTTTGCTGATTGGCCAGGGCGTGTCCTGGAGCACACTCCTCCCCTTGCTTTGCTGATTGGCCAGGGCGTGTACTGGAGCAGGGGGTAGAGAGGGAAGCACACTCTCCTCCCCTTGCTTTGCTGATTGGTCAGAGCGTGTCTTGGAGCACACTTTCCTCCCCGTGCTCTGCTGATTGGTCAGAGTGTGACCTGGCGCAGGGAGGAACGTGGGAAAGCACACTCTCCTCCCCTTGCTTTGCTGATTCGCCACGGTGTGTACTGGAGCAGGGAGAACACGGGAAATCACATTCTCCTCCCCATGCTCTGCTGATTGGACGGAGCAGGACCTAGAGGTGGGGAGCCGGAAAGCACACTCTAAGGTAAGTAAGACCATAAGCATCATGACCAAGACAAGACTGCGAGCTTGGTAAGCTACAGTCGTCCTGGACAGTCACTCCTCCCATTGCCTGCCAATACAGAATTTGACGGCAGATGAGAACCTCTTGGCCCATCTAGTCTGCCCTTATTTTTGAACCTTTTGGTAATCTCAACCTTCTTTCTAGTCCCACCCCCTCCGTATGCACCTGCAATTGCCGGTATTATCTCCCCATTCTGCCCACTTAACCAGGAGTTGGGTGGGATTGGGGAGATCCACCCACTCATCTGGGGGACTAGCCAAAAAAAATCAGGAGTCTCCCGCATCTTCGGGAGGTAAGTATGGGATAGATACTTCAAGCAGCCCTCACCAACAGCTCCTTCATCATCAGCCTGGTCATTATTATGTGGCAACAAACAAAATGTGGCAGCTGCTCAATCAATCTGGCAGTACTATATTCAGGTGCATGAAAGGGAGGGGTCATACCAAGTAGAAAAAGGGGTGGGTTTAACCCCTTATTGTTCCCCAGCACACTGAATTATACTTGCAACAATATATGAAGACTATATAGTAATAGGAATTCAGAGATATTAGTTGCATGCATTTGCAAATACATGGGAAGCTGCTAGGCCACGTCATGGCTTCTCTGTCGCTAACAGTCCCTAACACTAAGGGGTTCACGTCCGGGCGGAGGGCACCTCAAATAATAGCTTAAAAACTAGCCCAGGACCGCCCCAGGGCATCACACGAAAAATGGAAAAAGGGTGACAGTGCAGTGTAAATTATAGATGTGTGCGAGTATTTAATAAGTGTCAAAAATAGTTAATAAAATACTTTAGAACACCCCAAAAAATGTACTTTCATTTTGGGGGTGAAAAAAACCCAAAGTTGGGGGGCAAACTTAAAAACTAGCAAAATAGACTCCTGGGGGTCCCCCAAGTATGCCCAACCTGTTTTTTTTTTTTTATTGCAGGTGCATGCTAAAGGTGTGTTTTTTAGGATTATTTAAAACACACTTTAGTGATTTTTAACCATTCTTACACCCATTTTCATGTACCTCACATTTGCTGGGACTACTTAATTTTCCAAAAAACCCCCCCTGCTAAATGCTATTCTACACTACTTGTGCAAAGACGCTGTGACCGGATGCCTTTCGTCTAGGCCGGCCCTGGTCACGGGTTAGCGCTTTCGGACTCCCACTCACCGTCAATGACCACCTGTCACTGACTCTGCCCACTGCGTCGTGGGCGTTTACTGAAGCTGCCACCACCAAGCTCCTTTCAGCGGCGCTTGGAACTGCTTTTTACGTACAATCAGGCCTCTACCTTGGCACCTGGAACCGCTTCTGCTGCGTATGCGTTTGACTAGCTGCGGCCACACCCCCTTATTGGTGTCGGCTGTTTCCTCCTGATCCCTCGCAATGGACCAGGTCAGCACGGTAGCTTGGCAGAGGGCTTGAACTTGGAGACCCAGAGCAGCTGGAGAACGGAATAGCGTTTGGCGCAATTCTGTTGGTCGCAGGGTACAGATGTAATCGAAGTAAAGGCAAAAAGGTGTTTATTGCTCGATGTCTTAAAAAAGACTCAACCTTCAGAATGAAGGGGAATAATCAGCATACAGGATTCTTATCAAGTCAGCAGTTCTTCTCCACAAAGGATTTTCAAAGATGTACGGGCTCACAGGCCCCCTTTTTATATCATTCTTACACACAATATCACAGGGGGGTAAATCCGCCCTGGATTCCACTCAACCAATCATGATTCCTCACATAATATAATTTAAGTATTTAGCATACAGTATAACTGTCTCCTAACATGTTGTTATAACATCCCATAGGAACTGGTAAATTACATTCATCCTTTGATACATTTATCACACAGTGACAACATATCTATGTAGAATAACCAGCAAGTATTCGCTAGTATTCGCTTTGGTCTTCCTGCAATACTCATGAAAACACACATTTTTTCCCCAGAAGTGCACACACACCTGAGACAGGTCTCAGGCCATTTGACTCTCTTCACACCCTCCCACAGAAAGCTTCTATCCTGGTCTCACTTGGAATGCACTTCAAAGAAAGCTTTGTTACACAATGGGTTTGACCACTACCATAGGTCAGGACAACATATCACTTTCTATGTAAGGAGGGAAATCCCCATTACACTAATATACTCTTAAACCATATAGTGCATAGCCTATTAAATATACATTGCTTCATGCACTAATGCATTGCAGATCAGCTGCAGTGCATTACAGCAATACATATATACTTTGGTCATACAGTTTATTATAAACTATGTGCAGTGTGCTTTTACACTGTGTCCTGTGACTTTAACTGTGTCAGCGCTGGTCGCAGTGGGAGCTGGCTCTCCCTGTCTCCCAGCGTGCAGCCACACTCTACCCACACTCCCCCAGTGCAGCAAGTCCTTTTAAAAATGGCGCTGCAGCACGGGGGTTAACCCATTCAGTGCTGTGGCCGCCGTTATACACGTGGGGCCGGCCTCCGGCCACAGACGCTAAATAGCACCAATTGAGAGCATTAAAGCACCTCAAATACCTTCAGCAGAGCTATTCGGGGGTATCCATAGTGATCCCCCACGTCAGTGCATCTTTTGGGGGTTGTCAGGGTGATTTCCCCAAATCTGACAGTTCTTCTAGCCGAGCTAAGTTTTGCCGGGACGCATTCTCGTGTCCTTTGCAATTACATAGGGCGAGTTGCGGTGACTAGCGCGATACTTTTCCGGAGTCAAAACTGGCATTGACGGCGAAAAGTCCAGGACTTTTTGCCGGCAATTGAATACAGGCCTAAGTCATTAATCATTAATTATCCATTCATATCCCTCTTCACAGGTCACCGGGACTGAATGCCATCTGAATATGGCGTCACTCTCTGCTAGCAAATTCATAAAACATTCAGTTTGCAGAATACGGGGGAACCACATTGTGCTCCTAGTGACAATTGGGCCGTTACTTTATACATGTGGAAACCGGTGTAGACCACTAGTTAGAATTATATCCTTCAGCAGAAGCAGTTGGAAAAATTCAGGAATGTGACAGCAAAATTTAGTAGACTTTGTTGCGCGTGCGCAGTTTGCGCATTCCAAAATGCACCGTGCTTTGCACACACAATAAACTTGGTGGTTCAGAATCTCATAAGAGATATTGTCTGTGGCCCTAAAAAAAAAATTCTGCCCACTGTCGGCATTTGGCCACCGCGTGTAGAACACTGTAGCAGCTGCGATTATAAAATACCATCTGCCAAACCCGCAGCTGAGCTGGAGGAAACGGCACCAGTCCATCAAGAGCTACTCATCAAGCGTCTAGCAGTTTTTACATTTTTGGGAAAATAATGAATTGACCTGATTTACTCATTACACGTATAATAGCTTATAAAGATATGTATACATTTTACTTTATTCTCATCTTGTCATTGTAAAACTGACCAGAAGAGGTCACCAGAGAGACATGTGTTATTTTTTTCCCTTGAGCATTTGATGTATGTAGTAGAGTTATTTTTTTTCAGTACTTTGAACTGGTTGAGTCTCTCAGGCAAAAATGGGGCAGGGCCTAACAAAGAGGGAAGGACATTTGTGGAACAAATTATTACATTATACTTGGCAATGTCTAATTTAGTCTCCAGCAAACTCAAGTTTGCAGCTGTTCCCACTGTCTGACCGAGTTGGAGTTACCATGAAGGGGGACTTCTTTAAGGACAACTTTTGGGTGAGTGACTCTATAGAGTTGTAAGCTGTGTCAGTTTATAGTTTTATACAAATAATACAAAATATAATTTTATACCTTCAGTAGTGTTACTGTTCACCTGTAGCTCACCAGCTATCGCTCAGTAGAGTCTGGCAGGTGATACTGGGATTTGTAGTTCAACAACCTCTAGACTAGAGAGAGAAACGTGTTTGCCCACGCCTGTCCTAGATGGTGACACCTGAGGATGGCCCTCACGTGAGTTTCTATATAATAACTAGGTTCCCCTGTAGGCGTGTGTGACTGTAAGCCACCTGTCCAGTCTTTTAGGGGTATATTTACTAAAGTGCAGGGTTTAAAGCAGTGGAGATGTTGCCCATAGCAACCAATCAGCTTCTACTTAGCATTTATCTAGTACTTTCTAAAAGATAATAGCTAGAAGCTGATTGGTTGCTATGGGCAACATCTCCACTTCTAAAAACTCTCACTTTTATAAATATACCCCACAAGGCCGCATTCAAGTAGGTGCGAAATCGGACGATTTTAAGGAAAATTTTCACACCTGCGATAATCGGACAGTGCAAAACAGGCAAAAAGTTTTCACCATCTCAGATCAGGTGGGTAAAAAAAAATGTAAAATCCCTATGTGGGGATTTCTTTCCGAACCCTTTGGACACGGTTTGCAATCAGGAAGCCGACTGCCTAAATACCGGCAGCCGGCTTCCCGACTGTCATATCCCGGCAAGGGTGAAATGCCGGGCGTCTAGATGTAGACGCCCGGCATTTCCCCGACGCCGGGAGACCGGCATCCCGATCGTAGTGATGCCGGGCACCGCAAGCGGACAGCCGTGGGGGGGAGGGTTATGTTTAGGGCTCCCGGGGGGGACTTAGGGTTAGGCACCCCCCTGGGAGGGTTAGGGTTAGGCTAGGGGGAGGGAGGGTTAGTGTTAGGCACCCCCCGGGGGACTTAGGTGTAGGCAGCGGGGAAGGTGGTGGTTAGGGTTAGGCACTTAGAGGGGGGAGGTTAGGGTTAGGCACCCCTAAGGAGGGTTAGGGGGGTTAGGTTAGGTTAGTAGATACTCACCTATCCATGATTGGGATTTCCAGCGCTGTCGGGCTTCCGCTGCCGGGATCTCTGCTGACGTCGGGCTGCCGCTGCCGGGAATCAGCCGGCGGTATTTCATACCCATTCCTTGGACACGCCCTCCCCCCAATGATAAATTACCTTTGAGTGAAAAAGAAAAAAAAATTAAATGAAACATGGGTCTGGTGTTTCGGGGCTATATGGATGCGTCGTGTGCTTTAAACATTGCACGTAGTTGCAGCAGGCGTTTTTTTATGGTTTATAAAAGTGCGTTTTACGACACGAAAATATACTACAACCCATTTTAACGTACCCCCAATTTACGCAAAACAGTCATTTTCAGAAAAAAAACCCAGCTTTCTATAATTTCTTTAAATGTTTTCATGTACGCAAATTCCCGCCAACCAACGCAATTTACGTCCCCAAAATACTTTTATTACGGCCAATCGTACACTTCTAAAATAATTACCGATGAACGTCAGACATTTTTTGGGGCACAGACGCGGTTTCCTGCATGTGCTGACTTTTTCGCCTTTTTTAGATTTTTTTTTTTTCTGCACCTACCTGTTTTTTGGGCGAAAATCGTCCGATTCGATTTTATCGCTGGTGATAAACTCGCCCGATTTTGCACCTAAGTGAATCCGACCCTAAGTGTTATTATTTAGTATCAGGTGCATGAATGAGAACATCCCTCCTCTGCTGAGGGAGTCTGTAATAAGATACCCTGTAATAGGTATCTGTGCAGTCACCTTGTGTTACTGGGCTCAGATAAGAGTCCTGCATGCGCCATAGTCGCTATCGCAGAATGAGCACATGTACGGAGGGAATTAAGGTTTTGAAACTTATGAGATACTTCTGTGCTTCCTCTTTCCCCCGGGGACCTGCTCTAGCGGTCGCCGTTCACATCACACGAGCTTTATCTGGCGTCATTCCACAGGAAGGCGATTGTCTCATGGCACTGTGTCAGATGTGAAGCAACTATGGAGAGGAGCAAGCTGTAACTTCTTTTGCATTATATAGAGCCGTGTATAATAAATGCTTTATATCTTTACGGTCCAAGGGACCAATTTGGAATCGGACGCAAGTGCGATTTGTGCGCTGTAATTATGCGTCTCGCAGGAAATTCAACACGGCTTCATTTCACCACATTTTTTGGGGGAGCTGTGTGTAGCTGATAGTTACAACCTCCCCCCCCCCCACAAGCAAAGACATTCACAAGCAAATGGAGCAGCACTTTGCCTTTGCTCTCATGCAGCATACAGAGCATGAATTATGCACCCGCAAAGCATGTGACCTGTGCAGCCACGCATCCACGTGCTGTATTTAAGGTTGCACCTTATATGCAGTCTTTTAAGACTAAAGCTGGGTACACCCCATACGATAGTGCGACCCAGCAATGCGGTGGCCGATGTAATGATACACTGCGCGTGCCATACACACTGCGCGATCTGGCGTACAATGGTGCAATATATCATTACATGCTGCATGTAATTCATTTCATCGTCCCTTCTACAGTACTGAACAGCAGATGGGGCAATGCGATGAACAACCATCGGGAACGGCGGGTCGGGCATACACTCTATATGATGTGCACAATATATTGTTTCGAACCACAACGATATATCGTACGTTCCATCTTATAGAGTGTACCCAGCTCAAATCACCCCTAAATGTAATATACCATCCTGTAATCATACATCCCAATATTTCAGCCCCATAAATTGGGTTAGGTGGTAAAAGAGGGGAGGGGGGTGGCTACATCCCCTGCTCCATGCTTTACTAATATTCAGGGGCGTAACCAGAGGTATGGGGATCCCATAGCAAAATTTCCGCAGGGCCTCCGTAGGTCTAGCTATGCCCCCTCGTCCTCCCCCCCACATCCCGCCCCTCAGCCCCTGTACCCCTTACCTTTTGATCCCGACGCACCGCTCCATCTCTCCTCACCGAAGCTGGGAGCAGGCGTGGCCATGGTCCGGGGATCCACGCCTCCTGTGCGTGAGAGATGTATCAGAGGAGGGGGTCCCGCAAACGCTGATGATCGTGCATCAAGCTGCTTCCTAGTCACAGGCTGCAGTGTGTCTGTGACTAAACAGCAGTTTGCTGCACGGATCATTAGCGGCTTCTCTTCTTGTAATGCCGCTGAGGTGAGCCGGGTGCAGGGGGAGGCTGGCCCTGGAGGTGCTGCGGGCCCCATAGCAACCGCACCCCCTGCGCCCACGTTAGTTGCGCGCCTGCTAATATTCATTCACTGCTGATAGCCAGAACATGTCACCTGACTTTTGTTATGGCGGCGATATAGATGGCCCGCATCAGAGATGGCGGTCAGAGCCCTCAAATTGGAACAGTTGGTTGGTTTTGCTGTAGACATAAAATATCCATTTACTCTTTGCTGTAGTGATTTGGAACTTGTACACAGACCCACTCTGCCACTCTGCCAGGGCCTTACCCAGAGCCTTACCTGATAACATTTCCTCTATTCTCTTAGCTGGGCTCAGTCTACAATACTATCAGGTAATTCATGATAACGCAGCAACAAGGAAATGAGAGACGTCATTGAGACTGAGAGGGTGTTCCCCCGTAAGCCAGTTATGTTAAAAAAAAAAGCATATCACGGCCATAAGGTACTATCTCTCTGGGCTATTTATCATTGGAGTTAGGCAGTAATATGATGAGCAGTTTTCCTGGCATGACTACATACTACAAACACCTGTATTTCTCAGCATAGTTGCCGACTTTTAGGTTGCCCCGTCAGGATGGCACTGCAGGGGGCGTGATGCCATGACCACTTAATCATGCTTCCTCTATACAATGCCATGATTACTGCCATTGTAATGCAGGGGGCGAGGCCAGGACGATGCATATGAGTGCGAAACGCGTCATCAAGCTGCTTTGGATGGCAGCAGGCAGTCGCGGGAGGCCTCCGGGTGACTTGCCTAACTTTTCTGGGCATACGGGAGCGTCACCTGAGATTCAAGAGTCTCCTGGATATTCCGGGAGTGTAAGTATGTGTTGACTTTCCCTGCTGGTCACAGTAGTGAAAGTTGGCGCTGCTGAGTTCTGCCCCAGCAGTGTTCCCGCGCCTGGCCATCCTGTGCATACCCATGTGCTAAAAAGGAGCAGACTGGTCTGAAGGGATCCCTCTTAGCACTCTGATAGCTCTTTCCATTAGAAAGACCCTGCAAACCCCATCAGCAGACAGTGGGCCTGATTCAGTTAGGATCGCTATTGCGAATGCAATAGTGATTACACAAGTAGTTCAACTGCGGTAGTACGCTAATCCATTGCGCCCGCTATGCCACCGCAGCACAACATAAGGACGCCCACTTTACCTTACACACATCCGTAATGTTTAGCAAGACTGTGAAACCATCGGTACAATCGAGTACCATCGCAGCCTCACGCACACTTGCACAAGTTCTGACCTTACTCAGGAATTGCTAACTTCAGCACATGCTTTGAGTCCTCAAGTTGCGTATGGCATCGCAGTGGATAATTTATGCACGCCCCTGCAACTGCATTCAAACGCAGTGGCACGCCTGCGTTTCGCCGGCCACCCCCCTGTCACCACTCCCCATACGGTACTTCCTGTCAATCACTCTGAGATGGGTCTGCGTAGTCACTGCAGTCGCCATCCCGATCGCAGTGAACAGTTTGCGCACTGCGATGCATGCGCAGTACGCATCAATCGTCCCATTGCGTGCGTATTAGCGGTTGCGATCCAAGCTGAATCAGGCCCCAGTGTTAGCTATAGGAGAGAAGTGTAAAAAAACTTTAGGTTTCCAGAGTTTGCTCAGTTGCACAATTGCAACGCCCACACATTGTCTGTGGATGGCTGTATGCAGTGATTTCAAGAACTTAAAACTTATCATAGGGATGTCACATATTTATGCAGAAATCGTAACTCGGTTCTCTGCAAGACCTCATTTTCAGATAGACCGCACCCTTTGCAGAATCCAATAATTTGCTCTATAAAAACAGGGAATTTTATGGACAATTATCTTTTTTAAATTTTTTTTTATAAAACACAGGAGTTCCGTAACACTTGGCCTGACTCAGACACGCTCGCGAGCGCACAGCGCTCACAAGCGGGTAGATGGTCCACCACTGCGCATGCACACGCCGCCTCCGGCGTGCGCATACGCGAGACCCGGCCAGCGACGGGCGTTCCGTCGATACGGGTCTCGCACCAAAGCGGGGCAGCTGTCGATTGTGATTGACAGCTTGCCCCGTTTTGGAGGCGGGCAGGGGGGGTGGCTGGCCAAACGGAGGCATTCCCGAAGGAACGCCTGCCCTTTGGGGGCGGCCCCACTGACATCACGAGTGATGTCAGTGGTGAGCTTCCGGCTCTATTAGAGCCGAAAGCTCGCTGGGGCTTGCGGGAACGAGACCCTACCACAAGGGTCTCGTCGCAAGCCCCGATGGTCGCGACCATCGCCTGGCCGCTCGCTAAAGCTGTGGGTGGTCTTTAAAAAAAAAACAGGGACGCCCTGAGTCAGAGCGAGCGCTCTCAAAAGAGCGTCCGGCTCTGAATCAGGCCCACTGTACACTGGGGACAAAGCATGCAAAACATTTACATAAGGTAATTAGACTCTTACAGTCAAGCTTCTAAGGCCCTCATTCAGACCCACTCGCGAGCGGCTGTCCGCTCGCAAGTGGGCCGATGGTCCCCACTGCGCATGCGCACGACGGAGGGAGCTCCGTCGTGCGCATGCGCGAGACACGACGAGCGAAGGACTTTCCTTCGCTCGGAGTGTCTCATCAAAGGGGGCGTGCTGTCGATGGTGACTGACAGCACGCCCCCTTTGGTGGGCGTGCCTGCCAGACGTAGGCGTTCCCAAGGGAACGCCTACCGTCTGAAGCCGGCCCCACTGACATCACTAGTGATGTCAGTGGGAGTGATTTTGGCTCTGATAGAGCCAAAATCACTCCTAGCCTTGCGGTTGAAAAACCCAACCGCAGGCTTTTGCTCGCAGTGTCGATGGTTGCGATGGTCAAGACCATCGCGTCCATCATCCTGCACGCTCGTATATGCTGTGGGTGGTGACCCACAGCTATACGAGCGTCCAGGAGGACGCTCCATATTAATGGAGGTGGGCCCTGATTCAGAGCGAGCGCTCTGGTCAGAGCGTCCGGCTCTGAATCAGGGCCTAAATCTACAAATATACACAATTACATACATACAATCCATAAGTTGGATGAGTACATAGAGGAGACAATGGGAGAGACGGACCTGCTCACATGAGCTTAGAGAGTAGAGGGGTTTTGGGTGGACACATAGGGCCCGATTTAAAGATTTACGCAAATGCATTCGCAACGGCGATCTGTCACGAATCGCAAATTTGCGAAAATATGCTAATGTCTTGCAAAGCTTACCCAAGCATAGGGACGCCCACTGCTGCCCTCTCGTTCCCATTTAACGACGCACAACAGCGTAAACATCGGTATCATCCACGTAGATCGGGCAGCCACACAGCTTCTGAGTAAGTCTTACCTGCCTCAAACACCGCGTCTCTCCTGACACGCTGAGAGCTCTCATGCTGCAAAGTCGATCATGATGGCTAATTTATGCAGGCCATGAAATGGCGTTTAAACGGTCAGGCACGCCTGCGTTTGCCCAGCCACCCCCCACTACCTGTCACTCACTTTGTGAGTAAATCCCCTGAGTGTGCGTAATCGCAAACCAATTGCTCGTGCGCAGTACGGCTTTCACGCATGTGGAATGATTAACAACCGCTCTGTCTGCCTACATATCGGCATTGTGTAAATCTCTGAATCGGGCCCATAGAGAGAGAGGAGAGAGCAACGATGGTGAATGGGAAGGAGCTGACATCGCAACTAGAGAAGAATATTAGGCGGGCTGCAGTGTTGAGGGCAGACTGAAGGTGGCGCTGATGTAGGAAATCGGAAGGATATTGAGAAGGTTTTAGTAATCAAGGCGAGAGATGAGAAGGTCATCAAAGCTACTAGGCCAGTGTTGGCTAACCTTGACACTCTAGCTGTTATGGAACTACATAACCCAGCATGCACTGCTACAGGTTTGCTATTAGGGCATGCTAAAACTGTGGCAGGGCATGCTGGGATATATAGTTCCACAACAGCTGGAGTGTCAAGGTTAGCCAACACTGTACTAGGCTGAAGAACGTCCTGATTCTGGGAAAGTTTAGTAGATGGAAGCTGCAAGCTCACGTGGATGAGATTTGCGTCGAGTCACCCACTGCGCTCGGGAATTGTGCGCCCGTAGTACACAGACTGGACGCTACTTTGAGTGACAGATAGCGCCGTTTGTGGGTGGTAACAGGGGAAGGTGCTTGTGAATGGGGGAGTGGTGGTGAGAACGCAAGCGTGTCTGGGTGTCTAAACGGCGTTTTATGGGTGTGCGGAATTAGCATGGAGGCGTCATTGTACACGTCACCTGGTTGTATTTCAGCCTGCAGTGATCGCAGTGCTTGCGGCGGGGTAGGGCCTACCTCAAGCGCTGCGTGCAGCTCCGATGGTTCTCTATGGTTCTGATTAATTATACACTTCCTGGAGATGACGTGTGTTAAGAAAAGTGGGCGTTTTTAGACGTGCGTTCGCTCTTCCGTCGCTGTCTAAGACATAGAGGGCGTCCGTACACCAGACAATGCGATCGTGGAATTTGCATACCCGGCCCCTTTTAGCTGCGAGAGAGCGCAGTTTAGCGTCCAGGTCTGAATCGACCCCAGTGTCTGACTATACAGAAGCGAGGCTGAGCTGTTGCTGCCTCATCTATCATCTCCCTGCAGTCCCAGGGAGCGCCACAAAGCTGGTGAGTGTTAACTATAAAAATTATTACAATAAACACAGATGTTTATAAGTTATAAATATCTTCTTTGTATTATTCTAATCATTATTATATCAAATCTCAGGAGTATGCCTCCCCTGACTACCTGTTGAATAGAAAGACAATTGTCCTGATTTTGAGTTAAAAATAAAGTAAAAAAGAGCAAGTAACAAGGCAGGGAGGAGGGCCGGGTCTAGGGAGGGAGTCTTATGAATAGATTATTATTATTATTATTATTATTATTATTATTATTATTATATTTTATATATTTATAAAGTGCCACAGCGCATTACAAAGTTGAGAGACATTAACAACATTACAAAGTACAAGGGTTTACAGGCAGAGTATTAACATACGAGAACTCAACTTCACAGATATAAATAATTAAAATTGCAGATTACGCAATTACATAGCACGTAGGAGGGATAGAGGGCCCTTCTCGCAAGAGCTGACGTTCTAGAGCACAGGTCCTCACAACCCCAAACAGTGCATGTTTTCCAGGTCTCCTCACAGTATCACAAGTGAAATAATTAGCTCCTGCTGTGGATCGTTTATAATGTGTCAGTGAGTAATGAATACATCTGTGCACCTGCTGGGTGACCTGGGAAATGTGACCTGTGTGGGGTCCTGAGGACCGAGTTTGAGAACCTCTGGTGTAGAGGATGCCAGTGATAGGGATAAATTGTCTAGGTGAGTGAGGCTTCAGGAGGGATGGAGCAGAGGAGGTGAGAGGGGATGATCCCTATGGTAAGAGAGGTGTCATTGCGAATGAGCACAGTTTGGTCTTTAATTCTACACTAATGTTTATTTTTTTGGGATTATGTTTGTATTGCTTGAGAATTATAGGTTTAGGGTCTGGGGTTAGGCTGCAGGAATGGTGGGTTAGGGGTTCCCGTACCCAACCAAATGCATACTTTTTTTTGCACGTGGGGTAAATACTGGCTGCTTCTGCATGCAGCCCAACAAATAATGGGTGGCTTAAGTTTTACACTGCAATGTAGATTTCAGGTTTGGACACGCCCCTCCCAAATCTAATCTCTCAGGGGTGGGGGGGTGAAAGCAACCCCTATCAGCGCGGTGGTAAAGTGGACGTGTACGGCTACATCTGAGAGGCGTGCCATACAAGTGTAAGATTAACTTGATGATAGAAACACACTGATACTTTTACAGAAAATACATGTAGCCATAGGGATCATTGGCCCTCATTCAGAGCCGCACGCTATTTGCGGTCGTTCGTTTAAAATCAAGGGGTGGCTATTTAAATGATCCGTACGCACATTGCAGTGTGGTCACACCTCTAAGTCTGAACGAACGAGCAAAACATACGCTCGTTTATTTGTTAAAAACGCCCCCTGGCCGCACGCATCCTACGTCATGTCCGCTATTTATTAGATTAATCGAGTACATCGACCAGCGTATGAACTGCTCGCTATTCTTGTGGTTGGTGTTTGCTACCACAAATTTGCGTGCAGTTCTGGCTATAAAATAACCCAGTAACGTGGTCAATGACGCTGCTGTTTTAAATATACACACCCATAAAACGCCCGTTTTGACCTTTAAGCACGCCTGCGTTCGGATCTCCACTCCCCATTTTCAAGCACCTTCCCCTGTTACCACCCACATACGCCTCATTCTGTCACTCAAAATAGCAGGCACTCGCTATATAGCGTACAAAGGATTTTTGGCCGCACTGACTGGTTCGCGCATGCGTACTAAAAAGCGTACGCATGCGCAGATGTGCAAACATCGCTTGGAACGAGCGTACTGCCGCTAACGAGCGGCTCTGAATGAGGGCCATTGTGCCTTATTACCAATGCAGGGAAATTATACTAATGATCCCATTTCAATGTACATATTTCTGTAGTTTTTTTATATATATAACAGTATCATAATGGGGGTAAGGTGCAATCAGGCAGATTGTTAGACTCTTCAGGGAGACAGGGAGATTGCTGCTATTTCTGGAAGTCTCCCTGACAATCAGGGAGAGTTGGCAAGTATGACTTAGAGGCATTCCATAAGGGGCTACTGGGGGTATTGCATAAGGGGCACTACTACTGGGGGGCATTAAGGTGCATATGGAATGGATAGGAATGTTCCCAGAGTGCTGAGAAATGGTGGCGTGTCAAGTTGATATTTTCTAGTGGCCACGTCCTTTGGTGGGGGGCGCGCCATTTTTCTTCTTGCCCTGGTCGCCAAAGACCCTAATTACACCACTGCCTGCAGTACAGAATTGTTTTACCAAGGTGCTCAGATACTGTACTTGCTCTATCTTAGCGGTATATTTACTAAAGAGAGAATTTTTAGAAGTGGAGATGTTGCCCAGCGCAACCAATCAGAGTCTACTTAACATTTACCCCTTACTCTAGTCCCAAATCTGATTCAGACCCAACATGCAAAGAAGGATAGCAAACAAATAAAAGTTTGCACGTTTTTAGGTAAGTTATTTATTACTTGGGTTATTGCTTCTCATAAACTTTTTACAGGTTTCACAAGATGCCTTTTAAAATAGTTTACTGCTCATCTATACGGGTCATAGGGATCAGTGATCCCTTTTCCAAGCTCCATATCCGTGAAAAGAGCGGCATTTAGATGACAGCTGTGGGCGAGAGCTCCAAGGAAAATGCTAAAAAGAGTTATAATAAAGGAAAAACGGCTTTTATGCTTTAATAAAAGAAACCGCACTGTTGGGTCATATTTATAGTCACACGACCTTGCGTTCATTACACAGAGGTGTGCCACGGCTTCCGTGTTCATTATAGATATCCGCCACACACAGAGGCTCTACTCATTTCTGCATAGAACTTGTCATAATCCAGGCCACAAACACCTCTGAGCACTAAATCCCACGCGTGTGAAAATATCCAGTTATAGCATTATTTTTTTTCATGCTGCAGCTGTGTAATATACAGTATTTCAGGAGTCACGTTTGCAGGTATGCAGTCGGGAAGCCGGCGGACCTAATCCCGACAGGCCGGCTTCCCGACTGCTTAATCCTGGCAAGAGTTAAATGACAGGCGTCTATATCTAGATGTCTGTCACTTTACCGGCGCCCGGCATCCCGATCGAAGTGATGCCGAGCGCGGACAGCCTCGTTGGAAGGGTTAGGTCTAGGGCTCCCGGGGGGATTTAGGGTTAGGCACCCCCCCGGGAGGTTAAGGTTAGGCTAGGGGGAGGGGGAGTTAAGGTTAGGCACCCCCGGGGGGGATTTAGGGTTAGGCACCCCCACGGGAGGCTAGGGGGAGGGAGAGATAAGGTTAGGCACCCCCGGGGGGGGACTTAGGGTTAGGCACTGGGGGGGAAGGTTAGGCACCCCTAAGGGAGGGTTAGGGGGTAGAATTAGGTTAAGGAATACTTACCTGGGGACGATCGGGATTTTCATCCTTGTCGGCTGCCGCTGTCGGGATTTGAACCGCCGGCCAGGGGACCGGCGGTAAATCATACCGATTCCAGCTGACATAGATGGCTGGAAATTTTTGTCTTATTGGTGATGGATTCCAAAGTAGGTAGCTCAGTGCATAGCTGAAAATTGTCTGTTTTCCATAACTGGGACACAGGCCCTGATTCTGAGAAGGGAGTAAAACAACAACAACAACAACATAACAGCCAGTACCCTTGTGCCTGTAAAAAACAATGCAGCAAATGTACTGTATTTTGCATGCAGGTTAAATACTGGCTGCTTTTGCATGTAGCCACGGGCGGATTGGCCATAGACCTCACCCGGGAGTTTTCCCGGTGGGCCAGACTGTTTATGGGCCACAGAAAATAATTTATTTTTTAATTGCTTTTTTTTTTTTTTTTTTTTTAAATATGTGACACCCAACGGGAGTCTGCCCTGGCATATTAATGGCTGAAGCTGACATGATTTGTTCATGGTGTTCGACCCCTCCCCAGGGACTAGCCACCTATGGCTGTACTTCACAGATCAGCCCTCACCTTTCTGATCCACTACTCACCCTCCCTTGGCTTCTCCGCTGGTGGTGTCAGGTGCTGGAAAGAAGAGATGTCAGGTGAGCGGCACAGGCAGCGTCTCAAACCCGGGGTCACACACACACACACACACACACACACACACACAATCTGTCTGTCTGTGGATCTGTTCTGTTGAAGCTGGGTTTGGCGGCTGCTGCTGGCCCTCCTGGGCACTGCGGCAGGGGTCACCCTCCCCCGCCTGCAGATCCCTGGAGACCATCTTCTCATTCATTACCGGGTATGGGTTAGCCAGCAGTGGGCACCAAGCATATCCTGCTGCTGGTTGAGTGCCTCGGTGGAATTCTGGGGTGTGCATGCACATGAGGGGGGGGCTGCTGTCTGGGGGTGCTGCGGGGTGCTTTCCCATCTGTTGTCTGTGGGGGCTGCAGCATCTTTAATTGCATTGTATTACAGGGCTGCTGAGGGGGTACCTACACAGCGGTTAGCATCCTGGGCACTCACTGCTGAGGGTGCACTTACACTGGAGGCAGCCCCCAGAGCACGTGCTGCTGAGGCAGTGGCGGGCTGGGCAGGGTGGCATGTGCCCCCCGTGCCGCAGCGCCATGGGCCACGGGCAGTCTGTGTCTCTGTGACACAGGCTGCACCGCATGTGTAGCGCTGACCGGACGGAGTTCGGTCAGCACTACAATGATTAACACACAGCCGCCGGCCAATGAGAGTCTGACAGACTATATAGTCTCCCTAATCCTAATTGTTTATGATATACTGTAACATGGTATATAGGGCCCCATTTACAAGTGAAATATAACCCCTTTAGCGCTCGCTAAAGGGGTTATACCATCTTGCTGTATTTAGTAAACAGCGGTAATCTTATGCACAGCATCGCTCTCGCCATCTAAAAGATGGCGAGAGCGATGCGGGCCCCATTGCCGGCAATGGAGACCCGGCGGTGACTTTCCGGCTTCAACGGAGCCTTCCAGTCACTGCCGGGTCTCCCTGTCATGCACATGCGCAGATGGACCGTCGCGCATGCGCATGACCCTGGAGCCCCGTCGCTGGCAGCGTTAGGCTGCCAGCAGCCCAGCAGAGGACCTCGCCGGAGGGGTAAGTATTACTAAATACCAGTGGAATTTACATTTGTATCACAGTGATACTAAACGAAAATTGCCGCTGGTATTTCTCTTCGTTTGTAAATGGGGCCCATAATAAGGCTATGATTCACTAATAAATCAGTTAGTCTCCAGTAGGATTGTGTCAACAGTCTGGTCTGGACTTTGGACAAGTGTGTATCCATCTTAAGTCATGCAGCGTCATATCAGATGAACAATTTGATTTATCCATTGTTTCTAAATTAAAAACTGTAGATAAAATGGAGGGGGGTAAGGATGACAGACCAAAATTTGTTATAAAGTCCTTACCTGAAGATGTTATTCAGATTCTTTTTCTGAAGATGTTGCTGTTCTTATTGGAAGTTATAATCCAAAGTTCACATCAGTAGTCGTTATCCAAAGTCGCCTAAATAAAGCAGGAACTACTCAGTGTATCAGTGTAGGGCAAAATGTCACCACAAAATGGCTGCCAGTAGCTGGGCATCCTTTATATAGGGCTGTGACCTGCACTGTGACATCACAATACATACAGGCAGCAGCTAGAGATGGCTGTAGCTACAAAATGGCTGCCAGTAGCTGGGAAACCTTTATATAGGGCTGTGACCTGCACTGTGACATCACAATGCATGCAGGCCGCAGCTAGAGATGCCTGTAGCTACAAAATGGCTGCCAGTAGCTGGGAAGCCTTTATATAAGGCTGTGACCTGCACTGTGACATCACAATGCATGCAGGCAGCAGCTAGAGATGGCTGTAGCTACAAAATGGCTGCCAGTAGCTGGGAAACCTTTATATAGGGCTGTGACCTGCACTGTGACATCACAATGCATGCAGGCCGCAGCTAGAGATGGCTGTAGCTACAAAATGGCTGCCAGTAGCTGGGAAACCTTTATATAAGGCTGTGACCTGCACTGTGACATCACAATGCATGCAGGCAGCAGCTAGAGATGGCTGTAGCTTGGATCAGCTCTGAGCCCTGCAGCAGCACTCTGGTGAGAATAGAAAAGCCGGGGCCCAGGAGATGGCAGTGTAACTCAGTTCAGGTAGAGGGTCGGACCCCAGAGGCGGCCTGGGCACTGTAGCAGCCACACTCTCCGCACCTACTGTACCTTAGCTAGGCCCTTGACTGGGATGCTGTTCATGCTGTATGG
Organism: Taudactylus pleione; assembly: GCA_031769625.1. NCBI lineage: Eukaryota > Metazoa > Chordata > Amphibia > Anura > Myobatrachidae > Taudactylus > Taudactylus pleione. The sequence continues at coordinate 11,831,785 of JAUIMM010000188.1, forward strand.
CAGGCACAAAGATGCTCTCTGTGTTGTATGGCTGTCAAGTTGGCTGTTTGCTAGCACCACTGTCAGAATTTTTTCCAGGGCCACTTTAAGTTCCCAATCCGCCCCTGCATGTAGCCCACAATTGCTGGACAGCTTTATTCTTACACTGCAAGTTAGATTTGAGCAGCGGCGTATCTACAATGGGTGCAGGGTGTGCGATGCACACGGGCCCCTGGGTCCAGGAGGGCCCACACTGCACACTCTGCACCCATTTTTTAAATTTGTCGATGGTAGCATTTTCATTGGCGTTTTACGGATGCCCAGTATGGAAAACGGTGTAAAAATGTCTTCCGCACCATTTCCCCGGCACAGTCTATTAGTGACCCAAGTCTATTGCTGCATTTACTGTGCCGCCGGCCGCCGGTTAGAGAGGAGGAAGACTGCACACGGCCCCCTCCTCTCTTAATATGCCCCTGGATTTGAGTTAGGACACATCCCTCCCAAATATAAATCTCTCTGCACAGCTTACATCTGCCCCACCTGCAGTGCAACATGGTTTTAACAAGGTGCAAAGTTACTGTCTTTTTTTTGGTGGGGGGGTTTGCTCCCAACTCTGGCCCGTTGAGACATACCTCAATGTATGCAGGAAATTCTTTCTCTACATATTTGCATTAAAGTCACTGTCAGAAGGAGCCGCCCGTACGGTCCTCAGCCCCGGTTTGGTTTGAACACATTTTATTGTGTAGTGTTTTTTTTTTCTTTTTCAAGAAATACTGTTGGGATAAGCTTAAAATACAAACTCGTCTAAACCCTGAATTGTGGTTTAAGTAATTGTTCACAGCAAATTCGTGCAAATGAGTAAATAATGGCAGAGATCATTGCAAGCACAAATGGAGCATCAGTTATCCCAAAATGAGATGAGGGCATTTTCAAGGACATACCTAGTTCTGGTCATGTCCTTTTCACAACGGTTCGCATGATCTCTGTACGCTGTACAGTGGGAGCCCTTGGCCTGGCCCCCACTCTCCTTAATCAGGGTGCTACAACCTATTTGGATTTGCTCATCTGCTCCATGGGAGGTGTCTGAGTTCACCTCAGGACACCTGCGTTACGGTTTGACAGGTGTACCGCCCTGGCGTATTTTGATTTGAAAATCGCAGTTATGTCGTGGTTGCACAGTATATAACCTGCTCTGAAACCTGCCCATTCTCTGGGGGAGCACCTGGAGGCAGATTCAGGAGCTTTACTATAGAGCAGTGGCGTAACTAGGGCAGGGCGAGCGGGGTTTGTGCGGGGGGGCGCCGCCGGCCACGGTACCGGCCCGCCCACCCTAGATAGCCAGTGTAGCGCCGACCGCAATGAGTGCGGTCAGCGCTACACATTTACACAGGACCGGCGCTAGGCTTCCAGCGCCGGTCCTGTGCTGCACGCCTGAGCCCGTTCCCTCCCCCTGAGCGATTGCCCAATAGCGCCAGGAGGCGGGCTCAGGCTGTGCATAACACGCATCGCCACCAGCGCTGGCGGCGATGCATGTGTTAAACAGCAGCCAATGAGAGTCAGATAGACTCTCATTGACTGCTGCAGCACCCACTGCAAGAGCCGGACTTCGGTCCGGCTCCTGCAGTGGGTAATGGGACTGACGTTATGACGTCAGTCCCATAATGCTGAACACGCCAGCCCGGGCGGACTGGAGGGCGGGAGCGGCATCGCGGACAGGAGCAGCGTGGAATCAGGTAAGTATATTTTTATATATATTTATTTATTTTTAAACCTTACCTATCTGCACAACGGGGGAGGGGTTGGCTACTACTGGGGGGGACATCTACTGGGGGGGGACATCTACTGGGGGTGCCATTGGGAGGACCTCTACTGGGGGGGGGCTACTCTACTGGGGACTACTACTTGGGGGGGGGACTACTACTGGGGGCATTCTAAAAGGGGCCTAGTATTACTAGAGGCACTGCACTCGGGGGACCACTAATGGGGGCAATAATAGGAAGGGCCACTACAGGGACCACTGGATAGGGGGGTGGTCACTACTGGGAGCCTGCATCGGGGGGACCACTACTGGGGGCACTGCATGGGAGGGGGGGACACTACTGCTGGGGGCACTATGTAAGGGGCTTACTGCTACGGGCACTGCGGGGACCACTACAGGGGGCACTAGATAGGGGGGATCACTACAGGGTGCCTGCATAAGGGGACCACTACTGGGAAAACTGCATGGGGGGGACTACTGCTGGGGGCACTATATAAAAGGGCACTGCATAAGGGGATACCGCTACTGGGCGCACTGCATTGTGGGGACTGCTACTGGGGGCACTGCATAAGGGGGAACACTACGTGGGGCACTGCATTTGGGGGGGCCACTACTGGGGGTACTGAGTAAGGGGAACTAATTGGGGGCTGTATAAGAGGGACCACTACTGGGGATACTGTATAAGGGGCACTACTATGGGCCTGCATGAGAGGGACCACAACTGCATACTGGGGGTACTACTGGGGTTAAGGTGCATATGGATAGGAATGTTCAGTTTGAAAATAAAGGGGTGTGTCATGTTGACACGCCCCATTTTTAAGTGACCACGCCCATTTTTTTTGCTGCGCGCGCCTAAGGTGCGCGCACATGGGGTGGGTGGGGCCCTTTTCAAATTTGCCCTGGGCTCCAAATACCCTACTTACGCCACTGCTATAGAGATGCTGTAAGTTGTTTCAAAAGTGGTGCTCAGACCAGTTTTTCATATTGGCTTTTATTTCAGAACTTTGGCATATCGAAAGTTTGTGAATTTATTGTAAACGGGAGGTAGTTAAAATGCCGACCATCGGCATGCCGGGTGACGAAATCCCGACGCTGGAATCCCGAACCGGGGAGAAGACAGCGACGGCAGGCATCCCAAGTGCTGGGATTTCATACCCAACCCCTGCCAACCAAATGCCAAACAATTGTATCGTTCAATCATGCGCCAAGTCCCAATTTGTAATATTCTCTGTTGGAATGGTGGGAGCTTACTTAAAAATATATCTGAAAATGCTATAATTATATATAATATATATTTGAAACTTTAGCTGCCGACTCAAACTTCAATCTTGGAACGTCGAATGGCAATTTGCAGAGTGTTCCAGACCCAGATCAGCAGGAGTTACATTATGCACCCCACAGAGTCACCACAATCTTAACCTGCTTAGCAATGTTCTAACCCATAGGATGCATAGAGATGCACAAATAATTACAGTGACACAAAGTGGCAATTAGCCTGCGGGACACATATTGCCAGCTTTGTAAATTTATTTGTTTGGTTTCAACTATACTGGAGAAGATAGCGGTGCAAACTATTATACTGACTTGGCTTCGCTAAAATTATTATTATTTTTTTCTAATAAATGTCTTTATATTATATTTGCAATTATTATTAATAATAATAATAATAATAATAATAATAATAATATCATCATCATCATCATCACTTTCCTATATATATTGGGTTATTAACAAAACTAATCAAGAACAAAAATATGCGAGCATAATATTTGTATAATGAGAAGAAATCTGCCAGTACAGATAGTTGATATGTTATACATTTACTAACTCTGGCAGTGATATACCGGTCTGCTGATTGCACTTATTAATAGACCAGGAAATAAAATCTACTTATTTTAGTGTTATCTTTTTGTACGATTTCCACTACGGTCCTAACTGTGTAGAGTTTGTATGTTCTCCCTGTTCTTGCACGGGTTTCCTCCGGGTGCTCCTGTTTCCTCCCACATTCCAAAAATATACAGGTAGGTTAAGTGGCTCCCAACAAAAATTAACCCTAGTGCGTATGTGTGTGTGTGTACGTGTGTGACCATGTGGTAGGGAATATAGAGTGTAAGCTCCTTGGGGAAGGGACTGATGTGAATGGCCAAAAGATATCTGTAAAGCACTGCAGAATGAAGTACAATATATATATATATTATATATATATATATATATATATATATATATAGCTGGTAATAAATAAAATAGTGGCTGACTTTTCGCTTGCTCCTCATGAGTGTGGGGCGGGGAGGATTATGGGGGGATCGCAACTAAACTGGTGTGATGCCGCACTCGCACCATCGTAACTCCATTCCCCGCTATAGAATGCCACAGTTAAACTGAGTTTGTATTCTCCACACAGGAAGAATAACCTAAATATACAATTATTCACAAAACGTATTGGTCCAATGATACCGGACATACTATTAAATTCTTTAATTCAAGTCACATGGGATGTGCCACCGCCAGTGACGTGCCGTGAGGTCAATGGCTGGGGAGTCACAAATGTATAAAAATACAGTTTTTATATCAAAACTGGAGCATGACAGGGAGTTTGATAGGGGAGGGAGTATTAACAGGGAGTTTGATAGGGGAGGGAGTATGACAGGGAGTATGATAGAGGAGGGAGCATGACAGGGAGTATGATAGAGGAGGGAGTATGACAGGGGAGGGAGTATGACAGGGGAGGGAGTATGATAGAGGAGGGAGTATGATAGAGGAGGGAGTATGACAGAGAGTATGTAGGGGAGGGAGTATAACAGGGAGTATGATAGAGGAGGGAGTATGGTAGGGGAGGGAGTATGACAGAGAGTATGATAGGGGAGGGAGTATGACAGGGAGTATGATAGGGGAGGGAGTATGACAGGGGAGGGAGTATGACAGGGAGTATGATAGAGGAGGGAGTATGATAGGGGAGGGAGTATGACAGGGAGTATGATAGGGGAGGGAGTATGATAGGGGAGGGAGTATAACAGGGGAGGGAGTATGACAGGGAGTATGACAGGGGAGGGAGTATGACAGGGGAGGGAGTATGATAGGGGAGGGAGTATGACAGGGAGTATGATAGGGGAGGGAGTATGATAGGGGAGGGAGTATGACAGGGGAGGAAGTATGATAGGGGAGGGAGTATGACAAGGGAGTATGATAGGGGAAGGAGTATGACAGGGAGAATGATAGGGGAGGGAGTATGACAGGGGAGGGAGTATGACAGGGAGTATGACAGGGGAGGGAGTATGACAGGGGAGGGAGTAAGACAGGGAGAATGATAGGGGAGGGAGTATGACAGGGGAGGGAGTATGACAGGGAGAATGATAGGGGAGGGAGTATGACAGGGGAGGGAGTATGACAGGGGAGGGAGCATGACAGGGAGAATGATAGGGGAGGGAGTACGACAGGGAGTATGATAGGGGAGGGAGTATGACAGGGAGTATGATAGGGGAGGGAGTATGACTGGGAGTGTGATAGGGGAGGGTGTATGACAGGGGAGGGAGTATGACAGGGAGTATGATAGGGGAGGGAATATGACTGGGAGTATGATAGAGGAGGGAGTATGACAGGGAGTATGATAGGGGAGGGACTATAACAGGGAGTAAGATAGGGGAGGGTGTATGACAGGGAGTATGATAGGGGAGGGAGTATGACAGGGAGTATGATAGGGGAGGGAGTATGACAGGGAGTATGATAGGGGAGTGGGTATGATAGGGGAGGGAGTATGACAGGGAGTATGATAGGGGAGGGAGTATGATAGAGGAGGCAGTATGACAGGGAGTATGATAGGGGAGGGAGTATGACAGGGAGTATGATAGGGGAGTGGGTATGATAGGGGATGGAGTATGACAGGGAGTATGACAGGGGAGGGAGTATGATAGGGGAGGGAGCATGACAGGGAGTATGATAGGGGAGGGAGCATGACTGGGAGTATGATAGGGGAGGGAGTATGATAGGGGAGGGAGTATGACAGGGAGTACGATAGGGGAGGGAGTATGACAGGGAGTATGACAGGGGAGGGAATATGACTGGGAGTCGATTGGGGAGGGAGTATGACTGGGAGTGTGATAGGGGAGGGAGTATGACAGGGAGTATGACAGGGGAGGGAGTATGACAGGGAGTATGATAGGGGTTGGAATATGACTGGGAGTATGATAGTGGAGGGAGTATGACAGGGAGTATGATAAGGGAGGGAGTATGACAGGGAGTATGATAGTGGAGGGAGTATGACTGGGAGTGTGATAGGGGAGGGTGTATGACAGGGGAGGGAGTATGACAGGGAGTATGATAGGGGAGGGAATATGACTGGGAGTATGAAAGAGGAGGGAGTATGATAGGGGAGGGAGTATGACAGGGAGTATGATAGGGGACGGAGTATGATAGAGGAGGCAGTATGACAGGGAGTATGATAGGGGAGGGAGTATGACAGGGAGTATGATAGGGAAGGGAGTATGATAGAGGAGGCAGTATGACAGGGAGTATGATAGAGGAGGGAGTATTACAGGGAGTATGATAGAGGAGGGAGTATGATAGGGGAGGGAGTATGACTGGGAGTATGATAGGGATGGGAGTATGATAGGAGAGGGAGTATGACAGGGAGTATGATAGGGGAGGGAGTATGATAGAGGAGGCAGTATGTCAGGGAGTATGATAGGGGATGGAGTATGACAGGGAGTATGATAGGGGAGGGAGTATGATAGGGGAGGGAGCATGACAGGGAGTATGATAGGGGAGGGAGCATGACAGGGAGTATGATAAGGGAGGGAGTATGACTGGGAGTATGATAGGGGAGGGAGTATGATAGGGGAGGGAGTATGATAAGGGAGGGAGTATGACAGGGAGTACGATAGGGGAGGGAGTATGACAGGGAGTATGATAGGGGAGGGAGTATGACAGGGGAGGGAGTATGACAGGGGAGGGAGTATGACAGGGAGTATGATAGGGGAGGGAATATGACTGGGAGTCGATTGGGGAGGGAGTATGACTGGGAGTGTGATAGAGGAGGGAGTATGACTGGGAGTGTGATAGGGGAGGGAGTATGACAGGGAGTATGACAGGGGAGGGAGTATGATAGGGGAGGGAGTATGACAAGGGAGTATGATAGGGGAGGGAGTATGACAGGGGAGGGAGTATGACAAGGGAGTATGATAGGGGAGGGAGTATGACAGGGAGTATGATAGGGGAGGGAGTATAACAGGGGAGGGAGTATGACAGGGAGAATGATAGGGGAGGGAGTATGACAGGGGAGGGAGTATGATAGGGGAGGGAGTATGACAGGGAGTATGATAGGGGAGGGAGTATGACAGGGGAGGGAGTATGATAGGGGAGGGAGTATGACAAGGGAGTATGATAGGGGAGGGAGTATGACAGGGGAGGGAGTATGACAAGGGAGTATGATAGGGGAGGGAGTATGACAGGGAGTATGATAGGGGAGGGAGTATGACAGGGGAGGGAGTATGACAGGGAGAATGATAGGGGAGGGAGTATGACAGGGGAGGGAGTATGATAGGGGAGGGAGTATGACAGGGAGTATGACAGGGAGTATGACAGGGGAGGGAGCATGACAGGGAGAATGATAGGGGAGGGAGTATGATAGGGGAGGGAGTATGACAGGGAGTATGATAGGGGAGGGAGTATGACAGGGGAGGGAGTATGACAGGGAGAATGATAGGGGAGGGAGTATGACAGGGGAGGGAGTATGACAGGGGAGGGAGTATGACAGGGGAGGGAGCATGACAGGGAGAATGATAGGGGAGGGAGTATGATAGGGGAGGGAGTACGACAGGGAGTATGATAGGGGAGGGAGTATGACAGGGAGTATGATAGGGGAGGGAGCATGACAGGGAGTATGATAAGGGAGGGTGTATGACTGGGAGTATGATAGGGGAGGGAGTATGACAGGGAGTATGATAGAGGAGGGAGTATGATAGGGGAGGGAGTATGACAGGGAGTAATGATAGGGGAGGGTGTATGACAGGGAGTATGACAGGGAGTAATGATAGGGGAGGGTGTATGACAGGGAGTATGACAGGGAGTATGATAGGGGAGGGTGTATGACAGGGAGTATTATAGGGGAGGGAGTATGACAGGGGAGGGAGTATGATAGGGGAGGGAGTATGACAGGGGAGGGAGTATGACAGGGAGAATGATAGGGGAGGGAGTATGACAGGGGAGGGAGTATGATAGGGGAGGGAGTATGACAAGGGAGTATGATAGGGGAGGGAGTATGACAGGGGAGGGAGTATGACAAGGGAGTATGATAGGGGAGGGAGTATGACAGGGAGTATGATAGGGGAGGGAGTATAAGAGGGGAGGGAGTATGACAGGGAGAATGATAGGGGAGGGAGTATGACAGGGGAGGGAGTATGATAGGGGAGGGAGTATGACAGGGAGTATGATAGGGGAGGGAGTATGATAGGGGAGGGAGTATGACAGGGGAGGGAGTATGATAGGGGAGGGAGTATGACAAGGGAGTATGATAGGGGAGGGAGTATGACGGGAGGGAGTATGACAGGGGAGGGAGTATGACAAGGGAGTATGATAGGGGAGGGAGTATGACAGGGAGTATGATAGGGGAGGGAGTATGACAGGGGAGGGAGTATGACAGGGAGAATGATAGGGGAGGGAGTATGACAGGGGAGGGAGTATGATAGGGGAGGGAGTATGACAGGGAGTAAGACAGGGGAGGGAGTATGACAGGGGAGGGAGCATGACAGGGAGAATGATAGGGGAGGGAGTATGATAGGGGAGGGAGTATGACAGGGAGTATGATAGGGGAGGGAGTATGATAGGGGAGGCAGTATGACAGGGAGAATGATAGGGGAGGGAGTATGACAGGGGAGGGAGCATGACAGGGAGAATGATAGGGGAGGGAGTATGACAGGGGAGGGAGTATGATAGGGGAGGGAGTATGACAGGGAGTATGACAGGGAGTATGACAGGGGAGGGAGTATGACTGGGAGTATTATAGGGGAGGGAGTATGACAGGGAGTATGACAGGGGAGGGAGTATGACAGGGAGTATGATAGGGGATGGAGTATGACAGGGAATGTGATAGGGGAGGGAGTATAACAGGGAGTATGATAGAGGAGGGAGTATAACAGGGAGTATTATAGAGGAGGGAGTATAACAGGGAGTATGATAGGGGAGGGAGTATGACAGGGAGTATGATAGGGAAGGGAGTATGGCAGGGAGTATGATAGGGGAGGGAGTATGGCAGGGAGTATGATAGGGGAGGGAGTATGACAGGGAGTATGATAGGGGAGGAAGTATGACAGGGAGCATGACAGGGAGTATGATAAGGGAGGCAGTATGGGAGTATGATAGGGGAGGGAGTATGACAGGGAGTTGGATAGGGGAGGGAGTATGACAGGGAGTATGACAGGGGAGGGAGTATGACAGGGAGTAATGATAGGGGAGGGTGTATGACAGGGAGTGTGATAGGGGAGGGAGTATGGCAGGGAGTATGATATGGGAGGGAGCATGGCAGGGAGTATGATAGGGGTGGGAGTATGACAGGGAGTAATGATAGGGGAGGGTGTATGACAGGGAGTATGATAGGGGAGGGAGCATGACAGGGAGTATGATAAGGGAGGGAGTATGACTGGGAGTATGATAGGGGAGGTAGTATGACAGGGTATGATAGGGGAGGGAGTATGGCAGGGAGTATGATAGGGGAGGGAGTATGACAGGGAGTATGATAGGGGAGGGAGTATGATAGAGGAGGGAGTATGACAGGGAGTATGATAGGGGAGGGAGTATGACAGGGAGTATGATAGGGGAGGGAGTATGATAGAGGAGGGAGTATGATAGAGGAGGGAATATGACAGGGAGTATGATAGGGGAGGGACTATAACAGGGAGTATGATAGGGGAGGGTGTATCACAGGGAGTATGTTAGAGGAGGCAGTATGACAGGGAGTATGATAAGGGAGGGAGTATGACAGGGAGTATGATAGGGGAGGGAGTATGACAGGGAGTATGATAGGGGAGGGAGTATGACAGGGAGTATGATAGGGGAGGGAGTATGGTAGGGAGTATGATATGGGAGGGAGCATGACAGGGAGTATGATAGGGGAGGGAGTATGATAGAGGAGGGAGTATGACAGGGAGTATGATAGGGGAGGGAGTATGATAGAGGAGGGAGTATGACAGGGAGTATGATAGGGGAGGGAGCATGACAGGGAGTATGATAGGGGTGGGAGTATGACAGGGAATAATGATAGGGGAGGGTGTATGACAGGGAGCATGATAGGGGAGGGAGCATGACAGGGATTATGATAAGGTAGGGAGTATGACTGGGAGTATGATAGGGGAGGGAGTATGACAGGGAGTACGATATGGGAGGGAGTATGACAGGGAGTATGATAGGGGAGGGAGTATGACAGGGACTATGATATGGGAGGGAGCATGACAGGGAGTATGATAAGGGAGGGAGTATGATAGGGGAGGGAGTATGACAGGGAGTATGATAGGGGAGGGAGTATGACTGGGAGTGTGATAGGGGAGGGTGTATGACAGGGGAGGGAGTATGAGGGAGTATGATAGGGGAGGGAATATGACTGGGAGTATGATAGAGGAGGGAGTATGACAGGGAGTATGATAGGGGAGGGACTATAACAGGGAGTATGATAGGGGAGGGTGTATGACAGGGAGTACTATAGTGGAGGGTGTATGACAGGGAGTATGATAGGGGAGGGAGTATGACAGGGAGTATGATAGGGGAGGGAGTATGACAGGGAGTATGATAGGGGAGTGAGTATGATAGGGGGTATGATAGGGGAGTGAGTATGATAGGGGAGGGAATATGACAGGGAGTATGATAAGGGAGGGAGTATGACAGGGAGTTTGATAGGGGAGGGAGTATGATAGGGGAGGGAGTACGACAGGGAGTATGATAGGGGAGGGAGTATGATAGAGGAGGGAGTATGACAGGGAGTATGATAGGGGAGGGAGCATGACAGGGAGTATGATAGGGGTGGGAGTATGACAGGGAGTAATGATAGGGGAGGGTGTATGACAGGGAGTATGATAGGGGAGGGAGCATGACAGGGATTATGATAAGGGAGGGAGTATGACTGGGAGTATGATAGGGGAGGGAGTATGACAGGGAGTACGATAGGGGAGGGAGTATGACAGGGAGTATGATAGGGGAGGGAGTTAGACAGGGAGTATGATAGGGGAGGGAGCATGACAGGTAGTATGATAAGGGAGGGAGTATGATAGGGGAGGGAGTATGACAGGGAGTATGATAGGGGAGGGAGTATGACTGGGAGTGTGATAGGGGAGGGTGTATGACAGGGGAGGGAGTATGACAGGGAGTATGATAGGGGAGGGAATATGACTGGGAGTATGATAGAGGAGGGAGTATGACAGGGAGTATGATAGGGGAGGGACTATAACAGGGAGTATGATAGGGGAGGGTGTATGACAGGGAGTACTATAGGGGAGGGTGTATGACAGGGAGTATGATAGGGGAGGGAGTATGACAGGGAGTATGATAGGGGAGGGAGTATGACAGGGAGTATGATAGGGGAGTGGGTATGATAGGGGAGGGAGTATGACAGGGAGTATGATAGGGGAGGGAGTATGACAGGGAGTATGATAGGAGAGGGAGTATGATAGAGGAGGCAATATGACAGGGAGTATGATAGGGGATGGAGTATGACAAGGAGTATGATAGGGGAGGGAGTATGAGGAGTATGATAAGGGAGGGAGCATGACAGGGAGTATGATAGGGGAGGGAGCATGACTGGGAGTATGATAGGGGAGGGAGTATGATAGGGGAGGGAGTATGATAAGGGAGGGAGTATGACAGGGAGTACGATAGGGGAGGGTGTATGACAGGGAGTATGATAGGGGAGGGAGTATGACTGGGAGTATGACAGGGGAGGGAGTATGACAGGGGAGGGAGTATGACAGCGAGTATGATAGGGGAGGGAATATGACTGGGAGTCGATTGGGGAGGGAGTATGACTGGGAATGTGATAGGGGAGGGAGTATGACTGGGAGTGTGATAGGGGAGGGAGTATGACAGGGGAGGGAGTATGACAGGAAGTATGATAGGGGTGGGAATATGACTGGGAGTATGATAGTGGAGGGAGTATGATAGGGAGTATGATAAGGGAGGGAGTATGACAGGGAGTATGATAGGGGAGGGAGTATGACTGGGAGTGTGCTAGGGGAGGGTGTATGATAGAGGAGGCAGTATGACAGGGAGTATGATAGAGGAGGGAGTATTACAGGGAGTATGATAGAGGAGGGAGTATGATAGGGGAGGGAGTATGACAGGGAGTATGATAGGGGAGGGAGTATGACAGGGAGTATGATAGGGAAGGGAGTATGATAGAGGAGGCAGTATGACAGGGAGTATGATAGAGGAGGGAGTATTACAGGGAGTATGATAGAGGAGGGAGTATGATAGGGGAGGGAGTATGACTGGGAGTATGATAGGGATGGGAGTATGATAGGGGAGGGAGTATGACAGGGAGTATGATAGGGGAGGGAGTATGACAGGGAGTATGATAGGGGAGGGAGTATGATAGAGGAGGCAGTATGACAGGGAGTATGATAGGGGATGGAGTATGACAGGGAGTATGATAGGGGAGGGAGTATGACAGGGAGTATGATAGGGGAGGGAGCATGACAGGGAGTATGATAGGGGAGGGAGCATGACAGGGAGTATGATAAGGGAGGGAGTATGACTGGGAGTATGATAGGGGAGGGAGTATGACAGGGGAGGGAGTATGATAAGGGAGGGAGTATGACAGGGAGTATGATAGGGGAGGGAGTATGACAGGGAGTATGATAGGGGTGGGAGTATGACAGGGAGTATGATAGGGAAGGGAGTATGATAGAGGAGGCAGTATGACAGGGAGTATGATAGAGGAGGGAGTATTACAGGGAGTATGATAGAGGAGGGAGTATGATAGGGGAGGGAGTATGACTGGGAGTATGATAGGGATGGGAGTATGATAGGGGAGGGAGTATGACAGGGAGTATGATAGGGGAGGGAGTATGACAGGGAGTATGATAGGGGAGGGAGTATGATAGAGGAGGCAGTATGACAGGGAGTATGATAGGGGATGGAGTATGACAGGGAGTATGATAGGGGAGGGAGTATGACAGGGAGTATGATAGGGGAGGGAGCATGACAGGGAGTATGATAGGGGAGGGAGCATGACAGGGAGTATGATAAGGGAGGGAGTATGACTGGGAGTATGATAGGGGAGGGAGTATGACATGGGAGGGAGTATGATAAGGGAGGGAGTATGACAGGGAGTACGATAGGGGAGGGAGTATGACAGGGAGTATGATAGGGGAGGGAGTATGACAGGGGAGGGAGTATGACAGGGGAGGGAGTATGACAGGGAGTATGATAGGGGAGGGAATATGACTGGGAGTCGATTGGGGAGGGAGTATGACTGGGAGTGTGATAGGAGAGGGAGTATGACTGGGAGTGTGATAGGGGAGGGAGTATGACAGGGGAGGGAGTATGATAGGGGAGGGAGTATGATAGGGGAGGGAGTATGACAAGGGAGTATGATAGGGGAGGGAGTATGACAGGGGAGGGAGTATGATAGGGGAGGGAGTATGACAGGGAGTATGATAGGGGAGGGAGTATGATAGGGGAGGGAGTATAACAGGGGAGGGAGTATGACAGGGAGAATGATAGGGGAGGGAGTATGACAGGGGAGGGAGTATGATAGGGGAAGGAGTATGACAGGGAGTATGATAGGGGAGGGAGTATGACAGGGGAGGGAGTATGATAGGGGAGGGAGTATGACAAGGGAGTATGATAGGGGAGGGAGTATGACAGGGGAGGGAGTATGATAGGGGAGGGAGTATGATAGGGGAGGGAGTATGATAGGGGAGGGAGTATGACAGGGAGTATGATAGGGGAGGGAGTATGACAGGGGAGGGAGTATGACAGGGAGAATGATAGGGGAGGGAGTATGACAGGGGAGGGAGTATGATAGGGGAGGGAGTATGACAGGGAGTATGACAGGGGAGGGAGTATGACAGGGGAGGGAGCATGACAGGGAGAATGATAGGGGAGGGAGTATGATAGGGGAGGGAGTATGACAGGGAGTATGATAGGGGAGGGAGTATGACAGGGGAGGGAGTATGACAGGGAGAATGATAGGGGAGGGAGTTTGACAGGGGAGGGAGTATGACAGGGGAGGGAGCATGACAGGGAGAATGATAGGGGAGGGAGTATTATAGGGGAGGGTGTACGACAGGGAGTATGATAGGGGAGGGAGTATGACAGGGAGTATGATAGGGGAGGGAGCATGACAGGGAGTATGATAAGGGAGGGTGTATGACTGGGAGTATGATAGGGGAGGGAGTATGATAGAGGAGGGAGTATGATAGGGGAGGGAGTATGACAGGGAGTAATGATAGGGGAGGGTGTATGACAGGGAGTATGACAGGGAGTATGATAGGGGAGGGTGTATGACAGGGGCGGGAGCATGACAGGGAGAATGATAGGGGAGGGAGTATGACAGGGAGTATGATAGGGGAGGGAGTATGACAGGGGAGGGAGTATGACAGGGAGAATAATAGGGGAGGGAGTATGACAGGGGAGGGAGTATGACAGGGGAGGGAGCATGACAGGGAGAATGATAGGGGAGGGAGTATGATAGGGGAGGGAGTACGACAGGGAGTATGATAGGGGAGGGAGTATGACAGGGAGTATGATAGGGGAGGGAGCATGACAGGGAGTATGATAAGGGAGGGTGTATGACTGGGAGTATGATAGGGGAGGGAGTATGACAGGGAGTATGATAGAGGAGGGAGTATGATAGGGGAGGGAGTATGACAGGGAGTAATGATAGGGGAGGGTGTATGACAGGGAGTAATGATAGGGGAGGGTGTATGACAGGGAGTATGACAGGCAGTATGATAGGGGAGGGTGTATGACAGGGAGTATGATAGGGGAGGGAGTATGACAGGGAGTAAGATAGGGGAGGGAGTATGACAGGGAGTATGACAGGGGAGGGAGTATGACAGGGAGTATGATAGGGGATGGAGTATGACAGGGAATGTGATAGGGGAGGGAGTATAACAGGGAGTGTGATAGAGGAGGGAGTATAACAGGGAGTATGATAGAGGAGGGAGTATAACAGGGAGTATGATAGGGGAGGGAGTATGACAGGGAGTATGATAGGAAAGGGAGTATGGCAGGGAGTATGATAGGGGAGGGAGTATGGCAGGGAGTATGATAGGGGAGGGAGTATGACAGGGAGTATGATAGGGGAGGAAGTATGACAGGGAGCATGACAGTGAGTATGATAAGGGAGGCAGTATGACTGGGAGTATGATAGGGGAGGGAGATTGACAGGGAGTTTGATAGGGGAGGGAGTATGACAGGGAGTATGACAGGGGAGGGAGTATGACAGGGAGTAATGATAGGGGAGGGTGTATGACAGGGAGTATGACAGGGAGTATGATAGGGGAGGGAGTATGGCAGGGAGTATGATAGGGGAGGGAGCATGGCAGGGAGTATGATAGGGGTGGGAGTATGACAGGGAGTAATGATAGGGGAGGGTGTATGACAGGGAGTATGATAGGGGAGGGAGCATGACAGGGAGTATGATAAGGGAGGGAGTATGACTGGGAGTATGATAGGGGAGGTAGTATGACAGGGTATTATAGGGGAGGGAGTATGGCAGGGAGTATGATAGGGGAGGGAGTATGACAGGGAGTATGATAGGGGAGGGAGTATGACAGGGGAGGGAGTATGATAAGGGAGGGAGTATGACAGGGAGTATGATAGGGGAGGGAGTATGACAGGGAGTATGATAGGGGTGGGAGTATGACAGGGAGTATGATAGGGAAGGGAGTATGATAGAGGAGGCAGTATGACAGGGAGTATGATAGAGGAGGGAGTATTACAGGGAGTATGATAGAGGAGGGAGTATGATAGGGGAGGGAGTATGACTGGGAGTATGATAGGGATGGGAGTATGATAGGGGAGGGAGTATGACAGGGAGTATGATAGGGGAGGGAGTATGACAGGGAGTATGATAGGGGAGGGAGTATGATAGAGGAGGCAGTATGACAGGGAGTATGATAGGGGATGGAGTATGACAGGGAGTATGATAGGGGAGGAAGTATGACAGGGAGTATGATAGGGGAGGGAGCATGACAGGGAGTATGATAGGGGAGGGAGCATGACAGGGAGTATGATAAGGGAGGGAGTATGACTGGGAGTATGATAGGGGAGGGAGTATGACATGGGAGGGAGTATGATAAGGGAGGGAGTATGACAGGGAGTACGATAGGGGAGGGAGTATGACAGGGAGTATGATAGGGGAGGGAGTATGACAGGGGAGGGAGTATGACAGGGGAGGGAGTATGACAGGGAGTATGATAGGGGAGGGAATATGACTGGGAGTCGATTGGGGAGGGAGTATGACTGGGAGTGTGATAGGAGAGGGAGTATGACTGGGAGTGTGATAGGGGAGGGAGTATGACAGGGGAGGGAGTATGATAGGGGAGGGAGTATGATAGGGGAGGGAGTATGACAAGGGAGTATGATAGGGGAGGGAGTATGACAGGGGAGGGAGTATGACAAGGGAGTATGATAGGGGAGGGAGTATGACAGGGAGTATGATAGGGGAGGGAGTATGATAGGGGAGGGAGTATAACAGGGGAGGGAGTATGACAGGGAGAATGATAGGGGAGGGAGTATGACAGGGGAGGGAGTATGATAGGGGAGGGAGTATGACAGGGAGTATGATAGGGGAGGGAGTATGACAGGGGAGGGAGTATGATAGGGGAGGGAGTATGACAAGGGAGTATGATAGGGGAGGGAGTATGACAGGGGAGGGAGTATGACAGGGGAGGGAGTATGATAGGGGAGGGAGTATAACAAGGGAGTATGATAGGGGAGGGAGTATGACAGGGAGTATGATAGGGGAGGGAGTATGACAGGGGAGGGAGTATGACAGGGAGAATGATAGGGGAGGGAGTATGACAGGGGAGGGAGTATGATAGGGGAGGGAGTATGACAGGGAGTATGACAGGGGAGGGAGTATGACAGGGGAGGGAGCATGACAGGGAGAATGATAGGGGAGGGAGTATGATAGGGGAGGGAGTATGACAGGGAGTATGATAGGGGAGGGAGTATGACAGGGGAGGGAGTATGACAGGGAGAATGATAGGGGAGGGAGTATGACAGGGGAGGGAGTTTGACAGGGGAGGGAGTATGACAGGGGAGGGAGCATGACAGGGAGAATGATAGGGGAGGGAGTATTATAGGGGAGGGTGTACGACAGGGAGTATGATAGGGGAGGGAGTATGACAGGGAGTATGATAGGGGAGGGAGCATGACAGGGAGTATGATAAGGGAGGGTGTATGACTGGGAGTATGATAGGGGAGGGAGTATGACAGGGAGTATGATAGAGGAGGGAGTATGATAGGGGAGGGAGTATGACAGGGAGTAATGATAGGGGAGGGTGTATGACAGGGAGTATGACAGGGAGTATGATAGGGGAGGGTGTATGACAGGGGAGGGAGCATGACAGGGAGAATGATAGGGGAGGGAGTATGACAGGGAGTATGATAGGGGAGGGAGTATGACAGGGGAGGGAGTATGACAGGGAGAATAATAGGGGAGGGAGTATGACAGGGGAGGGAGTATGACAGGGGAGGGAGCATGACAGGGAGAATGATAGGGGAGGGAGTATGATAGGGGAGGGAGTACGACAGGGAGTATGATAGGGGAGGGAGTATGACAGGGAGTATGATAGGGGAGGGAGCATGACAGGGAGTATGATAAGGGAGGGTGTATGACTGGGAGTATGATAGGGGAGGGAGTATGACAGGGAGTATGATAGAGGAGGGAGTATGATAGGGGAGGGAGTATGACAGGGAGTAATGATAGGGGAGGGTGTATGACAGGGAGTAATGATAGGGGAGGGTGTATGACAGGGAGTATGACAGGCAGTATGATAGGGGAGGGTGTATGACAGGGAGTATGATAGGGGAGGGAGTATGACAGGGAGTATGATAGGGGAGGGAGTATGACAGGGAGTATGACAGGGGAGGGAGTATGACAGGGAGTATGATAGGGGATGGAGTATGACAGGGAATGTGATAGGGGAGGGAGTATAACAGGGAGTGTGATAGAGGAGGGAGTATAACAGGGAGTATGATAGAGGAGGGAGTATAACAGGGAGTATGATAGGGGAGGGAGTATGACAGGGAGTATGATAGGGAAGGGAGTATGGCAGGGAGTATGATAGGGGAGGGAGTATGGCAGGGAGTATGATAGGGGAGGGAGTATGACAGGGAGTATGATAGGGGAGGAAGTATGACAGGGAGCATGACAGTGAGTATGATAAGGGAGGCAGTATGACTGGGAGTATGATAGGGGAGGGAGATTGACAGGGAGTTTGATAGGGGAGGGAGTATGACAGGGAGTATGACAGGGGAGGGAGTATGACAGGGAGTAATGATAGGGGAGGGTGTATGACAGGGAGTATGACAGGGAGTATGATAGGGGAGGGAGTATGGCAGGGAGTATGATAGGGGAGGGAGCATGGCAGGGAGTATGATAGGGGTGGGAGTATGACAGGGAGTAATGATAGGGGAGGGTGTATGACAGGGAGTATGATAGGGGAGGGAGCATGACAGGGAGTATGATAAGGGAGGGAGTATGACTGGGAGTATGATAGGGGAGGTAGTATGACAGGGTATGATAGGGGAGGGAGTATGGCAGGGAGTATGATAGGGGAGGGAGTATGACAGGGAGTATGATAGGGGAGGGAGTATGATAGAGGAGGGAGTATGACAGGGAGTATGATAGGGGAGGGAGTATGACAGGGAGTATGATAGGGGAGGGAGTATGATAGAGGAGGGAGTATGACAGGGAGTATGATAGGGGAGGGAGTATGACAGGGAGTATGATAGAGGAGGGAATATGACAGGGAGTATGATAGGGGAGGGACTATAACAGGGAGTATGATAGGGGAGGGTGTATGACAGGGAGTATGTTAGAGGAGGCAGTATGACAGGGAGTATGATAAGGGAGGGAGTATGACAGGGAGTATGATAGGGGAGGGAGTATGACAGGGAGTATGATAGGGGAGGGAGTATGACAGGGAGTATGATAGGGGAGGGAGTATGGTAGGGAGTATGATATGGGAGGGAGTATGACAGGGAGTATGATAGGGGAGGGAGTATGATAGAGGAGGGAGTATGACAGGGAGTATGATAGGGGAGGGAGTATGATAGAGGAGGGAGTATGACACGGAGTATGATAGGGGAGGGAGCATGACAGGGAGTATGATAGGGATGGGAGTATGACAGGGAATAATGATAGGGGAGGGTGTATGACAGGGAGCATGATAGGGGAGGGAGCATGACAGGGATTATGATAAGGTAGGGAGTATGACTGGGAGTATGATAGGGGAGGGAGTATGACAGGGAGTACGATATGGGAGGGAGTATGACAGGGAGTATGATAGAGGAGGGAGTATGGTAGGGGAGGGAGTATGACAGAGAGTATGATAGGGGAGGGAGTATGACAGGGAGTATGATAGGGGAGGGAGTATGACAGGGGAGGGAGTATGACAGGGAGTATGATAGAGGAGGGAGTATGATAGGGGAGGGAGTATGACAGGGAGTATGATAGGGGAGGGAGTATGATAGGGGAGGGAGTATAACAGGGGAGGGAGTATGACAGGGAGTATGACAGGGGAGGGAGTATGACAGGGGAGGGAGTATGATAGGGGAGGGAGTATGACAGGGAGTATGATAGGGGAGGGAGTATGATAGGGGAGGGAGTATGACAGGGGAGGAAGTATGATAGGGGAGGGAGTATGACAAGGGAGTATGATAGGGGAAGGAGTATGACAGGGAGAATGATAGGGGAGGGAGTATGACAGGGGAGGGAGTATGACAGGGAGTATGACAGGGGAGGGAGTATGACAGGGGAGGGAGTAAGACAGGGAGAATGATAGGGGAGGGAGTATGACAGGGGAGGGAGTATGACAGGGAGAATGATAGGGGAGGGAGTATGACAGGGGAGGGAGTATGACAGGGGAGGGAGCATGACAGGGAGAATGATAGGGGAGGGAGTACGACAGGGAGTATGATAGGGGAGGGAGTATGACAGGGAGTATGATAGGGGAGGGAGTATGACTGGGAGTGTGATAGGGGAGGGTGTATGACAGGGGAGGGAGTATGACAGGGAGTATGATAGGGGAGGGAATATGACTGGGAGTATGATAGAGGAGGGAGTATGACAGGGAGTATGATAGGGGAGGGACTATAACAGGGAGTAAGATAGGGGAGGGTGTATGACAGGGAGTATGATAGGGGAGGGAGTATGACAGGGAGTATGATAGGGGAGGGAGTATGACAGGGAGTATGATAGGGGAGTGGGTATGATAGGGGAGGGAGTATGACAGGGAGTATGATAGGGGAGGGAGTATGATAGAGGAGGCAGTATGACAGGGAGTATGATAGGGGAGGGAGTATGACAGGGAGTATGATAGGGGAGTGGGTATGATAGGGGATGGAGTATGACAGGGAGTATGACAGGGGAGGGAGTATGATAGGGGAGGGAGCATGACAGGGAGTATGATAGGGGAGGGAGCATGACTGGGAGTATGATAGGGGAGGGAGTATGATAGGGGAGGGAGTATGACAGGGAGAACGATAGGGGAGGGAGTATGACAGGGAGTATGACAGGGGAGGGAATATGACTGGGAGTCGATTGGGGAGGGAGTATGACTGGGAGTGTGATAGGGGAGGGAGTATGACAGGGAGTATGACAGGGGAGGGAGTATGACAGGGAGTATGATAGGGGTTGGAATATGACTGGGAGTATGATAGTGGAGGGAGTATGACAGGGAGTATGATAAGGGAGGGAGTATGACAGGGAGTATGATAGTGGAGGGAGTATGACTGGGAGTGTGATAGGGGAGGGTGTATGACAGGGGAGGGAGTATGACAGGGAGTATGATAGGGGAGGGAATATGACTGGGAGTATGAAAGAGGAGGGAGTATGATAGGGGAGGGAGTATGACAGGGAGTATGATAGGGGACGGAGTATGATAGAGGAGGCAGTATGACAGGGAGTATGATAGGGGAGGGAGTATGACAGGGAGTATGATAGGGAAGGGAGTATGATAGAGGAGGCAGTATGACAGGGAGTATGATAGAGGAGGGAGTATTACAGGGAGTATGATAGAGGAGGGAGTATGATAGGGGAGGGAGTATGACTGGGAGTATGATAGGGATGGGAGTATGATAGGAGAGGGAGTATGACAGGGAGTATGATAGGGGAGGGAGTATGATAGAGGAGGCAGTATGTCAGGGAGTATGATAGGGGATGGAGTATGACAGGGAGTATGATAGGGGAGGGAGTATGATAGGGGAGGGAGCATGACAGGGAGTATGATAGGGGAGGGAGCATGACAGGGAGTATGATAAGGGAGGGAGTATGACTGGGAGTATGATAGGGGAGGGAGTATGATAGGGGAGGGAGTATGATAAGGGAGGGAGTATGACAGGGAGTACGATAGGGGAGGGAGTATGACAGGGAGTATGATAGGGAGGGAGTATGACAGGGGAGGGAGTATGACAGGGGAGGGAGTATGACAGGGAGTATGATAGGGGAGGGAATATGACTGGGAGTCGATTGGGGAGGGAGTATGACTGGGAGTGTGATAGAGGAGGGAGTATGACTGGGAGTGTGATAGGGGAGGGAGTATGACAGGGAGTATGACAGGGGAGGGAGTATGATAGGGGAGGGAGTATGACAAGGGAGTATGATAGGGGAGGGAGTATGACAGGGGAGGGAGTATGACAAGGGAGTATGATAGGGGAGGGAGTATGACAGGAGTATGATAGGGAGGGAGTATAACAGGGGAGGGAGTATGACAGGGAGAATGATAGGGGAGGGAGTATGATAGAGGAGGCAGTATGACAGGGAGTATGATAGGGGATGGAGTATGACAGGGAGTATGATAGGGGAGGGAGTATGACAGGGAGTATGATAGGGGAGGGAGCATGACAGGGAGTATGATAGGGGAGGGAGCATGACAGGGAGTATGATAAGGGAGGGAGTATGACTGGGAGTATGATAGGGGAGGGAGTATGACATGGGAGGGAGTATGATAAGGGAGGGAGTATGACAGGGAGTACGATAGGGGAGGGAGTATGACAGGGAGTATGATAGGGGAGGGAGTATGACAGGGGAGGGAGTATGACAGGGGAGGGAGTATGACAGGGAGTATGATAGGGGAGGGAATATGACTGGGAGTCGATTGGGGAGGGAGTATGACTGGGAGTGTGATAGGAGAGGGAGTATGACTGGAGTGTGATAGGGGAGGGAGTATGACAGGGGAGGGAGTATGATAGGGGAGGGAGTATGATAGGGGAGGGAGTATGACAAGGGAGTATGATAGGGGAGGGAGTATGACAGGGAGGGAGTATGATAGGGGAGGGAGTATGACAGGGAGTATGATAGGGGAGGGAGTATGATAGGGGAGGGAGTTTAACAGGGGAGGGAGTATGACAGGGAGAATGATAGGGGAGGGAGTATGACAGGGGAGGGAGTATGATAGGGGAGGGAGTATGACAGGGAGTATGATAGGGGAGGGAGTATGACAGGGGAGGGAGTATGATAGGGGAGGGAGTATGACAAGGGAGTATGATAGGGGAGGGAGTATGACAGGGGAGGGAGTATGATAGGGGAGGGAGTATGATAGGGGAGGGAGTATGATAGGGGAGGGAGTATGACAGGGAGTATGATAGGGGAGGGAGTATGACAGGGGAGGGAGTATGACAGGGAGAATGATAGGGGAGGGAGTATGACAGGGGAGGGAGTATGATAGGGGAGGGAGTATGACAGGGAGTATGACAGGGGAGGGAGTATGACAGGGGAGGGAGCATGACAGGGAGAATGATAGGGGAGGGAGTATGATAGGGGAGGGAGTATGACAGGGAGTATGATAGGGGAGGGAGTATGACAGGGGAGGGAGTATGACAGGGAGAATGATAGGGGAGGGAGTTTGACAGGGGAGGGAGTATGACAGGGGAGGGAGCATGACAGGGAGAATGATAGGGGAGGGAGTATTATAGGGGAGGGTGTACGACAGGGAGTATGATAGGGGAGGGAGTATGACAGGGAGTATGATAGGGGAGGGAGCATGACAGGGAGTATGATAAGGGAGGGTGTATGACTGGGAGTATGATAGGGGAGGGAGTATGATAGAGGAGGGAGTATGATAGGGGAGGGAGTATGACAGGGAGTAATGATAGGGGAGGGTGTATGACAGGGAGTATGACAGGGAGTATGATAGGGGAGGGTGTATGACAGGGGCGGGAGCATGACAGGGAGAATGATAGGGGAGGGAGTATGACAGGGAGTATGATAGGGGAGGGAGTATGACAGGGGAGGGAGTATGACAGGGAGAATAATAGGGGAGGGAGTATGACAGGGGAGGGAGTATGACAGGGGAGGGAGCATGACAGGGAGAATGATAGGGGAGGGAGTATGATAGGGGAGGGAGTACGACAGGGAGTATGATAGGGGAGGGAGTATGACAGGGAGTATGATAGGGGAGGGAGCATGACAGGGAGTATGATAAGGGAGGGTGTATGACTGGGAGTATGATAGGGGAGGGAGTATGACAGGGAGTATGATAGAGGAGGGAGTATGATAGGGGAGGGAGTATGACAGGGAGTAATGATAGGGGAGGGTGTATGACAGGGAGTAATGATAGGGGAGGGTGTATGACAGGGAGTATGACAGGCAGTATGATAGGGGAGGGTGTATGACAGGGAGTATGATAGGGGAGGGAGTATGACAGGGAGTAAGATAGGGGAGGGAGTATGACAGGGAGTATGACAGGGGAGGGAGTATGACAGGGAGTATGATAGGGGATGGAGTATGACAGGGAATGTGATAGGGGAGGGAGTATAACAGGGAGTGTGATAGAGGAGGGAGTATAACAGGGAGTATGATAGAGGAGGGAGTATAACAGGGAGTATGATAGGGGAGGGAGTATGACAGGGAGTATGATAGGAAAGGGAGTATGGCAGGGAGTATGATAGGGGAGGGAGTATGGCAGGGAGTATGATAGGGGAGGGAGTATGACAGGGAGTATGATAGGGGAGGAAGTATGACAGGGAGCATGACAGTGAGTATGATAAGGGAGGCAGTATGACTGGGAGTATGATAGGGGAGGGAGATTGACAGGGAGTTTGATAGGGGAGGGAGTATGACAGGGAGTATGACAGGGGAGGGAGTATGACAGGGAGTAATGATAGGGGAGGGTGTATGACAGGGAGTATGACAGGGAGTATGATAGGGGAGGGAGTATGGCAGGGAGTATGATAGGGGAGGGAGCATGGCAGGGAGTATGATAGGGGTGGGAGTATGACAGGGAGTAATGATAGGGGAGGGTGTATGACAGGGAGTATGATAGGGGAGGGAGCATGACAGGGAGTATGATAAGGGAGGGAGTATGACTGGGAGTATGATAGGGGAGGTAGTATGACAGGGTATTATAGGGGAGGGAGTATGGCAGGGAGTATGATAGGGGAGGGAGTATGACAGGGAGTATGATAGGGGAGGGAGTATGACAGGGGAGGGAGTATGATAAGGGAGGGAGTATGACAGGGAGTATGATAGGGGAGGGAGTATGACAGGGAGTATGATAGGGGTGGGAGTATGACAGGGAGTATGATAGGGAAGGGAGTATGATAGAGGAGGCAGTATGACAGGGAGTATGATAGAGGAGGGAGTATTACAGGGAGTATGATAGAGGAGGGAGTATGATAGGGGAGGGAGTATGACTGGGAGTATGATAGGGATGGGAGTATGATAGGGGAGGGAGTATGACAGGGAGTATGATAGGGGAGGGAGTATGACAGGGAGTATGATAGGGGAGGGAGTATGATAGAGGAGGCAGTATGACAGGGAGTATGATAGGGGATGGAGTATGACAGGGAGTATGATAGGGGAGGAAGTATGACAGGGAGTATGATAGGGGAGGGAGCATGACAGGGAGTATGATAGGGGAGGGAGCATGACAGGGAGTATGATAAGGGAGGGAGTATGACTGGGAGTATGATAGGGGAGGGAGTATGACATGGGAGGGAGTATGATAAGGGAGGGAGTATGACAGGGAGTACGATAGGGGAGGGAGTATGACAGGGAGTATGATAGGGGAGGGAGTATGACAGGGGAGGGAGTATGACAGGGGAGGGAGTATGACAGGGAGTATGATAGGGGAGGGAATATGACTGGGAGTCGATTGGGGAGGGAGTATGACTGGGAGTGTGATAGGAGAGGGAGTATGACTGGGAGTGTGATAGGGGAGGGAGTATGACAGGGGAGGGAGTATGATAGGGGAGGGAGTATGATAGGGGAGGGAGTATGACAAGGGAGTATGATAGGGGAGGGAGTATGACAGGGGAGGGAGTATGACAAGGGAGTATGATAGGGGAGGGAGTATGACAGGGAGTATGATAGGGGAGGGAGTATGATAGGGGAGGGAGTATAACAGGGGAGGGAGTATGACAGGGAGAATGATAGGGGAGGGAGTATGACAGGGGAGGGAGTATGATAGGGGAGGGAGTATGACAGGGAGTATGATAGGGGAGGGAGTATGACAGGGGAGGGAGTATGATAGGGGAGGGAGTATGACAAGGGAGTATGATAGGGGAGGGAGTATGACAGGGGAGGGAGTATGACAGGGGAGGGAGTATGATAGGGGAGGGAGTATAACAAGGGAGTATGATAGGGGAGGGAGTATGACAGGGAGTATGATAGGGGAGGGAGTATGACAGGGGAGGGAGTATGACAGGGAGAATGATAGGGGAGGGAGTATGACAGGGGAGGGAGTATGATAGGGGAGGGAGTATGACAGGGAGTATGACAGGGGAGGGAGTATGACAGGGGAGGGAGCATGACAGGGAGAATGATAGGGGAGGGAGTATGATAGGGGAGGGAGTATGACAGGGAGTATGATAGGGGAGGGAGTATGACAGGGGAGGGAGTATGACAGGGAGAATGATAGGGGAGGGAGTATGACAGGGGAGGGAGTTTGACAGGGGAGGGAGTATGACAGGGGAGGGAGCATGACAGGGAGAATGATAGGGGAGGGAGTATTATAGGGGAGGGTGTACGACAGGGAGTATGATAGGGGAGGGAGTATGACAGGGAGTATGATAGGGGAGGGAGCATGACAGGGAGTATGATAAGGGAGGGTGTATGACTGGGAGTATGATAGGGGAGGGAGTATGACAGGGAGTATGATAGAGGAGGGAGTATGATAGGGGAGGGAGTATGACAGGGAGTAATGATAGGGGAGGGTGTATGACAGGGAGTATGACAGGGAGTATGATAGGGGAGGGTGTATGACAGGGGAGGGAGCATGACAGGGAGAATGATAGGGGAGGGAGTATGACAGGGAGTATGATAGGGGAGGGAGTATGACAGGGGAGGGAGTATGACAGGGAGAATAATAGGGGAGGGAGTATGACAGGGGAGGGAGTATGACAGGGGAGGGAGCATGACAGGGAGAATGATAGGGGAGGGAGTATGATAGGGGAGGGAGTACGACAGGGAGTATGATAGGGGAGGGAGTATGACAGGGAGTATGATAGGGGAGGGAGCATGACAGGGAGTATGATAAGGGAGGGTGTATGACTGGGAGTATGATAGGGGAGGGAGTATGACAGGGAGTATGATAGAGGAGGGAGTATGATAGGGGAGGGAGTATGACAGGGAGTAATGATAGGGGAGGGTGTATGACAGGGAGTAATGATAGGGGAGGGTGTATGACAGGGAGTATGACAGGCAGTATGATAGGGGAGGGTGTATGACAGGGAGTATGATAGGGGAGGGAGTATGACAGGGAGTATGATAGGGGAGGGAGTATGACAGGGAGTATGACAGGGGAGGGAGTATGACAGGGAGTATGATAGGGGATGGAGTATGACAGGGAATGTGATAGGGGAGGGAGTATAACAGGGAGTGTGATAGAGGAGGGAGTATAACAGGGAGTATGATAGAGGAGGGAGTATAACAGGGAGTATGATAGGGGAGGGAGTATGACAGGGAGTATGATAGGGAAGGGAGTATGGCAGGGAGTATGATAGGGGAGGGAGTATGGCAGGGAGTATGATAGGGGAGGGAGTATGACAGGGAGTATGATAGGGGAGGAAGTATGACAGGGAGCATGACAGTGAGTATGATAAGGGAGGCAGTATGACTGGGAGTATGATAGGGGAGGGAGATTGACAGGGAGTTTGATAGGGGAGGGAGTATGACAGGGAGTATGACAGGGGAGGGAGTATGACAGGGAGTAATGATAGGGGAGGGTGTATGACAGGGAGTATGACAGGGAGTATGATAGGGGAGGGAGTATGGCAGGGAGTATGATAGGGGAGGGAGCATGGCAGGGAGTATGATAGGGGTGGGAGTATGACAGGGAGTAATGATAGGGGAGGGTGTATGACAGGGAGTATGATAGGGGAGGGAGCATGACAGGGAGTATGATAAGGGAGGGAGTATGACTGGGAGTATGATAGGGGAGGTAGTATGACAGGGTATGATAGGGGAGGGAGTATGGCAGGGAGTATGATAGGGGAGGGAGTATGACAGGGAGTATGATAGGGGAGGGAGTATGATAGAGGAGGGAGTATGACAGGGAGTATGATAGGGGAGGGAGTATGACAGGGAGTATGATAGGGGAGGGAGTATGATAGAGGAGGGAGTATGACAGGGAGTATGATAGGGGAGGGAGTATGACAGGGAGTATGATAGAGGAGGGAATATGACAGGGAGTATGATAGGGGAGGGACTATAACAGGGAGTATGATAGGGGAGGGTGTATGACAGGGAGTATGTTAGAGGAGGCAGTATGACAGGGAGTATGATAAGGGAGGGAGTATGACAGGGAGTATGATAGGGGAGGGAGTATGACAGGGAGTATGATAGGGGAGGGAGTATGACAGGGAGTATGATAGGGGAGGGAGTATGGTAGGGAGTATGATATGGGAGGGAGTATGACAGGGAGTATGATAGGGGAGGGAGTATGATAGAGGAGGGAGTATGACAGGGAGTATGATAGGGGAGGGAGTATGATAGAGGAGGGAGTATGACACGGAGTATGATAGGGGAGGGAGCATGACAGGGAGTATGATAGGGATGGGAGTATGACAGGGAATAATGATAGGGGAGGGTGTATGACAGGGAGCATGATAGGGGAGGGAGCATGACAGGGATTATGATAAGGTAGGGAGTATGACTGGGAGTATGATAGGGGAGGGAGTATGACAGGGAGTACGATATGGGAGGGAGTATGACAGGGAGTATGATAGGGGAGGGAGTATGACAGGGACTATGATATGGGAGGGAGCATGACAGGGAGTATGATAAGGGAGGGAGTATGATAGGGGAGGGAGTATGACAGGGAGTATGATAGGGGAGGGAGTATGACTGGGAGTGTGATAGGGGAGGGTGTATGACAGGGGAGGGAGTATGAGGGAGTATGATAGGTGAGGGAATATGACTGGGAGTATGATAGAGGAGGGAGTATGACAGGGAGTATGATAGGGGAGGGACTATAACAGGGAGAATGATAGGGGAGGGTGTATGACAGGGAGTACTATAGTGGAGGGTGTATGACAGGGAGTATGATAGGGGAGGGAGTATGACAGGGAGTATGATAGGGGAGGGAGTATGACAGGGAGTATGATAGGGGAGTGAGTATGATAGGGGGTATGATAGGGGAGTGAGTATGACAGGGATTATGATAGGGAAGGGAGTATGATAGAGGAGGGAGTATGACAGGGAGTATGATAGGGGAAGGAGTATGACAGGGAGTATGATAGGGGAGGGAGTATGATAGAGGAGGGAGTATGACAGGGAGTATGATAGGGGAGGGAGTATGACAGGGAGTATGATAGAGGAGGGAATATGACAGGGAGTATGATAGGGGAGGGACTATAACAGGGAGTATGATAGGGGAGGGTGTATGACAGGGAGTATGTTAGAGGAGGCAGTATGACAGGGAGTATGATAAGGGAGGGAGTATGACAGGGAGTATGATAGGGGAGGGAGTATGACAGGGAGTATGATAGGGGAGGGAGTATGACAGGGAGTATGATAGGGGAGGGAGTATGGTAGGGAGTATG
The DNA here is from genome assembly GCA_031769625.1 of Taudactylus pleione. Classification (NCBI taxonomy): domain Eukaryota; kingdom Metazoa; phylum Chordata; class Amphibia; order Anura; family Myobatrachidae; genus Taudactylus; species Taudactylus pleione. The sequence continues at coordinate 11,860,721 of JAUIMM010000188.1, forward strand.
ATATGGGAGGGAGTATGACAGGGAGTATGATAGGGGAGGGAGTATGAGAGGGGAGGGAGTATGACAGGGAGTATGATAGGGGAGGGAGTATGACTGGGAGTGTGATAGGGGAGGGTGTATGACAGGGGAGGGAGTATGAGGGAGTATGATAGGGGAGGGAATATGACTGGGAGTATGATAGAGGAGGGAGTATGACAGGGAGTATGATAGGGGAGGGACTATAACAGGGAGAATGATAGGGGAGGGTGTATGACAGGGAGTACTATAGTGGAGGGTGTATGACAGGGAGTATGATAGGGGAGGGAGTATGACAGGGAGTATGATAGGGGAGGGAGTATGACAGGGAGTATGATAGGGGAGTGAGTATGATAGGGGGTATGATAGGGGAGTGAGTATGACAGGGATTATGATAGGGAAGGGAGTATGATAGAGGAGGGAGTATGACAGGGAGTATGATAGGGGAGGGAGTATGACAGGGAGTATGATAGGGGAGGGAGTATGATAGAGGAGGGAGTATGACAGGGAGTATGATAGGGGAGGGAGTATGACAGGGAGTATGATAGAGGAGGGAATATGACAGGGAGTATGATAGGGGAGGGACTATAACAGGGAGTATGATAGGGGAGGGTGTATGACAGGGAGTATGTTAGAGGAGGCAGTATGACAGGGAGTATGATAAGGGAGGGAGTATGACAGGGAGTATGATAGGGGAGGGAGTATGACAGGGAGTATGATAGGGGAGGGAGTATGACAGGGAGTATGATAGGGGAGGGAGTATGGTAGGGAGTATGATATGGGAGGGAGTATGACAGGGAGTATGATAGGGGAGGGAGTATGATAGAGGAGGGAGTATGACAGGGAGTATGATAGGGGAGGGAGTATGATAGAGGAGGGAGCATGACAGGGAGTATGATAGGGGAGGGAGCATGACAGGGAGTATGATAGGGGTGGGAGTATGACAGGGAATAATGATAGGGGAGGGTGTATGACAGGGAGCATGATAGGGGAGGGAGCATGACAGGGATTATGATAAGGTAGGGAGTATGACTGGGAGTATGATAGGGGAGGGAGTATGACAGGGAGTACGATAGGGGAGGGAGTATGACAGGGAGTATGATAGGGGAGGGAGTATGACAGGGACTATGATATGGGAGGGAGCATGACAGGGAGTATGATAAGGGAGGGAGTATGATAGGGGAGGGAGTATGACGGAGTATGATAGGGGAGGGAGTATGACTGGGAGTGTGATAGGGGAGGGTGTATGACAGGGGAGGGAGTATGAGGGAGTATGATAGGGGAGGGAATATGACTGGGAGTATGATATAGGAGGGAGTATGACAGGGAGTATGATAGGGGAGGGACTATAACAGGGAGTATGATAGGGGAGGGTGTATGACAGGGAGTACTATAGGGGAGGGTGTATGACAGGGAGTATGATAGGGGAGGGAGTATGACAGGGAGTATGATAGGGGAGGGAGTATGACAGGGAGTATGATAGGGGAGTGAGTATGATAGGGGGTATGATAGGGGAGTGAGTATGATAGGGGAGGGAATATGACAGGGAGTATGATAGGGGAGGGAGTATGACAGGGAGTTTGATAGGGGAGGGAGTATAACAGGGGAGGGAGTATGACAGGGAGAATGATAGGGGAGGGAGTATGACAGGGAGTATGATAGAGGAGGGAATATGACAGGGAGTATGATAGGGGAGGGACTATAACAGGGAGTATGATAGGGGAGGGTGTATGACAGGGAGTATGTTAGAGGAGGCAGTATGACAGGGAGTATGATAAGGGAGGGAGTATGGCAGGGAGTATGATAGGGGAGGGAGTATGACAGGGAATATGATAGGGGAGGGAGTATGGCAGGGATTATGATAGGGGAGGGAGTATGACAGGGAGTATGATAGGGGAGGGAGTATGATAGAGGAGGGAGTATGACAGGGAGTATGATAGGGGAGGGAGTATGATAGAGGAGGGAGTATGACAGGGAGTATGATAGGGGAGGGAGTATGACAGGGAGTTTGATAGGGGAGGGAGTATAACAGGGGAGGGAGTATGACAGGGAGAATGATAGGGGAGGGAGTATGACAGGGAGTATGATAGAGGAGGGAATATGACAGGGAGTATGATAGGGGAGGGACTATAACAGGGAGTATGATAGGGGAGGGTGTATGACAGGGAGTATGTTAGAGGAGGCAGTATGACAGGGAGTATGATAAGGGAGGGAGTATGGCAGGGAGTATGATAGGGGAGGGAGTATGACAGGGAGTATGATAGGGGAGGGAGTATGGCAGGGATTATGATAGGGGAGGGAGTATGACAGGGAGTATGATAGGGGAGGGAGTATGATAGAGGAGGGAGTATGACAGGGAGTATGATAGGGGAGGGAGTATGATAGAGGAGGGAGTATGACAGGGAGTATGATAGGGGAGGGAGCATGACAGGGAGTATGATAGGGGAGGGAGTATGATAGAGGAGGGAGTATGACAGGGAGTATGATAGGGGAGGGAGTATGATAGAGGAGGGAGTATGACAGGGAGTATAATAGGGGAGGGAGCATGACAGGGAGTATGACAGGGAGTAATGATAGGGGAGGGTGTATGACAGGGAGTATGATAGGGGAGGGAGCATGACAGGGATTATGATAAGGGAGGGAGTATGACTGGGAGTATGATAGGGGAGGGAGTATGACAGGGAGTACGATAGGGGAGGGAGTATGACAGGGAGTATGATAGGGGAGGGAGTATGACAGGGAGTATGATAGGGGAGGGAGCATGACAGGGAGTATGATAAGGGAGGGAGTATGATAGGGGAGGGAGTATGACAGGGAGTATGATAGGGGAGGGAGTATGACTGGGAGTGTGATAGGGGAGGGTGTATGACAGGGGAGGGAGTATGACAGGGAGTATGATAGGGGAGGGAATATGACTGGAGTATGATAGAGGAGGGAGTATGACAGGGAGTATGATAGGGGAGGGACTATAACAGGGAGTATGATAGGGGAGGGTGTATGACAGGGAGTACTATAGGGGAGGGTGTATGACAGGGAGTATGATAGGGGAGGGAGCATGACAGGGATTATGATAAGGGAGGGAGTATGACTGGGAGTATGATAGGGGAGGGAGTATGACAGGGAGTACGATAGGGGAGGGAGTATGACAGGGAGTATGATAGGGGAGGGAGTATGACAGGGAGTATGATAGGGGAGGGAGCATGACAGGGAGTATGATAAGGGAGGGAGTATGATAGGGGAGGGAGTATGACAGGGAGTATGATAGGGGAGGGAGTATGACTGGGAGTGTGATAGGGGAGGGTGTATGACAGGGGAGGGAGTATGACAGGGAGTATGATAGGGGAGGGAATATGACTGGGAGTATGATAGAGGAGGGAGTATGACAGGGAGTATGATAGGGGAGGGACTATAACAGGGAGTATGATAGGGGAGGGTGTATGACAGGGAGTACTATAGGGGAGGGTGTATGACAGGGAGTATGATAGGGGAGGGAGTATGACAGGGAGTATGATAGGGGAGGGAGTATGACAGGGAGTATGATAGGGGAGTGGGTATGATAGGGGAGTGAGTATGATAGGGGAGGGAGTATGACAGGGAGTATGATAGGGGAGGGAGTATGACAGGGAGTATGATAGGGGAGGGAGTATGATAGAGGAGGCAGTATGACAGGGAGTATGATAGGGGATGGAGTATGACAGGGAGTATGATAGGGGAGGGAGTATGACAGGGAGTATGATAGGGGAGGGAGTATGATAGGGGAGGGAGTATGATAAGGGAGGGAGTATGACAGGGAGTACGATAGGGGAGGGAGTATGACAGGGAGTATGATAGGGGAGGGAGTATGACTGGGAGTATGACAGGGGAGGGAGTATGACAGGGGAGGGAGTATGACAGCGAGTATGATAGGGGAGGGAATATGACTGGGAGTCGATTGGGGAGGGAGTATGACTGGGAATGTGATAGGGGAGGGAGTATGACTGGGAGTGTGATAGGGGAGGGAGTATGACAGGGGAGGGAGTATGACAGGAAGTATGATAGGGGTGGGAATATGACTGGGAGTATGATAGTGGAGGGAGTATGACAGGGAGTATGATAAGGGAGGGGGTATGACAGGGAGTATGATAGGGGAGGGAGTATGACTGGGAGTGTGCTAGGGGAGGGTGTATGATAGAGGAGGCAGTATGACAGGGAGTATGATAGAGGAGGGAGTATTACAGGGAGTATGATAGAGGAGGGAGTATGATAGGGGAGGGAGTATGACTGGGAGTATGATAGGGGAGGGAGTATGACAGGGAGTATGATAGGGAAGGGAGTATGATAGAGGAGGCAGTATGACAGGGAGTATGATAGAGGAGGGAGTATTACAGGGAGTATGATAGAGGAGAGAGTATGATAGGGGAGGGAGTATGACTGGGAGTATGATAGGGATGGGAGTATGATAGGGGAGGGAGTATGACAGGGAGTATGATAGGGGAGGGAGTATGACAGGGAGTATGATAGGGGAGGGAGTATGATAGAGGAGGCAGTATGACAGGGAGTATGATAGGGGATGGAGTATGACAGGGAGTATGATAGGGGAGGGAGTATGACAGGGAGTATGAAAGGGGAGGGAGCATGACAGGGAGTATGATAGGGGAGGGAGCATGACAGGGAGTATGATAAGGGAGGGAGTATGACTGGGAGTATGATAGGGGAGGGAGTATGACAGGGGAGGGAGTATGATAAGGGAGGGAGTATGACAGGGAGTATGATAGGGGAGGGAGTATGACAGGGAGTATGATAGGGGTGGGAGTATGACAGGGAGTATGATAGGGAAGGGAGTATGATAGAGGAGGCAGTATGACAGGGAGTATGATAGAGGAGGGAGTATTACAGGGAGTATGATAGAGGAGGGAGTATGATAGGGGAGGGAGTATGACTGGGAGTATGATAGGGATGGGAGTATGATAGGGGAGGGAGTATGACAGGGAGTATGATAGGGGAGGGAGTATGACAGGGAGTATGATAGGGGAGGGAGTATGATAGAGGAGGCAGTATGACAGGGAGTATGATAGGGGATGGAGTATGACAGGGAGTATGATAGGGGAGGGAGTATGACAGGGAGTATGATAGGGGAGGGAGCATGACAGGCAGTATGATAGGGGAGGGAGCATGACAGGGAGTATGATAAGGGAGGGAGTATGACTGGGAGTATGATAGGGGAGGGAGTATGACATGGGAGGGAGTATGATAAGGGAGGGAGTATGACAGGGAGTACGATAGGGGAGGGAGTATGACAGGGAGTATGATAGGGGAGGGAGTATGACAGGGGAGGGAGTATGACAGGGGAGGGAGTATGACAGGGAGTATGATAGGGGAGGGAATATGACTGGGAGTCGATTGGGGAGTGAGTATGACTGGGAGTGTGATAGGAGAGGGAGTATGACTGGGAGTGTGATAGGGGAGGGAGTATGACAGGGGAGGGAGTATGATAGGGGAGGGAGTATGATAGGGGAGGGAGTATGACAAGGGAGTATGATAGGGGAGGGAGTATGACAGGGGAGGGAGTATGACAAGGGAGTATGATAGGGGAGGGAGTATGACAGGGAGTATGATAGGGGAGGGAGTATGATAGGGGAGGGAGTATAACAGGGGAGGGAGTATGACAGGGAGAATGATAGGGGAGGGAGTATGACAGGGGAGGGAGTATGATAGGGGAGGGAGTATGACAGGGAGTATGATAGGGGAGGGAGTATGACAGGGGAGGGAGTATGATAGGGGAGGGAGTATGACAAGGGAGTATGATAGGGGAGGGAGTATGACAGGGGAGGGAGTATGATAGGGGAGGGAGTATAACAAGGGAGTATGATAGGGGAGGGAGTATGACAGGGAGTATGATAGGGGAGGGAGTATGACAGGGGAGGGAGTATGACAGGGAGAATGATAGGGGAGGGAGTATGACAGGGGAGGGAGTATGATAGGGGAGGGAGTATGACAGGGAGTATGACAGGGGAGGGAGTATGACAGGGGAGGGAGCATGACAGGGAGAATGATAGGGGAGGGAGTATGATAGGGGAGGGAGTATGACAGGGAGTATGATAGGGGAGGGAGTATGACAGGGGAGGGAGTATGACAGGGAGAATGATAGGGGAGGGAGTATGACAGGGGAGGGAGTTTGACAGGGGAGGGAGTATGACAGGGGAGGGAGCATGACAGGGAGAATGATAGGGGAGGGAGTATGATAGGGGAGGGAGTATGACAGGGAGTATGATAGGGGAGGGAGCATGACAGGGAGTATGATAAGGGAGGGTGTATGACTGGGAGTATGATAGGGGAGGGAGTATGACAGGGAGTATGATAGAGGAGGGAGTATGATAGGGGAGGGAGTATGACAGGGAGTAATGATAGGGGAGGGTGTATGACAGGGAGTATGACAGGGAGTATGATAGGGGAGGGTGTATGACAGGGGAGGGAGCATGACAGGGAGAATGATAGGGGAGGGAGTATGACAGGGAGTATGATAGGGGAGGGAGTATGACAGGGGAGGGAGTATGACAGGGAGAATAATAGGGGAGGGAGTATGACAGGGGAGGGAGTATGACAGGGGAGGGAGCATGACAGGGAGAATGATAGGGGAGGGAGTATGATAGGGGAGGGAGTACGACAGGGAGTATGATAGGGGAGGGAGTATGACAGGGAGTATGATAGGGGAGGGAGCATGACAGGGAGTATGATAAGGGAGGGTGTATGACTGGGAGTATGATAGGGGAGGGAGTATGACAGGGAGTATGATAGAGGAGGGAGTATGATAGGGGAGGGAGTATGACAGGGAGTAATGATAGGGGAGGGTGTATGACAGGGAGTAATGATAGGGGAGGGTGTATGACAGGGAGTATGACAGGCAGTATGATAGGGGAGGGTGTATGACAGGGAGTATGATAGGGGAGGGAGTATGACAGGGAGTATGATAGGGGAGGGAGTATGACAGGGAGTATGACAGGGGAGGGAGTATGACAGGGAGTATGATAGGGGATGGAGTATGACAGGGAATGTGATAGGGGAGGGAGTATAACAGGGAGTGTGATAGAGGAGGGAGTATAACAGGGAGTATGATAGAGGAGGGAGTATAACAGGGAGTATGATAGGGGAGGGAGTATGACAGGGAGTATGATAGGGAAGGGAGTATTGCAGGGAGTATGATAGGGGAGGGAGTATGGCAGGGAGTATGATAGGGGAGGGAGTATGACAGGGAGTATAATAGGGGAGGAAGTATGACAGGGAGCATGACAGTGAGTATGATAAGGGAGGCAGTATGACTGGGAGTATGATAGGGGAGGGAGATTGACAGGGAGTTTGATAGGGGAGGGAGTATGACAGGGAGTATGACAGGGGAGGGAGTATGACAGGGAGTAATGATAGGGGAGGGTGTATGACAGGGAGTATGACAGGGAGTATGATAGGGGAGGGAGTATGGCAGGGAGTATGATAGGGGAGGGAGCATGGCAGGGAGTATGATAGGGGTGGGAGTATGACAGAGAGTAATGATAGGGGAGGGTGTATGACAGGGAGTATGATAGGGGAGGGAGCATGACAGGGAGTATGATAAGGGAGGGAGTATGACTGGGAGTATGATAGGGGAGGTAGTATGACAGGGTATGATAGGGGAGGGAGTATGGCAGGGAGTATGATAGGGGAGGGAGTATGACAGGGAGTATGATAGGGGAGGGAGTATGATAGAGGAGGGAGTATGACAGGGAGTATGATAGGGGAGGGAGTATGACAGGGAGTATGATAGGGGAGGGAGTATGATAGAGGAGGGAGTATGACAGGGAGTATGATAGGGGAGGGAGTATGACAGGGAGTATGATAGAGGAGGGAATATGACAGGGAGTATGATAGGGGAGGGACTATAACAGGGAGTATGATAGGGGAGGGTGTATGACAGGGAGTATGTTAGAGGAGGCAGTATGACAGGGAGTATGATAAGGGAGGGAGTATGACAGGGAGTATGATAGGGGAGGGAGTATGACAGGGAGTATGATAGGGGAGGGAATATGACAGGGAGTATGATAGGGGAGGGAGTATGGTAGGGAGTATGATATGGGAGGGAGTATGACAGGGAGTATGATAGGGGAGGGAGTATGATAGAGGAGGGAGTATGACAGGGAGTATGATAGGGGAGGGAGTATGATAGAGGAGGGAGTATGACAGGGAGTATGATAGGGGAGGGAGCATGACAGGGAGTATGATAGGGATGGGAGTATGACAGGGAATAATGATAGGGGAGGGTGTATGACAGGGAGCATGATAGGGGAGGGAGCATGACAGGGATTATGATAAGGTAGGGAGTATGACTGGGAGTATGATAGGGGAGGGAGTATGACAGGGAGTACGATATGGGAGGGAGTATGACAGGGAGTATGATAGGGGAGGGAGTATGACAGGGACTATGATATGGGAGGGAGCATGACAGGGAGTATGATAAGGGAGGGAGTATGATAGGGGAGGGAGTATGACAGGGAGTATGATAGGGGAGGGAGTATGACTGGGAGTGTGATAGGGGAGGGTGTATGACAGGGGAGGGAGTATGAGGGAGTATGATAGGGGAGGGAATATGACTGGGAGTATGATAGAGGAGGGAGTATGACAGGGAGTATGATAGGGGAGGGACTATAACAGGGAGAATGATAGGGGAGGGTGTATGACAGGGAGTACTATAGTGGAGGGTGTATGACAGGGAGTATGATAGGGGAGGGAGTATGACAGGGAGTATGATAGGGGAGGGAGTATGACAGGGAGTATGATAGGGGAGTGAGTATGATAGGGGGTATGATAGGGGAGTGAGTATGACAGGGATTATGATAGGGAAGGGAGTATGATAGAGGAGGGAGTATGACAGGGAGTATGATAGGGGAGGGAGTATGACAGGGAGTATGATAGGGGAGGGAGTATGATAGAGGAGGGAGTATGACAGGGAGTATGATAGGGGAGGGAGTATGACAGGGAGTATGATAGAGGAGGGAATATGACAGGGAGTATGATAGGGGAGGGACTATAACAGGGAGTATGATAGGGGAGGGTGTATGACAGGGAGTATGTTAGAGGAGGCAGTATGACAGGGAGTATGATAAGGGAGGGAGTATGACAGGGAGTATGATAGGGGAGGGAGTATGACAGGGAGTATGATAGGGGAGGGAGTATGACAGGGAGTATGATAGGGGAGGGAGTATGGTAGGGAGTATGATATGGGAGGGAGTATGACAGGGAGTATGATAGGGGAGCGAGTATGATAGAGGAGGGAGTATGACATGGAGTATGATAGGGGAGGGAGTATGATAGAGGAGGGAGTATGACAGGGAGTATGATAGGGGAGGGAGCATGACAGGGAGTATGATAGGGGTGGGAGTATGACAGGGAATAATGATAGGGGAGGGTGTATGACAGGGAGCATGATAGGGGAGGGAGCATGACAGGGATTATGATAAGGTAGGGAGTATGACTGGGAGTATGATAGGGGAGGGAGTATGACAGGGAGTACGATAGGGGAGGGAGTATGACAGGGAGTATGATAGGGGAGGGAGTATGACAGGGACTATGATATGGGAGGGAGCATGACAGGGAGTATGATAAGGGATGGAGTATGATAGGGGAGGGAGTATGACAGGGAGTATGATAGGGGAGGGAGTATGACTGGGAGTGTGATAGGGGAGGGTGTATGACAGGGGAGGGAGTATGAGGGAGTATGATAGGGGAGGGAATATGACTGGGAGTATGATATAGGAGGGAGTATGACAGGGAGTATGATAGGGGAGGGACTATAACAGGGAGTATGATAGGGGAGGGTGTATGACAGGGAGTACTATAGGGGAGGGTGTATGACAGGGAGTATGATAGGGGAGGGAGTATGACAGGGAGTATGATAGGGGAGGGAGTATGACAGGGAGTATGATAGGGGAGTGAGTATGATAGGGGGTATGATAGGGGAGTGAGTATGATAGGGGAGGGAATTTGACAGGGAGTATGATAGGGGAGGGAGTATGACAGGGAGTTTGATAGGGGAGGGAGTATAACAGGGGAGGGAGTATGACAGGGAGAATGATAGGGGAGGGAGTATGACAGGGAGTATGATAGAGGAGGGAATATGACAGGGAGTATGATAGGGGAGGGACTATAACAGGGAGTATGATAGGGGAGGGTGTATGACAGGGAGTATGTTAGAGGAGGCAGTATGACAGGGAGTATGATAAGGGAGGGAGTATGGCAGGGAGTATGATAGGGGAGGGAGTATGACAGGGAGTATGATAGGGGAGGGAGTATGGCAGGGATTATGATAGGGGAGGGAGTATGACAGGGAGTATGATAGGGGAGGGAGTATGATAGAGGAGGGAGTATGACAGGGAGTATGATAGGGGAGGGAGTATGATAGAGGAGGGAGTATGACAGGGAGTATGATAGGGGAGGGAGCATGACAGGGAGTATGATAGGGGAGGGAGTATGATAGAGGAGGGAGTATGACAGGGAGTATGATAGGGGAGGGAGTATGATAGAGGAGGGAGTATGACAGGGAGTATAATAGGGGAGGGAGCATGACAGGGAGTATGACAGGGAGTAATGATAGGGGAGGGTGTATGACAGGGAGTATGATAGGGGAGGGAGCATGACAGGGATTATGATAAGGGAGGGAGTATGACTGGGAGTATGATAGGGGAGGGAGTATGACAGGGAGTACGATAGGGGAGGGAGTATGACAGGGAGTATGATAGGGGAGGGAGTATGACAGGGAGTATGATAGGGGAGGGAGCATGACAGGGAGTATGATAAGGGAGGGAGTATGATAGGGGAGGGAGTATGACAGGGAGTATGATAGGGGAGGGAGTATGACTGGGAGTGTGATAGGGGAGGGTGTATGACAGGGGAGGGAGTATGACAGGGAGTATGATATGGGAGGGAATATGACTGGAGTATGATAGAGGAGGGAGTATGACAGGGAGTATGATAGGGGAGGGACTATAACAGGGAGTATGATAGGGGAGGGTGTATGACAGGGAGTACTATAGGGGAGGGTGTATGACAGGGAGTATGATAGGGGAGGGAGCATGACAGGGATTATGATAAGGGAGGGAGTATGACTGGGAGTATGATAGGGGAGGGAGTATGACAGGGAGTACGATAGGGGAGGGAGTATGACAGGGAGTATGATAGGGGAGGGAGTATGACAGGGAGTATGATAGGGGAGGGAGCATGACAGGGAGTATGATAAGGGAGGGAGTATGATAGGGGAGGGAGTATGACAGGGAGTATGATAGGGGAGGGAGTATGACTGGGAGTGTGATAGGGGAGGGTGTATGACAGGGGAGGGAGTATGACAGGGAGTATGATAGGGGAGGGAATATGACTGGGAGTATGATAGAGGAGGGAGTATGACAGGGAGTATGATAGGGGAGGGACTATAACAGGGAGTATGATAGGGGAGGGTGTATGACAGGGAGTACTATAGGGGAGGGTGTATGACAGGGAGTATGATAGGGGAGGGAGTATGACAGGGAGTATGATAGGGGAGGGAGTATGACAGGGAGTATGATAGGGGAGTGGGTATGATAGGGGAGTGAGTATGATAGGGGAGGGAGTATGACAGGGAGTATGATAGGGGAGGGAGTATGACAGGGAGTATGATAGGGGAGGGAGTATGATAGAGGAGGCAGTATGACAAGGAGTATGATAGGGGATGGAGTATGACAGGGAGTATGATAGGGGAGGGAGTATGACAGGGAGTATGATAGGGGAGGGAGCAGGACAGGGAGTATGACAGGGGAGGGAGCATGACAGGGAGTATGATAAGGGAGGGAGTATGACTGGGAGTATGATAGGGGAGGGAGTATGATAGGGGAGGGAGTATGATAAGGGAGGGAGTATGACAGGGAGTACGATAGGGGAGGGAGTATGACAGGGAGTATGATAGGGGAGGGAGTATGACTGGGAGTATGACAGGGGAGGGAGTATGACAGGGAGTATGATAGGGGAGGGAATATGACTGGGAGTCGATTGGGGAGGGAGTATGACTGGGAGTGTGATAGGGGAGGGAGTATGACTGGGAGTGTGATAGGGGAGGGAGTATGACAGGGAGTATGACAGGGGAGGGAGTATGACAGGGAGTATGATAGGGGTGGGAATATGACTGGGAGTATGATAGTGGAGGTAGTATGACAGGGAGTATGATAAGGGAGGGAGTATGACAGGGAGTATGATAGGGGAGGGAGTATGACTGGGAGTGTGATAGGGGAGTGTGTATGACAGGGGAGGGAGTATGACAGGGAGTATGATAGGGGAGGGAATATGACTGGGAGTATGATAGAGGAGGGAGTATGATAGGGGAGGGAGTATGACAGGGAGTATGATAGGGGACGGAGTATGATAGAGGAGGCAGTATGACAGGGAGTATGATAGGGGAGGGAGTATGACAGGGAGTATGATAGGGGAGGGAGTATGACAGGGAGTATGATAGGGAAGGGAGTATGATAGAGGAGGGAGTATTACAGGGAGTATGATAGAGGAGGGAGTATGATAGGGGAGGGAGTATGACTGGGAGTATGATAGGGATTGGAGTATGATAGGGGAGGGAGTATGACAGGGAGTATGATAGGGGAGGGAGTATGACTGGGAGTATGATAGGGATGGGAGTATGATAGGGGAGGGAGTATGACAGGGAGTATGATAGGGGAGGGAGTATGACAGGGAGTATGATAGGGGAGGGAGTATGATAGAGGAGTCAGTATTACAGGGAGTATGATAGGGGATGGAGTATGACAGGGAGTATGATAGGGGAGGGAGTATGACAGGGAGTATGATAGGGGAGGGAGCATGACAGGGTGTATGATAAGGGAGGGAGTATGACTGGGAGTATGATAGGGGAGGGAGTATGATAGGGGAGGGAGTATGATAAGGGAGGGAGTATGACAGGGAGTACGATAGGGGAGGGAGTATGACAGGGAGTATGACAGGGGAGGGAGTATGACAGGGAGTATGATAGGGGAGGGAATATGACTGGGAGTCGATTGGGGAGGGAGTATGACTGGGAGTGTGATAGGGGAGGGAGTATGACTGGGAGTGTGATAGGGGAGGGAGTATGACAAGGAGTATGACAGGGGAGGGAGTATGACAGGGAGTATGATAGGGGTGGGAATATGACTGGGAGTATGATAGTGGAGGGAGTATGACAGGGAGTATGATAAGGGAGGGAGTATGACAGGGAGTATGATAGGGGAGGGAGTATGACTGGGAGTATGATAGAGGAGGGAGTATGATAGGGGAGGGAGTATGACAGGGAGTATGATAGGGGACGGAGTATGATAGAGGAGGCAGTATGACAGGGAGTATGATAGGGGAGGGAGTATGACAGGGAGTATGATAGGGGAGGGAGTATGACAGGGAGTATGATAGGGAAGGGAGTATGATAGAGGAGGCAGTATGACAGGGAGTATGATAGAGGAGGGAGTATTACAGGGAGTATGATAGAGGAGGGAGTATGATAGGGGAGGGAGTATGACTGGGAGTATGATAGGGATGGGAGTATGATAGGGGAGGGAGTATGAAAGGGATGGGAGTATGACAGGGAGTATGATAGGGGAGGGAGTATGATAGAGGAGGGAGTATGATAGGGGAGGGACTATAACAGGGAGTATGATAGGGGAGGGTGTATGACAGGGAGTATGATAGAGGAGGGAGTATGATAGGGGAGGGAGTATGACGGAGTATGATAGAGGAGTGAGTATGACTGGGAGTATGATAGGGATGGGAGTATGATAGGGGAGGGAGTATGACAGGGAGTATGATAGGGATGGGAGTATGACAGGGAGTATGATAGAGGAGGGAGTATGACAGGGAGTATGATAGAGGAGGGAGTATGACAGGTAGTATGATAGGGGAGGGACTATAACAGAGCGTATGATAGGGGAGGGTGTATGACAGGGAGTATTATAGGGGAGGGTGTATGACAGGGAGTATGATAGGGGAGGGAGTATGACAGGGAGTATGATAGGGGAGGGACTATAACAGGGAGTATGATAGGGGAGGGTGTATGACAGGGAGTATGATAGGGGAGGGAGTATGACAGGGAGTATGATAGGGGAGGGAGTATGATAGAGGAGGCAGTATGACAGGGAGTATGATAGGGGATGGAGTATGACAGGGAGTATGATAGGGGAGGGAGTATGACAGGGAGTATGATTAGGGAGGGTGTATGACAGGGAGTATGATAGGGGACGGAGCATGACAGGGAGTATGATAGGGGTGGGAGTATGACAGGGAGTAATGATAGGGGAGGGTGTATGACAGGGAGTATGATAGGGGAGGGAGCATGACAGGGAGTATGATAGGGGAGGGAGTATGACAGGGAGTATGATTAGGGAGGGTGTATGACAGGGAGTATGATAGGGGACGGAGCATGACAGGGAGTATGATAGGGGTGGGAGTATGACAGGGAGTAATGATAGGGGAGGGTGTATGACAGGGAGTATGATAGGGGAGGGAGCATGACAGGGAGTATGATAGGGGTGGGAGTATGACAGGGAGTAATGATAGGGGAGGGTGTATGACAGGGAGTATGATAGGGGAGGGAGCATGACAGGGAGTATGATAGGGGTGGGAGTATGACAGGGAGTAATGATAGGGGAGGGTGTATGACAGGGAGTATGATAGGGGAGGGAGCATGACAGGGAGTATGATAGGGGAGGGAGTATGACAGGGAGTATGATTAGGGAGGGTGTATGACAGGGAGTATGATAGGGGACGGAGCATGACAGGGAGTATGATAGGGGTGGGAGTATGACAGGGAGTAATGATAGGGGAGGGTGTATGACAGGGAGTATGATAGGGGAGGGAGCATGACAGGGAGTATGATAGGGGAGGGAGTATGATAGGGAGTATGATAGGGGAGGGAGTATGACAGGGAGTAAGATAGGGAGTATGATAGGGGAGGATCACAGTAAGCCATTAGATGCGGCAGTAGGCCATCCTGCCTGAGCTGAATGTTTTTATTTTAGATGTGAGCACCATTCCAGAGCATTGGAGCAAGTTTGGGAGCCTGGAGGAGCAGCAGAAGAACCTAGCACTGCCAGATTTCCTAGTTGGTGCACAGGTTATTTATTACTGGCTGATACATGTTAAAAGATCCACAGGGGGTGCTAATCATTTCATTTGTGATACTGAGAAGAACATGTAGCACTAGTAAAATTCTATTATATTACTATTTCTACTGTGGTCATGGTAAGTGCTGGGGAGGGGGTTTCCAGGCAGACGGAACCCCCCCTGCGTTTGCCTATGAAAGGGGAGACAAATGTAATGGGCTGACTATGGGTGACATACATACAAAGGGAGGACAGGGAGAACCACATGGGGAGACAGACAGACAGGTACACATGCAGTGAGATTGGCACACAGACAGACAGAGAGACTGGTACACAGAGAGACTGGCACACAGACAGACGGAGAGACTGGCACACAGACAGACAGAGAGACTGGTACACAGACAGACAGAGAGACTGGCACACAGACAGACAGAGAGACTGGCACACAGACAGACAGAGACTGGTACCAGACAGACAGAGAGACTGGTACACAGGCAGACAGAGGGACTGGCACACAGACAGAGAGACTGGCACACAGACAGACAGAGAGACTGGCACACAGACAGACAGAGAGACTGGTACACAGACAGAGAGAAAGAAGAAAAAGGTGTTCTAGGCGTCAGAAACAATACAATGTACTCATAAAAAACATACATGTAAATGACAGTACAATCAATCTGGTGTAACCTATGACCATGACCCCTCAGGTGTTTCTGAGTCCAGAGGAGAAAACAGATATCTCTGGCCCCTACAGGGACAAATATCCAATAGTTAGTTTCCAAAAGCTTGTGTTAAAGACACAGGTGAAAGTCTGTATCCGCTCCTGCAGACAGAAGGATCCAATCAAGTAGTCAATTAAATTTGTGTTTCAAACTACAACATAATAACACGAGGAATAAACTTTCCGTCACTTTGTAAACAGATGCATGAATAACTCTGATAGACAGTGTAAAAAGGCAATCATTCACCAGAGATTATGCGCTGGGTGCATATGCAGCTATTTGGCTATATAGCTCATATGTAATTACAATCACCGACAAGTCTTTTGTCATCACAAATAGCGATTCAGTCCTTCCCATGATAACCGATGTGCTGTGGCTGTGTGCCTACCAATGCAGCCTCTCGTGCCTCGCTGCACTCTCTATGGAATAGGTGAACAGACAAGGAATAGTGAGCGGTGTGTACCTCACTGTCTCCAAACTGGCCGTGCAGGTGGTGTAAAGTCCAGAGAGATATTGTTAGTAATGACCGGTCATATCGTCTCACCAAGATGTCTCTACGCGTTTCTCCGCCTTTAGCAACAGCTCAGCGGCTTCCTCAGGAGACAATCATGTACTCGTTCTTTTATGTGGGGCTGTCAGCTGTATGTCATTAGGACTGTCAGCACTTATCCACTTGATATTGTTCCTCAGTTAGGTGTTTTTATTGTCTGTTTCTCGACTACCTATGGTCAAGTTACACAATGCACTCACAAACATGAATAAATAAGTATCTGTTATTCAGAACATTTTATTAATAGACATATAGATAAAAAGAGAGTAGCTAAATACGCATTTGGTATGATTCACCGCCGGCTGCAAATCCCGGCAACGTCAGCCCGACAGAGGAAATCCCTATCGTCCTAAAGGTAAGTATAAACTAATCTAATTCTACCCATAATCCTCCTTTAGGGTGCCTAACCCTAACCTCCCCCCCCTGTGCCTAACCCTAATACCCCCTCTAAGTGCCTAAACCTAACTCCCCCCTTCCCCGCCGCCTAAACCTAAGTCCCCCGGGGGGTGCCTAACTCTAACCTCCCCCCGGGGGTGCCTAACCCTAACCCTCCCTCCCCCTAGCCTAACCCTAACCTCCCGGGGGGTGCCTAACCCTAAGTCTCCCCCCGGGAGCCCCTAACCTAACACCCCCGCGGCTATCCGTACCCGGCATCACTTCAATCGGGATGCCTGGTGCCGGACTCCCGGTGTCGGTAAAGTGACAGGCGTCTAGATGTAGACGCCTGTCATTTAGCCCCTCGCCGGGATTAAGTAGTTGGGAAACCGGCTGTCGGCATTGCGACGGCCGGCTTCCTAAACGTAAACCATTAAATACTCCAAAATCAAACGTTAATTAAATATTTAAGATCCATATAATACAATTGAAAAACACACAATGGCTTATAGAAATGTTATATATATCCAGTATGTTATTTATACACATTCATTTAGTTTCTTAGAGGTAATGTTATGAATATTTATATTCTTCTTCTAATCACGCTTTTTTGCGTTTATTCTACGGTATTGATATTAACCCTTAAACCAGTGGTTCCCAAACTTTTTTGAACCAAGGCGCCCTAGTGTATCAGCAATTGTTTTCACAGCACCCCTAAGCCAAAAGTTTATGATTGAGAAATTCAGAAAACAATGCAGTGAAGCACTATAGTACAGTGACGTAAATTGTGCTACCTGTCAGCCTTAGGTCCAGCTATGTGGTGGTGGACAGGTTTGCGCTTCTGCTTGTCCACATATTTACATTACATTGACCATAAATAATGTGACTTGGTGCTGGACCACTAACCTGAGGCACCCCTGCAAGTGTCCTGAGGCACCCCAGGGTACCACGGCCTTAAACAGATATGCATACATATAAAGATATCAACTTAAGAAATAATCAGAATAAATAGATAAAAACAATATGAAAGTACTTCTACATCTATCAAACAGAATATCTATAAATATATATGACACCCAAATATCCAGTTTATAATAAACAGACAAGGGGTTTTGTATAATACCCAATCTATGGAAAATGTGTCATTTAACCACAGTATTGTATCCAAACGTTACTATAAATAACCTACTACATATGAAAAAATACTCACTTTAAGGAGAAAGAGACAACCTAATAATGAAGCTGATATGGAGGTCCGATGTTATTTGGAAACAAATTATGTATATAAAATATACAATATAAAAAAGTAATGCCCCCTAATAGTTGGTGGTCTAAAACATATTCAGTTCTACAGTGTCGTTCAGACCCTGTGGCATAAGGGTCCGCAAACGAAAAATCCAATATGCTTCACGTGTGCAAAGTAATCCATACCTGTCCCCCCCTCTATAAAAAAAAAAAAGTCCTGATCCAGTACAGGACGAAATGTGTTGACCTGTGTCCTCCAGGAAATCCTGAATAGATGCTCATTTATGGTGCAAGCACATTCAACCATAGCCTTATGGTGCGTACACACTACACGATATGCTCCCTGAGCGATATCGTGTAGTGTGTCCCCGGCAGGGTGTGCTCAGTGTCGTTCATGACACTGAGCACAGCCGCTGAACGATATCATTAACGATATCGTTCAGCGCCGGGCTCTCTCCTCCATTCCCCAACATGCAGCAACCTGACAATATCGTCAGGTTGGCCTGCATGTCAGCCCGATGAACGATGATGATGAACGACCCGCGGCAACACCCGCGGTCCCTTTGAACAGCTGACCAGCTTTTTATACAGCCCTAGACCGGCTCATCCAGCTGTTCCCAATTCCAACAGTCTGAAAAGCTGAATCACATAGGGCTTATGTGTATGGTCATCGGAAGACTGCGCACACAGACGCAGATCGCGGTAATAAAACTTATAGTTATTTCGGTGACTGCTTTTTTTTGGTATAACCTATTGGTAGAACCTGTTTGGTTACATTAGTTGGCAGCGGAATGTTTATTTAGTAACAGCGGTGTACACAGGGTTAACAGCAGTGACAGCGGTAGTAGCAGAAGGCACAGGGTTACCAGCGGTAACAGCAGGAATGGCTGTGGCAGCGGTAAACTCTCAGGTAAGGAGCTAAGAATTGCACGACCGCGCAGTCCTGCGGCACTCTACAGAATAGCGCCAACAGAGTTCGCGCATGCTCACTTGCATGGCAGTGATGTCATCCAGACGGCGCATCACTGTACAGGAGACGACAGCGCAGGAGCGCACTCCTCTCCAAAAGTTTTGGCATCAATATTGGCTCAATGAGATATAAAAATGACAAATTAGGAAGATGTACCTACACCTACCATCTACGCACGTGCCCCCACCCATAGAACTAAGGTTAACAAAATATTACATAGAAAAATACTTACACACAAAATAGAGGCCTCGTTTCTCCACCTAGCGCAAACATAAATGCGCGCCCCCACCATTACAGGTTTTGGAACGTCCCCTGTGAGATCACATATAATTAACTGGCAGGTGCCCTGATGAAAATATCGTCTGGGGCTCATCTCCCCACTTACAAGGCTGTGTAAAACCATTCTGCAGGGAGTGAGAGAAGAGGGTAAAGGTACCATCTGTCTCTGATTTTGTATAATGTTTACCCAGCTTTAATGATTTCCTCCTGGAAATGTCCCTATTTTTAATTTTGACAGAGGCATTATGAAATCCTTATTTTTCTGCATACTGTCACTGTCTATCCTTATTCTTTGGACATTATTAATTGGTGTCTACTGAGAAAGTTTTTTCATAATACAAAAATTTTTTTTTTTTTTTTTTTAATGAACAGAGTGAACACGGCGACGCGTTTCGCTGCATCGGCTCAGCCTGCTAAATGCCCCCGGAAACTGTGATTTCTCAGAACTTGTAACCAGCGAGGGCAGTGTGACTTTTGTCCTCTGTACATAAAGGTCACAGAGAAGACCTGACAGTCACCATGTGAATAACCTTTAATACTTGTCTGTATGCACGGAATTTTCTTAGATCATTAACCATTGCTCTAAATGCAGTGTTGTCATTCAGATGGTACTCAGCGGGGCGTAGTACCCACACTCTCATTTTTTGGTATCATATTTCATTCTTAAAACTAGCTATGGAAACAGGAAGATATCAGTGAAATCATTTCAGAAAATGAATCTTATATAACAAACACAACCCTAAACCTTTTTATTATGCCACTGTCTGTGTTTGTGTGTTTCTGCCTCCCCCCTCCATTCCTCTGACAATCCCAAGCATCTCAGTGGAAGCTCAGGGGGAGGGGCTTTGACAACCGCTAGCAGTCTGAAAACAGCTCAACACCCAGGAGCTTTCATAAGCCACCACTCCTTGGTGGGTTTCAGGTGCAAATTTAAAACGGCAATCACGTTAACTGTAAAGTTAGGTGTGCTTTACATCAAACGAGAGTTGCTGCTTTAAATTTGCCCAGAAAACCCAGCGAGAAGAGGCGGCTTTTTAAAAAAAATTGCTGCTTCGTAGATATAGCTCTTGGTCTCTGTAATTAGAGGATTTGTAGGACCAGCCGGGTCAGGGGAAGGCAAGTCAATTTCTGGCGAATTTAAGTTTAAAATGTAGTTTTGGATACAATCAAGGGCGTATCTAGACCTAAGGGGGTCCCATAGGAAAATTTTCACAAGCCCCCCACTACGTCCTCAGCAGCGCCACCTACCTTTCCCTCCTCGAATTACCTCTGCTCTGTGGTTGTCCTCCTTCAGCATGTGCTGCGCAGGACAGATCTCCTCTCCCGGTCGGCTCTGCCTCTCCTCACTGACTGATGCTGGGAGGAGGCGCGGCCGAGCTGAGCCTGCTGGGACATCCCCGAATCACGGCCACACCTCCTCCCATTATCAGTCAGGGAGGAGAGACGGAGGCGGAGCCTACCGAGATGCCAGATGTGCCTGCCCTGCACAGCGCACTGCTGAAGGAAGACGCAACCACGGCTTGCAGGGCGACGGTCGGGCCCCATAGCAGTCGCAACCCCTGCACCTACGGTAGCAACTCCAGTGGATACAATTATCCTTTAATAAATTGGCTATTGCCTCTAAGCCATCTGTACAAGTTTTGTCCATTTTTTTTTTTTAATTATTATTATTGGTTTCAAATGATTAGGGTTTTTAATTAGATAAGTGCATTCTGCAGCTCTAAGGGGTCTATTTACTAAGCAGTGTTAGAAGACAGAGGGGGTCATTCAGAGTCGGTCGCAAGCGCTGTGAGCTCGCAACCGAATCGATGTTGCCCCACTGGGCATGTGCACGATGGAGCCGGCTCCGTCGTGCGCATGCACAAGACCCGGCTAGCGACAGATGCTCCATCGCTAGGGGACTCGCAGCAGACGGGGCGAGCTGCCGATGGTGAGTGACAGCTCACCCCGTTTAGGAGGCGGGCAGGGGGCGTGCCTGCCCAAACGGAGGCGTTTGCCATTTGGGGGCGGCCCCACTGACATCATTGCTGATGTCAGTGGGGAGCTTCCTGCTCGATCAGAGCAGGAAGCTCCCTGGGGCTTACGAGTGCCCAGACCCAACCTTAGGGTCTGGTCGTAAGCCCCGATGGTCGCGATGGTCTTGACCATCGCGACCATCACCCGTGTCGGTCGCTAGAGCTGTGGGTTTTAACCCACAGCTTAGCGATCGACAAGGAGGCGGTTGTTCAGGATGCAAGCGGCCGCCCTGATTCAGTGCGACTGCTTGCAACTAACGACAACCTCTGAATGAGGTCCAGAGTGAAAAGTGATAAGAAAGTGATAAGGTGCCAGCCAATCAGCACCCACTCTCACAGGCTGTGTTTGAAAAATGACAATTGGGAGGTGATTGGCTGGCACCTTATCACTTTCTTATCACTTTTCACTGTGTCTCCTAACACTGCTTAGTAAATAGACCCCTAAGGCTCTTTCACTGCATTACAGAGTATACAGGACAGCTCTGCGGAAGGGAAGAAGTGACCTGTCCATTCACGTAATTGTCTAAATACAGACAGCGGTGGTGTAACTAGAGGGCACAGTGCCAAGGTGCAAAGGTCGAGCTGCCCTTTACCAAATAGAGGTGGAAGAGTGAGGAGTGGAAGCAGGGGCACCATGTACTATAAGCCCAGAGCTGTAATAGGGCCATAGAGCTTAGGGCCTGATTCAGAGCTGCTCGCAATTAGCGCTCGCTCGTTTAGAAAAAGGGGTGGCTATTGTTGACGCCTCCATGTCTGAACGAGCGAATAAAACATGCGCTCGTTTATTTGAAAAATACGCCCCCTGGCCGCTCGCATCATACGTCATGGCCGCTATTTATTAGATTAATCGAGTACATCGAACAGCGTATGAACTGCTCGCTAGTCTTGTGGTTGGTTTTTGCTACCGCAATCTTGCGAGCAGTTTTGGCTAAAAAACACCCAACTGACGTGGTTGATGACGCTGCTGTTTTAATTATGCACACCCATAAAACGCCCGCTTTGACCTTTAAGCACGCCTGCGTTCTGATCTCCACTCCCCGTTTTCAAGCACCTTCCCCTGTTACCACCCACATACGCCTCATTCTGTCACTCCAAATAGCAGGCACTCGCTATCTAGCGAACAAACAATTTTCCGCCGCACAGACTGGTTCGCGCATGCGTATTACAATCCGTACGCATGCGCAGTTGTGCAAACATCGCTCAGAGCGAACGAGCAGCCGCTAACGAGCGGCTCTGAATCAGGCCCTTAGTTTTCTGTTCAGCGCAGGACAGGAAATATCAGCCAGTATTAGTTCATGCTGTATTTGTCGGTGCACAAGGGCCTGATTCTGACCTGTTCGCCAGGCTGCGTTCGCACATAGCCTGCCAATGTTTGCAATCTGCTTGTAAACAAGACGCAGTGCGCGTGCGCGAACTAGTCCATGCGATCGGGAAGCGTTCGCACCCTGTACACAGATGCACCGCAAGCATGAGTGACAGGACGATCCGTTTGTGGGTGGTGACAGGGGTTGGTCAATGGTGATGGGGTGTGGTGGTGCGAACGCAGGCGTGTCTGTGCTTCTGAACGCCATTTCAGGGCCATACATAATTAAGCGTATACATCACATGGCTGAATTACACACAGCGGCACTCGCAGTGCTTGCGATAGGGTAGTGTCAGCCACAAGTGCTGCGCATGGCTCCGATGTTACTTGATGTTACCGATTGTTGCATACACTTCCTGGAGATGACGTGTGTTACTAAGGGAAAGTGGGCGTCTTGTGTCAGGCTGGTGGGCGTCTAAATACACCATGCGATCGCAGGGCAAGACATAGTGGGGGTGCTAATGTCTTGCTAGCGATGGCGGGATTTGCATACTTTGGCTGCTGACGGCTGCGTGCGTACACATCCTAGCGAGCGGGTCTGAATCAGGCCCAAAGTTCCTACGTGCCTTTTTTTTTAATATATACTTACTAAAAACATATCTACAGTATTATCCTATAAACTGTTAGGTCATCTTGTTGCTTTTGAGTCTCTCTATGTGAAAGTCTTCTTGAGATAGTGATTCTCTACTATTTATTTTCATGGTACTTTTGTATCGTGAATATGCACCAATCCGGGCAGGCAGTGCTCGTAGTGAGACGATTTCCAGTCACTAGTAACAAAAAAGTGCATTCACACCACTGACCTGTGTCTATGTGTAACATACTGCTCCTATACTGTGGTGGGGGACCAAGCCAGCCTTTACCGTTAGCAGATCCAAAATATTAATAATTTAATATGACCATTTATGGAATTTTTTAGATTGTGACATATTTTCTGCCGTTATGTATTATTATAGTATTGCATGTCACATTAATCCTGTTATGTGCAGATGTGCAATATTGTATTAATGCCTAACACAGTGGCCGGCAGTTCGATTCCCGGTGCCGGCAGCCCGACATCAGCAGAGATCCCGGCAGTGGAAGCCCGACAGCGCTGGAAATCCCGATCGTGGATAGGTGAGTATCTACTAACCTAATCTAACCCCCCTAACCCTAACCCTCCTTAGGGGTGCCTAACACTAACCTCCCCCCCAAATGCCTAACCCTAATCCCCCCTCTAAGTGCCTAACCCTAACCACCCACTTCCCCGCTGCCTAAACCTAAGTCCCCCGGGGGTGCTTCAGATGTATTAAATGAAGGCAGGCACTGCATGTTAGTTCCAAGTAGCCATGTTGTTCATAACCACCCCCGGGGGTGCCTAACCCTAACCCTCCCTCCCCCTAGCCTAACCCTAACCCTCCCGGGGGGGTGCCTAACCCTAAGTCCCCCCCGGGAGCCCTAAACCTAACCCTCCCCCCCCTGCGGCTGTCCGCTCGCGGGGCCCGGCATCACTACAATCGGGATGCCGGGCGCCGGTCTAACGGCGTCGGGAAAATGCCGGGCGTCTACATCTAGACGCCCGGCATTTCACCCTTGTCGGGATATGACAGTCGGGAAGCCGGCTGCCGGTATTTAGGCAGTCGGCTTCCCGATTGCATACCCAGTGGCCTATATCGATACACTACAAATCTTCAAATAGGCTCTCAAGACTCACTACTTCATCAAGGCCTCGCAGCTCTCATCCTAACCTGCTGCTACTTGCTCCTTCCTCCCTGCTACCCCATCTGTGTGACCCGTGTCTGTCTGCCCCTCCCCTTTAGAATGTGAGCTCTAGCGAGCAGGGCCCTCGTCCCTCATGTGCTTCTCCTTACTTATACTTTATTCTACTCCTTACTCCCCACTCGGGCACCTAACACCTGGTTGCTGACACCCTGCTGCTTAATGTGAGTTTTATGATCACTAATGCAGCAATGTGTATAACCCATGTCCTTGTCCTGCTCAGTACTGTACTGTAAGCCACTGGTTTCTTGTTCGCTTAGTTATGTACTGGGTAAGGCGCTGCGGAACACTTGTGGGGCCATATAAATAAAGGATAATAATAATAAAAAATGAATACTGGAATGGAATATGAAATATTAGATGAAAATGTATGTAACATTTATGATGTGTTTGCTTATCCAGAGATTTTTAAATTGCTCATATTCAGAACCCTACTGTTATACTGTTATCTGTGCCCAACCTTCACAAAAATCTGTAATCATGCTCTCTCTATCGGTCTCTTTCCATCATTATCCTGTTATAACATCATAAGTCCGGTTTGCTATTTGCTATTGTGTACGGCATCGCTAACACCTGAGAAGGGGTTTGCAAATCCCTGGGCGTTGCAGGGTAGAGACTGGGAGGTGACCTAAAGTGATCGCAAGAAGGGGCCGTTTCATGGGCGTGTTATGGAAGTGTCACAGGCGTGTCGCAAATCCACCGCCTCAGAGGCCATGTTTAGTTGGATTAGAGGAGAGTGGCTGGAGCAGACCCTAGGCTACCGCGAATGACGATGTGCGACTGATGTTGCGTTGATGATGGAATGTTTACAATCTCCATCACAATTGCACAGACCGCGCAGCCTGAAAGTGGGCGTCTCACCGCTCGCACATTCGCAAAGGGAAGGCTCAGATTACTATTTGCGTATTCCGGCAACTGCTATTGCGAGAGCGGCTGCATTACTGGAGTTGGACACAGTTGCGGTCGTAATTTTGGTCACAGTTGCATCCCTTCCCCGGAGTACAAACATGCACCTGAATGTACAAAGACAGAGGAGGCAGCTATGGCAGGTTCTGCGTCTGAGTACGGCCCTCCTTAGTGCGCGGCTGTGCGTTTCTGTACACAGCGGCTTTCAGCAACACGCCTGCGACAATCCCATAAGACGCAACATCTCTGTGCCTCTTATTAGCCACCCCCCCCCGTTACCTTCCAGGAGCCGCCCCATACATTTCTGCACTGTGGGTCTAAATTTGTTCTGTGTCTATGGGCCTGATTCAGGGATGTACGTTCGTCTCTGAAGGATAGGGGTCTGCGCATGTGCAGAACGGTTCCCTCAATCTCACTCGCAGACCGCCCCCTCCCGCCCAAGCTGCAGCGTGATTGACAGGCTGCGGTGCTTAGGGGGCGGAACAGGGGTGTGCCTGGTCGCCGTTCCTGGAAATGGAGGCGTGTTGCCTCCGTTTTCCCAGAGGGCCGAGGCCAGGGTCTGCATCTGTGGACGCAGATTCCTGGCGTGACCAGGCACCAGCCAGACTGCAGGAAGCTTCAGCTCCCGCTGCCTGACCAAAGGAGCAACCACTGGGATTGCTAATGCAGCACGGAGGTGTCTGCATCTGCATCGGAGAAGGATGTACTGGCACAGCTGCTTGCGCGCTGCTCTGCAAATCCGTCCATCTCTGTATCGGGCCCTGTGTACTGTACGAACAAAATCAGTTTGCAAGCGCAGTGTGACTCAAACGCAGGCGTAAAACAGAAGCATCACTCCTCTGCGTCCAACATCGCTGACCACCCCCCCATCACCACCCCCCAAACGGTACTTAGCGTCAATCACTCTGCGATGGGTCTGCGTAGTCACTGCGATCACAATCCTGAACGCAGTGGTGTGTTCACGCATGTGCAGTACGCAACAATTGCGTGCGTAATCACAGTTGTGATCGCTACTTAATCAGGCCCCAAATGAAGTATAGATAAAATCTCCATGTGACAGGAGTGTCCCAGTTTTCTGTTTCAAAAGATATTCAGAGTCAAATTTGTGTCCTCCCACTTCCTCTTGGGCTGGTAACCATACACAAGTCTTTAAGCCTGATTCAGAGTTTTGGGCAAACCCTATACAACTCCAAAGTTCTGCAATCTCTACTGCACGTGTGCAGATCCGTGTCTGCAATGGCGGCTGCAGTGCCCCCTAACCTGCAGCATGTCAATCATGCCATTTGGGGGCGGCGAAACGCGGCATCCCAGAAAACGGGGCGGGGGGGGTCGTGTCAGACATTTTCTGGGCTGTGGCTCTTTCGATGCAGCATCACTGGCCCCGGCAGTGTGATATACCTCGCCATCCTGAGTAATCTGAGAGTCACTCAGGTGTCCGATGGCCACACAGCTGATCCGATGGTTGCATCTCTGGAAGCAGCATCAGATCAGAGAAGCCGGCAGCGGGCGATCATCTGACTACTCCGTTTCCCTGCCATGTTATGTGTTTGCTGACTTCTTATTTAGTCTCTGCGGAAATATCTGGTATGAGTAGTGCATGGTGTTAGTTTCCGAACCCCCTTTATATGTGACGATATTTGTGTAAGCCCGGAACACAGGTCTCTGCTCAGAGTGTAGATGGGAAATGACCAGGAAATGGGCTGATGTAAAATAACACCAGGTATTTTGGCTGAACATTCTCTCGTTCGGTTACATATTTGCAGACATAAGGAATTCCATCTTCGAAACTAGTCTAAAAGAAATTGTGTTTCCTCTAAAGCACAGTACACAGTTCCTCAATTATATTTCATTTTCATTTCCTCTATTTCTCTCTGTTTTCAGCCCTGCTGTTACGGCATCCGGGAGATGACAAACTATGTAGTGCAGGTTGGTGGCTGGTGCTTGTAGTGCATGCTGTGTGCTACTGCCCTTTGTGAGGGGGCAGTTTGCTGTGCCATCAGTGAAACTTATTTACTAATGGCAGAATATGTGGGTGCCATTCATTGTACCCAAACACACTTATTTCTCTAGACAGCACATATTTAGGTAGACCGCCTATTTCACGCTTCGTGTAGTGTCCCTATGCTAAGACTCTGCATGACAAAACTCTCATAAGGAATGTGCAGGAACTCTGGACCTGATTCAGACCCGCTCGCTAGATGCGTTCGCTCGCACGATGCGTATGCAAATTCGGCAAGGCATTAGCACGCCCACTATGTCTTGGTGTGCGATCGCTCTGTGTATGCAGACGCCCACCAGCCTGTCTTAAGATGCCCACTTGCGCACGTCATCTCCAGGAAGTGTATGCAACCATCGGTACGTCGGTTACCATCGGAAGCGCTCGCATCGCTGGCGGTTGACCATACCCTGCCGCAAGCACTGCGAGCGCTTCAGTGTAAAATCCAGCCAGGTGACGTGTACTATGACGCTGCCTCTTAATTATACACGCCTCTGAAATGGCGTTGAGACGCTCAGGCAAACGGCTTCTCCTGTCACTCACTCTGCTGAGCAGTCTATGCGCAGCGAGCGAACGCTTCCCGATCTCTCGCAGTGGTTCGCGCACTGCGATGCGTACACATGCGCACAGTGCGAACCATTGGCGGCTGCGAGCGAACGCATCTTAGCGAGCGGGTCTGAATAAGGTCCTTGGAGAGATCCCCGAGTGACGTCATCCAGATTGTCAGCGTTTGGGGGTGGTAACAGAGGGGTGGTCAGAACAACGCAGGTGCGTCTGACCGTTTAACCGCCATTACATGGGCGTGCATAAATTAGCCCTTTGCGATTTTCTTCACACTACAGCCCTTTGCGTGAGAGGAGAGCTGCGGCTGGTCAGACCTTCCTCAAGGGCAAGATGGCCGCTCGATCTGCGTTGATGCTACCGATATTTACGCAGGTATGCGTCGTCCCTCGCAGGTAAGAAGGCAGCAGTGGGCGTCTTTATGCTCCTTTTTGCGTAGTAAAAAGGAAGCAGCTGCTATCGCATCAGCGTCAATTTCTGAATCACACCATATATTCTAAAGTATCAGTAATAGTAAACAAAGTGTGCCGCCGGTAATTAGTATTGGTAACAGACGGAGAAGTACGTATTGTTTGTAAGTTGAAAGCACGTTCGTTCCAATGTTCAATAGTTGTATCTGAGTGAAATGTGGAAATGAGAATTTGGTATTTACCGTGTGAGGAAGCTGAGAACAAAAAAATAAAAAACAATGGCCCTCATTCAGAGCCACTCGCTAGCGACAGTACGCTCGTTCCGAGCGATGTTCGCACATCTGCGCATGCGTACGGATCGTTATACGCATGCGCGAACCAGTCAGTGCGGCCGAAATTCATGTGCTCGCAATATAGCGAATGCCTGCTATTTTGAGTGACAGAATGAGGCGTATGTGGGTGGTAACAGGGGAAGGTGCTTCAAAACGGGGAGTGGAGATCCGAACGCAGGCGTGCTTAAAGGTCAAAACGGGCGTTTTATGGGTGTGCATAATTAATACAGCAGCGTCATTGACCACGTCACTGGGTTATTTTATAGCCAGAACTGCTCGCAAGATTGTGGTAGCAAAAACCAACCACAAGAATAGCGAGCAGTTCATACGCTGGTCGATGTACTCGATTAATCTAATAAATAGCGGACATGACGTATGGTGCGTGCGGCCAGGGGGCGTTTTTAACAAATAAACGAGCGTATGTTTTGCTCGCTCATTCAGACTTAGAGGTGTGAACAGACTGCAATTTGCGAACTGATCATTTGAATAGCCACCCCTTGTTTTTGAACGAACGACCGCAAATAGCGAACGGCTCTGAATCAGGCCCAATATGTACTAAGCACCGGAATGCATCGCTTCGTCCCAGTGGGTAACGCCATCGTCAGGTGGTCACACCCTCCTTTGCCACGGGGCATTAGTCGCAGTAAGGTGCATCTCCCGAGCCTGATGCAGTCAATAGAATAGTTCCAGGCACTTAACCGTGGAGGTACTGTACATCCCCACGGTGCTAACCGAATCACCGCCTACTGTTTATGTATTTGTGTATGTTCATATTTATTTATGGATGAGCAACACTTTGTGGCTCAGGTGTAGTTGCTATTTATGTGTATGAAGTATGTGGTTTTTTTTGCAGGCCTATTTATAGGAGCTTGTGTCTTGGCAAGAGAAGCATGCTAAATTTCAGTGATCATTTTCATTTTCACTTTGCAAATTTAGTCAATATTATCATATCCACACAGTAACTCTCTATATTCATCAGAACATAATTATCACATGTGATAATTATGGTTTGAACTCGCTGCGAGTTCAAACACCCTTTAGTAGTCATTCATCATGCCTCGTGCCCTAAACTATCACATCCGAAAAACTGCTGTGTCTACGAAGCAGTTTTTCGTAAATGAGAAACTATTCGCTGCCGTCAAGCTGCGCATGCTGCGGACTTCACTGCCCACCCCCCCAGTGCAGACACAGCGGGGAGGGATCTGAATAGATCCCTATGCTGTGGCTGCCATGTAAATCGGGGGCTGAACGCCATCTGAAAGTGGCGTTCAGTAACATCATCAAGTTAAAAAAAGAGAAAGGTTAGTAGGAGATATCTGTGATACTAGTGTATGGGGACAGCGGCCATTCCGGGAGAGGAAGGTAAGTAGGAGATATCTGTCATACTAGTGTATGGGGACAGCGGGCCATTCCGGGAGAGGAAGGTAAGTAGGAGATATCTGTCATACTAGTGTATGGGGACAGCGGGCCATTCCGGGAGAGGAAGGTAAGTAGGAGATATCTGTGATACTAGTGTATGGGGACAGCGGGCCATTCCGGGAGAGGAAGGTAAGTAGGAGATATCTGTGATACTAGTGTATGGGGACAGCGGGCCATTCCAGGAGAGAAAGGTATGCAGGAGATATCTGTGATACTAGTGTATGGGGACAGCGGGCCATTCCGGGAGAGGAAGGTAAGTAGGAGATATCTGTGATACTAGTGTATGGGGACAGCGGGCCATTCCGGGAGAGGAAGGTAAGTAGGAGATATCTGTGATACTAGTGTATGGGGACAGCGGGCCATTCCGGGAGAGGAAGGTAAGTAGGAGATATCTGTGATACTAGTGTATGGGGACAGCGGGCCATTCCGGGAGAGGAAGGTAAGTAGGAGAAATATGTGATACTAGTGTATGGGGATATGTAATATCTCCTGTTTACCTTTTTGATGAATGGTCCGAAAACTTAATTTCGACAATTGCAGGTGAAAACTACATAGTGTATGGGGACAGCAGGCCATTCTGGGAGAGGAAGGTAAGCAGGAGATATCTGTGATACTAGTGTATGGGGACAGCAGGCCATTCTGGGAGAGAAAGGTAAGCAGGAGATACCTGTGATACTAGTGTATGGGGACAGCGGGCCATTCTGGGAGAGAAAGGTAAGCAGGAGATACCTGTGATACTAGTGTATGGGGACAGCGGGCCATTCCAGGAG
Organism: Taudactylus pleione; assembly: GCA_031769625.1. NCBI lineage: Eukaryota > Metazoa > Chordata > Amphibia > Anura > Myobatrachidae > Taudactylus > Taudactylus pleione. Next base: position 11,891,508 of record JAUIMM010000188.1, read on the forward strand.
AGAAAGGTAAGCAGGAGGTATCTGTGATACTAGTGTATGGGGACAGCAGGCCATTCCGGGAGAGGAAGGTAAGCAGGAGATATCTGTGATACTAGTGTATGGGGACAGCAGGCTATTCCGGGAGAGGAAGGTAAGCAGGAGATATCTGTGATACTAGTGTATGGGGACAGCGGCCATTCCAGGAGAGAAAGGTAAGCAGGAGGTATCTGTGATACTAGTATATGGGGACAGCAGGCCATTCCGGGAGAGGAAGGTAAGCAGGAGATATCTGTGATTCTAGTGTATGGGGACAGCGGGCCATTCTGGGAGAGAAAGGTAAGCAGGAGATATCTGTGATACTAGTGTATGGGGACAGCGGGCCATTCCAGGAGAGGAAGGTAAGCAGGAGATATCTGTGTGATACTAGTATATGGGGACAGCAGGCCATTCCGGGAGAGGAAGGTAAGCAGGAGATATCTGTGATACTAGTGTATGGGGACAGCGGGCCATTCCTGGAGAGAAAGGTAAGCAGGAGATATCTGTGATACTAGTGTATGGGGACAGCAGGCCATTCCGGGAGAGAAAGGTAAGTAGGAGATATCTGTGATACTAGTGTATGGGGACAGCGGGCCATTCCGGGAGAGAAAGGTTAGTAGGAGAAATATGTGATACTAGTGTATGGGGATATGTGATATCTCCTGTCCTGTTTACCTTTTTGATGAATGGCCCGAAAACTTAAAACTTAATTTCTACAATTGCAGGTGAAAATTAAAATTTTCACCTGCTTTTGTAGAAACTATATATACTGTATATATATATATATATATATATATATATATATATATATATATATATATATTAGTTCGGGCTAATCTCTTGAACCACTGGACATATTTTGATGGCAGTGGCGTCCCTCCCCGTGTTGTCACCCGGTGCGGAGAGGTCTGCAATGCGTGAGGCAAAGCCGCACGCCGTTGAACAGGGCGCCTAAATGTACCTTACCCTGTCTCTTGCAGGCCTGACCGTCCTGCATAAGGACTAGAACAAGGAAATTTAAATTGCAAGAAATTATTTCCACACAGAGATTATTTAAGAAGATGGCAAACCCGAGCTGCCACTGTCAGCAGCCAATCAGATGTGAGCTAAAACCTGATTGGCTGCTGAGTTAGGGCACATCATTGCCTGAAACCTAATGATATCTGCATACTAGGGGAGATGTACCAAGTCTTGGAGAGAGATAAAGTAGGGCAGTTGCCCACAGCAACGAATTAGCTTCTAACGGACATTTCATAGACTGTGCTAAATAAATGACAGAAGCTGATTGGTTGATTTGGGCAACTTCTCCACTTTATCTCTCTCCAAGGCTCGATGCATCTCCCGGAATTGCTGGCAGCTACATGAGGCAGAGTTGCTGTAAGTCAGTGACTCTGTGGGCAGGTTATACCTGTCCTCAGTGTGACAACCCACAGAACTCGTCTTACCAGCATTGCACGGCACAGGGTGGATCTGACCCCAGGCGATAGTTGTAATTCCCCTGTGACATTTCAATGCTGAGCTGCTGAAAACATGTGTTATGTGCGTCATTCACAGCCACAGAAAAATAGGGTTTTTTGGGGGGGGGTTTCTCAGAAAGCAGAATTAACTTGTAATTAATTGTGCCTCATACCTCGGTGATGTCACTAGTCCCTCGGCTGCATTCTCATACAGAGGGGCTGCATCTCAGCTGTACCTCGATATCTGTGTCCTCTAGGAGAATACAGCTGGCGCTGACAGCTATTTTCAGGCATTTACGTTTCTGTTCTGTGGGCCTGACTCAGCAAAGATGGCAATTACAAAGCTGCACGCAGGCTATAGATATATCATGTATGCACGCAGGCTATAGATACTGTATGATGTATGCACGCAGGCTATAGATATATCATGTATGCACGCAGGCTATAGATACTGTATGATGTTTGCACGCAGGCTATAGATATATCATGTATGCACGCAGGCAGCTTTGCAATTGAGATCCTTGCAGAAACAGACGGGCCCAGCTAGTTTGTTGCTCATGGAGCGCCATTCAGGCCTTCTGTGTTGCGGCATGGAACCTTACGTGATGGCTGGACTTTGGTGTACCGTGGTATTCTTCAATGACAGATACGCTACGGCATGTAATACAGCGCTTAACCACTGGGTGGCGAGTGCTCCACTGAAGTAATTTGTACTGAATACCACCATACTGTTAAATTGGATAGATATCCCTTTCACGCACTGTATTTGCATATTGCATGTTCGCACAACCAATCTTTTTAATGTCACATAAGCTCTTAGAACGGGACACAAATCAGTACACATACTGTAATGTAGCTGTACAGTAGTGTAATTGCTGTGTTCTTATGATGGTATAACCGATACTATACATTAATGAGACGCACGCACAGGTTTCAATGAGACGGGATGAATTATTCTCTAATGGTGGGGTACTGTGTATATATGTACTAGTATAATATTTTGAAAGGAAGACATTTTTTTATTATTAAAAACAGCAGCAGGTGGGTGGAGTGCACAAGGGTGAGCCCACTATTGACATTGTACACATTGCCTGCTGTAATTCGCAGAAGTCACTTCACATACACAACAGGTGTAGTTCTTGACATGGTTGGCTTGTGGGTTAGTGGTTAGGTGATCGCCTTGCAACACTGCTTGTCCTGGGTTCGAGTCCCGAGACAAGCACTGTTGTGAAACATTTGTGGGTTGTGAAATATTTTTATGGAAAAGTACAGGACTCACACACTTAATGATTTAAAACTTTATTAGACATTCTTCTACAGCCCTGATTCCATGAGGAAAATGCTGTACAGAGTCACTGCTTCTGTCAGCCTATCATTGGGCGGTGATACAGAACATGCATTGGAAATCAGATGCATGCGCTGTGTAGTTTAGGAAAAGTGACACCTTGTGGACAAAAAGTTGTATTACACGTTATAACTTTTTTTCAGTAGTATGCTATGTTCCCTTACAAAACTTTCTGTGTGGCGCGGCTCATGGCTTAGTGTGTGGCGCGAGATGCATGGCGCGCTACATGGCGTAATGGAGCAACAAACTAGCTGGGCACATCTGTATGGTAATGCAGCAGTAGGCATCACACCTCATTACTTATCCGAGCTGCGTTCTCCATCGCAGCAACGGATACTCTGCGGGAACATCGGTCGGCTAAAGTGACCATGGGGTCACGCAAGCCGGCCGCCAAAGACGAGAGGAAGAGGCCAGGAAATCTCCACCAGCCGACGGAGATCCCAGTCTCTCCACCCCCCCAACGGCGGTGACACGCCTAAATTTCGGGAAGCGGAGGCCGTCGCTGCTCCCTCCCTGCCCACAAAGGGCAGCAGACTGTCAGTCAATGAGTCTGCTGCCAGTCTGCCTGCGGACCGCAGACCCGTTCTGCACATAAGCAGAACGGGTCAGGCGCCCGCACAGATTCCCGATCATCGGGAATCTGCATTCAGCAGTACACTAGTGTGCCTAGGCCTTGGTAATCAGTAGCCCTGATTGGCATCCCAGCGTTTTAGGTTGAGAAATCTAAGCCATCCTGTTGAGCACATCTAGGGGTTAAGGTACTACGCATCGATTTGGGGGTTTTCTGCTATTTTCCATCAGATTTGCACATTGGAGTTTTATTAAAGGCAAATCCAAATGTAATTCGCAGAAAACCACCGACTTTAGATCATCGGATAACATATTGAATTTTAAAAATAGAGAAGTATAGGATCTGCAATTTACTAATAATCTGTTTTAGAACTGACCAACATCTGACAGTTAAACGACAGGAAACCTGCAGACAAAATAGATCTGCAAGTGGCCAAAGCAGGCTTTGTATTCTGATAATGGTATAAAAAGTGTAACCTTTAATAAAAAAAAAAATATGTGTAGGGTCCCTCCCCAAATCAATAACCAGCCCCGAACCTCTCAGCCTGGGCTGGTATTGGAAAATAAGGGGAAGAACCGTGGTGGGGTTCCCCCTATTCTCCAATAACCAGCACAAGGCTGAATCAGCTGGAGGACTGGCGCTATTGCATGGAGACACAGCGTGGGGTCCCCCTGCCATAACGTTACCCAGCCCCAAACTGGTCACCCAGAGCTGCATTTCACAGGTTCAGGAATGAAGACGCTTAGCTGGAGAAGCCAGTAGTCGGTAATTATTACTTAATATAGTATATCATGCTACTGGGCTGTGTATGAAGACGTAGGGAGCTATTTATCAGGTAATAGTTGGGGGATATTCCATGAAAAAAATAGTTTTCAGGGGATATTTGCGAATATTAAGTTTCCCCCGAGTGTACTATGGAGGGATTGCAGCAAATATCTCCAATATCTGCTGTGGTGCCTCCATTTTCCGATAGCAGCTGCAGCCCTCATCGGTTTCTGTGAGGACAGCTGTGCTGATAAATTTACCAAGCTTGGCCACGATAGGATGGTGTTACCCTATAGTGGCCTATGGCGGGAGAGGGAACCTACGGAATCTTACTCGGCAATGGCCGCCACAGTGCAAACCGCAAAGAACAGCCCCGGCTCACGATATAGAAGTGAAACCATTGCTTTGACTTTTAGAACATTCGAGAGAATGTTCAATTTATTATTGCTGTGAATAGCAACGATCATAAATTCTAATTATCGGGGTCTAAAACCTGATGATTAGTAAATATGCCCCATGGTGCTGCATGCCATGGACACTAAGCGGTATATAGTGGGCATTACAATTGCATACATACAGCATTTAGGGGGTCATTCAGACCCACTAGCGAGCGGCAGTACGCTCGCAAGTGGGTCGATGTTCCCCACTGCGCATGCGCACGACGGAGGGAGCTCCGTCGTGCGCATGCGCGAGAGCCGGCGAGCGACGGGCTTCCCATCGCTCCGGGTCTCGCACCAAAGGGGGCGTGCTGTCGATGTTGATTGACAGCACGCCCCCTTTGGTGGGCGTGCCGGGGGCGTGCCTGCCAGACGGAGGCGTTCCCATGGGAACGCCTACCGTCTGAAGCCGGCCCCACTGACATCACTAGTGATGTCAGTGGGAGTGATTTTGGCTCTGATAGAGCCAAAATCACTCCAGGGCTTGTGGCTGGGAAACCCGACCGCAGGGTTTCCCTCGCAAGTCCGATGGTCGCGATGGTCAAGACCATCGCGACCATCTTTTTGGACGCTCGTATATGCTGTGGGTGGTGACCCACAGCTATACGAGCGTCCAGGAGGACGCTCCATTTTAATGGAGGAGGGCCCTGATTCAGAGCGAGCGCTCTGGTCAGAGGGTCCGGCTCTGAATCAGGCCCTTAGTGCTTTTTATACATACAGTATACTGATAATACTGTGTATACTAAGCTTTTAGTCTTTCTGATCTGTTATTATCTCTGCTGTATCTCATGTGTTTGCTGCCCCCATGCTTTGTGCCCCTTAATGTGCAAGCAGACTAAGGGGTCTATTTACTAAGCAGTGTTAGGAGACAGAGTGAAAAGTGATAAGAAAGTGATAAGGTGCCAGCCAATCAGCTCCTAACTGTCATTTTTCAAACACAGCCTGTGAGATGACAGTTGGGAGCTGATTGGCTGGCACCTTATCACTTTTCACTCTGTCTCCTAACACTGCTTAGTAAATAGACCCCTAAGGGGCCTATTCATCAAACCTAAAGTTTCATTTTTCATGTATTTTTTTTACATATTTATGTATGTCATTTGCTCCCATACATTACCAGGTTTTTTTATACCAACCAGCCAGATATCTGAAAGAAAATTGTACAGTGTGTGCCCAGCTGTAATCTTAAAGGTGCACTTTTATCTTGCTCTCATATACCTGTGCATACCTCAGGGCAGATATTCTGGATACATAAAATATCATAAAACACAGATAAAACACCACACAAATCATAAACTCATAATAATGTACAAGATTGATAATATTATACGTTCTAGAGCCACCTGGAGACAATCTCATTGAGTCTACGCATTGAATGAAGGAAATGCTGACTAGCTAAACATGGATTTCACAAGCACTCACGGGTACTGGTGACTGGGAATGAGTGAATGTTGTTGTACTGTACAAAAAAATGGGTTATATAAGCACAATTATGTACACCTTAGGCACAGTAGGAAACCCCCTCCCACACTAGTTTCAATACCATGAAGGGCGGCATATTGTCTCGTTTGGAATGTGGCACTGGGTAGTGATATTATGCAGCCTGGATCTGCCCTCCCAGCCCACTACCAACATGGAGGACCAGAAACTGTCAGTGGCCACTGACATCAGACGAATGCGTTAGTAATCGGGGCCTAGCTCTGACACACCAAAGTGCTTGGTAAATCGGCCCAGACTTCAAACCACATTGAAGATAATGGGGGACTGCGATCTGCAGAATTTCTTTGCGTAAAACGCGTTAGTATTTTATTAAATAGGCATCATACCTTACTCATGCGGAAACTTCCATTTCACAGTGGTTTCCAGCTTAATTAAAAAGGTCCCTTATGTTTCGCGTTCGTCTGTCATAAGCCTTTCAGTTCTCACAGTGTTGAAATTGTCAGTGTTCGCCAGGAAGAAAGCAATACCACGTTATCCTGGTCATGTGGTTTCATTAATTGCTTTTTAATTATAGTCAATTGTAAAAAACTTTATTGCTTTGACTGGTGATGGTTTGCTGTTTGTTTGATTTCATTCATAGGGCTCTATTTACTACAATCCGCATTTGTAATGCAGATTGTAGTGTGATATTACCGACTGAATTCGCATTGCGAATTCAGGCAATATCACAGGGATTTACTACAAATCCCTTGCAGGGACAGAGCTTGCGAGAAAGCTCTGCCCCTGCGAATCCCCTCCACACTCTAGTCACAATATTTTCGTAAAGAAATACCGTGACTAGTGTCCCGCCCCGGCGCTGAGCCCCGCCCCCACGATCGCGGATCCCGCCCCCCCCGCAACCTGCCCTCCTTTAATAGCACTTACCTGCAGTCATTGGTGCTCCGGTGATGTCTTCCATGCCTCCGGTCAGCTGATATCCCATAGTGCACTGGGACCCGATCACCTGATGACCGGGCCGCAGTGCAGCATGGGAGACTAGCTGACCACCGGTCCCTGGAGTCAGGTAAGTGAATTTTTTTTTTTTTACAATTTTTTTTTTGCAGTGTATCAAGCTTGTGGTCTGTTTAGACCACACAGCTGATCACTGGGACCGGCTCCGGGCTCTACTCTGCCTTTTAGAGCAGAGTAGGAGCCCGGTAACCGGGGGAACCCTGGATAACGCCACCTCCAGTTGGCGTTATTATCACAGGGCTTTCCCCGGTATTTTTTCACAATTTATTTTTAGTAACTCTGGTCGGATCCCATTACAGTTATGGGAAATGCGATCTGCTTACTAAAAATAAGTGATACTTAGGGGTTGGAGTAGAATTTTACGAATTCTACTCCAATTGCCCTGTAATAACTATAGGTGATACTAAAATAATGTGAAAAGGGTGTGAAAACACAAAACAGCCTTTTTCACTTTATTCTAGTAAAAATAATGTTAATAAATAGAGCCCTTACTGTGTGAAAAACCTTACACATTTCATGGGAAACCTCCCTGCTGCTTCTTATCTTTGCAGGTTGCTTGTTCCGTTTGTTCCTTTCTGTACAATCATGTATATTATTTTTAAAAAATTCCACACGCAGTACCTGCCAGACGTTCCTGACAGACCTGTTGTTGAATATCTAGTATTTTTTTTCCTGTGTGCCTAGTTATAAAATCACAATGTACCAAGGTGCAAAACCAGATGCATCTGACGATTTTCTGCAGACTGTATATGCGTCAGAAACAGCAAAGGAAGTCTGTGCATGTGTCACATGAAACGCTCGCAGTGACAAGGAGCTCCGTACGAGTCGAGTCTGGAGCGGAATTTTGGGCCTGATTCAGACTTAGGAATAGAGGGCCTGATTCAGAGCCGGACGCTATTTGCGCTCGCTCGTTCAGAAAAAAGGGGTGGCTATTCAAATAAACCGTTCGCTCTTTGCGGTCTGTTTACGCCTCTAGGTCTGAACGAGCGAACAAAACTTGCGGTCGTTTTTTGGAAAACTACGCCCCCTGGCCGCTCGCATCCTACGTCATGTCCGCTATTTATTAGATGAATCGAGTACATCGACCAGCGTATGAACTGCTCGCTATTCTTGTGGATGGTTTTTCCTACCACAATCTTGCGAGCAGTACTGACTATAAAATAACCCAGTGACGTGGTCAATGACGCTGCTGTATTAATTATGCACACCCATAAAACGCCCGTTTTGACCTTTAAGCACGCCTGCGTTGTGATCTCCGCTCCCCGTTTTCAAGCACCTTCCCCTGTTACCACCCACATACGCCTCCTCCTGTCACTCAAAATAGCAGGCATTCGCTATTTAGCGAACAAACGATTTTCGGCCGCACTGACTGGTTCGCGCATGCGTATTACTATCCGTACGCATGCGCAGTTGTGCAAACATCGCTCGGAACAAACGAGCGGCCGCTTACGAGCGGCTCTGAATCAGGCCCAGAGTGAGATATCTCTCTCAAATGTGAACCTGAACAAACCATATTGCAATGCAAGGGGTGTAAATACATAATTTTTTTTTACATGTGAGGTAAATACTGGCTGCTTTTACATGTAGCCCACAAATACTGCACAGCTTTATTATTACTCTACAATTTAGATGTCAGTTTGGACACCTCCCTCCCAAATCTAAATCTCTCTGCACGTGCAGCATGGTGTCACCAAGATGATCAGTTGAGAGAGATCTCTCTCTCTATTCCCAACTCTGAGTCAGGCCCTTAGCCTTCTGTGTAATGGGTGGCAACCGGGTGGTCACCTGCGGATGCACGGAACAGATTTGTCCCATGGGAGTGTGGTGGGCAAGTAGCCTGACGCTTGTACATGTCTGAGGTGCCTGGACGCAGATGGATATCTTGCACCCAGCACGGTCTCTGTGGAGGTGTAATTGCGGCGGGTTAGGCTTCTGCATGTGGCCCTTGACGACGGTACATCCTCTTTGTGTTTGCTATTTGATTTATTGGGTTCTCTTTATCATTTGTAACTCGTTGTGAATATATTTAAGGTCACATTTCCGAAGAGATTCTAAAACAAACTTTCTAGCCTCATAATGACACAGAAGAGAGGCTGGAGACTTAGCTGCGGGTCCATCCTACGGGCGCTGTTACAGGCCACCTGCAGTGAGCACGGTGCACAATCTTAGTATATTACTTTATGTTACAAATATTTACACTTTGCAAATTGGTAAAATATATATTACAGGTTGAGTCTCCCATATCCGAAATGCTCGGGACCACGAGCATTTTGGATTATTCCGCTATTCGGAATACCTGGGGGGGGGGGGTGGCCCGGCGGGTGTCACGGGAGACACCGGCGTGTGCTGCGGGTGAGTCCGGAATGTGTTGCGGTGGTCCGGCAGGTGATACAGGGGTTCGGCTGGGTTTTTGCGGTGGTCCGGTGGGTGCTACAGGGATTCGGCGGGTGTCGTGAGGGGTCCGGCGACTGAGGCGTAAGGGTCCGGCGACTGAGGCGGAAGGGTCCGGCGGGTGCTGCGGCTGTCACGAGGGTCCGGCGGGTACTGCGGCTGTACCGAGTGGTCCGGCGGCTGCCGCTGGGGGTCCGGTGGGTGATGCGGGGGGTGGCCTGGCGTGTGGACCACGCCCACGCCGCTAGTCATTGGCCGCTGATACTAGTGACGTCATGACGTCAGGTGACGTCACATATGCACCTAAATATTCCGTTTTTTGGAATATTTTGGTTTTTGGAATAACGGATATGGGAGACTCAACCTGTACATTAGTTTTGTTATAGATTGTAAGTTTGCAAGCAGGGCCCTCCAACCTCTTGGTCTGTCTGTTATTTCCCCGTCTTGTTTTATTACTATCTTATTGCTGTTTTGTTCCTAATTCTAAAGGGCAACACAATATGCTGGTGCTATACAGTACAAGTTAATGTTAATAATGTGAATAAATTAATTTTGCCATCACAGCTTTGTGCGGATTGGTTGTTGCTCTGTTGAGCGTTGGTAGTATATATATGATGTACTCGGACTGTATATACCAGGAGCATAGAAAATTCCACAAACCTAAGAAATGGGAGGTGCACGTTTATAAAACTGGCATAGAAAAGTCTGTGGCAACATACATTATTACTGCTTACAAGACATGGTATATGGATACAAGTCAGTGACTTGAGGTGAACTTTCACGGTCCCCAGTCAGCAACTTATAAATGGTTTTCTGACACCAAATAGACTGTAAAACAGTATATTAATTAATATAAAGTACTGTTTAATAATATATGTCACAACAAAGCACAATTCTATCTATGGCTTATGCGGGATGCAGTCAGAAAGCCGACGGTCAAAATGCCGACAGCCGGCTTCCCGACTGTCAAATCCCGCGAAGGTACTGATGACAGGCGTCAAAATCCCGTCGCCTGTCATTAGACCTACGCCGGGAGCCCGACGCCCGGCATACCGAACGAAGGTAAGCTGGGTGCGGACAGGGGGGCTTAGGTTTTAGGGCTCCTGGGGGGAACTTAGGGTTACGCAGTGGAGCGATTATTTTGCTACTGTGTATGCGCCAAAGTCACACTGCGCATGAGTAGCGATTGGTTAGCGATGTCGGTGCCAGAGAGGATTTATTCGTAAAGCGAGTGACAGGTAGTCAGCTTTTGGGGGGACGTAATGAGGGGTGGCTACAAAAATGCAGAGGTTCCAGGACTGTTTTCTGGGTGTGCCCGTGTGAGCCTCTGCATACGGTTGCTCAGAGGTGCAATGTGCGACCAATGTTTCCGCTTTTGTAGGGTAAGCACAGAAGACGGTGACTGAGTCATTACCATATTATCTCATGTCCGCTGTGTACGGGATCTCGGCAGCGGCGGGCATTGTGTGCACCTCTGATCAGGCTTTTTGTGTGGTGTTGGGTCTTAGTTTTGATGTTTTTCTCTCCTGTTATCTGCAGAGCGAGGACATCACAAGCACCGCAGGCTATGAGTGCCTCCTCGCGCACATGAATGAAGGACGGAAGAACTGCAAGGAATTTGAAGACTTCCTGAAGGAAAGGTGGGTGTGACGCGGGCACGATGGACCAAAGCTCGCCAGCAAGGAGGAGGGCCCAGTATAATACATGGGGGTTATCACAGGGGCGAACACTGGATTTGTTTTTATGCTTAGTACATATATAATAAACACAAAAGTATATAAATGGCAAATGCAGAGATATTCAGCATTGCTCCGAAAAGCAGCTGTCCCCGCGATTAGTAATACAGCTACAGAATTAACAGCGTTACTTACCTCCCCCATGGCTGTGCATGTATGACCAGAGGTCGCGCATGTATGACCAGAGATCACGCATGCGCAAAGCTGCTGGGGAGGCAGTTAGGAGGCAGCGGACCCCGATCCTCCCTCTGAAGATGGCGTTTGTTCTCGCAAGCAAGCTCTGAAGATTTTTTTGTGTTTTTTTTTTTTCAGTTGCATAAATTACAGGACTTCACAGTCCCCGCCAGAAGAGAAGCCAGCAGCAGGGGCTGGGCGTTCCTGAGGATCACCCATCTCTGCTGCTGCGGCACTGCGTCGGAGAAGGGGAGGCACAGTCACTGGGGAGAGGCGCGGCTGCAGCAGGCAGCTCAGACTGCGGCCCTTCCTGTTAGGATCGCTGATCACAGTCTGGGTAGCCTTGTACTCGGGCTGCAGCAAGTTTATATTTGCAAATTTAGGCGTAAATAATTTATCACGTACTCAATAAAAATGCGGATTTGGACCCAGAATGAGAAGCCCAGAATGAGAAACCCAGTCAAATAATCCCGAATATGTTACTGAGGAGAAGGCTATTTATTACTGAGGAAAAGGCTATTTGTTACTGAGGAGAAGGCTATTTATTACTGAGGAAAAGGCTATTTGTTAATGAGGAAAAGGCTATTTGTTACTGAGGAAAAGGCTATTTGTTAATGAGGAAAAGGCTATTTGTTAATGAGGAAAAGGCTATTTGTCAATGAGGAAAAGGCTATTTGTCACTGAGGAAAAGGCTATTTGTCAATGAGGAAAAGGCTATTTGTAAATGAGGAAAAGGCTATTTGTTAATGAGGAAAAGGCTATTTGTCACTGAGGAAAATGCTATTTGTCACTGAGGAAAAGGCTATTTGTCACTGAGGAAAAGGCTATTTGTCACTGAGGAAAATGCTATTTGTTACTGAGGAAAAGGCTATTTGTCACTGAGGAAAAGGCTATTTGTCACTGAGGAAAAGGCTATTTGTCACTGAGGAAAATGCTATTTGTCACTGAGGAAAAGGCTATTTGTCACTGAGGAAAAGGCTATTTGTTACTGAGGAAAAGGCTATTTGTCACTGAGGAAAATGCTATTTGTTACTGAGGAAAAGGCTATTTGTTACTGAGGAAAAGGCTATTTGTCACTGAGGAAAAGGCTATTTGTTACTGAGGAAAAGGCTATTTGTTAATGAGGAAAAGGCTATTTGTTAATGAGGAAAAGGCTATTTGTTAATGAGGAAAAGGCTATTTGTTACTGAGGAAAAGGCTATTTGTCACTGAGGAAAAGGCTATTTGTCACTGAGGAAAAGGCTATTTGTTACTGAGGAAAAGGCTATTTGTTAATGAGGAAAAGGCTATTTGTTAATGAGGAAAAGGCTATTTGTCACTGAGGAAAAGGCTATTTGTCACTGAGGAAAAGGCTATTTGTTAATGAGGAGAAGGCTATTTGTTACTGAGGAGAAGGCTATTTATTACTGAGGAAAAGGCTATTTGTTAATGAGGAAAAGGCTATTTGTTAATGAGGAAAAGGCTATTTGTTACTGAGGAAAAGGCTATTTGTCACTGAGGAAAAGGCTATTTATTACTGAGGAAAAGGCTATTTGTTACTGAGGAAAAGGCTATTTGTTACTGAGGAGAAGGCTATTTATTACTGAGGAAAAGGCTATTTGTTACTGAGGAGAAGGCTATTTATTACTGAGGAAAAGGCTATTTGTTAATGAGGAAAAGGCTATTTGTTAATGAGGAAAAGGCTATTTGTCACTGAGGAAAAGGCTATTTGTCACTGAGGAGAAGGCTATTTGTTAATGAGGAAAAGGCTATTTGTTAATGAGGAGAAGGCTATTTGTTACTGAGGAGAAGGCTATTTATTACTGAGGAAAAGGCTATTTGTTAATGAGGAAAAGGCTATTTGTTAATGAGGAAAAGGCTATTTGTTACTGAGGAAAAGGCTATTTGTCACTGAGGAAAAGGCTATTTGTTACTGAGGAAAAGGCTATTTGTTAATGAGGAAAAGGCTATTTGTTAATGAGGAAAAGGCTATTTGTTAATGAGGAAAAGGCTATTTGTCACTGAGGAAAAGGCTATTTGTCACTGAGGAAAAGGCTATTTGTTAATGAGGAAAAGGCTATTTGTTAATGAGGAAAAGGCTATTTGTCAATGAGGAGAAGGCTATTTATTACTGAGGAAAAGGCTATTTGTTACTGAGGAAAAGGCTATTTATTACTGAGGAAAAGGCTATTTGTTACTGAGGAAAAGGCTATTTATTACTGAGGAAAAGGCTATTTGTTACTGAGGAAAAGGCTATTTGTTACTGAGGAAAAGGCTATTTGTTACTGAGGAAAAGGCTATTTGTTAATGAGGAAAAGGCTATTTATTACTGAGGAGAAGGCTATTTATTACTGAGGAAAAGGCTATTTGTTACTGAGGAAAAGGCTATTTGTTACTGAGGAGAAGGCTATTTATTACTGAGGAAAAGGCTATTTGTTACTGAGGAGAAGGCTATTTATTACTGAGGAAAAGGCTATTTGTTAATGAGGAAAAGGCTATTTGTTAATGAGGAAAAGGCTATTTGTCACTGAGGAAAAGGCTATTTGTCACTGAGGAAAAGGCTATTTGTTAATGAGGAAAAGGCTATTTGTTACTGAGGAGAAGGCTATTTATTACTGAGGAAAAGGCTATTTGTTACTGAGGAAAAGGCTATTTATTACTGAGGAAAAGGCTATTTGTTACTGAGGAAAAGGCTATTTATTACTGAGGAAAAGGCTATTTGTTACTGAGGAAAAGGCTATTTGTTACTGAGGAAAAGGCTATTTATTACTGAGGAAAAGGCTATTTGTTACTGAGGAAAAGGCTATTTGTTACTGAGGAAAAGGCTATTTGTTACTGAGGAAAAGGCTATTTGTTAATGAGGAAAAGGCTATTTATTACTGAGGAGAAGGCTATTTATTACTGAGGAAAAGGCTATTTGTTACTGAGGAAAAGGCTATTTGTTACTGAGGAGAAGGCTATTTATTACTGAGGAAAAGGCTATTTGTTACTGAGGAGAAGGCTATTTATTACTGAGGAAAAGGCTATTTGTTACTGAGGAAAAGGCTATTTGTTAATGAGGAAAAGGCTATTTGTTAATGAGGAAAAGGCTATTTGTCACTGAGGAAAAGGCTATTTGTCACTGAGGAAAAGGCTATTTGTTAATGAGGAAAAGGCTATTTGTTACTGAGGAGAAGGCTATTTATTACTGAGGAAAAGGCTATTTGTTACTGAGGAAAAGGCTATTTATTACTGAGGAAAAGGCTATTTGTTACTGAGGAAAAGGCTATTTGTTACTGAGGAAAAGGCTATTTGTTACTGAGGAAAAGGCTATTTGTTACTGAGGAAAGGGCTATTTGTTAATGAGGAAAAGGCTATTTATTACTGAGGAGAAGGCTATTTATTACTGAGGAAAAGGCTATTTGTTACTGAGGAAAAGGCTATTTGTTACTGAGGAGAAGGCTATTTATTACTGAGGAAAAGGCTATTTGTTACTGAGGAGAAGGCTATTTATTACTGAGGAAAAGGCTATTTGTTACTGAGGAGAAGGCTATTTGTTACTGAGGAAAAGGCTATTTGTCACCAAAACCACTGATTCTCTTTCTCCACCTCCATTTGATGTTAATGAATCCCCAGCAGTGGACCCCGTATCAGATACTTTGTGATTTCAGCGAATCTGAGATGTATATACTTGGTGCATATTATATACATAGTTTTGCGCCCTGTATGTGTATATTTTTGACCATCTGTTTTCCAACTTATTGGGATTGGTCTGTGTCTCCGTGCCCACTGGTACTTGATTACTTCACTCTTTTTATTCTGTACAAACCCCACCCCCTAATTTCATTTTTTTTCCCCCTCATATATATTATATTAAAATAACATTTATGACAGTATGCCAGCTCAGGAAAGCCCTATCTGTCCCCATAAAAACAATATAAAATGTCAACTGGTGACATAAAAATGTTAATCTTGGCAAAATACCCGAAACCAAAAACAAAAGAATTGGCTTGCGCTGGAATGAAGTGTTGGCAAAGCCCTATTCAGTCAGTGGTTATAAATGATTTATGTATGTATCACCACCTAGTGGTCATAAATGGCACTGCAGCTCTTTTATACAGTACTTTGTTTCTCAAAGTTATCAGCGATAACTCCATCCCCACTCTAAAAAAATCACATTATCAATGGACATTTTACTGATTATGAAAACTGTGATTTGGATATATCCTGTATTACATTAGGGACATATCTATCAAAGCTTGATGTGAGATAAAATTGTGAACTATATATCACCAACCAATCAGCTCCAAACTATCATTTTTTAAACACAGCCTGCAAAATGTAAGTTAGAAGATGATTGGTTGGTGATATATATCTCACAATTTTATCTCACATCAAGCTTTGATACATATGTCCCGTAGTTCTATGTTTCTGTGTTTCCTAAATCATATACCTTAGTAAATTCAAACAATTACTGTATCATTATCTTTCATGATTTAACCCCCTAGGGTCACCGATTATTTTCAATAAACTCTTAGCTCTGAAAAACTACCGGCTGATAATAATGACTACAAATGTGCAGAAAAAAATAACTTTCAGAATACAACACATATATATTTACTAGTGAATGTTTCTAGGGGGATCGAGATGCAGTTGAAATACCAGTGTATACAGAGAGCTAACCTTGCTTAATGATAGAGGTAGCTGGAAGTGCCAAAACGGGAAGAGATAGATCCCTTTCCGTTTCTGTACGATGACATCATCTGCCAGGGTCCAATGTAATTCCCTAACAACCAAGTGGGCACAGAGGGGGAACATAATCATGTGGCGAGCGAAGCGAGCCACCGAGCCCGCAGCGTGGCGAGCGTAGCTAGCCCGCAAGTGGCCAACTCTCTTATTTTTGTGGAAAGTGTGGGCAGAAACCTCCACTTCCGCCTCACTCACGTCACTTCCAGGTACGGCTAGTGAAGGGGGATTTAGGGCCCGATTCAGAGCCGGACGCTCTGACCAGAGCGCTTGCTCTGAATCAGGGCCCTCCTACCTAAAATTGGAGCGGCCTCCTGGCCGCTCGCATAGCTGTGGGTGACCACGCACAGCTTATGCGAGCGGCCAAAAAGATGGTCGCGATGGTCAAGACCATCGCGACCATCGGGCTTGCGACGAGACCCTGCGGTAGGGTCTCGCTGCCGCAAGCCCAGGAGTGCTTTTGGCTCTATCAGAGCCAAAAGCACTCCCACTGACATCACTAGTGACTCCCTCTGTCATGCGCATGTGCACTAGGGCACCATCGACCCGCTTGCGAGCACTCAGCACTCACGAGCAGGTCTGAATCAGGCCCTTATACTCTTCCGTACCAAAACCACTGATAATGATAACACTACAAGGCCACAGGTTGTGCAGCGCTATGTCGGCTATTTCACAGGCTGACAAGTCAGGTGATTGCTGAGAAAGGACAAACATGAAAACCCTCCAGTTAGCTTTGCCCTATCTGTGGGGATCTGATCGTTTACGCTGGTTACTAAATGACCGGATTTGTGGGCAGAGCGGATGTATTAGACTGCTCTGGAGAAGGGGCCACATAACAGGATTGTCACCATGCGGTTTGTCGGTGAGGACCAATACATGTCCTTGAAACGTTGCACAATGGAAGAGGTCCCCAATTAGCGTAAAGCAAATTGCCCAGGTGAAACGACCAGGTGCCCCATTATTCAGTAGTGCTTGACACCTGGCAGCGGCCAGGATTTGGGACCCCTCCTTTCCCCCTGTAAGTGCTTCTGTTACTATACACCTGGCTAGGGAGATCCCGTTGTGTCAGATATCATAGTAAACATAAATAGAGTAACAATTAATATCTAGATAACAAAGCGAATCACAATTTATTTGTATAATTTACCATAAAAGCAATGTTAGAATATAATTTTCAGTGCACGTAATTTTACTTCCGGAGTTTCCCAGTGTCACCCCCAAAGTATATGCGACACATCAGGTACGGTGTCCTGCAGAGCCAGATTAAGGTGTTTGGGGACCCCAGCGCAGCTAACTTGTGGGGGCCCCTACCAATAAAATGGACGATACAATACCCTGGTGATGTCATTAAAAAGTATAATATATAAAGGGTGTGGTATATTTTTTTCGGCATTCATCATGTCGACACGTTCGGAATGTCGATATGCAGCATGTTGGCATGGTCATAATGTTAACATGATCGCAGTGTCTACATTCAACGCGTCAACATTCATCATGTCGACACTGACGAGTAGTCGACATGATTAGAATTTCGGAAAACCGTCCCTGGTGGTCTAGTGGTGACATACCTGGTACGGTAGCCATCCAAATGATGTCTTCCAGGTCCGTCGGTCAGCTGGCGCTTCCGGTGGTGAGTATCGCTAACCCTATCCCCCCCTCCCCACAGTGCCTAACCCTAACTACCCCTCCCATAGCCTAAACCTAACTTCCCCTCCCCCGCAGCCTAACCCTCCGCTGCCGGTCCATGCAGAATGTCAGCATTTCACATGTCGACGTCCGAACATGCGGGCATGTTCAGTGTTGACATTTTAACTACATCCCTTCGTCAATATTCCCTGCACCACAAATGTGTTAAACACACTGTAGTGCTCCCAGTTCACATTACTCCACACAGAAACCTCAGTTCACATTATACCGCACAGCCCCCACACTGGTGATGTAACTATGTGTGGGGACCCCTTGATCCGCCCCGGCTACCCTGTTGTTAATCCGCCACTGTTGTCATGCCACATAGATGTGTCCTAGTACAGTATATTAGGAATCACTGATGCATGTAATACCGCCCATTAGACTTTATGTTAGTGCTATCTCCTATGCCACAATATACTGGTCTATGATACCATAAAGCGCGATGTCATACTGTACTTCATGGGTCGGGGGGTCACATTTACTGACACAGTACACGCGGATGATCGCTGTCTGACCCCCTACGGTAACAACTGAGTGGTGTTTGGAGTTTATAGTCCGTCTTGTCTCTCTCTTCATATACTATTCTCTGTATATTGCATATT
This sequence comes from Taudactylus pleione, assembly GCA_031769625.1. NCBI lineage: Eukaryota > Metazoa > Chordata > Amphibia > Anura > Myobatrachidae > Taudactylus > Taudactylus pleione. Next base: position 11,909,842 of record JAUIMM010000188.1, read on the forward strand.
TGAAAATGGGCCTTGAGTACCCTAGTCCATGAGCGTAATATATTATGAAAACTCAGCTGATTGATCGACTAAAAAAAATGATAATATATATATATATATATGATATATATGATATATGTATTATTTTACTCATGTAATTTAAAAATTGACTTTTAATATTTACTATACTTGTGACAATCTCTTCCACAGGGCAATAATAGAAGAGAAATACGGGAAAGATCTGGTTAATTTATGTAAGAAGAAGTCGTGTGGCCAAACGGAGATAAAGTGAGTGAGCAGTTTCCACTGACAGAGAAAGTTACGCAATTCAGAAAGTGGGCCTGATTGAGCAAGGATCGCAACTGCAACGACGCACGCAATCGGCCGAATGTTACGCACTGCGCATTCATATGCATCGCACTGCGCGAACGCTCTGCAGACCCATCACAGAGTGATTGACAGGAAGTACCGTTTGTGGGTGGTGAAGGGGGTTGGCTGGGAAACGCAAGCGTCCCAGTGCGTTCGGATGCGGTTGCAGGAGCGTGCATAAATTAGTCACTGGGGATGCCGTACGCAGTCTGAGATCTCATAGCGGGCGTGGAACATAGCAATATAGGTGAGAGCATGTGTGCATATGTGCGTGAGGCTGCGATGGTACTCGATTGTACCAATGGTTTTGCGTGCTTGCTAAACAGTACGGATGTGTGCTAACTGCTAAGTAATGCGGGCATCCTTGTGTAGTGTCGCAATGAATTGGCATACTATCGCAGTTGAACTGCGTGCGTAATCGCAATCGCATACGCAGTTGCGATCTGTAGTGAATCTTACCCCGTATTCATTAATGTCTGCCTGACTCACCGTCCTTCCGTCTATATCTTGTAAAACATACTCATATGTTATATTCCAAAACGGCTGCTAGGTGTGATGTTAAACTTCAATCAGTGCCAAACTAAAAACATTTTCAATGTTTTTGTTTATGCAGTGTTCTGGTGTCACTGGTTGGTTGGACAACCGCAGCTAACGTAGTGGGAAGTGCTAAACCATAGCTTCAGTGGCTGAGTGCTCTTATGCAAGAAAATCTATATTTATATATATAGATTTTTTTTGTTGAAAGTTACGTGGCACTTCCTCTTTTCAGTTTCATGTTTTCACGCGCCTCTGAATTGCTGCAAAGTCATCTTTACGTGTGGTCATTCTTCTATTAATTCTGTCTGGTCCAGCTGTTGGCCTTGAATTCTGGATGTAGGCCAAATTGTCATGACATTTATGCACGGTGATTTATTTAGGAGCTGATTAAGGGGGTCATTCAGACCCACTCACGAGCGGCAGTCCGCTCGCAAGTGGGTCGATGTTCCCCACTGCGCATGCGCACGACGAGCGAAGGACTTTTCTTCGCTCGGAGTGTCTCATCAAAGGTGGCGTGCTGTCGATGGTGACTGACAGCACGCCCCCTTTGGTGGGCATGCCGGGGGCGTGCCTGCCAGACGTCTGAAGCCGGCCCCACTGACATCACTAGTGATGTCAGTGGGAGTGATTTTTGCTCTGATAGAGCCAAAATCACTCCTGGCCTTGCGGTTCAGAAACCCAACCGCAGGCTTTCACTCGCAATTCCGATGGTCGCGATGGTCAAGACCATCGCGACCATCTTTTTGCACGCTCGTATATGCTGTGGGTGGTGACCCACAGCTATACGAGCGTCCAGGAGGACGCTCCATATTATTGGAGGTGGGCCCTGATTCAGAGCGAGCGCTCTGGTCAGAGCATCCGGCTCTGAATCAGGGCCTAAGTGAGCTATAGAGCAAATGAAAATTTGGGAGGAAACTGGCCTTAATGAACGTGGAATAATTTAGCTGTTAGGCGGCTTCATGTCTTCAGCTGATGTGTCCTCTGTTTCTTTTCAGTACTCTCAAAAGGGCACTGGATGTCTTCAAACAACGTAAGTACTTGATTGACAATGGTGAGATTAATTTTTAATATCTATATCTACATAGTAAAATGGACTGCTGCTAAAAATGACATCATCACGCTGGTATGTGATCACTGTTGATGTGAACTCTGACACCTCCCACCAGTGTCGGTGATGTCACTTCCATAGATTTCCAGCATTTGAATTTCCCATACTTCCTCATCACACACCACCTCATGGTGACAACGTAGACTCTCCTGATAATCACCCAATAACAACATCACAGCATTATCCACAACCAAACATGTATAACAGTATAGACGAAAGCAAACATGCACAAGGGATGCCCAGGCCACATACAGAGCAGAAAAAGCGATGATGTCCAGAAAAAGTACATTAGTAAAGATGGTCAGAATAAAGGTAATGCTAAGGATATTCTATATAATAAAATCAAGTGCAGATAAAAATGATGTAATCACATTGGTCCATGTGCATAATCCGCTAGGGTCCTAGCTCTATAATGTGCAGGGGGAGCTGAAGTACACCCGCTAGCTGCTCCCAATGTGGGGGACGGAGTGAAGGGACAGTTGGGAGTAAGAGGCGAGACACGGCAAGGCCAGGTGCCGGGGATCAGCTGAAAGCAGTTGGGGATGGTAAGAAGGGGCGAGGCCCTTGCTATAGTAGCTTACAACAGTCACAGTCATCATTTTGCAGCCACTACACAGACTACTATAACTATTTGAATATACATGTTATTGGCTGGGCCAGTAGTTGTCCGGCATAAATAAGCTGTCAATGCAAAAACATGATAAATGAATAACCAAAAGGCAATTATCTGCTCTCCAGGTCCCTCCTTTCCCTACACAGCTGATAAGAAGCTGCCATGACACACGCTGGTCCTCATTTTTTAACCTTGCATGTAGGAACAAAATTTGCATGACAGCACAGTAATGAGCAATTCGGTTTTATCTGTCTTGTGCAGGATTTGCATGTTGTTGAACGACCGTGTGTCTTCCTGAGACTGTCTCATTATTCTGAGGTCTATCACATGATCTCACTGACAAAGGGACTGTATGTATATATATATATACACCTTTATTTGTGCTCCCACAAAGGTCACACTTATTTCTGTCACCATGAGTGGAGATTTTAGGCCAAAACTAGCCAATGGAAGGTAGCTAACACAGGAGTCTGGGGGCGGGCTAAACCGGCGCACCTGCCACCTGCCAATCACACAGAGACCCAGCTGGTCTAGAGTTTAATGATCATTCCCCGGCAACAGCGCTTGGAGCAGACTTAATTTTATTGTTTAAATGGCACCCCTCTGGCAGTTTTGGTAAGGGCTGCAGCCCCCAACTTGTAACAGCCTAACCCTCCGTCCGCACCCTAACTCTCCCTTCACAGACTAACCCTGCCTCCACATCCTTACCTTCCCTCCGCAGACTAATCTTCCCTCCGCAGACTAACTCTCCCTCCGCACCCTAATATACCCTTCGCAGAATAACCCTCCCTCTACACCATAACCCTCCCTCTGCACCCTAATACTTCCTCCACAGCCTAATACTCCCTCCGCACAATAATACTTACTGCCTTCGCAGAATAACCCTCCCTACACACCCTAATACTCCCTCTGCAGCCTAACCCTCCTTCCGCACCCTAATACACCCTTTGCAGAATAACCCTCTCTCCGCACCCTAATACTCCCTTCGCACAATAATACTTACTGCCTTCGCAGAATAAACCTCCCTCCGCACCCTAATACTCCCTCTGCAGCCTAACCCTCCCTCCGCACCCTAATACACCCTTTGCAGAATAACCCTGCCTCCACATCCTTACCTTCCCTCCGCAGACTAATCTTCCCTCCGCAGACTAACTGTCCCTCCGCACCCTAATATACCCTTCGCAGAATAACCCTCCCTCTACACCATAACCCTCCCTCTGCACCCTAATACTTCCTCCGCAGCCTAATACTCCCTCCGCACAATAATACTTACTGCCTTCGCAGAATAACCCTCCCTCCACACCCTAATGCTCCCTCTGCAGCCTAACCCTCCTTCCGCACCCTAATACACCCTTTGCAGAATAACCCTCTCTCCGCACCCTAATACTCCCTTCGCACAATAATACTTACTGCCTTCGCAGAATAAACCTCCCTCCGCACCCTAATACTCCCTCTGCAGCCTAACCCTCCCTCCGCACCCTAATACACCCTTTGCAGAATAACCCTTCCTCCGCACCGTAATACTCCCTCCGCAGCCTGATCCTCCCTCCGCACCCTAATACTCCCTCCGCAGCCTAATCCTCCCTCCGCACCCTAATACTCCCTTCGCACAATAATACTTACTGCCTTCGCAGAATAAACCTCCCTCCGCACCCTAATACTCCCTCTGCAGCCTAACCCTCCCTCCACACCCTAATACATCCTTTGCAGAATAACCCTCCCTCCGCACCCTAATACTCCCTCCGCAGCCTGATCCTCCCTCCACACCCTAATACTCCCTTCGCAGAATAACCCTCCCTCCGCAGCCTGAACATCCCTCTGCACTCTAATACTCCCTCCGCACCATAATACTTACTGCCTTTGCAGAATAACCCTCCCTCCGCACCCTAACCCTCCCTTCGCACCCTAATACTCCCTCCGCAGCCTAATACTCCATCCGCACCCTAATACTTACTGTCTTCGCAGACTAACCCTCCCTCTGCACCTTATTCCTCCCTCTGCACCTTCACAGCATAACCTTCCTTCTGCATCCTATTCTTCCCTGTGGACCCTAACCCTCCCTCTGCAGCCGAACCCTCCCTCTACACCCTAATCCTTCCTCCTCAGCCTAACCCTCCACACCCTAACCCTCCCTCTGCAGCCTAATCCTCCCATTGCAGACTAAAGGGTCTATTTACTAAGCAGTGTTAGGAGACAGAATGAAAAGTGATAAGAAAGTGATAATGTGCCAGCCAATCAGCTCCCAACTGTCATTTTTCAAACACAGCCTGTGAGATGACAGTCTCTGGACTGTCTCTGAGTGACTCATCTACTCTGCTGCCAGTAAGAGTCAGACCCTGCAGCCACACTCACCAAGCCAACACTGGCTCTGAGCTGTGTGGATAAATAAGATGCAGGCTAACCTCCCTTTCCTGCTCCACCCCCCGCTGCACCAGGCAGCCTTCAGCGCTAAGCTGCCGCTTGGGACGCAGGAGGGGTGCACCGAAGGGAGAGATCCGCAGACTGGCTGTCAGTCGCTGCTAACAGCTCTTATCCACCACTCTCTAAACGGACCCTCTTTATCTGACAGGAACCAAATCACTATTAGCCACATTACTCCTCCCCTTTTTCTCCAGTGCAGGTGCATCAAACACACTGGCACTGGGGCACACACTGGCACTGGGGCACACCCTCACCCAGGGGCGTTTCTAGAAAGGAGGGGGCCCGTGTGCAGTCTCCGAAACGGACCCCCTCCTCTCCGCCCGGCGGCCGCCAGCGCGCTGAGCTGTGCGCGGCCAGCGCCGGAGTTATAGACTCTGGGCACTAGAGTGTGCCCAGAGTCTATAGTGAATGCACAGGTCACCGGGAAAATGCCCGCCGCGGCCACTTTACAGTCGTTTTACATGGCCGGACTCCCGCGCTGATGTGGGACTCCGGAGAGGTAAGTAATAATATGGGTGCAGGGTGTGCGGTGCGGGGCCCCCCTGAACCCAGGGGCCCGTGTTCCCCACACACCCTGCACCCATTATAGATACACCCCTGCCCTCACCACAGAGAAAAAAAGTACTAAATATATACATTTTACATTAGGCATGAAGTCATAAACATTTTACCATAGAACATATACATAAATTAATGACACATCACTGTGTAGATTACCAGGGCCGGCGCTAGGCTTTGCTGTGCACAGCGCCGTCCTGTGTTGCCGCCCCTTCCCTCCTCCGCTTCCTACCCCTGAAGTTACATAGTCACTATAACACCGGGAGGGAGGGTGGGCGTTTCTAGCGCCTGCCGGATACAATGGCACTCCGGGCGACGGCCCGGTTTGCCCGTGCCTAGAGCCGCTACTGTAGATAACCCTTAACCAGGGTTACATGAGTATGATGACTGCATCTTGTGAGACATATTAGTACGTCACATTTAACACATCGCAAACCCGTGAAAAAAATAAAGCACTGAGGAGAGTCGGGTATCAATAAAGAGTTCACTGATATATATATATATATATATATATATATATATAAAATTATTGTTTATTATAAGGTTAAGTGTACTTGATGTTAAAGCTGTGGCATTCGAAACGGCGCCATTCTCATTCTGTCTGTATTCCGTGTAACATAGCGGTTGTTATTAGTGCTCTGTATTACAGCGCGGTGACGGGTATCATTATTTCATCTACGTACGTGGTAAATTATACTAGCTGCCAGCAAACGAGCAGATCTGGGCACTTGGCGTTCACACGTGGGTCTATAAATGTGATTGGCCAGTGACTGTCACTTTGTAAGAACGTTGTCATTGGCCAACAGGATTTAACTCCAATCCCATTGGTCAGTCCATTAATCTGTGCCATGGATTGAGATTGTCAGACATTTTGTGCACTAATAAGGCCTTATTGTACTAATAATGATACATATTCACATCTTTAAATACATTACAGGCACGCTATGTACATCAGTACATGTTGGTAGCTGCTTAATCACTTCAGTAATATCACTCAGATGCATGAAAGGGAGAAACAGCAAAAGGTATTCCCCCAGCACTAGAGTGATATTATCATGCACCCGAGTGATATTAGTGAAGTGATTGCGCCCTAGACTTTAGGCGCGTACACACATAACGATTTTACTAATCAATGATTTTTACTGAACGATTTTCATCCAGATTTTCCTTTGAAAGAAAATCGTTTTTAAAAATCGTTGGTTACTAAATTAATGAACGATTTTCATGAACGATGAACGATTTTTTAATCATGCATACAGTGAATGGACATCGTTCATCGTTCATTCTGTACAACATGAACGATTTTCTGAACGAGAATCGTTTGTTGGACAGTCAGACTGAACGATGAACTACAAACTACAAACGTGAACGCGCATGAATGATTATCGTTCATCGTTTACCTTTAAAAAGATGAACGATTTTATAAACGATTTAACAAAAACGACGTTGTTATAGTTAAATCGTTCAAAAAATCGTTATGTGTGTACGCACCTTTAGACTTAAGCTGGCCACACATCTAAAGATTTTCTGTCCAACCAGCCAACTAGTTGATTGGTTGGAATGAAAATCTGGTAAGGTATGGGATTAACTGATGATCAGCAATTTGCTCCTAAATGCCAGAAATCAGATGAAAATGGTCGTTCAGACAAGTTTGTTAAATGTTTGATCTAAACAATTTGTTCAAACAACAGTTTTTGTCCATTTTCCGGCGTTTGGGAGCAAATTGCTGATTGTCATTTGCTGTCATACCTTACCAGATTTTCATTCTAACCAATCAACTAGTTGGCTGGTTTGACAGATAATCTTTAGATGTGTGGCCAGCTTTAGTATTAGGGACCTCCAGTATACAGAGACGCCGTGAAGTGGCCTGGAGGCTTAGCCATATTTTTGCAAATATATGCAACTGAGATCTCTGAATTACCAACCACCATGTAGTTTTTCAAATGTAATTGCTGATTTCATTCTGAGTGCTGGTGAACACTATGTACATCCCAAGCCGAGAAGCATATTCCTGAGAGTGCAATATAAACACATGTAATTGAAGTTAATATTAAATTGAATATTTAACAACTAAATATGATAACATGTTATGAGCTTCTAGGTCAGGAAAGGTAAGAAATACGTTATTGCATCTGCTGTACTGTTCATTTCACAACTATTGTTTAATCTGAAACTTTGGTATAGAGAAGTGAGCCTGTGACTGCAGGTTACTTGTACCGTATACAAATACACTGCAAAGCAGGAACTGCGACGAGATAATCAGATGACACAAAATTCCTCATTCTATCTGTTAGGTCAATGCCGCACTTACAGTACCTCCGACTCACACATATCTGTTCACAGAACCATAAGGGGGAGAATTGCCGTGGCATTGCCAGCGTTTCTATCCCGTTCTAATGGCAATTCACCCCTTCGCACCTAATTGGATTGTCCCCTATGTGTGACAGTGTTTTGTTAGTAAATCTCGTGTTCCCTGACAGATTTAGGGATCTATTCATCATCACTTAATTTCTACAAAAGCAGGTGAAAATTAACATTATCACCTGCAATTGTAGAAATTACGTTTTCGGGCCATTCATCAGAAAGGAAAAGCAGGAGATATAACAGATATACACCTCATACACTAGTATCACAGATATCTCCTGCTTACCAGAATGGCCCGCTGTCCTCATACACTAGTATCACAGATATCTCCTGCTTACCTTCCTCTCCCAGAATGGCCCGCTGTCCCCATACACTAGTATCACAGATATCTCCTGCTTACCTTCCTCTCCCGGAATGGCCCGCTGTCCCCATACACTAGTATCACAGATATCTCCTGCTTACCTTTCTCTCCCGGAATGGCCCGCTGTCCCCATACACTAGTGTCACAGTATCTCCTACTTACCTTCCTCTCACGGAATGGCCGCTGTCCCCATACACTAGTATCACAGATATCTCCTGCTTACCTTTCTCTCCCGGAATGGCCCGCTGTCCCCATACAATAGTATCACAGATATCTCCTGCTTAACCTTCCTCTCCCGAAAGGGCCCGCTGTCCCCATACACTAGTATCACAGATATCTCCTGCTTACCTTCCTCTCATGGAATGGCCCGCTGTCCCTATACACTAGTATCACAGATATCTCCTACTTACCTTCCTCTCACGGAAGGGCCCGCTGTCCCCATACACTAGTATCACAGATATCTCCTGCTTACCTTCCTCTCATGGAATGGCCCGCTGTCCCCATACACTAGTATCATAGATACCTCCTACTTATCTTCCTTTCCCGGAATGGCCCGCTGTCCCCATACACTAGTATCACAGATATCTCCTGCTTACCTCCCTCTCCCGGAATGGCCCGCTGTCCCCATACATTAGTATCACAGATACCTTCTACTTATCTTCCTCTCACGGAATGGCCCGCTGTCCCCATACACTAGTATCACAGATATCTCCTGCTTACCTTTCTCTCCCGGAGTGGCCCGCTGTCCCCATACACTAGTATCACAGATATCTCCTGCTTACCTTCCTCTCCCGGAATGACCCGCTGTCCCCATACACTAGTATCACAGATATCTCCTGCTTACCTTCCTCTCCCGGAATGGCCCGCTGTCCCCATACAATAGTATCACAGATATCTCCTGCTTACCTTCCTCTCACGGAAGGGCCCGCTGTCCCCATACACTAGTATCACAGATATCTCCTGCTTACCTTCCTCTCATGGAATGGCCCGCTGTCCTTATACACTAGTATCACAGATATCTCCTACTTACCTTCCTCTCACGGAAGGGCCCGCTGTCCCCATACACTAGTATCACAGATATCTCCTGCTTACCTTCCTCTCACGGAATGGCATGCTGTCCCCATACACTAGTATCACAGATATCTCTTGCTTACCTTCCTCTCACGGAATGGCCCGCTGTCCCGATACACTAGTATCACAGATATCTCCTGCTTACCTTCCTCTCACGGAATGGCCCGCTGTCCCCATACACTAGTATCACAGATATCTCCTGCTTACCTTCCTCTGGTGGAATGGCCCGCTGTCCCCATACACTAGTATCACAGATACCTCCTACTTACCTTCCTCTCCCGGAATGGCCCGCTGTCCCCATACACTAGTATCACAGATATCTCCTGCTTACCTCCCTCTCCCGGAATGGCCCGCTGTCCCCATACACTAGTATCACAGATACCTCCTACTTACCTTCCTCTCCCGGAATGGCCCGCTGTCCCCATACACTAGTATCACAGATATCTCCTGCTTACCTCCCTCTCCCGGAATGGCCCGCTGTCCCCATACACTAGTATCACAGATATCTCCTGCTTACCTTTCTCTCCCGGAGTGGCCCGCTGTCCCCATACACTAATATCACAGATATATCCTGCTTACCATCCTCTCACGGAATGGCCCGCTGTCCCCATACACTAGTATCACAGATATCTCCTGCTTACCTTTCTCTCCCGGAGCGGCCCACTGTCCCCATACACTAGTATCACAGATATATCCTACTTACCTTCCTCTCACGGAAGGGCCCACTGTCCCCATACACTAGTATCACAGATATCTCCTACTTGCCTTCCTCTCCCGGAATGGCCCGCTGTCCCCATACACTAGTATCACAGATATCTCCTGCTTACCTCCCTCTCCCGGAATGGCCCGCTGTCCCCATACACTAGTATCACAGATACCTCCTACTTATCTTCCTCTCCCGGAATGGCCCGCTGTCCCCATACACTAGTATCACAGATATCTCCTGCTTACCTTTCTCTCCCGGAGTGGCCCGCTGTCCCCATACACTAATATCACAGATATATCCTGCTTACCATCCTCTCACGGAATGGCCTGCTGTCCCCATACACTAGTATCACAGATATCTCCTGCTTACCTTTCTCTCCCGGAGCGGCCCGCTGTCCCCATACACTAGTATCACAGATATATCCTACTTACCTTCCTCTCACGGAAGGGCCCACTGTCCCCATACACTAGTATCACAGATATCTCCTACTTACCTTCCTCTCCCGGAATGGCCCGCTGTCCCCATACACTAGTATCACAGATATCTCCTGCTTACCTTCCTCTCACGGAATGGCCCGCTGTCCCCATACACTAGTATCACAGACATCTCCTGCTTACCTTCCTCTTGTGGAATGGCCCGCTGTCCACATAGACTAGTATCACAGATATCTCCTACTTATCTTCATCTCCCAGAATGGCCCTCTGTCCCTATACACTAGTATCACAGATACCTCCTACTTATCTTCCTTTCCCGGAATGGCCCGCTGTCCCCATACACTAGTATCACAGATATCTCCTACTTACCTCCCTCTCCCGGAATGGCCCGCTGTCCCTATACACTAGTATGACAGATATCTCCTACTTATCTTCATCTCCCAGAATGGCCCGCTGTCCCCATACACTAGTATCACAGATATCTCCTGCTTACCTCCCTCTCACGGAATGGCCCGCTGTCCCCATACACTAGTATCACAGATATCTACTGCTTACCTTTCTCTCCCGGAGTGGCCCGCTGTCCCCATACACTAGTATCACAGATATATCCTGCTTACCTTCCTCTCACGGAATGGCCCGCTGTCCCCATACACTAGTATCACAGATATCTCCTGCTTACCTTTCTCTCCCGGAGCGGCCCGCTGTCCCCATACACTAGTATCACAGATATATCCTACTTACCTTCCTCTCACGGAATGGCCCGCTGTCCCCATACACTAGTATCACAGACATCTCCTGCTTACCTTCCTCTGGTGGAATGGCCCGCTGTCCACATACACTAGTATCACAGATATCTCCTACTTATCTTCATCTCCCAGAATGGCCCTCTGTCCCTATACACTAGTATCACAGATACCTCCTACTTATCTTCCTTTCCCGGAATGGCCCGGTGTCCCCATACACTAGTATCACAGATATCTCCTGCTTACCTCCCTCTCCCGGAATGGCCCGCTGTCCCTATACACTAGTATCACAGATATCTCCTACTTATCTTCATCTCCCAGAATGGCCCGCTGTCCCCATACACTAGTATCACAGATATCTCCTGCTTACCTTCCTCTGGCGGAATGGCCCGCTGTCCCCATACACTAGTATCACAGATATCTCCTGCTTACCTCCCTCTCACGGAATGGCCCGCTGTCCCCATACACTAGTATCACAGATATCTCCAGCTTACCTTTCTCTCCCGGAGTGGCCCGCTGTCCCCATACACTAGTATCACAGATATATCCTGCTTACCTTCCTCTCACGGAATGGCCCGCTGTCCCCATACACTAGTATCACAGATATCTCCTGCTTACCTTTCTCTCCCGGAGCGGCCCGCTGTCCCCATACACTAGTATCACAGATATATCCTACTTACCTTCCTCTCACGGAAGGGCCCACTGTCCCCATACACTAGTATCACAGATATCTCCTACTTGCCTTCCTCTCCCGGAATGGCCCGCTGTCCCCATACACTAGTATCACAGATATCTCCTGCTTACCTCCCTCTCCCGGGATGGCCCGCTGTCCCCATACACTAGTATCACAGATATCTCCTACTTATCTTCCTCTCCCGGAATGGCCCGCTGTCCCCATACACTAGTATCACAGATATCTCCTGCTTACCTTTCTCTCCCGGAGTGGCCCGCTGTCCCCATACACTAATATCACAGATATATCCTGCTTACCATCCTCTCACGGAATGGCCTGATGTCCCCAAACACTAGTATCACAGATATCTCCTGCTTACCTTTCTCTCCCGGAGCGGCCCGCTGTCCCCATACATTAGTATCACAGATATATCCTACTTACCTTCCTCTCACGGAAGGGCCCACTGTCCCCATACACTAGTATCACAGATATCTCCTACTTACCTTCCTCTCCCGGAATGGCCCGCTGTCCCCATACACTAGTATCACAGATATCTCCTGCTTACCTTCCTCTCACGGAATGGCCCGCTGTCCCCATACACTAGTATCACAGACATCTCCTGCTTGCCTTCCTCTTGTGGAATGGCCCGCTGTCCACATAGACTAGTATCACAGATATGTCCTACTTATCTTCATCTCCCAGAATGGCCCTCTGTCCCAATACACTAGTATCACAGATACCTCCTACTTATCTTCCTTTCCCGGAATGGCCCGCTGTCCCCATACACTAGTATCACAGATATCTCCTGCTTACCTCCCTCTCCCGGAATGGCCCGCTGTCCCTATACACTAGTATGACAGATATCTCCTACTTATCTTCATCTCCCAGAATGGCCCGCTGTCCCCATACACTAGTATCACAGATATCTCCTGCTTACCTCCCTCTCACGGAATGGCATGCTGTCCCCATACACTAGTATCACAGATATCTCTTGCTTAGCTTCCTCTCACGGAATGGCCCGCTGTCCCCATACACTAGTATCACAGATATCTCCTGCTTACCTTCCTCTCACGGAATGGCATGCTGTCCCCATACACTAGTATCACAGATATCTCTTGCTTACCTTCCTCTCACGGAATGGCCCGCTGTCCCGATACACTAGTATCACAGATATCTCCTGCTTACCTTCCTCTCACGGAATGGCCCGCTGTCCCCATACACTAGTATCACAGATATCTCCTGCTTACCTTCCTCTGGTGGAATGGCCCGCTGTCCCCATACACTAGTATCACAGATACCTCCTACTTACCTTCCTCTCCCGGAATGGCCCGCTGTCCCCATACACTAGTATCACAGATATCTCCTGCTTACCTCCCTCTCCCGGAATGGCCCGCTGTCCCCATACACTAGTATCACAGATACCTCCTACTTATCTTCCTCTCCCGGAATGGCCCGCTGTCCCCATACACTAGTATCACAGATATCTCCTGCTTACCTTTCTCTCCCGGAGTGGCCCGCTGTCCCCATACACTAATATCACAGATATATCCTGCTTACCATCCTCTCACGGAATGGCCCGCTGTCCCCATACACTAGTATCACAGATATCTCCTGCTTACCTTTCTCTCCCGGAGCGGCCCGCTGTCCCCATACACTAGTATCACAGATATATCCTACTTACCTTCCTCTCACGGAAGGGCCCACTGTCCCCATACACTAGTATCACAGATATCTCCTACTTGCCTTCCTCTCCCGGAATGGCCCACTGTCCCCATACACTAGTATCACAGATATCTCCTGCTTACCTCCCTCTCCCGGAATGGCCCGCTGTCCCCATACACTAGTATCACAGATATCTCCTGCTTACCTTTCTCTCCCGGAGTGGCCCGCTGTCCCCATACACTAATATCACAGATATATCCTGCTTACCATCCTCTCACGGAATGGCCTGCTGTCCCCATACACTAGTATCACAGATATCTCCTGCTTACCTTTCTCTCCCGGAGCGGCCCGCTGTCCCCATACACTAGTATCACAGATATATCCTACTTACCTTCCTCTCACGGAATGGCCCGCTGTCCCCATACACTAGTATCACAGACATCTCCTGCTTACCTTCCTCTGGTGGAATGGCCCGCTGTCCACATACACTAGTATCACAGATATCTCCTACTTATCTTCATCTCCCAGAATGGCCCTCTGTCCCTATACACTAGTATCACAGATACCTCCTACTTATCTTCCTTTCCCGGAATGGCCCGGTGTCCCCATACACTAGTATCACAGATATCTCCTGCTTACCTCCCTCTCCCGGAATGGCCCGCTGTCCCTATACACTAGTATCACAGATATCTCCTACTTATCTTCATCTCCCAGAATGGCCCGCTGTCCCCATACACTAGTATCACAGATATCTCCTGCTTACCTTCCTCTGGCGGAATGGCCCGCTGTCCCCATACACTAGTATCACAGATATCTCCTGCTTACCTCCCTCTCACGGAATGGCCCGCTGTCCCCATACACTAGTATCACAGATATCTCCAGCTTACCTTTCTCTCCCGGAGTGGCCCGCTGTCCCCATACACTAGTATCACAGATATATCCTGCTTACCTTCCTCTCACGGAATGGCCCGCTGTCCCCATACACTAGTATCACAGATATCTCCTGCTTACCTTTCTCTCCCGGAGCGGCCCGCTGTCCCCATACACTAGTATCACAGATATATCCTACTTACCTTCCTCTCACGGAAGGGCCCACTGTCCCCATACACTAGTATCACAGATATCTCCTACTTGCCTTCCTCTCCTGGAATGGCCCGCTGTCCCCATACACTAGTATCACAGATATCTCCTGCTTACCTCCCTCTCCCGGAATGGCCCGCTGTCCCCATACACTAGTATCACAGATACCTCCTACTTATCTTCCTCTCCCGGAATGGCCCGCTGTCCCCATACACTAGTATCACAGATATCTCCTGCTTACCTTTCTCTCCCGGAGTGGCCCGCTGTCCCCATACACTAATATCACAGATATATCCTGCTTACCATCCTCTCACGGAATGGCCTGATGTCCCCAAACACTAGTATCACAGATATCTCCTGCTTACCTTTCTCTCCCGGAGCGGCCCGCTGTCCCCATACACTAGTATCACAGATATATCCTACTTACCTTCCTCTCACGGAAGGGCCCACTGTCCCCATACACTAGTATCACAGATATCTCCTACTTACCTTCCTCTCCCGGAATGGCCCGCTGTCCCCATACACTAGTATCACAGATATCTCCTGCTTACTTCCTCTCACGGAATGGCCCGCTGTCCCCATACACTAGTATCACAGACATCTCCTGCTTGCCTTCCTCTTGTGGAATGGCCCGCTGTCCACATAGACTAGTATCACAGATATCTCCTACTTATCTTCATCTCCCAGAATGGCCCTCTGTCCCTATACACTAGTATCACAGATACCTCCTACTTATCTTCCTTTCCCGGAATGGCCCGCTGTCCCCATACACTAGTATCACAGATATCTCCTGCTTACCTCCCTCTCCCGGAATGGCCCGCTGTCCCTATACACTAGTATGACAGATATCTCCTACTTATCTTCATCTCCCAGAATGGCCCGCTGTCCCCATACACTAGTATCACAGATATCTCCTGCTTACCTCCCTCTCACGGAATGGCATGCTGTCCCCATACACTAGTATCACAGATATCTCTTGCTTAGCTTCCTCTCACGGAATGGCCCGCTGTCCCCATACACTAGTATCACAGATATCTCCTGCTTACCTTCCTCTCACGGAATGGCATGCTGTCCCCATACACTAGTATCACAGATATCTCTTGCTTACCTTCCTCTCACGGAATGGCCCGCTGTCCCGATACACTAGTATCACAGATATCTCCTGCTTACCTTCCTCTCACGGAATGGCCCGCTGTCCCCATACACTAGTATCACAGATATCTCCTGCTTACCTTCCTCTGGTGGAATGGCCCGCTGTCCCCATACACTAGTATCACAGATACCTCCTACTTACCTTCCTCTCCCGGAATGGCCCGCTGTCCCCATACACTAGTATCACAGATATCTCCTGCTTACCTCCCTCTCCCGGAATGGCCCGCTGTCCCCATACACTAGTATCACAGATACCTCCTACTTATCTTCCTCTCCCGGAATGGCCCGCTGTCCCCATACACTAGTATCACAGATGTCTCCTGCTTATCTTCCTCTCCCGGAATGGCCCGCTGTCCCCATACACTAGTATCACAGATATCTCCTGCTTACCTTTCTCTCCCGGAGTGGCCCGCTGTCCCCATACACTAATATCACAGATATATCCTGCTTACCATCCTCTCACGGAATGGCCCGCTGTCCCCATACACTAGTATCACAGATATCTCCTGCTTACCTTTCTCTCCCGGAGCGGCCCGCTGTCCCCATACACTAGTATCACAGATATATCCTACTTACCTTCCTCTCACGGAAGGGCCCACTGTCCCCATACACTAGTATCACAGATATCTCCTACTTGCCTTCCTCTCCCGGAATGGCCCGCTGTCCACATACACTAGTATCACAGATATCTCCTGCTTACCTCCCTCTCCCGGAATGGCCCGCTGTCCCCATACACTAGTATCACAGATACCTCCTACTTATCTTCCTCTCCCGGAATGGCCCGCTGTCCCCATACACTAGTATCACAGATATCTCCTGCTTACCTTTCTCTCCCGGAGTGGCCCGCTGTCCCCATACACTAATATCACAGATATATCCTGCTTACCATCCTCTCACGGAATGGCCTGCTGTCCCCATACACTAGTATCACAGATATCTCCTGCTTACCTTTCTCTCCCGGAGCGGCCCGCTGTCCCCATACACTAGTATCACAGATATATCCTACTTACCTTCCTCTCACGGAAGGGCCCACTGTCCCCATACACTAGTATCACAGATATCTCCTACTTACCTTCCTCTCCCGGAATGGCCCGCTGTCCCCATACACTAGTATCACAGATATCTCCTGCTTACCTTCCTCTCACGGAATGGCCCGCTGTCCCCATACACTAGTATCACAGACATCTCCTGCTTACCTTCCTCTGGTGGAATGGCCCGCTGTCTACATACACTAGTATCACAGATATCTCCTACTTATCTTCATCTCCCAGAATGGCCCTCTGTCCCTATACACTAGTATCACAGATACCTCCTACTTATCTTCCTTTCCTGGAATGGCCCGGTGTCCCCATACACTAGTATCACAGATATCTCCTGCTTACCTCCCTCTCTCGGAATGGCCCGCTGTCCCTATACACTAGTATCACAGATATCTCCTACTTATCTTCATCTCCCAGAATGGCCCGCTGTCCCCATACACTAGTATCACAGATATCTCCTGCTTACCTTCCTCTGGCGGAATGGCCCGCTGTCCCCATACACTAGTATCACAGATATCTCCTGCTTACCTCCCTCTCACGGAATGGCCCGCTGTCCCCATACACTAGTATCACAGATATCTCCAGCTTACCTTTCTCTCCCGGAGTGGCCCGCTGTCCCCATACACTAGTATCACAGATATATCCTGCTTACCTTCCTCTCCCGGAATGGCCCGCTGTCCCCATACACTAGTATCACAGATATCTCCTGCTTACCTTCCTCTCCCGGAATGGCCCGCTGTCCCCATACAATAGTATCACAGATATCTCCTGCTTACCTTCCTCTCACGGAAGGGCCCGCTGTCCCCATACACTAGTATCACAGATATCTCCTGCTTACCTTCCTCTCATGGAATGGCCCGCTGTCCTTATACACTAGTATCACAGATATCTCCTACTTACCTTCCTCTCACGGAAGGGCCCGCTGTCCCCATACACTAGTATCACAGATATCTC
Organism: Taudactylus pleione; assembly: GCA_031769625.1. Taxonomy (NCBI): domain Eukaryota; kingdom Metazoa; phylum Chordata; class Amphibia; order Anura; family Myobatrachidae; genus Taudactylus; species Taudactylus pleione. The sequence goes on from JAUIMM010000188.1 coordinate 11,927,667, forward strand.
CTGCTTACCTTCCTCTCACGGAATGGCATGCTGTCCCCATACACTAGTATCACAGATATCTCTTGCTTACCTTCCTCTCACGGAATGGCCCGCTGTCCCGATACACTAGTATCACAGATATCTCCTGCTTACCTTCCTCTCACGGAATGGCCCGCTGACCCCATACACTAGTATCACAGATATCTCCTGCTTACCTTCCTCTGGTGGAATGGCCCGCTGTCCCCATACACTAGTATCACAGATACCTCCTACTTACCTTCCTCTCGCGGAATGGCCCGCTGTCCCCATACACTAGTATCACAGATATCTCCTGCTTACCTCCCTCTCCCGGAATGGCCCGCTGTCCCCATACACTAGTATCACAGATACCTCCTACTTACCTTCCTCTCCCGGAATGGCCCGCTGTCCCCATACACTAGTATCACAGATATCTCCTGCTTACCTCCCTCTCCCGGAATGGCCCGCTGTCCCCATACACTAGTATCACAGATATCTCCTGCTTACCTTTCTCTCCCGGAGTGGCCCGCTGTCCCCATACACTAATATCACAGATATATCCTGCTTACCATCCTCTCACGGAATGGCCCGCTGTCCCCATACACTAGTATCACAGATATCTCCTGCTTACCTTTCTCTCCCGGAGCGGCCCGCTGTCCCCATACACTAGTATCACAGATATATCCTACTTACCTTCCTCTCACGGAAGGGCCCACTGTCCCCATACACTAGTATCACAGATATCTCCTACTTGCCTTCCTCTCCCGGAATGGCCCGCTGTCCCCATACACTAGTATCACAGATATCTCCTGCTTACCTCCCTCTCCCGGAATGGCCCGCTGTCCCCATACACTAGTATCACAGATACCTCCTACTTATCTTCCTCTCCCGGAATGGCCCGCTGTCCCCATACACTAGTATCACAGATATCTCCTGCTTACCTTTCTCTCCCGGAGTGGCCCGCTGTCCCCATACACTAATATCACAGATATATCCTGCTTACCATCCTCTCACGGAATGGCCTGCTGTCCCCATACACTAGTATCACAGATATCTCCTGCTTACCTTTCTCTCCCGGAGCGGCCCGCTGTCCCCATACACTAGTATCACAGATATATCCTACTTACCTTCCTCTCACGGAAGGGCCCACTGTCCCCATACACTAGTATCACAGATATCTCCTACTTACCTTCCTCTCCCGGAATGGCCCGCTGTCCCCATACACTAGTATCACAGATATCTCCTGCTTACCTTCCTCTCACGGAATGGCCCGCTGTCCCCATACACTAGTATCACAGACATCTCCTGCTTACCTTCCTCTTGTGGAATGGCCCGCTGTCCACATAGACTAGTATCACAGATATCTCCTACTTATCTTCATCTCCCAGAATGGCCCTCTGTCCCTATACACTAGTATCACAGATACCTCCTACTTATCTTCCTTTCCCGGAATGGCCCGCTGTCCCCATACACTAGTATCACAGATATCTCCTGCTTACCTCCCTCTCCCGGAATGGCCCGCTGTCCCTATACACTAGTATGACAGATATCTCCTACTTATCTTCATCTCCCAGAATGGCCCGCTGTCCCCATACACTAGTATCACAGATATCTCCTGCTTACCTCCCTCTCACGGAATGGCCCGCTGTCCCCATACACTAGTATCACAGATATCTACTGCTTACCTTTCTCTCCCGGAGTGGCCCGCTGTCCCCATACACTAGTATCACAGATATATCCTGCTTACCTTCCTCTCACGGAATGGCCCGCTGTCCCCATACACTAGTATCACAGATATCTCCTGCTTACCTTTCTCTCCCGGAGCGGCCCGCTGTCCCCATACACTAGTATCACAGATATATCCTACTTACCTTCCTCTCACGGAATGGCCCGCTGTCCCCATACACTAGTATCACAGACATCTCCTGCTTACCTTCCTCTGGTGGAATGGCCCGCTGTCCACATACACTAGTATCACAGATATCTCCTACTTATCTTCATCTCCCAGAATGGCCCTCTGTCCCTATACACTAGTATCACAGATACCTCCTACTTATCTTCCTTTCCCGGAATGGCCCGGTGTCCCCATACACTAGTATCACAGATATCTCCTGCTTACCTCCCTCTCCCGGAATGGCCCGCTGTCCCTATACACTAGTATCACAGATATCTCCTACTTATCTTCATCTCCCAGAATGGCCCGCTGTCCCCATACACTAGTATCACAGATATCTCCTGCTTACCTTCCTCTGGCGGAATGGCCCGCTGTCCCCATACACTAGTATCACAGATATCTCCTGCTTACCTCCCTCTCACGGAATGGCCCGCTGTCCCCATACACTAGTATCACAGATATCTCCAGCTTACCTTTCTCTCCCGGAGTGGCCCGCTGTCCCTATACACTAGTATCACAGATATATCCTGCTTACCTTCCTCTCACGGAATGGCCCGCTGTCCCCATACACTAGTATCACAGATATCTCCTGCTTACCTTTCTCTCCCGGAGCGGCCCGCTGTCCCCATACACTAGTATCACAGATATATCCTACTTACCTTCCTCTCACGGAAGGGCCCACTGTCCCCATACACTAGTATCACAGATATCTCCTACTTGCCTTCCTCTCCCGGAATGGCCCGCTGTCCCCATACACTAGTATCACAGATATCTCCTGCTTACCTCCCTCTCCCGGAATGGCCCGCTGTCCCCATACACTAGTATCACAGATACCCCCTACTTACCTTCCTCTCCCGGAATGGCCCGCTGTCCCCATACACTAGTATCACAGATATCTCCTGCTTACCTCCCTCTCCCGGAATGGCCCGCTGTCCCCATACACTAGTATCACAGATATCTCCTGCTTACCTTTCTCTCCCGGAGTGGCCCGCTGTCCCCATACACTAATATCACAGATATATCCTGCTTACCATCCTCTCACGGAATGGCCCGCTGTCCCCATACACTAGTATCACAGATATCTCCTGCTTACCTTTCTCTCCCGGAGCGGCCCGCTGTCCCCATACACTAGTATCACAGATATATCCTACTTACCTTCCTCTCACGGAAGGGCCCACTGTCCCCATACACTAGTATCACAGATATCTCCTACTTGCCTTCCTCTCCCGGAATGGCCCGCTGTCCCCATACACTAGTATCACAGATATCTCCTGCTTACCTCCCTCTCCCGGAATGGCCCGCTGTCCCCATACACTAGTATCACAGATACCTCCTACTTATCTTCCTCTCCCGGAATGGCCCGCTGTCCCCATACACTAGTATCACAGATATCTCCTGCTTACCTTTCTCTCCCGGAGTGGCCCGCTGTCCCCATACACTAATATCACAGATATATCCTGCTTACCATCCTCTCACGGAATGGCCTGCTGTCCCCATACACTAGTATCACAGATATCTCCTGCTTACCTTTCTCTCCCGGAGCGGCCCGCTGTCCCCATACACTAGTATCACAGATATATCCTACTTACCTTCCTCTCACGGAAGGGCCCACTGTCCCCATACACTAGTATCACAGATATCTCCTACTTACCTTCCTCTCCCGGAATGGCCCGCTGTCCCCATACACTAGTATCACAGATATCTCCTGCTTACCTTCCTCTCACGGAATGGCCCGCTGTCCCCATACACTAGTATCACAGACATCTCCTGCTTACCTTCCTCTTGTGGAATGGCCCGCTGTCCACATAGACTAGTATCACAGATATCTCCTACTTATCTTCATCTCCCAGAATGGCCCTCTGTCCCTATACACTAGTATCACAGATACCTCCTACTTATCTTCCTTTCCCGGAATGGCCCGCTGTCCCCATACACTAGTATCACAGATATCTCCTGCTTACCTCCCTCTCCCGGAATGGCCCGCTGTCCCTATACACTAGTATGACAGATATCTCCTACTTATCTTCATCTCCCAGAATGGCCCGCTGTCCCCATACACTAGTATCACAGATATCTCCTGCTTACCTCCCTCTCACGGAATGGCCCGCTGTCCCCATACACTAGTATCACAGATATCTACTGCTTACCTTTCTCTCCCGGAGTGGCCCGCTGTCCCCATACACTAGTATCACAGATATATCCTGCTTACCTTCCTCTCACGGAATGGCCCGCTGTCCCCATACACTAGTATCACAGATATCTCCTGCTTACCTTTCTCTCCCGGAGCGGCCCGCTGTCCCCATACACTAGTATCACAGATATATCCTACTTACCTTCCTCTCACGGAATGGCCCGCTGTCCCCATACACTAGTATCACAGACATCTCCTGCTTACCTTCCTCTGGTGGAATGGCCCGCTGTCCACATACACTAGTATCACAGATATCTCCTACTTATCTTCATCTCCCAGAATGGCCCTCTGTCCCTATACACTAGTATCACAGATACCTCCTACTTATCTTCCTTTCCCGGAATGGCCCGGTGTCCCCATACACTAGTATCACAGATATCTCCTGCTTACCTCCCTCTCCCGGAATGGCCCGCTGTCCCTATACACTAGTATCACAGATATCTCCTACTTATCTTCATCTCCCAGAATGGCCCGCTGTCCCCATACACTAGTATCACAGATATCTCCTGCTTACCTTCCTCTGGCGGAATGGCCCGCTGTCCCCATACACTAGTATCACAGATATCTCCTGCTTACCTCCCTCTCACGGAATGGCCCGCTGTCCCCATACACTAGTATCACAGATATCTCCAGCTTACCTTTCTCTCCCGGAGTGGCCCGCTGTCCCTATACACTAGTATCACAGATATATCCTGCTTACCTTCCTCTCACGGAATGGCCCGCTGTCCCCATACACTAGTATCACAGATATCTCCTGCTTACCTTTCTCTCCCGGAGCGGCCCGCTGTCCCCATACACTAGTATCACAGATATATCCTACTTACCTTCCTCTCACGGAAGGGCCCACTGTCCCCATACACTAGTATCACAGATATCTCCTACTTGCCTTCCTCTCCCGGAATGGCCCGCTGTCCCCATACACTAGTATCACAGATATCTCCTGCTTACCTCCCTCTCCCGGGATGGCCCGCTGTCCCCATACACTAGTATCACAGATATCTCCTACTTATCTTCCTCTCCCGGAATGGCCCGCTGTCCCCATACACTAGTATCACAGATATCTCCTGCTTACCTTTCTCTCCCGGAGTGGCCCGCTGTCCCCATACACTAATATCACAGATATATCCTGCTTACCATCCTCTCACGGAATGGCCTGATGTCCCCAAACACTAGTATCACAGATATCTCCTGCTTACCTTTCTCTCCCGGAGCGGCCCGCTGTCCCCATACATTAGTATCACAGATATATCCTACTTACCTTCCTCTCACGGAAGGGCCCACTGTCCCCATACACTAGTATCACAGATATCTCCTACTTACCTTCCTCTCCCGGAATGGCCCGCTGTCCCCATACACTAGTATCACAGATATCTCCTGCTTACCTTCCTCTCACGGAATGGCCCGCTGTCCCCATACACTAGTATCACAGACATCTCCTGCTTGCCTTCCTCTTGTGGAATGGCCCGCTGTCCACATAGACTAGTATCACAGATATGTCCTACTTATCTTCATCTCCCAGAATGGCCCTCTGTCCCTATACACTAGTATCACAGATACCTCCTACTTATCTTCCTTTCCCGGAATGGCCCGCTGTCCCCATACACTAGTATCACAGATATCTCCTGCTTACCTCCCTCTCCCGGAATGGCCCGCTGTCCCTATACACTAGTATGACAGATATCTCCTACTTATCTTCATCTCCCAGAATGGCCCGCTGTCCCCATACACTAGTATCACAGATATCTCCTGCTTACCTCCCTCTCACGGAATGGCATGCTGTCCCCATACACTAGTATCACAGATATCTCTTGCTTAGCTTCCTCTCACGGAATGGCCCGCTGTCCCCATACACTAGTATCACAGATATCTCCTGCTTACCTTCCTCTCACGGAATGGCATGCTGTCCCCATACACTAGTATCACAGATATCTCTTGCTTACCTTCCTCTCACGGAATGGCCCGCTGTCCCGATACACTAGTATCACAGATATCTCCTGCTTACCTTCCTCTCACGGAATGGCCCGCTGTCCCCATACACTAGTATCACAGATATCTCCTGCTTACCTTCCTCTGGTGGAATGGCCCGCTGTCCCCATACACTAGTATCACAGATACCTCCTACTTACCTTCCTCTCCCGGAATGGCCCGCTGTCCCCATACACTAGTATCACAGATATCTCCTGCTTACCTCCCTCTCCCGGAATGGCCCGCTGTCCCCATACACTAGTATCACAGATACCTCCTACTTATCTTCCTCTCCCGGAATGGCCCGCTGTCCCCATACACTAGTATCACAGATATCTCCTGCTTACCTTTCTCTCCCGGAGTGGCCCGCTGTCCCCATACACTAATATCACAGATATATCCTGCTTACCATCCTCTCACGGAATGGCCCGCTGTCCCCATACACTAGTATCACAGATATCTCCTGCTTACCTTTCTCTCCCGGAGCGGCCCGCTGTCCCCATACACTAGTATCACAGATATATCCTACTTACCTTCCTCTCACGGAAGGGCCCACTGTCCCCATACACTAGTATCACAGATATCTCCTACTTGCCTTCCTCTCCCGGAATGGCCCACTGTCCCCATACACTAGTATCACAGATATCTCCTGCTTACCTCCCTCTCCCGGAATGGCCCGCTGTCCCCATACACTAGTATCACAGATATCTCCTGCTTACCTTTCTCTCCCGGAGTGGCCCGCTGTCCCCATACACTAATATCACAGATATATCCTGCTTACCATCCTCTCACGGAATGGCCTGCTGTCCCCATACACTAGTATCACAGATATCTCCTGCTTACCTTTCTCTCCCGGAGCGGCCCGCTGTCCCCATACACTAGTATCACAGATATATCCTACTTACCTTCCTCTCACGGAATGGCCCGCTGTCCCCATACACTAGTATCACAGACATCTCCTGCTTACCTTCCTCTGGTGGAATGGCCCGCTGTCCACATACACTAGTATCACAGATATCTCCTACTTATCTTCATCTCCCAGAATGGCCCTCTGTCCCTATACACTAGTATCACAGATACCTCCTACTTATCTTCCTTTCCCGGAATGGCCCGGTGTCCCCATACACTAGTATCACAGATATCTCCTGCTTACCTCCCTCTCCCGGAATGGCCCGCTGTCCCTATACACTAGTATCACAGATATCTCCTACTTATCTTCATCTCCCAGAATGGCCCGCTGTCCCCATACACTAGTATCACAGATATCTCCTGCTTACCTTCCTCTGGCGGAATGGCCCGCTGTCCCCATACACTAGTATCACAGATATCTCCTGCTTACCTCCCTCTCACGGAATGGCCCGCTGTCCCCATACACTAGTATCACAGATATCTCCAGCTTACCTTTCTCTCCCGGAGTGGCCCGCTGTCCCCATACACTAGTATCACAGATATATCCTGCTTACCTTCCTCTCACGGAATGGCCCGCTGTCCCCATACACTAGTATCACAGATATCTCCTGCTTACCTTTCTCTCCCGGAGCGGCCCGCTGTCCCCATACACTAGTATCACAGATATATCCTACTTACCTTCCTCTCACGGAAGGGCCCACTGTCCCCATACACTAGTATCACAGATATCTCCTACTTGCCTTCCTCTCCTGGAATGTCCCGCTGTCCCCATACACTAGTATCACAGATATCTCCTGCTTACCTCCCTCTCCCGGAATGGCCCGCTGTCCCCATACACTAGTATCACAGATACCTCCTACTTATCTTCCTCTCCCGGAATGGCCCGCTGTCCCCATACACTAGTATCACAGATATCTCCTGCTTACCTTTCTCTCCCGGAGTGGCCCGCTGTCCCCATACACTAATATCACAGATATATCCTGCTTACCATCCTCTCACGGAATGGCCTGATGTCCCCAAACACTAGTATCACAGATATCTCCTGCTTACCTTTCTCTCCCGGAGCGGCCCGCTGTCCCCATACACTAGTATCACAGATATATCCTACTTACCTTCCTCTCACGGAAGGGCCCACTGTCCCCATACACTAGTATCACAGATATCTCCTACTTACCTTCCTCTCCCGGAATGGCCCGCTGTCCCCATACACTAGTATCACAGATATCTCCTGCTTACTTCCTCTCACGGAATGGCCCGCTGTCCCCATACACTAGTATCACAGACATCTCCTGCTTGCCTTCCTCTTGTGGAATGGCCCGCTGTCCACATAGACTAGTATCACAGATATCTCCTACTTATCTTCATCTCCCAGAATGGCCCTCTGTCCCTATACACTAGTATCACAGATACCTCCTACTTATCTTCCTTTCCCGGAATGGCCCGCTGTCCCCATACACTAGTATCACAGATATCTCCTGCTTACCTCCCTCTCCCGGAATGGCCCGCTGTCCCTATACACTAGTATGACAGATATCTCCTACTTATCTTCATCTCCCAGAATGGCCCGCTGTCCCCATACACTAGTATCACAGATATCTCCTGCTTACCTCCCTCTCACGGAATGGCATGCTGTCCCCATACACTAGTATCACAGATATCTCTTGCTTAGCTTCCTCTCACGGAATGGCCCGCTGTCCCCATACACTAGTATCACAGATATCTCCTGCTTACCTTCCTCTCACGGAATGGCATGCTGTCCCCATACACTAGTATCACAGATATCTCTTGCTTACCTTCCTCTCACGGAATGGCCCGCTGTCCCGATACACTAGTATCACAGATATCTCCTGCTTACCTTCCTCTCACGGAATGGCCCGCTGTCCCCATACACTAGTATCACAGATATCTCCTGCTTACCTTCCTCTGGTGGAATGGCCCGCTGTCCCCATACACTAGTATCACAGATACCTCCTACTTACCTTCCTCTCCCGGAATGGCCCGCTGTCCCCATACACTAGTATCACAGATATCTCCTGCTTACCTCCCTCTCCCGGAATGGCCCGCTGTCCCCATACACTAGTATCACAGATACCTCCTACTTATCTTCCTCTCCCGGAATGGCCCGCTGTCCCCATACACTAGTATCACAGATATCTCCTGCTTATCTTCCTCTCCCGGAATGGCCCGCTGTCCCCATACACTAGTATCACAGATATCTCCTGCTTACCTTTCTCTCCCGGAGTGGCCCGCTGTCCCCATACACTAATATCACAGATATATCCTGCTTACCATCCTCTCACGGAATGGCCCGCTGTCCCCATACACTAGTATCACAGATATCTCCTGCTTACCTTTCTCTCCCGGAGCGGCCCGCTGTCCCCATACACTAGTATCACAGATATATCCTACTTACCTTCCTCTCACGGAAGGGCCCACTGTCCCCATACACTAGTATCACAGATATCTCCTACTTGCCTTCCTCTCCCGGAATGGCCCGCTGTCCACATACACTAGTATCACAGATATCTCCTGCTTACCTCCCTCTCCCGGAATGGCCCGCTGTCCCCATACACTAGTATCACAGATACCTCCTACTTATCTTCCTCTCCCGGAATGGCCCGCTGTCCCCATACACTAGTATCACAGATATCTCCTGCTTACCTTTCTCTCCCGGAGTGGCCCGCTGTCCCCATACACTAATATCACAGATATATCCTGCTTACCATCCTCTCACGGAATGGCCTGCTGTCCCCATACACTAGTATCACAGATATCTCCTGCTTACCTTTCTCTCCCGGAGCGGCCCGCTGTCCCCATACACTAGTATCACAGATATATCCTACTTACCTTCCTCTCACGGAAGGGCCCACTGTCCCCATACACTAGTATCACAGATATCTCCTACTTACCTTCCTCTCCCGGAATGGCCCGCTGTCCCCATACACTAGTATCACAGATATCTCCTGCTTACCTTCCTCTCACGGAATGGCCCGCTGTCCCCATACACTAGTATCACAGACATCTCCTGCTTACCTTCCTCTGGTGGAATGGCCCGCTGTCTACATACACTAGTATCACAGATATCTCCTACTTATCTTCATCTCCCAGAATGGCCCTCTGTCCCTATACACTAGTATCACAGATACCTCCTACTTATCTTCCTTTCCTGGAATGGCCCGGTGTCCCCATACACTAGTATCACAGATATCTCCTGCTTACCTCCCTCTCTCGGAATGGCCCGCTGTCCCTATACACTAGTATCACAGATATCTCCTACTTATCTTCATCTCCCAGAATGGCCCGCTGTCCCCATACACTAGTATCACAGATATCTCCTGCTTACCTTCCTCTGGCGGAATGGCCCGCTGTCCCCATACACTAGTATCACAGATATCTCCTGCTTACCTCCCTCTCACGGAATGGCCCGCTGTCCCCATACACTAGTATCACAGATATCTCCAGCTTACCTTTCTCTCCCGGAGTGGCCCGCTGTCCCCATACACTAGTATCACAGATATATCCTGCTTACCTTCCTCTCCCGGAATGGCCCGCTGTCCCCATACACTAGTATCACAGATATCTCCTGCTTACCTTCCTCTCCCGGAATGGCCCGCTGTCCCCATACAATAGTATCACAGATATCTCCTGCTTACCTTCCTCTCACGGAAGGGCCCGCTGTCCCCATACACTAGTATCACAGATATCTCCTGCTTACCTTCCTCTCATGGAATGGCCCGCTGTCCTTATACACTAGTATCACAGATATCTCCTACTTACCTTCCTCTCACGGAAGGGCCCGCTGTCCCCATACACTAGTATCACAGATATCTCCTGCTTACCTTCCTCTCACGGAATGGCATGCTGTCCCCATACACTAGTATCACAGATATCTCTTGCTTACCTTCCTCTCACGGAATGGCCCGCTGTCCCGATACACTAGTATCACAGATATCTCCTGCTTACCTTCCTCTCACGGAATGGCCCGCTGACCCCATACACTAGTATCACAGATATCTCCTGCTTACCTTCCTCTGGTGGAATGGCCCGCTGTCCCCATACACTAGTATCACAGATACCTCCTACTTACCTTCCTCTCCCGGAATGGCCCGCTGTCCCCATACACTAGTATCACAGATATCTCCTGCTTACCTCCCTCTCCCGGAATGGCCCGCTGTCCCCATACACTAGTATCACAGATACCTCCTACTTACCTTCCTCTCCCGGAATGGCCCGCTGTCCCCATACACTAGTATCACAGATATCTCCTGCTTACCTCCCTCTCCCGGAATGGCCCGCTGTCCCCATACACTAGTATCACAGATATCTCCTGCTTACCTTTCTCTCCCGGAGTGGCCCGCTGTCCCCATACACTAATATCACAGATATATCCTGCTTACCATCCTCTCACGGAATGGCCCGCTGTCCCCATACACTAGTATCACAGATATCTCCTGCTTACCTTTCTCTCCCGGAGCGGCCCGCTGTCCCCATACACTAGTATCACAGATATATCCTACTTACCTTCCTCTCACGGAAGGGCCCACTGTCCCCATACACTAGTATCACAGATATCTCCTACTTGCCTTCCTCTCCCGGAATGGCCCGCTGTCCCCATACACTAGTATCACAGATATCTCCTGCTTACCTCCCTCTCCCGGAATGGCCCGCTGTCCCCATACACTAGTATCACAGATACCTCCTACTTATCTTCCTCTCCCGGAATGGCCCGCTGTCCCCATACACTAGTATCACAGATATCTCCTGCTTACCTTTCTCTCCCGGAGTGGCCCGCTGTCCCCATACACTAATATCACAGATATATCCTGCTTACCATCCTCTCACGGAATGGCCTGCTGTCCCCATACACTAGTATCACAGATATCTCCTGCTTACCTTTCTCTCCCGGAGCGGCCCGCTGTCCCCATACACTAGTATCACAGATATATCCTACTTACCTTCCTCTCACGGAAGGGCCCACTGTCCCCATACACTAGTATCACAGATATCTCCTACTTACCTTCCTCTCCCGGAATGGCCCGCTGTCCCCATACACTAGTATCACAGATATCTCCTGCTTACCTTCCTCTCACGGAATGGCCCGCTGTCCCCATACACTAGTATCACAGACATCTCCTGCTTACCTTCCTCTTGTGGAATGGCCCGCTGTCCACATAGACTAGTATCACAGATATCTCCTACTTATCTTCATCTCCCAGAATGGCCCTCTGTCCCTATACACTAGTATCACAGATACCTCCTACTTATCTTCCTTTCCCGGAATGGCCCGCTGTCCCCATACACTAGTATCACAGATATCTCCTGCTTACCTCCCTCTCCCGGAATGGCCCGCTGTCCCTATACACTAGTATGACAGATATCTCCTACTTATCTTCATCTCCCAGAATGGCCCGCTGTCCCCATACACTAGTATCACAGATATCTCCTGCTTACCTCCCTCTCACGGAATGGCCCGCTGTCCCCATACACTAGTATCACAGATATCTACTGCTTACCTTTCTCTCCCGGAGTGGCCCGCTGTCCCCATACACTAGTATCACAGATATATCCTGCTTACCTTCCTCTCACGGAATGGCCCGCTGTCCCCATACACTAGTATCACAGATATCTCCTGCTTACCTTTCTCTCCCGGAGCGGCCCGCTGTCCCCATACACTAGTATCACAGATATATCCTACTTACCTTCCTCTCACGGAATGGCCCGCTGTCCCCATACACTAGTATCACAGACATCTCCTGCTTACCTTCCTCTGGTGGAATGGCCCGCTGTCCACATACACTAGTATCACAGATATCTCCTACTTATCTTCATCTCCCAGAATGGCCCTCTGTCCCTATACACTAGTATCACAGATACCTCCTACTTATCTTCCTTTCCCGGAATGGCCCGGTGTCCCCATACACTAGTATCACAGATATCTCCTGCTTACCTCCCTCTCCCGGAATGGCCCGCTGTCCCTATACACTAGTATCACAGATATCTCCTACTTATCTTCATCTCCCAGAATGGCCCGCTGTCCCCATACACTAGTATCACAGATATCTCCTGCTTACCTTCCTCTGGCGGAATGGCCCGCTGTCCCCATACACTAGTATCACAGATATCTCCTGCTTACCTCCCTCTCACGGAATGGCCCGCTGTCCCCATACACTAGTATCACAGATATCTCCAGCTTACCTTTCTCTCCCGGAGTGGCCCGCTGTCCCTATACACTAGTATCACAGATATATCCTGCTTACCTTCCTCTCACGGAATGGCCCGCTGTCCCCATACACTAGTATCACAGATATCTCCTGCTTACCTTTCTCTCCCGGAGCGGCCCGCTGTCCCCATACACTAGTATCACAGATATATCCTACTTACCTTCCTCTCACGGAAGGGCCCACTGTCCCCATACACTAGTATCACAGATATCTCCTACTTGCCTTCCTCTCCCGGAATGGCCCGCTGTCCCCATACACTAGTATCACAGATATCTCCTGCTTACCTCCCTCTCCCGGAATGGCCCGCTGTCCCCATACACTAGTATCACAGATACCCCCTACTTACCTTCCTCTCCCGGAATGGCCCGCTGTCCCCATACACTAGTATCACAGATATCTCCTGCTTACCTCCCTCTCCCGGAATGGCCCGCTGTCCCCATACACTAGTATCACAGATATCTCCTGCTTACCTTTCTCTCCCGGAGTGGCCCGCTGTCCCCATACACTAATATCACAGATATATCCTGCTTACCATCCTCTCACGGAATGGCCCGCTGTCCCCATACACTAGTATCACAGATATCTCCTGCTTACCTTTCTCTCCCGGAGCGGCCCGCTGTCCCCATACACTAGTATCACAGATATATCCTACTTACCTTCCTCTCACGGAAGGGCCCACTGTCCCCATACACTAGTATCACAGATATCTCCTACTTGCCTTCCTCTCCCGGAATGGCCCGCTGTCCCCATACACTAGTATCACAGATATCTCCTGCTTACCTCCCTCTCCCGGAATGGCCCGCTGTCCCCATACACTAGTATCACAGATACCTCCTACTTATCTTCCTCTCCCGGAATGGCCCGCTGTCCCCATACACTAGTATCACAGATATCTCCTGCTTACCTTTCTCTCCCGGAGTGGCCCGCTGTCCCCATACACTAATATCACAGATATATCCTGCTTACCATCCTCTCACGGAATGGCCTGCTGTCCCCATACACTAGTATCACAGATATCTCCTGCTTACCTTTCTCTCCCGGAGCGGCCCGCTGTCCCCATACACTAGTATCACAGATATATCCTACTTACCTTCCTCTCACGGAAGGGCCCACTGTCCCCATACACTAGTATCACAGATATCTCCTACTTACCTTCCTCTCCCGGAATGGCCCGCTGTCCCCATACACTAGTATCACAGATATCTCCTGCTTACCTTCCTCTCACGGAATGGCCCGCTGTCCCCATACACTAGTATCACAGACATCTCCTGCTTACCTTCCTCTTGTGGAATGGCCCGCTGTCCACATAGACTAGTATCACAGATATCTCCTACTTATCTTCATCTCCCAGAATGGCCCTCTGTCCCTATACACTAGTATCACAGATACCTCCTACTTATCTTCCTTTCCCGGAATGGCCCGCTGTCCCCATACACTAGTATCACAGATATCTCCTGCTTACCTCCCTCTCCCGGAATGGCCCGCTGTCCCTATACACTAGTATGACAGATATCTCCTACTTATCTTCATCTCCCAGAATGGCCCGCTGTCCCCATACACTAGTATCACAGATATCTCCTGCTTACCTCCCTCTCACGGAATGGCCCGCTGTCCCCATACACTAGTATCACAGATATCTACTGCTTACCTTTCTCTCCCGGAGTGGCCCGCTGTCCCCATACACTAGTATCACAGATATATCCTGCTTACCTTCCTCTCACGGAATGGCCCGCTGTCCCCATACACTAGTATCACAGATATCTCCTGCTTACCTTTCTCTCCCGGAGCGGCCCGCTGTCCCCATACACTAGTATCACAGATATATCCTACTTACCTTCCTCTCACGGAATGGCCCGCTGTCCCCATACACTAGTATCACAGACATCTCCTGCTTACCTTCCTCTGGTGGAATGGCCCGCTGTCCACATACACTAGTATCACAGATATCTCCTACTTATCTTCATCTCCCAGAATGGCCCTCTGTCCCTATACACTAGTATCACAGATACCTCCTACTTATCTTCCTTTCCCGGAATGGCCCGGTGTCCCCATACACTAGTATCACAGATATCTCCTGCTTACCTCCCTCTCCCGGAATGGCCCGCTGTCCCTATACACTAGTATCACAGATATCTCCTACTTATCTTCATCTCCCAGAATGGCCCGCTGTCCCCATACACTAGTATCACAGATATCTCCTGCTTACCTTCCTCTGGCGGAATGGCCCGCTGTCCCCATACACTAGTATCACAGATATCTCCTGCTTACCTCCCTCTCACGGAATGGCCCGCTGTCCCCATACACTAGTATCACAGATATCTCCAGCTTACCTTTCTCTCCCGGAGTGGCCCGCTGTCCCTATACACTAGTATCACAGATATATCCTGCTTACCTTCCTCTCACGGAATGGCCCGCTGTCCCCATACACTAGTATCACAGATATCTCCTGCTTACCTTTCTCTCCCGGAGCGGCCCGCTGTCCCCATACACTAGTATCACAGATATATCCTACTTACCTTCCTCTCACGGAAGGGCCCACTGTCCCCATACACTAGTATCACAGATATCTCCTACTTGCCTTCCTCTCCCGGAATGGCCCGCTGTCCCCATACACTAGTATCACAGATATCTCCTGCTTACCTCCCTCTCCCGGGATGGCCCGCTGTCCCCATACACTAGTATCACAGATACCTCCTACTTATCTTCCTTTCCCGGAATGGCCCGGTGTCCCCATACACTAGTATCACAGATATCTCCTGCTTACCTTTCTCTCCCGGAGTGGCCCGCTGTCCCCATACACTAGTATCACAGATATCTCCTGCTTACCTTCCTCTCACGGAATGGCATGCTGTCCCCATACACTAGTATCACAGATATCTCTTGCTTACCTTCCTCTCACGGAATGGCCCGCTGTCCCGATACACTAGTATCACAGATATCTCCTGCTTACCTTCCTCTCACGGAATGGCCCGCTGTCCCCATACACTAGTATCACAGATATCTCCTGCTTACCTTCCTCTGGTGGAATGGCCCGCTGTCCCCATACACTAGTATCACAGATACTTCCTACTTACCTTCCTCTCCCGGAATGGCCCGCTGTCCCCATACACTAGTATCACAGATATCTCCTGCTTACCTCCCTCTCCCGGAATGGCCCGCTGTCCCCATACACTAGTATCACAGATACCTCCTACTTATCTTCCTCTCCCGGAATGGCCCGCTGTCCCCATACACTAGTATCACAGATATCTCCTGCTTACCTTTCTCTCCCGGAGTGTCCCGCTGTCCCCATACACTAATATCACAGATATATCCTGCTTACCATCCTCTCACGGAATGGCCCGCTGTCCCCATACACTAGTATCACAGATATCTCCTGCTTACCTTTCTCTCCCGGAGCGGCCCGCTGTCCCCATACACTAGTATCACAGATATATCCTACTTACCTTCCTCTCACGGAAGGGCCCACTGTCCCCATACACTAGTATCACAGATATCTCCTACTTGCCTTCCTCTCCCGGAATGGCCCACTGTCCCCATACACTAGTATCACAGATATCTCCTGCTTACCTCCCTCTCCCGGAATGGCCTGCTGTCCCCATACACTAGTATCACAGATATCTCCTGCTTACCTTTCTCTCCCGGAGTGGCCCGCTGTCCCCATACACTAATATCACAGATATATCCTGCTTACCATCCTCTCACGGAATGGCCTGCTGTCCCCATACACTAGTATCACAGATATCTCCTGCTTACCTTTCTCTCCCGGAGCGGCCCGCTGTCCCCATACACTAGTATCACAGATATATCCTACTTACCTTCCTCTCACGGAATGGCCCGCTGTCCCCATACACTAGTATCACAGACATCTCCTGCTTACCTTCCTCTGGTGGAATGGCCCGCTGTCCACATACACTAGTATCACAGATATCTCCTACTTATCTTCATCTCCCAGAATGGCCCTCTGTCCCTATACACTAGTATCACAGATACCTCCTACTTATCTTCCTTTCCCGGAATGGCCCGGTGTCCCCATACACTAGTATCACAGATATCTCCTGCTTACCTCCCTCTCCCGGAATGGCCCGCTGTCCCTATACACTAGTATCACAGATATCTCCTACTTATCTTCATCTCCCAGAATGGCCCGCTGTCCCCATACACTAGTATCACAGATATCTCCTGCTTACCTTCCTCTGGCGGAATGGCCCGCTGTCCCCATACACTAGTATCACAGATATCTCCTGCTTACCTCCCTCTCACGGAATGGCCCGCTGTCCCCATACACTAGTATCACAGATATCTCCAGCTTACCTTTCTCTCCCGGAGTGGCCCGCTGTCCCCATACACTAGTATCACAGATATATCCTGCTTACCTTCCTCTCACGGAATGGCCCGCTGTCCCCATACACTAGTATCACAGATATCTCCTGCTTACCTTTCTCTCCCGGAGCGGCCCGCTGTCCCCATACACTAGTATCACAGATATATCCTACTTACCTTCCTCTCACGGAAGGGCCCACTGTCCCCATACACTAGTATCACAGATATCTCCTACTTGCCTTCCTCTCCTGGAATGGCCCGCTGTCCCCATACACTAGTATCACAGATATCTCCTGCTTACCTCCCTCTCCCGGAATGGCCCGCTGTCCCCATACACTAGTATCACAGATACCTCCTACTTATCTTCCTCTCCCGGAATGGCCCGCTGTCCCCATACACTAGTATCACAGATATCTCCTGCTTACCTTTCTCTCCCGGAGTGGCCCGCTGTCCCCATACACTAATATCACAGATATATCCTGCTTACCATCCTCTCACGGAATGGCCTGATGTCCCCAAACACTAGTATCACAGATATCTCCTGCTTACCTTTCTCTCCCGGAGCGGCCCGCTGTCCCCATACACTAGTATCACAGATATATCCTACTTACCTTCCTCTCACGGAAGGGCCCACTGTCCCCATACACTAGTATCACAGATATCTCCTACTTACCTTCCTCTCCCGGAATGGCCCGCTGTCCCCATACACTAGTATCACAGATATCTCCTGCTTACTTCCTCTCACGGAATGGCCCGCTGTCCCCATACACTAGTATCACAGACATCTCCTGCTTGCCTTCCTCTTGTGGAATGGCCCGCTGTCCACATAGACTAGTATCACAGATATCTCCTACTTATCTTCATCTCCCAGAATGGCCCTCTGTCCCTATACACTAGTATCACAGATACCTCCTACTTATCTTCCTTTCCCGGAATGGCCCGCTGTCCCCATACACTAGTATCACAGATATCTCCTGCTTACCTCCCTCTCCCGGAATGGCCCGCTGTCCCTATACACTAGTATGACAGATATCTCCTACTTATCTTCATCTCCCAGAATGGCCCGCTGTCCCCATACACTAGTATCACAGATATCTCCTGCTTACCTCCCTCTCACGGAATGGCATGCTGTCCCCATACACTAGTATCACAGATATCTCTTGCTTAGCTTCCTCTCACGGAATGGCCCGCTGTCCCCATACACTAGTATCACAGATATCTCCTGCTTACCTTCCTCTCACGGAATGGCATGCTGTCCCCATACACTAGTATCACAGATATCTCTTGCTTACCTTCCTCTCACGGAATGGCCCGCTGTCCCGATACACTAGTATCACAGATATCTCCTGCTTACCTTCCTCTCACGGAATGGCCCGCTGTCCCCATACACTAGTATCACAGATATCTCCTGCTTACCTTCCTCTGGTGGAATGGCCCGCTGTCCCCATACACTAGTATCACAGATACCTCCTACTTACCTTCCTCTCCCGGAATGGCCCGCTGTCCCCATACACTAGTATCACAGATATCTCCTGCTTACCTCCCTCTCCCGGAATGGCCCGCTGTCCCCATACACTAGTATCACAGATACCTCCTACTTATCTTCCTCTCCCGGAATGGCCCGCTGTCCCCATACACTAGTATCACAGATATCTCCTGCTTATCTTCCTCTCCCGGAATGGCCCGCTGTCCCCATACACTAGTATCACAGATATCTCCTGCTTACCTTTCTCTCCCGGAGTGGCCCGCTGTCCCCATACACTAATATCACAGATATATCCTGCTTACCATCCTCTCACGGAATGGCCCGCTGTCCCCATACACTAGTATCACAGATATCTCCTGCTTACCTTTCTCTCCCGGAGCGGCCCGCTGTCCCCATACACTAGTATCACAGATATATCCTACTTACCTTCCTCTCACGGAAGGGCCCACTGTCCCCATACACTAGTATCACAGATATCTCCTACTTGCCTTCCTCTCCCGGAATGGCCCGCTGTCCACATACACTAGTATCACAGATATCTCCTGCTTACCTCCCTCTCCCGGAATGGCCCGCTGTCCCCATACACTAGTATCACAGATACCTCCTACTTATCTTCCTCTCCCGGAATGGCCCGCTGTCCCCATACACTAGTATCACAGATATCTCCTGCTTACCTTTCTCTCCCGGAGTGGCCCGCTGTCCCCATACACTAATATCACAGATATATCCTGCTTACCATCCTCTCACGGAATGGCCTGCTGTCCCCATACACTAGTATCACAGATATCTCCTGCTTACCTTTCTCTCCCGGAGCGGCCCGCTGTCCCCATACACTAGTATCACAGATATATCCTACTTACCTTCCTCTCACGGAAGGGCCCACTGTCCCCATACACTAGTATCACAGATATCTCCTACTTACCTTCCTCTCCCGGAATGGCCCGCTGTCCCCATACACTAGTATCACAGATATCTCCTGCTTACCTTCCTCTCACGGAATGGCCCGCTGTCCCCATACACTAGTATCACAGACATCTCCTGCTTACCTTCCTCTGGTGGAATGGCCCGCTGTCTACATACACTAGTATCACAGATATCTCCTACTTATCTTCATCTCCCAGAATGGCCCTCTGTCCCTATACACTAGTATCACAGATACCTCCTACTTATCTTCCTTTCCTGGAATGGCCCGGTGTCCCCATACACTAGTATCACAGATATCTCCTGCTTACCTCCCTCTCTCGGAATGGCCCGCTGTCCCTATACACTAGTATCACAGATATCTCCTACTTATCTTCATCTCCCAGAATGGCCCGCTGTCCCCATACACTAGTATCACAGATATCTCCTGCTTACCTTCCTCTGGCGGAATGGCCCGCTGTCCCCATACACTAGTATCACAGATATCTCCTGCTTACCTCCCTCTCACGGAATGGCCCGCTGTCCCCATACACTAGTATCACAGATATCTCCAGCTTACCTTTCTCTCCCGGAGTGGCCCGCTGTCCCCATACACTAGTATCACAGATATATCCTGCTTACCTTCCTCTCACGGAATGGCCCGCTGTCCCCATACACTAGTATCACAGATATCTCCTGCTTACCTTTCTCTCCCGGAGCGGCCCGCTGTCCCCATACACTAGTATCACAGATATATCCTACTTACCTTCCTCTCACGGAAGGGCCCACTGTCCCCATACACTAGTATCACAGATATCTCCTACTTGCCTTCCTCTCCCGGAATGGCCCGCTGTCCCCATACACTAGTATCACAGATACCTCCTACTTATCTTCCTCTCCCGGAATGGCCCGCTGTCCCCATACACTAGTATCACAGATATCTCCTGCTTACCTTTCTCTCCCGGAGTGGCCCGCTGTCCCCATACACTAATATCACAGATATATCCTGCTTACCATCCTCTCACGGAATGGCCTGCTGTCCCCATACACTAGTATCACAGATATCTCCTACTTACCTTTCTCTCCCGGAGCGGCCCGCTGTCCCCATACACTAGTATCACAGATATATCCTACTTACCTTCCTCTCACGGAAGGGCCCACTGTCCCCATACAGTAGTATCACAGATATCTCCTACTTACCTTCCTCTCCCGGAATGGCCCGCTGTCCCCATACACTAGTATCACAGATATCTCCTGCTTACCTTCCTCTCACGGAATGGCCCGCTGTCCCCATACACTATTATCACAGACATCTCCTGCTTACCTTCCTCTTGTGGAATGGCCCGCTGTCCACATAGACTAGTATCACAGATATCTCCTACTTATCTTCATCTCCCAGAATGGCCCTCTGTCCCTATACACTAGTATCACAGATACCTCCTACTTATCTTCCTTTCCCGGAATGGCCCGCTGTCCCCATACACTAGTATCACAGATATCTCCTGCTTACCTCCCTCTCCCGGAATGGCCCGCTGTCCCTATACACTAGTATGACAGATATCTCCTACTTATCTTCATCTCCCAGAATGGCCCGCTGTCCCCATACACTAGTATCACAGATATCTCCTGCTTACCTCCCTCTCACGGAATGGCCCGCTGTCCCCATACACTAGTATCACAGATATCTCCTGCTTACCTTTCTCTCCCGGAGTGGCCCGCTGTCCCCATACACTAGTATCACAGATATATCCTGCTTACCTTCCTCTCACGGAATGGCCCACTGTCCCCATACACTAGTATCACAGATATCTCCTGCTTACCTTTCTCTCACGGAGCGGCCCGCTGTCCCCATACACTAGTATCACAGATATATCCTACTTACCTTCCTCTCACGGAAGGGCCCACTGTCCCCATACACTAGTATCACAGATATCTCCTACTTACCTTCCTCTCCCGGAATGGCCCGCTGTCCCTATACACTAGTATCACAGACGTCTCCTGCTTACCTTCCTCTGGTGGAATGGCCCGCTGTCCACATACACTAGTATCACAGATATCTCCTACTTATCTTCATCTCCCAGAATGGCCCTCTGTCCCTATACACTAGTATCACAGATGCCTCCTACTTATCTTCCTTTCCCGGAATGGCCCGGTGTCCCCATACACTAGTATCACAGATATCTCCTGCTTACCTCCCTCTCCCGGAATGGCCCGCTGTCCCTATACACTAGTATCACAGATATCTCCTACTTATCTTCATCTCCCAGAATGGCCCGCTGTCCCCATACACTAGTATCACAGATATCTCCTGCTTACCTTCCACTGGCGGAATGGCCCGCTGTCCCCATACACTAGTATCACAGATATCTCCTGCTTACCTCCCTCTCACGGAATGGCCCGCTGTCCCCATACACTAGTATCACAGATATCTCCAGCTTACCTTTCTCTCCCGGAGTGGCCCGCTGTCCCCATACACTAGTATCACAGATATATCCTGCTTACCTTCCTCTCACGGAATGGCCCGCTGTCCCCATACACTAGTATCCCAGATATCTCCTGCTTACCTTTCTCTCCCGGAGCGGCCCGCTGTCCCCATACACTAGTATCACAGATATATCCTACTTACCTTCCTTTCACGGAAGGGCCCACTGTCCCCATACACTAGTATCACAGATATCTCCTACTTACCTTCCTCTCCCGGAATGGCCCGCTGTCCCCATACACTAGTATCACAGATATCTCATGCTTACCTTCCTCTCACGGAATGGCCCGCTGTCCCCATACACTAGTATCACAGACATCTCCTGCTTACCTTCCTCTGGTGGAATGGCCCGCTGTCCACATACACTAGTATCACAGATATCTCCTACTTATCTTCATCTCCCAGAATGGCCCTCTGTCCCTATACACTAGTATCACAGATACCTCCTACTTATCTTCCTTTCCCGGAATGGCCCGCTGTCCCCATACAGTAGTATCACAGATATCTCCTGCTTACCTCCCTCTCCCGGAATGGCCCGTTGTCCCTATACACTAGTGTCACAGATATCTCCTACTTATCTTCATCTCCCAGAATGGCCCTCTGTCCCTATACACTAGTTTCACAGATACCTCCTACTTATCTTCCTTTCCCGGAATGGCCCGCTGTCCCCATACACTAGTATCACAGATATCTCCTGCTTACCTCCCTCTCCCGGAATGGCCCTCTGTCCCTATACACTAGTATCACAGATATCTCCTACTTACCTTCCTCTCACGAAATGGCCCGCTGTCCCCATACACTAGTATCACAGATATCTCCTACTTATCTCCCTCTGCCGGAATGGCCCGCTGTCCCCATACACTAGTATCACAGATATCTCCTACTTACCTTCCTCTCCCGGAATGGCCCGCTGTCCCCATACACTAGTATCACAGATATCTCCTACTTACCTTCCTCTCCCGGAATGGCCCGCTGTCCCCATACACTAGTATCATAGATATCTCCTACTTACCTTTCTCTCCCGGAATGGCCGCTGTCCCCATACACTAGTATCACAGATATCTCCTACTTACCTTCCTCTCACGGAATGTCCCCCTGTCCCCATACACTAGTATCACAGATATCTCCTACTTACCTTCCTCTCACGGAATGGCCCGCTGTCCCCATACACTAACATCACAGATATCTCCTACTTACCTTCCTCTCCCAGAATGGCCCGCTGTCCCCATACACTAGTATCACATATATCTCCTACTTACCTTCCTCTCCCGGAATGGCCCGCTGTCCCCATACACTAATATCACAGATATCTCCTACTTACCTTTCTCTCCCGGAATGGCCGCTGTCCCCATACACTAGTATCACATATATCTCCTACTTACCTTCCTCTCCCGGAATGGCCCGCTGTCCCCATACACTAGTATCACATATATCTCCTGCTTACCTTTCTCTCCCGGAATGGCCCGCTGTCCCCATACACTAATATCACAGATATCTCCTACTTACCTTCCTCTCCTGGAATGGCTGCTGTCCCCATACACTAGTATCACAGATATCTCCTACTTACCTTCCTCTCCCGCGGAATGGCCCGTTGTCCCCATACACTAGTATCACAGATATCTCCTACTTACTTTCCTCTCCTGGAATGGCCCGCTGTCCCCATACACTAATATCACAGATATCTCCTACTTACCTTTCTCTCCCGGAATGGCCCGCTGTCCCCATACACTAATATCACAGATATCTCCTACTTACCTTCCTCTCCCGGAATGGTCGCTGTCCCCATACACTAGTATCACATATATCTCCTGCTTACCTTCCTCTCCCGGAATGGCCCGCTGTCCCTATACACTAATATCACAGATATCTCCTACTTACCTTCCTCTCCTGGAATGGCCGGCTGTCCCCATACACTAGTATCACTGACATCTCCTGCTTACCTTCCTCTCCTGGAATGGCCCGCTGTCCCCATACACTAGTATCACATATATCTCCTACTTACCTTCCTCTCCCGGTATGGCCGCTGTCCCCATACACTAGTATCACAGATATCTCCGGTGTCCAGCGGAAGGAGCTGGGCAGGGGCGGAAGGATGTGAAATTATCCCTTTTCGCGACCCGGCGATTCAGCAGAGCCGTATCAGGGCGAATATGCCACAAGGACCAAGAAGCTGATCTGCAGACATGTCGTAAGGATGCCCAGGACAGCTATCTGGCTGATCTACTGGATGCAGGACAAATACAGGTGTCAGGCGGCAGCAACGTTAGTGCCCTTTAGGCCTTGCGCTCTGGGTTGCAGCACCGCCCTGGCATTCAGCATACTGCTGTAAATTTAGCGAAGCAAAGCACTTTTAGTGGAGTTACATTTCATGATCCTGATTACAATGTATTATATTTAAAATTTATGGACAGGATGTACTAAGCATCGCTTCCATGATGCGGTACATCCTGCCTCTGTTTGGGTACATACCGTGGTAGATTACCGCGGTATGTACCTAGAAATGCGATTTACATTGCAAAGGACAGCTGTCCTGAAAAGAGATGTGATCAGATCCCATTCAGGGTAAGTTTCCCGGTAAGAAGCCCATAGGCTTCTATTGGGTAACGCCATCTGAAGGTGATGTTACCTACCTAGATGAATGTATCGCATGCCGGTGCTTTGTACATATGTAAAATGCGGTAAAACACCCGTCTGGGGTTTTATCGCATTTTCAGCTTTAGTACATCCCAGCCTCTATCTGATCAGTATTAACCCTACTGTGTATGTACGTACGTATGGTAGGATATATAGGGCGGGATGTACTACAGATGAAAATGCGGTAAAGCCCATAGGCTTCTATAGTTTAACGCCACATCGAGGTGGTGTTACATTTGGGGAATGCGGTCAAATCCCGAAAATTGCATTTTCGAGGGTTTTACCGCATTCCCCAAATGTAACACCACCTTGAGGTGGCGTTAACTTATAGAAGCCTTTGGGCTTCTTATCAGGACGCTCTTCCTTGGGAGGGAAGTCCCTCTGTCGGGAGTCATCGCAAACAACAGTTCTTATCGGGAAAGCTGTCCTTTGCGATATTTTTGGCACACACCGCAGTATGTACCCGAAGACATGGGGGATGTACCACTTTGTGGATGCGATGCTTAGTACATCCCGCCCATAGGGCATGATTCAGTAAGTATCGCTATTACGATCACAATAGCGATCACGCACGCAGTCTCACTGTTAAGATATGCTAATGATTGCAATGCCATACGCAGCCTAACATAAGGACGCCCACATCCCCTTACATCCGTAATACTTCGCAAAATAGCGAAACCATCGGTACAAGCGAGTACCATCACAGCCTTACGCACACTTGCACAAGCTCTGACCTCACTCAGGAATTGCTAACCTCATCACACGCAGTGAAAGCCCAAGCTGCGTATGGCATCGCAGTGGCTAATTTATGCACGCCCCTGCAACGGCGTTCAAATGCACTGGCACGCCTGCATTTCGCCAACCCCCCACACCCCCCCGTCACCACCCTCAAACGGTCTCTTCCTGTCAATCACTCTGCGATGGGTCTGCGTAGTCACTGCAATCGCTGTACCGCTTGCAGGGGCTGCTTCGCAGGACGTAGCAATCGGCCGATTGCGCTCGTAATTGCAATGGCAATCATTGCTGAGTCAGGCTCATAGAGTGTAAGCTCCACTGGGACAGGGACTGATGTGAATGGCCAGATATTCTCTGTAAAGCGCTGTGGAAATTGTGGGTGCTATATAAGTAACTGATAAATATAATAAATAAATAAATAAATGAATACAAATATTAGTTGATATCTCCTATTATATGTGAAGGAAAGGGAAGTAATTCCCTCTAAACACACGTTTTATCTATTGAAGAGCAATATCTTCAATCAGTCAGTGCTACACATCTGCTTTAATACGGCTACTTCTCCATTTCAATCCTGTGCGGTATAAGTTGCCAAAAGTTTATTACAAATATTATACTGTGCTGCCTGACAGGAGATTCCTGTGTGCACAATGGTGGCAGCCATTTTCTAAGCCAAAGCAATAGGTGAGCAGCTTGCCATTTCTCTAAGGCATCACAGAATGGTGCAGGTTGGTGGCAGCCATTTTGTGGAATGAACCAATATTCGGCTGCAGTCCCGATGATTTTCCTGAGCCCTAGAAAATCGATGTGTTGCGTTTAGTCAGTCTACAAAATGGTTGTCCATAAAGTACCAACCAATCAGCATCTAACTGCCACCTGTGGGTCTGATTCAGAAATGGGTGCAGCTCACATCACCTGAGGAGAAAAGATGCCTCCTGACAGCATTGCAGATCTGAGTGCTGCGTCCGAAGGTTTGACACATCTCCCCCTTAGGGCGGGATGCAGCAAAGGTAGAAATGCGGTCAAACCCTAAAATGCAGGTTTGACCGCATTTCTCATATGCACCAAACCCCTGAATGCGATGCACTCCGGGGCTTGGATGCAGTGGGTAAACCCATCTTCTTGAAGACGTTGCCCTGGGGTTGATGGGAGGGATCCGATTAGATCCCTTACAGGGATGAAGCATTCCGGTACTTTGCACATATGGGGAATGCGGTAAAACTCCTGAAAACTGAATTTTTAGGAGTTTTACAGCATTTTCTTCTTTAGTACATCCCGCCCTATCTCTCTTGAAGGATTGAAGCATCGTCCCTATGGAACGGTGGGAGGGAAGCCCACTACGGACAGAATTTTTGACCCCTCAGTTCCTATAATCTGGTTTCCTAATGGTCATGTAAGTGTGAGAATCATTTTCACGTGATCAGATCAAGCTGCAGAGTCATATTTAGCCTCTTTCAAAATATTTCAGTAAATGTCCCCCGGGCCCAACAAGTGTAGTGCAGACCACAGTGAGAGCGGTCAGCACTACACATTAACAAACACACAACCGTCAGACAGACTCTCATTGGCTGCTGCATCCACGGAGGGAGCCGGCTGGAGGTCACTAATGAGCTCCGCCTTCCGGCTCCCCCCGCATCGGGTGATGGGAGAGACGTCATGACTTCTCTCCCATAGTGCAGAAGAGCGGACCGGGAGGAGCAGACAGTGGCGGTCGCGGTAGGAGCGGGGATTCAGGTAAGTTGTGTGGTGTTTTTTTTGTGTGTGTGTAAGGGGGAACTGACACTGGCACAGCATAGGGGGGGGCGCTACTAGGGGCACTGTATAGGGAGGCTGCTAATGGGGACACTGGTCAGGAGGGTGGCCGCTACCGGGGGCACTGTATAGGGGGGCTACTACTGGGGACAATGCATAGGGGGGACTACTACTGGGGGCACTGCATAAGGGGGACTACTATTGGGGGCAATGCATAGGGGGGACTTCTACTGGGGGCAATGCATAGGGAGGACTACTACTGGGGGCACTGCATAGGGGGGACTACCACTGGGGTCAATGCATAGGGGGGACTACTGCTGGGGCACTGCATAAGGGAGACTACTATTGGGGGCAATGCATAGGGGGGACTTCTACTGGGGGCAATGCATAGGGAGGACTTCTACGGGGGGCACTGCATAAGGGGGGCTACTACTGGGGGCAATGCATAGGAGGGACTACTACTGGGGGCAATGCATAGGGGGGACTACTACTGGGGGCACTGCATAGCGGGGACTACTACTGAGGGCAGTTCATAGGATGTCTACTACTGGGGGCGGTCTACTAATGAGGGCAATGCATAGGGGGGATTACTACTGGGGCAATGCATAGGGGGGACTACTACTGGGGGCAATGCTTAGGGGGAACTACTACTGGGGCAATGCATAGGGGGACTACTACTGGGAGCACTGCGTAGGGGGGACCACTTCTGGGGGCACTGTATAAGGGGCACTACTGGGGGCACTGCATAGGGGGACCACTACTGGGGGCACTGTATATGGGACACTGCGCAGGGGGGCCCAAAGCATATTCTTGCACCTGGGCCTACCACTCTCTAGTTCCGCCACTGTTCCTTACCATTCCATATGCACCTTATTGTCCCCAGTAGTATATCCACTTATGCAGTGCCCTCTGTTGTAGTGCCCCTTATACAGTCCTCCCAGTAGTGTCCCCAGTAATGTCCAATATATAGTGCCCCTAGTAGTGTCCTTTACGTAGTGCCTCCTATGCAGTGCCAATTATACAGTGCCCCTTATATAGTGCCCCCAATAATGCCCCCCATGCAGTGTCTTTTACACATAAAAAAATAGACGCACACAGAATCCCCGCTCCTGCCGCACCCGCCTCTGTCTGCTGCGCTGCTCCCGTCCCGCTCGGCAGTGGGCAATATGGGAGATCTCCCTTCACCCAGTGTGGAAGACGGAAGGCGGAGCTCATGAGTGAGCTCCTCCCTGGCTCCGGCACTGGGTGCAGCAGCGAATAAGAGTCTGCCTGACTGTCATTGGCTGCAGTGCTAAAACAAACACACCGTCGTGTTTCAGTCTAGAGTGCCGCAGAACGCACGTGCCCTAGACTGGTGCTGACGCACCCCTGCCCCTCTCGACACCCCCCCCACACACACACGTTATGCCCAGGGCCAGCTCCAGGGGTCGGAGCACCCTGTGCCGGCCCTCTCCAGTGCGCCCTATCGACCGAAAATGGAGGCGTGGCCTAATTACCATAGGCCACGCCCCCTATGTGATGTTATTAGGAGGCGTGTTCACCTTCAAATAACGTCAGGCTGGGAGGAGCCTCACTAGCTGGGCTTCCCCCAGCCCTCTCCCGTCACGCGCGCATGCGCACAGCATCCATTCAGAGTCTCCGGGGTCCGGTGGTGGGGGTCCCCAACCTCCCGATTTGACCGTCCGCGGGCCACTTCGGCCCATGGGTGGAACAGCGGGACAGTACTTTCCCGCTGATATCGGGATGTTGGGGAGGGGTGCGCCCTCTATGAGTGGCACCCCTGTGCGACAGCACTGGTCGAACACCCCTAGAGCCGGCCTTGGTTATGCCACTGCAGGGGAAAGCCTCAGTGATACGGAATATGTCGCTCTTCATGGATGGTTAGGATCAGTTGTAGCAGCTGCAAGCGATCACTTTACTTTGTGCTGCTGGACCATCGATGCACTGCTGTGCACAGGCGATCAACAGACCATGCATCCGCAAGTGGCTATTATTAGGTAAATCTCACAAAACTTTTGGAGGCTGCTATCGCGCTCGGAAACAGGGTTACCGCAGCAGATATTCCACAAAATGTGTTTAGTAAATATGCCCCTAAGTATCTATAGTCAAGTTACGGTATTCCGAGAAATCCTTGAAATTCCACCCAGTAAAACCAAGTGGTTAAATGCTCTGAGTGACAGAAAGGCTGATGTCCACCATGGCCATGTATTGCTCAATGGCTGACCTTTAATTTTCTCTCTACGCCTCTGTCTTGGGCCATGAGTACTTCGCTCCTCCAGGAGCTCTGAGGTCACAGATCTATTTCAGATCAGAACCACAGCAGCCCCTCCCCCCATAATAATCGTTTAACATTGCTACCCAAATTTTACCCTATGTGGGCATGATTCATATAAATGCCGACTTGAGACTTGAGTATGTTGACACTAAATGAAGAGCATTAAACTCCCACCCACCCAGACGCCCATGATTGCGAATTCTCACCTGCAGGATTATCTCCTGTGCTGCTTCCAACCATATTCACCCAGCCTCCCAGCCGTTCAACATGCTCATAACACTATACATTTATAGCGCTCTATGGCCCTGTAGGTAATCTACGTTCTACGGAACCCTTGTGGAATAATAGTAATAATAATAGTAAAGGTTTGCTTGAACATTTAGATATTGGAAGCTACTGCGCGATGGTACATGAGGATTTTGTCTTTTTTCAATCTATTATTTTTTTTTTTTTGGCAGAAATTGATAATATCGGCCAGTGTCACATCCAGCTGGCGCAGACGCTACGGGATGAGGCCAGGAAGATGGAGGAGTTTAGAGAGCGACAGAGGCTGGAGCGCAAGAAGGTAAGAGACGTTCATTCATGACAATGGCAGCATTTGCGCAGTCTTATTTGGGAATAAAGGTGCGTACACACTAGACGATTCGCTCCATGAGCGATATCGTCTAGTGTGACTCCTGGCAGGGGTGTGGTCAATGTCTTTAATGAACGATATCATGAGCGATATCGTTCAGTGCCGGGCACCCTCTCTCATCCCTGAACATTCAACAACCTGACAATATCGCCCGGTTGGCCTGCATGTTCGGATGATGAACGACAATGACCAACGACCTGCGGGAGCGCGCATCGTTGGTCGTTCATCGTTTTAGCGTACACACTGGCCGATATAGTGAACGACTGAACGATAACGATGTAGTTATTGTTCAGTCGTTTAAAATATCGGCAAATCTTTACGCACCTTAACTTTTTTCACAGTGCAGCAAAGTGTCTTTGATATATACAGTATATATATATATATATATTTTTTTATTTTTTGAGGGAGGGGCAAAATGTGACTCTTTCATTTGGTAGCATATATTAATAAATATGTTTTTACATTTTTACTATATAAGTAGCAGTATATTCTTATATGATATTTGTACGCCTTTATTAAAGAGATGACAACATTACATGTCAACAATGATGTATTAGCTTTTCGGGTAGTCACCCCCGGAAGACTGGGTGGATCTCCTGTATCCTGGCCACTTCCTAATGAAGTGGGCAGGATGTAGCGTTAATACCGGGAATCGCGGGTACGTAGGGAGGGAGCAGGGTTAAAATAATGCAAATGTGCGTAATTTTTTAACTTAACCCTCGATGAATATTGCCAGGCAGGGCCTTATGATGTGAGGGTCCGGCTTTTCCCCCCCAGAGTGGTCAGCTGCTTCGTCTCTCTGGGCTTCTCCTGGAGAGGAGCACTTCAACAGGTGGCAGCAAGCATGTGGTGATGTTGTGTCAAGTCGCTTATACATGTATCATAGGCCCTAGTGTTCATTCTAGCACCCTGCACCTGTCATAACCTGTGCAGTTCCTCTTTCCTGCCTGGGGTGTCACTCTCTGCTCTGCTGCTTCTAGCTCACTCTGGTCTATAGATCAGAGGTTTGTGGCATCAGCTGATTGTGCTAGAAACACCAGAACAAAGAGCGACACCCCAGGCAGGAAAGTGGAACTGCATGTGCTGTGACAGGTGCAGGGTGCTAGAATTAACACTAATAGGGAAACTTGTAACTCATCAGTACCTAGTCTGCTAACGTCATGTCTGGATGACATTTCCAAAACAAAAGCATTGCAAATATTCACTAAAGTTTATTAATTTAGGTAAGCAAACAATATATTATATATATGATGTAAAGCATAAGAGAATATTATCTATCTATCTATCTCATATCTATCTATCTATATATCTCATATCTATCTATCTATCTATCTATCTATCTATCTATCTATCTATCTATCTATCTATCTATCTATCTATCTCATATCTATCTATCTATATATCTCATATCTATCTGTCTATCTATATATCTCATATCTATCTGTCTATCTATCACTTAAAGTGGTCCTAGAGAAGTGGTTAAATCCCCCCCCCCAGGCGTTTTGTAAGAAAAGGGACAGTGCGTCGTATGCGCGTGCTGAAAAAGGGGCGTGGTCTTTAAACAGGGGCGTTTAAAGTATTCCCAATTCAAATTATGCCACACAGTAGCACAATCTTGATTCACCCAATTCACATTGTCCCTTATTCATGTATGACACACAGCAGTAGTGCCCCTTATGCAGTTCCCATTGTAGCGGTGCCCCTTATGCAGTGCCCACGGTAGTGGTAGTGCCCCTTATGCAGTGCCCCCAGTAGTGGTAGTGCCCCTTCTGCAGTGCGCGCAGTGGTAATGCCCCTTATGGAGTGCCTCCAGTAGTGGTAGTGCCCCTTATGCAGTGCCCACAGTGGTAGTGTGCCTTATTCAGTGACCCCAGCAGTGGTGCCCCTTATGCAGTACCCCCAGTAGTGGCTGTAGTAATGCTCCCTTTAGAAGTAATGCCCCCAGTAGTAATGCCCCCTGTAGTTGTGCCAAAAGCATTGCCCCCTGTAGTAATGTCCCCATTAGTAGTGCCCCCTGTAGTAATTCCCCCAAGTAAATGCCCCCCATAGTAGGGCCCCCAATAGTAATGCCCGCCTGTAGTAATGCCCCAAATATGAAGCCGCTTACACAAAAAAACACCAAAAAACAATACTTACCTTAAGCCCCACTCCCGTGTCCGCGTCCGTCTGGCTGGCCGCTCCACGGAACTATGGGAGAAATGTCATGACGTCTCTCCCAGAGTGCACAAGTGTGAGCTCCAGCATCCGGCTGGCGCTGCAGGGAGGGAGCTGGGCGACCGCTGGTAACAAAATCTCAGCGGGTGCCTGGCAAATGGCGCCTCCCTGCGGCGCCGGGGTTAGGTGGGTCAGAGGAGGCGGAACTGGTTTCATCTCCGAATAGAAGTGAACACAGTTCTGCCTCGTTCCGGCTCACGTTAACCCCTGTATCTGTCTATCTTATTTCGGCCTAGAGAGTCATTTGTCAGCACTCCAATGGAGAAGGGTCTGAGTGATCTGATAAACTTCCCTGCATTATGGTACGAGTCATAATAATGAAATAATATATGAGAACATAAAGCCAGGAATCCTGCCATGCGTGAGCAGAGTGTTAGTGTTTTCTCTTACACCATCAGTCAGTATGATGAAGTAAAACACACACTGCTATCAACAGATCTGTATCACAAAGGGGAACTGTATGTAACTGATGTTCATATGGAAATACTGATAGTACCGTGGGGCCGGTCATGTATGAGAACATACTTCCTGCACTATATTCACCGCTGATGAACATGAATATAAAATGCTTCAGTGATATTACATTGCAGAGATTATTGATGGTGACACTGGGCCTGATTCAGACCCGCTCGCAAGCGCTTGAGCGCTCGCAAGAGGGTCGATGGTGGGCTCTGTGCATGCGCAGCGGCCGCACTGTGCGTGCGCAACCCCAGAGCAAGAGACAAATTCTCTCGCTCCGTGGCACACTACAAAAGGGGCGGCTGTCGCCCCGTTTTGTAGGTGTGGCAGGGGGGTGGCTTCACAAATGCAGGCGTTCCCAAGCGAACGCCTGCCGTTTGTGGGTGGCCCCACTGACATCACCAGTGATGTCAGTGGGAGAGCTTCCGGCTCTATTAGAGCCAGAAGCTCTCTGGGGCTTGCGGAAGACGAGACCCTACCACAAGGGTCTCGTCGCAAGCCCCGATGGTCGCAATGGTCTTGACCATCGCGACCATCATCCTGGCCGCTCGCAATAGCTGTGGGTGGTCACCCACTGCTATAGGAGCGGCCAGGAGGCCGCACAAAAAAACAAAAAAAATGCCTTGATTCAGAGCGAGCGCTTTTTCAGAGCGTCCGTCTCTGAATCAGGCCCACGGTGCAGACCCCAGATCACTGCCGGTGACACGGTGCAGACCCCAGATCACTGCCGGTGACACGGTGCAGACCCCAGATCACTGCCGGTGACACGGTGCAGACCCCAGATCACTGCTGGTGGTGACACGGTGCAGACCCCAGATCACTGCTGGTAGTGACACGGTGCAGACCCCAGACTTTGGATCTCTTGTGGTGACACAGTGCAGACCCCAGATCATTGGTGGTGATGTGATACCCACATATGTCTGTGCTGTGTCACTGGGCAGGTAGTCGCTGCAGTTGCGGTTGAACTGAGTCAGGAGCCGCATTTGGAACTACAGCCCCCACAATGCCTAGGGGCTGGCCAGAGTATATACCTGCGCACTTTTGTAGAAGGAAACACTGAAGTGTCCAGAGAATTCCACCGGGTGGAATCAAGACGGAACACGAGACTGTAGCGCTGTTGAGAGAAATGTGAGAGAGGGAGTCATAATACAGACCCACTGAGAGCTGAGGAACAGGTCTTTGTTGCCAGGCAACCATACGAGGTGCTAAGCCCGGATCAGGTACATGCCGGTAAGCCAGTGGCGGCTGGTCAGAACGGAGCCATACTTCTGAGCTGTAAGAACCGTTTGAGTTGTATTAAAGCATACAGAGGGGATATAGATGTGTCCCTTCTTACTGTTGCTACAGTCACTTCCTCTTGTGCGCCAGGTCACATGCAACTAGGATGCTGAGCGTCTTTTTCACTCAAAATGTGCTTATTCCCATAAATAAAACACATAGAAGCGACAAAACTACATTCCTAATATACACTTATCAATTTGGTGTGCGACATGTGAACATCTGTGTGCAACTGAGGCTGAATCCGTGTGAAAAGAGCTTCTATGCCAGTGACCATGGCTGTTCCTCATGTCAAGTTCCGTCGTATCATCTACGAGTTTGTACATCTGTAAAACCAATTCATGTGCTCAGTTTGGCGTCTCTGGTACACTCTGAGCTGAGCCTGCAATGTGCCTAAGATACCAAATATAAAGAACAATATGGTACGCTACTGCTGTCAGTGCATCTCAAACTTAAAGTTTGAAGAACAATGTTGCAGATTTGCCCAGCATAAAGCTGGGCAAATCTGCAATATTATTCTTCAAACTTTAATAATTAATAGTATAACATTTAAATCCTGCTGTTCTGTCTTTACGGTGTCTGGGGGGTGGGAATTCTTGTCTCTCTGTTGTAGAACTGTGGCCGCTGAGCCACAAAATTCTCTGCCTCTGAACTCCTTACCCTCACATCTTCATTTGGTCTCTCCCAATGGACCTCCTCACCCTCCCATGTGAGTGGGCACCCACTTGATCTGGTCTTCTATCACCGTTGTGATATTTCTCATTACTCTAATTCCCCATTCCCCCTCTCTCACCTTCTCTCTTTTAACATATCCCTCTCTCCTTCCCTTCCTCTACCTCCTAAGGCCACCATCACTAAGCGTAACATTGACGCTATTGACACTGTTGCTTTTTCCTCCCTGCTGGACTCTCTTCTCTTCCCTCTCTCTCTCCTGCCCTAAACAAGCCACTTCCCTGTACAATGCCACCCTTACTTCTGCTCTTGACTCTGTTGCTCCAGCGATCACTACTCATCCCCGCAAATCCACACCACAACCCTGGCATTCCAAATACACCAGATACCTGCAAAAGTGTTCACAAACCGCCGAGCGACAGTGGAGAAGACCACGCTCTCAGGCAGACTTCCTCCATTTCAAATTCATGCTGTCATCCTACAGTGCTGCCCTGTCCCTCTCCAAACAGTCATATTTCAAAAACCTCATTTCCTCCCAGTCCTCAAACCCCCGGCGTCTCTTTGCCACTTTCAACTCCCTCCTCTGCCCACCCCTCCTTGTCTCCATCACTTACTCTCTACCCTTGACTTTGCCACCTACTTTACTAAATTGACTCCATACATCAGGACATCATATATCACCAGACCCTCAGCTCTCCTCCCCATCCTTTCCCTGGCCACCTCTCCCCACCCATCTTACCAACTTAGACATCCTCCTCGACTATATCTAGAGAGGAAGTCTTGGCCCTCATCCGGTCTTCCCCTACTTCCACCTCCCTCCTTGACCCTATCCCTTCCCGCCTCATCCACTACCTTTCTCCCTCTGCCTGTTCCCATCTGCCCACTTTTGTCTCCAAACTCCTTGAGCATATTGTTTACAACCGCCTTACCACCTTTCTTTCCTCCCACTCCCTCCTTGACCCTTTTCAGTCTGGCTTCCATTCTCTACACTCCATTGAAACTACCCTCACGAAAGTCAGCAATAACCGCCTTGCTGCCAAATCCAAGGGCCACTACTCCCTGCTCATTCTCCTTGACCTCTCTACTGCTTTTGACACTGTGGACCACCCTCTACTGCTGCATATCCTTCACTCCCTTGGTCTATGTGGCACTGCCCTCTCCTGGCTGTCCTCCTACCTCTCTGATCGTTCCTTCTCTGTCTCCTCTCATGACTCCTCTCCCCTCCCCCCCGACTTCCACTAACAGTAGGCGTTCCCCAAGGTTCTGTTCTCGGACCTCTCCTTTTCTCCCTATATACTGTATGTCCTCTTTATGTGAACTCATCAGCTCCTTTGACCTCCATTATCAACTCTATGCTGATGATTCTCAGATCTACCTTTCCTCTACTGACCTCTCCCCCTCTCTCCTCACTCGTATCTCCAACTGTCTTTCTGCTATCTCTTCCTGGATGTCCCAGCGCTTTCTTAAAATTAACATGTCTAAGACTGAGCTAATCATCTTCCCCCCTCCCACATCACCTCACTTACCACTATTTCTTTATCAATTGATGGCACAACTATCTCCTCTATTCCCCAAAGTGCGCTGTCTTGGAGTTATCCTGGACTCCTCCCTCCACATATTCAGCACCTCTCAAAGTCCTGTCTTTTACATCTCAAAAATATTTCGAAGATCAGAACCCAGGATGCTACTAAAACCCTCATCCACTCACTGGTCATCTGCAGATTGAACTACTGTAACTTCCTCCTATCTGGCCTCCCTTTCTCCCACCTCTCTCCACTCCATTCTGTCCTCAATGCTGCCGCTCAGCTCATCTTCCTCTCCAAATGCTCTACATCTGCCTCCCCTCTCCTACAGGACCTCCACTGGCTCCCCTTCCCCTTCAGAGAGCAATTCAGGGTTCATACACTCACTTGCAAAGCCCTCACCCAGGGGGCTATTCATCATCAAAAGATAAATGGCCCGGTAACCAGGCAGAAACGCTAGTTTCCACATATTTAAGTTACCGGGCCATTCATCATCAGGGCCCTTGGTATTCAGCTGGTGCTTGCTCTCGTAGCCCCAGCGCTTGCTCTCGTAGCCCCGCTCATTCCTATGGGAAGGAGTTCCTGGGATGCGAAGAGGGATCCCTCCACCGCCTCCTCACTCCCTCCCTGGCGGCTGTGCGCATGCATAGCCGGGCCGACGGGGAGGAGGTAAGTAACGCAGCTACATCAGTAGCTGCGATACTAACCGAGGGGACAGCTGCTTTTTGGAGCAGTTGTCCCCTCACCAGAGCAATGATGAATTGCTCCGGTGTCAGGCAGTGGCGTCTCTCCCCGCGGTGACACCCGGTGCGGGGAGAGACGCCATGCGCGCGGTACCTGATGAAAAGGGGGCGTGGCCTTTGTGTGGGGCGTGACAATAGGCGAGGGGCGTGACATCACGGCCCTGGTCTTCAAGGAAGGGGCGTGACACTGAGCGAGGGGCTTGGTCCCGCGGCCCGAACCCGGCCCGTGGCCGTGGTAACCAAAATCTATCAATGGGGTGGTGCCGGTGGGGGATGCAGGAGGCGCGGGCATGTGCGGTGCCGGCTCCCTCACTGACAGGAACCGAGTGCTGCACTTAATACTAAAGTGCAGCACCCGGCTCCTGTCACTGAGGGGGAGCCTGCACCTTGGTGTCACCCCTCGGCGGGTGACACCCGGGTGCGGGCCGCACCCCCGCACCCCCCTTGTGACGCCACTGGTGTCAGGCTTCCCCCGCTGCAAGTTGGATACTTAAGTATCAATACTTCGTCATCGGGGGCCATATGGCCTTCGATGATGAATAGGCCCCCCAATCCTCTCCCATTTACATCTCTGACCTCATCTCCCTTCACTCTCCTGTCCCCCTTCTTCGCTCAACAAATGCACACCGCCTCTCATGCCAACTGATTACTTCCTCTCCACTCCCGCCTCCAAGATTTTGCCCGTGCTGCTCCCTACCTCTGGAACTTGCTCCCTCTCCCCATCAGACTCTCTACCTCCCTACAAATCTTCAAACGGGCTCGCAAGACCCATTTCTTCATCAAAGCCTTCCAGCTCCCATCCTAACCCGCTGATACTTGGCTTGCTCCTTTCTCTCTGTCTACCCCATCTGTGTCACTCCTGTTTGTCTGCCTTGTCCCTTAAGAATATAAGCTCTCACGAGCAGGGCCCTCTACCCTCTTGTGCTACCCCTTATACAGTCATCTACTCCTCACTTGGGCACCTAAAACACCTTGTTGTTTACGCCCTGTTGCTTATTTGAGTGTTATGATCACTAATGCAGCAATGTGTATAAACCTTGTCCTGCACTGTACTGTATTGTACTGTAAGTCACTTGTTGCTTGTTCACTTATTTGTTTATGTACTGTGTAAGGCGCTGCGGAACACTTGTGGCGCCATATAAATAAAGGATAATACTAATTAACAAACAAGTGGACTTCTTGTCTCCTGTCTCAACCAAAGACACCTCAGACTTGTGTTATCCGTCTCAATTACAACATCTATCTCTGGGCCTGATTCAGCAAGGATCGCCATTGCAATTACGCACGCAATTCGCCGATTGTTGCGATCTGCGCATGCGTATGCATTGCAGGGCGCGAACTAGCCACTGCGATCGGGACTGCGATACGGTCAGACACGCCTGCGTTTGCCTAGCCACCCCCCGTTCCCTCCCTCAAATGCTGACCCCCGCGGCGGTTTAGACTCCGTAGAGGTAAGTATGCTATGGGTGCAGGGTGTGCGGTGCAGGGCCCCCCTGGACCCACCCTGCACCCATTATGGATACACCCCTGGGCCACTCCCAAAGGGTTGCAGTCTGTCCATCAGGCTGCGGCTTAGGGAGCACTGCCAGTGATCTCGCAGTACCTGTTCTGCACATGTTTTGTACTGTAAGTCACTTTTTGTCTTGTCTTGTCCATACAGTTTCTGTTCATGTACTATGTAAGGCGCTGTGGAGCCCTTGTCCCGCCATATAAATAAAGGATAATAATAATGGTGGGATAGAGGCCATGCTTGCCTTGTGTATTCCTAATATAGCTGCCTCCTTAGCAGGAAATATAACTGTGCATTTAGCTGCACAGCATGGTGTTAGAAATGTCACGTTTCACCTTTGTTGCAGAATGCGGAAGCCCCCTCTGCATTGCTGTGTGTTACATCATCGTTACTGTCCTACATGCGCACTTAGCGCAAGGCTGTCATATGACCAGCACACGTCGGCAAGCAGACAATCTGGTCTCACTAGAACCGGTTCTCTTTGTTGGGTCTCTCTTGGTTCTTCTTTGTACAGCATCAGCCTCACATGTCTCTGGTGTGAGATAAGAAACTTCAGTATAAATGCAAAGCCGCATCCGTAATGAGTAAGTAAATAGGATTAGAAAGTAGAACTTCACTGTTTGTTTTATAATTTACTGCTGCCGCCGAGTTACTGGTGACAGTTATTTGCATTGCATTGATAACCATTGTGTTATCTATTGTAGATGGAAACAGTTACGGTAGTAGGTCTGAAGATTATTTGGATATATAATATACTAGCTAGAGTACCCATCATTGCCTGTGTTTAAATCTTCAAGTTATTATGTGTTGTTGTCCAAATCCATTCAGTGGAAGGCCCAGAACAGGCTCCCAGGGTCAAAGTTCTGCCCAGCGTAAATCAACGGGAGGTCCAACCCGGGACCTCAAACCCCCTAGTATGTCTTCTGGGATCCAATGTTATCACTCTGTGAAGTTTCCATCCAAATTCATCCAGTGGAAGGCTCAGAACAGGCTCCCAGGGTCAAAGTTCTGCCCAGTGTGCACCAAGGGGAGGTCCGACCGGGACCCTAACCCCCTTAAAACCTGACCAGGATCCAACTGGACCACCTTGCATTGGTTTCATCCCAATTGGTGCAGGGGTGTCTGAATGCATAACCAGACAGACAGACAGATAAATTTTCTATATAAGCATAGGGACGCCCACTGCTGCCTTCTCTTAAACATCGGTACCATCGACGTGCCACAGCCCACCATGCTTCATATGCGGAGAGTCTGACCAGGCGCAAACTCTGCAGCTCTCCTGTCACACAGAGAGGTCTCTCTGCTAAACCGATGGCAATGGATAATTTATGCACGCGCATGAACGGCGTTTAGTCGGTCAGACACGCCTGCATTTGCCTAGCTACCCCCCCGTTACCTCCCCCAAACGCTGACTACCTGTCACTCACTTTGCGAATGGATCCTCCGTGCTGCCGTCATCGCAAACCAATCGCTGCGCGTGCGCTGTGCGGTTTACACGCATGCGCAATGGCAGACAATCGCTCGATCTGCCTTTAAAAATTGCCATTGCGTCCATCTCTGAATCAGGCCCACAATGCAATGTGTTTTAATGTCACTTACCCGTCCAGTGCAGTCTCTCTGTGACGCGGCTTTGACTGTGCTGTAGAACTGCCTTATGCACAGGAGCTCCAGGCACTCTAATGAGAATGGCCAATGCTGCCCAGCGCCACCTAGTGGGTGTGACCTATTGGTGAATGGGAGACCCTTGACCTGTGTTCTCACGATCTCAGGACATCTGGAAATGTAGGACATCCCTCCTTCCGTGAGGGGGCTGAATGTCTGCGTACAGCGAGGGGCGTGGCAGGGTAATGATGTGGCATTGGGGGCGGGGTCACTTGATTGCGACATTGTGCTTCCGCCCCCTCTTCACAATGCCGAAAATATTGGCATTGTGAAGCAGGGAGCGGGGCCACGATGACGCGATTCAGTGTGAATCGTGGCACTGCCCCCCCTGCTGCGGGGGTTTCTATGAGTAGCGGGGGTGGCAGGCGGCAGCCGGGAGGCTAGCCTGCCTTTCCGGGGGGTCTGGAGCGTCATCCAATATTCAGGTAGGCAAGCATGAGTAAAACTGACAGGCCCAAACAGCACCCCCTGCCCTGCGTTGCCCTGTGCCATGGCACTGGTCGCACTGCCCTAGTTACAGCCCTGATAGTACAGTAGGTCAGCCATGAGGGATCATAAACGAACCATACTTGCCTACTTTTGAAAAAGCATTTCAGGGAGATTGTGAAAGCAGCACCTATGATCGCGGCGGTAAAGTGGGCGTGTCCTGCTACATCTAGGGGGCGTGTCATAATACTGACTTACATATATCCAAATGTAAATGAGCCCCAAAGCAGTTAGTAAGATCCATTGGTTGATAAAAACACACTGATACTTTTCAGGAAATACATGTAGCCATAGGGATCATTGGCCCTCATTCAGAGCCGTACGCTCTGAGCAGAGCGCACGCTCTGAATGAGGGCCGGCCTCCATAACTATGGAGTGTCCTCCTGGACGCTCGTATAGCTGTGGGTCACCACCCACAGCCTATACGAGCGTGCAGTTTGATGGTCAAGACCATCGCGACCATCGAAACTGCGTGCCGGAGCCTGCGGTTGAGGTTTTCAACCTCAAGGCCCGGAGTGATTTTGGCTCTATCAGAGCCAAAATCACTCCCACTGACATCACTAGTGATGTCAGTGGGCCGGCTTCTGACGGGAGGCGTTCCCTTAGGAACGCCCCCGTCAGGGAGGCACGCCCACCAAAGGGGGCGTGCTGCCAATCAACATCGACAGCACGCCCCCTTTGATCAGACACAACGAGCGAAGGAAAGTCCTTCGCTCATCGCGTCTGGCGCATGCGCACGAAGGAGCTCCCTCCGTCGTGCGCATGCTCAGTGTAGAACATCGACCCACTTGCGAG
Organism: Taudactylus pleione; assembly: GCA_031769625.1. Lineage (NCBI taxonomy): Eukaryota > Metazoa > Chordata > Amphibia > Anura > Myobatrachidae > Taudactylus > Taudactylus pleione. Next base: position 11,969,407 of record JAUIMM010000188.1, read on the forward strand.
TGGACAGCCGCTCGCGAGTGGGTCTGAATCAGGGCCATTGTGCCTTATACCCAATGCAGGGACATGATACTAATGATCACATTTGAATGTACACATTTCTGTTTACAGCTACATAATGGTGGTAAGGTGCAATCAGGGAGATTACCAGGCTTGCCCACCCTCACGATTTGGCCGGGAGCCTCCCGAATATTGGGTGCCGCTCCGGCCCTCAGGAAAGGCAAGCAAGCCTCCCGACATTCCCCAACCCTCCCGACCTCCCCCCAGAATACACTAGAAATCCCCGCAGGGGGGGTGACGCGATTCACGCTGAATCGCATCATCGTGGCCCTGCCCCCTGCTTCACAGTGCCGAAAATAATGGCATTGTGAAGAGGGGACGTGGCCACGATGATGCGATCACGCGGCCCTTCCCCCGGCTTCGCCCCCAACCTGTCCAGACATGCCCCCCGCTGTTAGCCGACAGTCAGCTACCTCCTGGAAGGAGGGAGCTGATTGTCGGCAAGTATGGAGATTACTAGCCTCTTCAGGGAGACAGGGAGATTGCTACTATTTCAGGAAGTCTCCCTGACAATCAGGGAGAGTTGGCAAGTATGGAACATGGTAATACTCTGAAATATGTCAGCTCCAATACAATGGTCTCCCACTATTGGGAGAAAGGTGAATGGAATTAGACAACATGTGGTGGGTACGTGGTACAGTAGATGTAATTGTAGGAACAAGCCGGAGGTTTGCTCTGTGTTCCATATAGAGACGCATCCTTCTAATTCCAACAGACTCTTCCGTCCACTTGGTATTTCAGCCCCACAAATTATTTCCGGCAAAGCCTACGCATGTGAGTTTTCATGTGTGTGTTCCCATCAGTGATTTTCTTATGACACCTCCCATAAAGTGCAAATTTGTGAAGTGCAGATTTTCTGCCATCTATGCCATGGAGTACTGTAACTCAAGGTCTCCATATGTCACTCGCTGGCCTCCCTATCCAGTTTTCCTGATGATGTTCAATAATTATTTATTGAATTTGCCTTTGAATGTTCTGTGATCTTCACGATGAAGCTCTAATTTGGAAATACACCACCCAACTCTGGGGCTTCTCATGGACAGGTGAACTTCATTGAAGCACTTTAATTGTACACATGTTGACTCCAATCCATTGATTATGTGACCTCCGAAGACAACTGACTGGACCAGGGATTAGTTAAGTGTATTTTGTCATAAGGGGTGCATAGTTACATGTGCAATTTATTTTATTTGTAATTCATTAAGAAAAAGCTTTAAGCCAGATATTTGTGTTGCTCTTTTTTTTTCCAGATAGAAGCTGCAATGGATGCAATGCACAAACAGAGACAGCTACATTATAAGAAGACAATAGATGTATGTATTGATTTGCAATAGAAGTAAAATGACCCCCGAGAAACGTCCCTGTTTAACTTCTTCCTGTGAGCCCAGAAATAAGTTTTGTAGGTGCTTCATTCGCCTTTTTCTTGGGTTTGGTATGACTGGTCGACAGCATAATGATGACAGGAGAAAGCCGACAGCATAATAATGTTGTTTAAAGCATTTTACTGTGTCGGCATTATACTCTAACTTTAAAATGATGCTTTACTATCATGTTTAAAGTTAGATAAAGTCAGATGGCAGAGATAACGCAGCTCTTATCACCAATAGCCTGTCAGGGTTCAGCCTAGGATTGTCTGTCTCTTACCTCTGTGCCGCCTTCCACTGACTTCTCGTGCGGTCAGACGTCTGGTGCGGCGGCGGGTGATGCGCTGAGTATTCTGACTTAGGCGCTTCTGGACTTCCATGGTCGGTCTTGTGTCTTGGGGATCGTGGTTCCTTTCATGGGCGCCGCCATGACAGTCCTTCTCATGTGACAGCATCTCCAACCATTGGTAGCATGGTCTCGGTCAGCTGACGCTGTTCTCCTATCAACTGCTGCCCCTGGGTATATAACTGGCTCCAGGACTCCAACGTCTGTCATTCCTAGTGTATGCTAGCTGAGTCCTCATTCCAGGTTCCTCTGAGATTACTTCTGTGTCTTCTCTAGTAGTTCGAAGAGGAAATAAGAAGAGCAGTGACTTGGAAAACTATTAGGAATAAATAAATGACCACTTAGGAACAATTCAGAAACTTCAAAGGTTATTGTGTAGAAATTTCCTGCAGTGTTATAAAAGGCGCCTGGCAAACCCATGACTATAATCGCCCACCCTCCCGGGATTAACTGGAGATACCTGAATGAGAGTACTCCCGGTACAGTGAGTAACTCTCCTGCATCCCACACAGGGACAAATTAACAATAGGGCAGATGGAACTACAGTCCCAGGCCTCTACACAGGAGCTACCGCGCACTGACCGCTTCAGTAAATTCCGGGCGCTAGTCTGTACCCGGAGTCTACTGCGTACACGCAGGTCACCGGGGACATGGCACGGCAGCCATTTTCCCAGTGATTTCCCAACAGATAGCTGGGAAAATGGCCACAGCAGCCATTTTCCAAGCGTTTTGTGTAGCGCCTCTCCAGCTGACCTGGGACTTCGGCTTCGGAGGACTTCGAAGTATTAATAAGTATGGGCCCGCGTGCACCGCACACCCTGCACCCATTATAGATAAGCCCCCTGCCTCTACATAAAAATAGGCAATACATCATGATAACATGACGATGATCAGCCGCCCAGTGTTTTGAGTGATCATGCCATTGCCTCTTGCTTGATTTGCATCATCACACAGTGAGGGGGAGGGGCCATGGTGACAACTTGCCCCTCCCCCCCACCCCCAATGCCCCACCTACTACACTAGGAAAGTGGGCAGGGTTCGGCCTACTCTCGGGGGACTCTGGGAGAACTCCTTTAAGATTGGGATTCATCAGGACACACTAGGATGGTAGCCGAGTATGAGCGCATCCCTACCCGCAGGACGTTTTAATACATTGGGGAATATTTATTCAAGATTGGCTGAAAGGGAAAAATGTGTTTTTAACCTTAACAATCAATTAACCAATAGTGTTGCAGTTTACAAAATGCCAACACATATCCTATTGGTTGCTAGGGTCGATATACAATGACTCTCCCTCACTAAACCGCCTTTGTGTTCCCGCAGTGTAAGAAGACATATGAGCAGAAGTGTCGGGAAAAAGAGGAGGCGGAACAGAATGTCGCACGCTGCAACAAAAACACTATGAATCAGAAGCAACAGGACAAGGTATTTGCAGTATATGGCCTCGGTACTCTGTGACCGTGACCTACACACAGCACGGGCAGCCATTTTATGAACCAATAGTCACAAGAATGCAGCCTACGAAGTGGCGACGCACGGCCTCCATTTTGTTCAAGTGCACTTCAAAGCAGCAATCCCACGTGGTCTATTTACTTATTTTCATTTAGCTCCTTCACTACTAAGGGCAAAGTAGACTTGTCCTGGCCACCACAGGGATTCCAATGGGAGACGTCATTAAGCCCAGCACCCTAACCATGTGGACATTTTAACCATGTCGACCTAAATACATGTCTACATATTGATCGTCGACCTAATGACCATTCTGTCTGACTGTCAAGATTCTGACTGTCGACATTCAGAACCTGTCGGCATTCTGATGTCGGTACTCGGAATGTCGACCTAAATGTCGACAAGTCGGCCGCACACCCCCTCCAGTAACTACTCTACAGAAATTTTCAGAAGCCAAAAATGGGGTAGTCAACATTAAACTGCTGTATCTACCCCATCCTGGCACCCACGGACTCAGGGCCTGGTTCAGCAAGGATTGCAATGGCAAAGCTGCACGCAGGCTATAGATATATGATGTATGCTTGCAGGCTATATATATGATGTATGTATGCAGGCTATAGATATATGATGTTTGCATTCAGGCTATAGATATGATGTATGCACGTAGGCTCTAGATATATGATGTATGCACGGAGGCTATAGATATCATGTATTCACTCAGGCTCTAGATATATGATGTATACACGCAGGCTATAGATATATGATGTATGCACGCAGGCTATAGATATATGATGTATGCACGCAGGCTATAGATATGATGTATGCAGGCAGGCTATAGATATATGATATATGCATGCAGGCTATAGATATGATGTATACACGCAGGCTCTAGATATATGATGTATGCACGCAGGCTATAGATATAATGTATTCACTCAGGCTATAGATATATGATGTATGCACGCAGGGTATAGATATGATGTATGCACGCAGGCTATAGATATATGATGTATGCACGCAGGCTATAGATATATGATGTATGCACGCAATCTATAGATATATGAGGTATTCACGCAGGCTATAGATATGATGTATGCACACAGTCTATAGATATATGATGTATGCACGCAGGCTATAGATATGATGTATGCACGCAGGCTATAGATATATGATGTATGCACGCAATCTATAGATATATGATGTATGCACGCAGGGTATAGATATATGAGGTATTCACGCAGGCAGCTTAGCTATTCCATCTGTGCAGATGTGGTAATGCAGCTGGCGGCATCACACCACCTGCAAACATTACAGCTGCATTGTCCAACGCAGCATCGGATAATCTGCGGGAACATCCGCCGCAGATGAGAGGAAGAGGCCAGGAAATCTCCATCAGCTGACGGAGATCCTGGTCTCTTCTCCTCCCCCCCCCCAATGACGGCCATCGACGCCCCCTCCCCGCCCCGTCAATAACAGTGTGCTGCCAGTCTGCGTGCGGGGTCGCAGACCCGTTCTGCACTTGCGCAGAAAGGGTCATGCTCCTGCGCAGATCGCCGATCATCCCCCTTCTCACATTTTAGATATGCCGTACACAGTTGTGAATGGCAATAGGACACAAAACATCGCTCAACTGCGGGAACATCAGAATAACGTCTATATCTGAGCCAGGCCGTAAATCATTAAAAGCAGCCGGAGGAAACAAAACCAGGAGAATGGTAATTACAAAGCATCTCAATTTGCTGCTTTAATATTAATAGCCCAAATGGGATTCTGGACCCCGTAGCCCAAACAGCTAGAACCAGACGGGACCTCATTCAGAGTCTCTCGCAAGATGCGATCGTTCTTTGCGCTGTAAGGACGCCCTCTATGTCTTAGTGAGCGACGGCAGTTAGCGTACGCTGGACTATAAAACCTCCCACCTGTCACTCGCAGCACACGTCATCTCCGGGAAGATTCTGATTAATCGTGGACATCGAGGGCCATGGGAGCTGCTTGCAGCGTTTGGGGTTGACCTAACCTACCCCAAGCACTGCGAGCAGTTCAGGCTAAAAAACAGCCAAGTCACGTGTGCTATGACGCTACTTTGCTAATTATGCACACCCATTAACGCCATTCTGATGGTCAGACACACCTGCGTTCACACAACCACTCCCCCGTTCACAAGCACCTTCCCGTTGCCACCCACAAACGGCGCTACCTGTCACTCAAAGCAGCGACCTGAAACGAATGACTTGCACACGCGCACTGCGAATTATACGCATGTGCAGATGTGCGATTATCGCTCCCAGCGAGCGTGCCCTAGCGAGAGACTCTGAATGAGGTCCATGGCCTTTGTTCTTGACTGCAAACCTCAGCTGAATAGGAGGATTAGTAGTATCACCTAGTGACCTTTGTATGCATAATATTACAGTAATGGGATCTTTCAGTAGAGGGGGGACGGATTTCATAAAATGTGTTTTTAAATTAATTTAAGTAAAAAAAATGACATCGCTATGAATGCTTGGTCAGCGAAAAAGTGCTGGGGCTCTTCCAAAGTGCCCAGGCCTGTGAGAGCTGGGTTAACGATGGCAATAATGACCGCTGGATTGGCAATTCTGGTAAAGGGGTGTACAGATGTGTCCTTATACATCTATGCTGCAGTTGCGCTAAAAAGCCCCTCTTGGCGCGCCAGGTCCTGTGAGACTCTGCTAGCACCAGGGTTTTTTCTGCATCTTTATGCACCGAACGCAAAGCTATGCGATTAGGATGCACAAGCAGACTGTGCTGATTCACTTGTGTGCAGCTGAGTCTCTGATTCTGTATACGAAGTGCCACAATGTAATGGCCACAGCTTTTTTTCATTACAAGTACCATTGTGGTTCATATACAGACTCAGGAGCACACAGATATACAGGTGTCACATATCACATTACTCAGCGCAGTCTCCCATATACAGACTCAGGAGCACACATATATACAGGTGTCACATATCACATTACTCAGCACAGTCTCCTATATACAGACTCAGGAGCACACAGATATACAGGTGTCACATATCACATTACTCAGCGCAGTCTCCCATATACAGACTCAGGAGCACACAGATATACAGGTCTCCCATATACAGACTCAGGAGCACACAGATATACAGGTGTCACATATCACATTACTCAGCGCAGTCTCCCATATACAGACTCAGGAGCACACAGATATACAGGTGTCACATATCACATTACTCAGCGCAGTCTCCCATATACAGACTCAGGAGTACACAGATATACAGGTCTCCCTTATACAGACTCAGGAGCACACAGATATACAGGTCTCCCATATACAGACTCAGGAGCACACAGATATACAGGTATCACATATCGCATTACTCAGCGCAGTCTCCCATATACAGACTCAGGAGCACACATATATACAGGTGTCACATATCACATTACTCAGCGCAGTCTCCCATATACAGACTCAGGAGCATACAGATATACAGGTGTCACATATCACATTACTCAGCGCAGTCTCCCATATACAGACTCAGGAGCACACAGATATACAGGTGTCACATATCACATTACTCAGCGCAGTCTCCCATATACAGACTCAGGAGCACACAGATATACAGGTGTCACATATCACATTACTCAGCGCAGTCTCCCATATACAGACTCAGGAGCACACAGATATACAGGTGTCACATATCACATTACTCAGCGCAGTCTCCCATATACAGACTCAGGAGCACACAGATATACAGGTGTCACATATCACATTACTCAGCACAGTCTCCCATATACAGACTCAGGAGCACACAGATATACAGGTGCCACATATCACATTACTCAGCGCAGTCTCCCATATACAGACTCAGGAGCACACAGATATACAGGTGTCACATATCACATTACTCAGCACAGTCTCCCATATACAGAGTCAGGAGCACACAGATATACAGGTGTCACATATCACCACTCAGCGCAGTCTCCCATATACAGACTCAGGAGCACACAGATATACAGGTGTCACATATCACATTACTCAGCGCAGTCTCCCGTATACAGACTCGGGAGCACACAGATACACAGGTGTCACATATCACATTACTCAGCGCAGTCTCCCATATACAGACTCAGGAGCACACAGATATACAGGTGTCACATATCACATTACTCAGCGCAGTCTCCCATATACAGACTCAGGAGCACACAGATATACAGGTGTCACATATCACATTACTCAGCGCAGTCTCCCATATACAGACTCAGGAGCACACAGATATACAGGTGTCACATATCACATTACTCAGCGCAGTCTCCCGTATACAGACTCGGGAGCACACAGATACACAGGTGTCACATATCACATTACTCAGCACAGTCTCCTATATACAGACTCAGGAGCACACAGATATACAGGTGTCACATATCACATTACTCAGCGCAGTCTCCCATATACAGACTCAGGAGCACACAGATATACAGGTGTCACATATCACATTACTCAGCGCAGTCTCCCAAATACAGACTCAGGAGCACACAGATATACAGGTGTCACATATCACATTACTCAGCGCAGTCTCCCATATACAGACTCAGGAGCACACAGATATACAGGTGTCACCTATCACATTACTCAGCGCAGTCTCTCATATACAGACTCAGGAGCACACAGATATACAGGTGTCACATATCACATTACTGAGCACAGTCTCCCATATACAGACTCAGGAGCACACAGATATACAGGTGTCACATTACTCAGCGCAGTCTCCCATATACAGACTCAGGAGCACACAGATATACAGGTGTCACATTACTCAGCGCAGTCTCCCATATACAGACTCAGGAGCACACAGATATACAGGTGTCACATATCACATTACTCAGCGCAGTCTCCCATATACAGACTCAGGAGCACACAGATATACAGGTGTCACATATCACATTACTCAGCGCAGTCTCCCGTATACAGACTCGGGAGCACACAGATACACAGGTGTCACATATCACATTACTCAGCGCAGTCTCCCATATACAGACTCAGGAGCACACAGATATACAGGTGTCACATATCACATTACTCAGCGCAGTCTCCCGTATACAGACTCGGGAGCACACAGATACACAGGTGTCACATATCACATTACTCAGCGCAGTCTCCCATATACAGACTCAGGAGCACACAGATATACAGGTGTCACATATCACATTACTCAGCGCAGTCTCCCATATACAGACTCAGGAGCACACAGATATACAGGTGTCACATATCACATTACTCAGCGCAGTCTCCCATATACAGACTCAGGAGCACACAGATATACAGGTCTCCCATATACAGACTCAGGAGCACACAGATATACAGGTGTCACATATCACATTACTCAGCACAGTCTCCCATATACAGACTCAGGAGCACACAGATATACAGGTGTCACATATCACATTACTCAGCGCAGTCTCCCATATACAGACTCAGGAGTACACAGATATACAGGTCTCCCTTATACAGACTCAGGAGCACACAGATATACAGGTCTCCCATATACAGACTCAGGAGCACACAGATATACAGGTGTCACATATCACATTACTCAGCACAGTCTCCTATATACAGACTCAGGAGCACACAGATATACAGGTGTCACATATCACATTACTCAGCGCAGTCTCCCATATACAGACTCAGGAGTACACAGATATACAGGTGTCACATATCTCATTACTCAGCTCAGTCTCCATATACAGACTCAGGAGCACACAGATATACAGGTGTCACATATCACATTACTCAGCGCAGTCTCCCATATACAGACTCAGGAGCACACAGATATACAGGTGTCACATATCACATTACTCAGCACAGTCTCCTATATACAGACTCAGGAGCACACAGATATACAGGTATCACATATCGCATTACTCAGCGCAGTCTCCCATATACAGACTCAGGAGCACACATATATACAGGTGTCACATATCACATTACTCAGCGCAGTCTCCCATATACAGACTCAGGAGCACACAGATATACAGGTGTCACATATCACATTACTCAGCGCAGTCTCCCATATACAGACTCAGGAGCACACAGATATACAGGTGTCCCATATCACATTACTCAGCGCAGTCTCCCGTATACAGACTCGGGAGCACACAGATACACAGTTGTCACATATCACATTACTCAGCGCAGTCTCCCATATACAGACTCAGGAGCACACAGATATACAGGTGTCACATATCACATTACTCAGCACAGTCTCCTATATACAGACTCAGGAGCACACAGATATACAGGTGTCACATATCACATTACTCAGCACAGTCTCCCATATACAGACTCAGGAGCACACAGATATACAGGTGTCACATATCACATTGCTCAGCGCAGTCTCCCATATACAGACTCAGGAGCACACAGATACACAGGTGTCACATATCACATTACTCAGCGCAGTCTCCCATATACAGACTCAGGAGCACACAGATATACAGGTGTCACATATCACATTACTCAGCGCAGTCTCCCATATACAGACTCAGGAGCACACAGATATACAGGTGTCACATATCACATTACTCAGCGCAGTCTCCCATATACAGACTCAGGAGCACACAGATATACAGGTGTCACATATCACATTACTCAGCGCAGTCTCCCGTATACAGACTCGGGAGCACACAGGTGTCACATATCACATTACTCAGCACAGTCTCCTATATACAGACTCAGGAGCACACAGATATACAGGTGTCACATATCACATTACTCAGCGCAGTCTCCCATATACAGACTCAGGAGCACACAGATATACAGGTGTCACATATCACATTACTCAGCGCAGTCTCCCATATACAGACTCAGGAGCACACAGATATACAGGTGTCACCTATCACATTACTCAGCGCAGTCTCCCATATACAGACTCAGGAGCACACAGATATACAGGTGTCACATATCACATTACTCAGCACAGTCTCCCATATACAGACTCAGGAGCACACAGATATACAGGTGTCACATTACTCAGCGCAGTCTCCCATATACAGACTCAGGAGCACACAGATATACAGGTGTCACATATCACATTACTCAGCGCAGTCTCCCATATACAGACTCAGGAGCACACAGATATACAGGTGTCACATATCACATTACTCAGCGCAGTCTCCCGTATACAGACTCGGGAGCACACAGATACACAGGTGTCACATATCACATTGCTCAGCGCAGTCTCCCATATACAGACTCAGGAGCACACAGATACACAGGTGTCACATATCACATTACTCAGCGCAGTCTCCCATATACAGACTCAGGAGCACACAGATATACAGGTGTCACATATCACATTACTCAGCGCAGTCTCCCGTATACAGACTCGGGAGCACACAGATACACAGGTGTCACATATCACATTACTCAGCACAGTCTCCCATATACAGGCTCAGGAGCACACAGATATACAGGTGTCACATATCACATTACTCAGCACAGTCTCCCATATACAGGCTCAGGATCACACAGATATACAGGTGTCACATATCACATTACTCAGCGCAGTCTCCCATATACAGACGCAGGAGCACACAGATATACAGGTGTCACATATCACATTACTCAGCGCAGTCTCCCATATACAGACTCAGGAGCACACAGATATACAGGTGTCCCATATCACATTACTCAGCACAGTCTCCCATATACAGGCTCAGGATCACACAGATATACAGGTGTCACATATCACATTACTCAGCGCAGTCTGCTTCGATTTTGATGCATTTTCGGTGAAAAAATAGAACGCCCGACGCTAGCAGAGTAGCACGGGACCTAGCGGCTCACTCACGCCAGGCAAGTCGCGCTGCGTGGCGTATTAAGGCTAGATGTATGAGGACACATCTGTATTATTCCAAAACAATAAAGAAAAGAGGACATGCTCACCATTTTATTATCAGAAACATATCTTGCTCAGTAATGTTATAGTACAAAGTATACTGTCCTGTTATCCGGTCCCCCCCCATGCCTTGTTGCATGCACGCAGTAGTATTGTTAGTGCATCCGCCCTCTGCCTTCTGAGTTACATAAATAGGACATTCCCATGGGCAGGGCAGGGACAGCACAGTTGTGCGCCTGAAATAGGCGAATGGTAGTAGCAAAGATGAGAGCCGCACCACAGCACCCAGTCTTCAGGCAAAAGCTGCCAGCCGGGACGTTAGCTTAGATTTTGCTGCACCATAAAAGCTAAATGTTACGTTCTGAGTGGAGTTACTGAGTAAGGGGCCATTTTACCTGGAATTAAAGAACCATACCGGTGACCGGTACATTTTGTGTTCTTTTATTTATTTCAGATTTACACAAAACTGGCTCATTCCAAGATAACCGCGGAAGATGCTGGTAAGTAATGTAGTATATATTGCACATTGCATTTTCATTTCACTCAGAGTCTATTGCATTTCCAGAGAATGGGTCTGACTGTGCATCCGACGCAAATGCGCATGGCTCTCTCAGATATCTGCAAACTTCGCATGTGCCGTAGAAAGCGATCGCATGCCGCGCATATGCCGTATCATGCATACCCACATGGACGGAGGATGAAGAGGCAGCAGGGAGCCATCCATTGATAACTCCTTCTAAGAAATGGGCGGCTACAAATCAGACTCGCGGAACTTATCAGTCTCGTGGGAGTGTTGCTGGTGTGTCATGGGCGTGTAAGCCGACTTCCGTATTCGCTAGGAGCAGGGCTGGCTCTAGGGGGTGTTCCACCTGAGCGGTCGAACAGGGGCGTCACCCATAGTGGGCACACCCTTCCCCAGCATTCCAATTTCAGCGGGACAGTACTGTCCCGCTGCTCCACCCGTGGGCCGAAGTGGCCCGCGGGTGGTCAAATCAGTGCCGCGAGAGGGCTGGGGGACGCCCAGCTAGTGAGGCTCCCCCAAGCCTGACGTTATTTTGGAGGCACGCCCCGCAGATAACGTCACGTAAGGAGGCCTGACCTATGGTAATTAGGCCACGCCCCCAATTTCATCCGCAGAGCACTCGGCCGGCACAGGGCGCTATTAGCCCTGGAGCCGGCCCTGGCTAGGAGAGAGTGGACGGAGATAGAGTGCCTATTTCTGACAGATTAATTTCACCCAGCATGGGGTACACACCTGTCCTTCCCAGCGGCCGGACGGCCTACCGTCCTGCTGACCTAGTGACCGATTGATAAGGTATACACACTTACCAATCAGCCGCTCGATATGTCTGCCCAGACACCACAACTGGGCGCCCAGTGGTGATGTTATTGTCGGCGGTTCCTGCGGTCAACATAACAGGTCGGATGGTCACCCATACACACCAGCAGATCTGCAAGATATATTGCGTCTACTGTGCTGTACGGCTGACATGATTAGCTATGAATGATATAATGTGTGGCCACGCACTGAACGATATACTATACAGTGTATACCTAGCATTAGTCCCGATACTAATGACAATGGCATATGAAGATGGACGAATATTCAGCATAGACGGGCCGATGCGCGCATTAGCCTAAGGAAGCGAGCTTCTGTGGCCAGACAGACGGAAAAGCCACCGCAGATACACCCAACTCAAAGTCGGGCCTAATGTCCTTACAAGAATGCAGGCAGATGACAAAACTCAATATGGTACTTTGGGCCTGATTCAGAGCCGCTCGTAAGCGGACGCTCGTTCGTTCCGAGTGATGTTTGCACAACTGCGCGTGCGTACGGATCATAATATGCGCGAACCAGTCAGTGCGGCCGAAAATCGTTTGTTCGCTAAATAGCGAATGCCTGCTATTTTGAGTGACAGGAGGAGGCGTATGTGGGTGGTAACAGGGGAAGGTGCTTGAAAACGGGGAGTGGAGATCTGAACGCAGGCATGCTTAAAGGTCAAAACGGGCGTTTTAAGGGTGTGCATAATTATTACAGCAGCGTCACTGGGTTATTTTATAGTCAGAACTGCTCGCAAGATTGCGGTAGGAAAAACCAACCACAAGAATTGTGAGCAGTTCATACGCTGGTCGATGTACTCGATTAATCTAATAAATAGCGGACATGACGTAGGATGCGAGTGGCCAGGGGGCGTAGTTTTCCAAAAAACGACTGCATGTTTTGTACGCTCGTTCAGACCTAGAGGCGTGAACAGACCGCAAAGAGCGAACGGTTCATTTGAATAGCCACCCCTTTTTTCTGAACGAGCGAGCGCAAATAGCGTCCGGCTCTGAATCAGACCCTTTGTTTCCATCAGAGCTCTCTCTTTAAAGTTATTCCATTATATACTGCATGGGGGAGTCAGACAACCTAAAGCTTTATAGCGGCTGCACGGTTGTACTAGTATCTCTTCCAGACAGAGATTATTGTTACCTATGAGACTCTAAGCCACTCCCAGCAATGATTTGGGGGCCTTCTGTCTTTCTCTAGGCCAGAATGCTGTAACTTAGTGAAGCTCCACCCCCAGGACAGCATGTAATAAAGGAAATGTCACAATGAAATAGATAGTTAGGTATAAAATGTTCTGACATATATTTAATTATTTTCTTTTCTCCTTCAGATAAGACTTACCAGCAAAATATCAGCCTGCTGGATAAAATACGGGAAGATTGGCAGAAGGAGCATATTACGGCTTGCATGGTATTTTATACGTTTGTTATGTCATTGTGTGTGGTGCAGATGAAGCAGGTTTTGGTGTCACTGGGGGTGATTCAGCAGAGGCCGCACACAAGCAGCTCTGGAATTCTGTCCTTGATGAAATGCAAACGCAGCCGGAGGTATCTGATACTTCCTGATGCAACCGCGGTCGCAGCCTGGGATCACCATAGCAACCACCGCTCACGATGATGGACGGCACTGGCCAGCTGAATAAGCCTCAGCTTACGCAGGCTGGCCGGCTTGCGAGGCCAAGAATCTGTATCCATGGACACAGGTCCTGGCCTTGTCACTCCCGGAAAACGGGGATGACACGCCCCCTGTTTCCGGGAACGTAGGGCATCCCCGCCCCTGCACATACATGCCTACTCTCCCGGGTGTCGCGGGAGGCTTACGATTTTTCGGGTAACCCCCCCGCACCCCCGAAAGAGTAAGCAAATCTCCCGCATCCCGCGCAATTCCTAATGAAGTGGGCAGGATGGAGAGATTTTCCGAGCAATTTGCAGGTCTGTAGGGAGGGGACGGGGCTAAATAACGCGAATCGCTGGGTTTGCCTGTAACGGGGCCTAATGATGGCTATAGTCAGGCTCCGCCCCCCGAAGATGAGAGCAGCAGGTCCTCTCCAGCTGCTCCCGAAAAGGTGCAGCGAAAAGTTGGTAAGTATGCCGATGCACCGCCCGGTAAACGCCTCTGCCGTTCAATCGGGCATATGGGTCCTTGTGTGCGATCATGTAGGATCTGTTCGGCACCTGCGCAGAATGGGTCCTGCGGACGCGCAGATTCCCGGTAATCTGGTACCTGCGTTCAGCACTGCTGAATCAGGCTCACTGTGAGTTATCTGGGTGCCGTTTAGAAGCCAGACATATGACCTTCTATTGGGTGCAGTCCATTTAGGGCTCTGCATACCTGATAAAGGCAAACTCAATGCAGTACTGTCTTGCAGGGCACAGTTTAGAGATGTCAGTGACACCTAATAAAATACCCGACATACTATTCTTCCATGGTAGATTAACCCCTAGTTGTCTACTAGTTTATATACAGTAGATCTGTAGCACTGTATATGTACAAATGAGTCTGTACAGTCTTTTGGTGCGTCCTAGTTGCATCACATTGTGACTAAGATGCATTTATTTTGGCAAAATAGACGCTCAGCCCTAGCAGAGTCCCTAGCAGATGGCTCACTGACGCCAGGCATATCGCGCTGCATGGCGTATTGAGGCTAGATGAGAAAGAACATACTTGTGGCGCCATATAAATAAATGATGATTATAATAATATCTGTACATTCTTTTTTTTTTTTTTTTTTATGGCAAATGGGTTTATTACATCCAAATGACACCGTCAGGAATCTGCTCTTTTATAATGAACGTGATTTGCGCTGTGTATCTTTTTTTTATTTTTTATTTTTTTTCCCCCAACAAAATGTGTAGTTTTTTGAGAGCCAGGATTGGGAGAGAATAAACTATTACAGGAACGCAGTGTGGACGCACGTCAATCAGCTGTCGCAGCAATGTATTTCCAACGATGTGGTGAGTCACCAGTATGTTCACACTGCGGCTAGCGATCGGCATGGCAGGTGGGGCGTGGTTGCGCCTCCTCTGCTCTACCGTGCCCCTAGAGTCACCCGGGTACTTTGTACCGTCCCTCAACCTCTTGGCTCTCCTGTTGGTTTTGTCTATGGGCCTGATTCAGCAAAGATCGCAGATTCTAATACGTACGCAGACGGCCGATGTTTGCTTTCTGCGCATGTATATGTATCGCAGTGCGTAAGCGGCTCGCTGCGAACAGGAAAGAGATTTGCAGAGGTCACGCAGATTAATTGTAAACTGATTGACCGGAAGCGCTGTTTGTGGGTGGTGACGGGGAGTGGTCGCCTGAACGCAGGTGTGCCAGAGCGTTTGAACACGTTAGAGGTGCGTGCATAAATTATCCACTGTGATGCCATACGTAGCCTGAGTGCTCACTGCGTACAGGAAAGTTAGCAATTTATAAGTGAGGTCTGACCTGCCTTCATTGTGCGAGTGGCTCACATGATACTCGATGTTACTGATTATTGGCTGGATTGCAAGGTATGACGGATGTGCGAGAGGGGAAGTGTGCGTCCGTGCGAGTGCTTTGCAATTGCAAACATTAGCGTACTCTTGCAGCAGACTTCCAAACGCGATTGCATTAGCGATCCTTGCTGAATCAGGCCCTATGTCACTATTACCATTGTCAAGATAAAAAAAAAAAAATCAACTTACCATCACTGCAAGAACAGTATCAGTCAGTTCAGACACGTTACATAAATATCTAGTCTCCCAGAAGTCACTATGCCTCCCAGGATCTGGCATAGTACATTTGTGTCCTTACTTGCTGTTCCTCTAATCTTCTAGATGTGTGAAAAGGTCCGTAAAGCATTAGAAGTATGTAATATCGAGAAAGATGTAGAATACTTCACAGAAAATCATAAAACAGGAAATAAACCCCCAGGTATGTCTACTCAGCCTCCCAATGTATCCTTTTTTTCTGTCTGTGATGTGTGGCCATGGGATGTCCTTATGTGGCCATGGGTTGTCCTTGTGTGTGGTCATGCGATGTCCTTGTGGGTGGCCATGGGATGTCCTTATGTGGCCATGGGTTGTCCTTGTGTGGCCATGGATTGCCCTTGTGGGGCCATGCGATGTCCTTGTGCGGTCACAGATGTTTATCATTATTGGAGTCCTGCTCACATTACATGAACGTCAAAATGTGCCAGTCAATATTGGTTCACACTGTCAGTATGAGAAGATGGGGGAGTGTAGGGTAACAGCAAAGCCTCTCCTGTCCTTCCACCCCTCTCCTGTCCTTCCACTCCTCTCCTGTCCTTCCACTCCTCTCCTGTCCTTCCACTCCTCTCCTGTCCTTCCACTCCTCTCCTGTCCTTCCACCCCTCTCCTGTCCTTCCACCCCTCTCCTGTCCTTCCACCCCTCTCCTGTCCTTCCACCCCTCTCCTGTCCTTCACCCCTCTCCTGTCCTTCACCCCTCTCCTGTCCTTCCACTCCTCTCCTGTCCTTCCACCCCTCTCCTGTCCTTCCACCCCTCTCCTGTCCTTCCACCCCTCTCCTGTCCTTCCACACCTCTCCTGTCCTTCCACCCCTCCCCTGTCCTTCCACCCCTCCCCTGTCCTTCCACCCCTCTCCTGTCCTTCCACCCCTCTCCTGTCCCCCACTCCTCTCCTCTCCTTTTACCTCTCTCCTGTCCCCCCCCCTGTCCTTCCACCCTCTCACGTGCCCTCCATCCCTCTATTGTTCCCTGTAATGGAGCACAAAGAGACAGCATGGACATTGCCTGGAATACTATTATTAGCAGTACTGTATATATTTATAGTAAAATGCTGCCTGAACTACCTAAATGTATATTAGTATATTGTATGTATCTAATCGTAGTCAGCACAGGTATCGGGCAACGTTTTTGCCACGCTTCATGGTGCAATTGCCCCATGTAATATTTCCTTATCAGAGAGAACATGTTTGTTACTTTTTTGTACTACAACTTTAACTATTGTACTGAAAACCACTTCTGCTGACACTTAACGTTTGTTTGTATTATTAGTAAATAATCTTAAGACAATGGGCCTGATTCAGAGCCGGATGCTCTGACCAGAGTGCTCGCTCTGAATCAGGGCCCTCCTCCATGAAAATGGAGCGGCCTCCTGGCCGCTCGTATAGCTGTGGGTGACCCACAGCATATGCGAGCGGCCAAAAAGATGGTCGCGATGGTCTTGACCATCGCGACCATCGGACTTGCGACGGAGACCCTGAGGTAGGGTCTCCCTGCCACAAGCCCTGGAGTGATTTTGGCTCTATCAGAGCCAAAATCACTCCCACTGACATCACTAGTGATGTCAGTGGGGCCGGCTTCAGACGGTAGGCGTTCCCATGGGAACGCCTCCGTCTGGCAGGCACGCCCACCAAAGGGGGGCGTGCTGTCAATCAACATCGACAGCACGCCCCCTTTGGTGCGAGACCTGGAGCGATGGAAAGCCCGTCGCTCCCCGGGTCTCGCGCACGGGCACGACGGAGCTCCCTCCGTCGTGCGCATGCGCAGTTGGGAACATCGACCCGCTTGCGAGCGTACTGCTGCTCGCGAGCGGGTCTGAATGACCCCCAATGTGCGGAAGTCTCCCTAATCACAAGAAACGTGGAATAATTTGTCTGATACTTGATAATACATTACGATGATCTGTTCCTCATTAGCATATGACAATGTACGTATTCCTTATTTTCCAGCTCCCATCCCTTATGAAAACTTCTACAATAACCAGAAGATCTCGGCCCCAGTAATAAGGTGGGACTGATAGTAGAAATTGTTAGGGTCTGCTTGGATTTCTTATTGCTTTTTACTATTTATTTTTAGATGGGACCCAAAGCGCCTGCGTGCTATTCCTGTGGCACTGTACCATTGTTCTGGGACCCCAAAATATGTGGTCCCCAATAACATATATTGCATATCGGACAATCGGGGACCCCTAAAAGAGATTCTGGGTCCACACTTATGCCCCTGTCCCGCCGGTTGCGCTCCGCTGAAATGCTGAATGAATCTGCACGGCGCCATTCCCTGCGGACCTCGCACAGATGCCGTAGAGATAATTTTTGGTCTGTAGTCCATTTTACAATACATACAGAACCATATCTAACATGTATCATCATAGGGATTGTTAATCCCTACACCTGCCGTCTTGTAGATTTATCCCACCCCTGATTTATTTCCTGGCGGAATGCGCTGGGTAGGAGCAGACCTCATGCAGAGGAGCTAAAACATATATCCAGGCAATCCCTTTATATATCCTTCATGCTACAAAGGTATACATGTATCTGCGATCAGTAATCCCAGTAAGGACTTGTATTGCTCTTCAACTCCGTAGTGGAAATACGGGGGGGGTGTTTTATGCTGGGTACACACTTGACATTCTAACCCGTGTCACCTTGTGTTTTGCAGACGGGGAGTCCTGCAGCCGCACGCGTCCGAGCTAGGTGAGCACTTTGTACCTCATGTATTGGCATTGTGCGGTTTGATAATCAAGGTATCTCCATCATGCTATTATTTTCTTATCTGGAAAAGGAAATATTTAGTTAGGAAATAAAACCGTTTTTACAATAAAAGAGGAAGAATATTGTTTTCACCAGTGATAAATACATACAAATATTACACATATGGGCCCAATTATAGGGCAACTAAAAAGAAGCATTTTAAAATATCCATTTATGAAGCATGGAGGTGAAATACTCTGTGCGGTTTTACACCAACTTTCTCCTGCGGGTCTGTTATAAAGCAAAGTGTAATGGAGAATTTCTTCCCTGCTCTGTCAAGAGTTGCAAAAAGGCACTTTCCTCGGTCTGTAGGTGGCTGGATATCAACCATCCGGTGTTCAATGAGAGTCAGAAAGTTCAGAGTTATTTTCATATTAATACACTGCCCTGAGCAGCCTCTGCCCCTCTACTACTGGTCACCGGGGCGAGTAACTCATTATACTGGCACCCACTGCCCACACTGGGGCGCTATTTATCGCTTTTAGCGTTCAGTGACTGGCGCCTGGGCCAAGCCTATGGTGTACATCTGCAGTCTGTACAATGCTACACCCCGGAAGAGGAGTGGCTGGGGAGCAGTGGATCAGTGCAACTGTATAATACTTCCCCCATTGGTAGCACTGGTCTTTTGGAAAGACTACCTTCGGCAATGACGAGTGACTGAGTTGAAAATACACACAGGCTCAAGGATATAATAACTGCATGCCAGTTACTATGGGGGCAAATTAATCAACGAGTTTTATCATTCACAAGGTGTGATAAAACTTAATGTGTATGATAAAGGTGCTCCAGCCAATCAGCTCCCAACTGTCATGTTTGAAAAATGACAGTTGGGAGCTGATTGGCTGGAGTATCATTTATCATACGCAAAGAGTTTTAAAACTTGTCGATAAATGAGGCCCCTAAATCCTATACCCTGCGACATCACTGGTCTGGCCAATGAGTGGGATTTTGACAATCTCAATCTGCACATGGCATTACAGTTACCTAGGAGACCGCACTTACTCTGGCCACCTCCCATGAACCTTTAGGGCTGATTCTCAGTCAGAGGCAACGCTTTACACGTCTCGTCTTTTGCCGGTCGCACATCTGCGACTTTACGCTAATACCGCCACAAAGCCCTTCCCTGGTGTAGAGCCGTGCGTCTGACTGTGCAAGGGCTGAGACGCCCACTGTGAGCACTTTTAGGCGCTCAAATGCTGCTTGGTGCATCTTTAGACGCCATCATCCGTCGCACCATGGAAACTTGCGCCAGCCGCATGCTAGGTGCAGATTCTCCGTCTGAGTATGGCCCCCAATGTGAGCGATCGTGCATCTCGGTACACAACACTGACCAGCGAAACACGCCTGCGACACTCCCATAGCATGCCCTCAGTGCGTGTGCTAAGCCACCTCCCTGTCATCGCCCAGGAACGCCCATAACATGCCCAACACGGCACTCACAACTGCATGCGCGCAGTGTGACTTACACACAGGTACAGAAGAAATAAATTGCTCAACTACCCCCGAATCAGAATCAAACCCCTTTATGTTTAATCCCATCTTATCCTAGTAAATATACGGTACCTACAAATCAAAGGCACGGAACACATACGTTACATAGCCGTGTCTCTGCCATACATTAACTAAAGTCATTGTAGTTTACAAGTAAGGTCCAGCAAGGTTGTATCCATTGCCCTAAAACAGCGCGAGCAAAGTGGGCTGAGACACTTGTACCCAGCACAGACCGCGCCAACATAGCATTTTCACTATTTCCCTGCGTTTTGTTGATTCTAGCGCAGGGGACATTATATTTACTAACGAGCTTCTCTCTGTAATTGGCAGATGATCCCGCTTATGCCTCAGTAGGAGACTTCAGAATGAATCAATAACCTAGAACGTGAGTATCCTACATGTCCCGTGTACAGGGCACGGAGCACATCTGTAGTGGGACATGTTAATAAGGGATTTCTTTATTATATTGGGGTCATTCACAGTGTGTGTGTGTGTACGCCAGCCTATTAGACGTCAGATCACAGCGTCTGCGCTCTTTCATGTGGGCATGAAGGTGGCACCGTTGCGGGAACACGCACGATCTGTATTACCAGAGCCGTAACCAGACTTTTTGGTGCCCTGTGCCAGAAAGAGCATTGGTGCCCCCCCCATATGACACGTATCCGAAAAAGGGTCATGGCCTCTTGGGGAAGGGCCAGGAAAGAGATACGGGAGGCCAGGAGATGCTGGGGATAAAAGAAGAGGAAGCTACAAGCAAGAATGATAATAAACAGGAAAATGACAGGCCCAAACGGCGCCCCCTGTGCCATGGCACAAGTCGCACCACCCTACTTACAGCCCTGTGGATTACAGCCAGAGGAGCTCCCCGGGGTGACTTGGAAGCCTGGTAATCATTTATAAGGGATGGTGGGCCGGGGGGCAGGCTGATTTGTACTTCTTATACAAAGTACAGACCGATGTCCACAGTGATGTCGGTCTTCTTGCGCTACGCAAATGCATCCTTTATTACACTCTGAAAGCTCTCGCAAGTAACCAGCCCCTAGTGACCTCATAGGCTGCATTCAAACCTATTTTACTATCTGGCCTCCAGGAGATCTGGGGCGGAGGGATATGGAAAGGGTGGGTGAGTGGCTCTACAAACCGTGTAATCGCTGCCCCCTGCCCACAAAGATGTAATGCCACAGTCCACAGCATTACGTCATGGGGGCAGTGTCGCCATTGCACGATTAATAGCCAATCTTGTCATCACGTTCACGGTCCTGCCCACTTCATGGCAGATGTGGGCGGGATGTGAGAGAGGCCTAGCAGCTGGAAGACCACCCCTAAATTCTTGAATCTCCATGCATTCAATTGAAGACTGGTCCAGCCCACAAAATGGCTGCCTCCACCACATCTAGGTGCTGACTTCTCATAAAAAATGAAATCTAATGATTAAGACTATAACGTGGCAGCCCAAGCTGGCAATCTGACAATTCTGTAATGTGCAGGAGGGATGGTGGGTCTTACGCTGGGTACACACTCCAGCGACCCAGCGACTGAGCGGCCGTAACAACGACCGAGTGGCCGATTTGGTAAGCTATACCCACTCACCTACCGGCCACTCAATATGTCTGGCCACACATCATAACTGGTCGGGCATTTAAATGCCCACCCAGCTGTGAAGTCAGTGTCGGCGGGTCCTGCGGCCAGTGTGCGATCTGGCGGTGGGTCACCCGTGCACTATTATATCTGCATGATGCATCAGCATCGACCATGCTGCAGAACCAACTTTATTTGTCTGTGAACAACGTCCCATGCACAGACATATTGGGTGTACATACACGCCGATGCACTAGCCGTATATCGTTCGTCATCCGAACAAACAATATATTGACAAGTCTTACATGGACAAAAGTCCAGGAATGATGATGTTCGTCCATGTAAGATGACGTTTAGCCTCTTTCTGAGTTCTGTTTTTTTGGAGGGAAAAATCCGAACTCAACGTGCAAACTCGAACCTATCCGAGCCTGCACATCCCTAATTTAAAGGTTGGTTGGGTGGTCTGGGTTCGGAGTGCATAAAGTTTGCCTGTTTTTTTTAGTCCCCAATATAGGGCCTGATTCAGTAAAGAATGCACGGATGCAGACGCACGCAAACGGACGATGGTTTTTGCTCTGCGTATGCATCACAGTGCACAAACCGGCCAGTGCGATGGAGTACGCGTACATCATGTTAAGTAATAACCTGCTTCCTGCCACTGTCTAATACAGGCCATTATAGAACTGTTTTCAGTGAGGTTCAGGGACTCTTTGCACTGGCTCTCTCAGCGGCGGTGGACATTAGGGGACAGTGAGTACTATGGCAGGCTCAAGGATTGAACTAAAGAAAATGACAGTTGTTGGTTGCGCTGAGGTGAGGTGACGGCCGGTGGGAGCAGAGCTGCGCGGTGTGTGTGTTACCTGACTCTCCGCGGTTCTTCCCGGTGACTGATAGCCGTGAGCGGCTAGACGGACAGACAATCAGCGTCATTACAACTCCCTTATGGAAGTCTGGAGCAGCGGACAGGAGCGAGGTCTGTGAAACACCTGCAAACACAACCTCACCCGCTATCCCCACCGCTCAGCCATCAGTCCTGACAGGAGAGTGTGACCGTCTGTATTAATGCTCCCCGGCCCGGCTGCATCATTCTTCCCCCTTCCAAGGCAGCTGCAGGACTGCACATAATACTTACAGTCAGGGACTGGTCATTGAAAGACTCAACCAGCTGGGTAGGTCCCCCACCTTCATACCCCGGCTATCTTCACAGGGAAGTCCCAGTATGAAATGACCTCTGTATGTACCAGTGACATTAAAACTATTCAACCTTCACTACAAAGTTGCAGGCAGGACACAAATATACAAAAATTGTGCATCAGATTGCAGGAATAACAATTTTTATAAAGGAATAGTTATCTGTCAATTAAACTAACCCGGGCAACGGAAAGTGCACTCACTCTACAGAGAGCGCTGAACTTTGTTACTAACTAATGTTACTAGTCATTTACATGCATGCAGTAACTTCACTTGGGTAAATAAGAAAATTAAGTTCTGAATATACTTTAAGGGGCATATCCAATTACCCACGGGACCTCTCCCGCGAGTAATTGGGGCTTGAAAGTCCCGCGCCGCGGGGTTAAGCTATTCAATAAAATAGTTTTCTCCCCGCGCCGTTACCTGTTGTCGCGCGCGGGAACACACTGTTTCCGCGTGCAACGCGGAAACAGTGTGTAATACCCTCTCGCGTGAGGCCGAACAGGGCGGCCTCACGCTGATTTACCTCGCACCTACAAGAGGTGCGAGGTAAAATCAAACAGCGGGGACTCGCGCCCGGGGTCTCAGGGACACCCGCGCGTGGAATCCCCGCTAAATGAATCTCGCCCAGCCCGCCAATTGGATATGCCCCTAAGAGTAAATTGTTGTTTTAGTCTTGTTCGTATTGGGGTATGATGGGTAACACCATATTTAATGTAAACAGTTGCATATCAATCTGCTACAATATGCATGTTTTTTTGCAATAACATATTAGTTTGCTGCTTCATCTAGATGCAAAGAGTACTCAGTCATTCCAGTGTCCAGTACAATAAAATATGCATTTTGTTGGACGGGTAATTTATTTGTTAATGCATAACTGCTAGGAATATAGATTGTTGTGAATCAAATCTGCACTATTTATTCTGTAATAAACTGAAACACTAATTTGAAGCAAAATTAGTAACTTCTTTGCCTGTACATCCCTCCTTACCTCTCTGAGCAACCAAGAGAAACTAATAAAACTATCCTGACCTGGTAAGACTGAAACACATCACACGACACTTGTACAATATCTGTGGGGGTATTACACAGGGACAAGTGATTGACAGGAAGTGGCGTTTGTCGGTGGTGAGGGAGGGGGGAGTGGCCGGGCAAACGCAGCGTGCCTGTGCATTCGGGGGCGTGCATAATTAAGCCCTTTGCGGCGGCAGACGCAGCCTGAGGTCTAGTTGCACACAGGAAGTCTCGCCATGTCTGCGGGAGGTTCAGCACCACCCCTATTGTGCGTATGGATGCGATGGTTCTCAATGTTACCGATGTTTCCGCTGTCTTGCCAGGTATAGAGGACGCACGTAAAGGGAAGTGGGTGGTGTTATGTAGTGCTGGGCGTCTGCTTATTCTGCAGCGACTGGCGGGCGTATGCATTCATTAGCATATTCTCGCAGTGGCCGGGTGTGTGCGTCTGCATCCGTGCGTTCCTTGCTGAATCAGGACCATAGTCCATAATGCCTTGTGGTACGGTAACTCTCATCACGTGTAATCCAGGCAAGCTTTAGACGGTGATCTCTTCTTTTGGGAGATATGGCAGAGTGCACTATGTAACTCTATTATCTCTTCTCTCTCTACCAGGTAACAGACTTGGAACGGACTGTGGCTACACTGAACTTCACTCTCTGGGATGGAGATGACAATGTTTTAGGTTATATCAGTAGCTGAGGTTGCAGGACCTCTAAACAAATACTACTTACAGACCCAACCAGCTTCCGGCTTCTGGAGCTTTAATAAAACAGGTCACATCGGGCTTAACATTCAATTAGCAGTAAAATCCCAGCACGACGTGAGATTATCTAATTACCTACAAATTTGTTCTGTCTTATTGGAAGCCGGTGCTATGATTTAACATGCAGCCCATAAACTTAATAGACATAAAACAGATGATTGAAGGAAACAAAACATAGAAGTCTCACACCTGAGCGCAAAAAATGTCCTTATCTTTATAATAGTCAATGACGTCTCCCCTCCTCTCATTGACCCGCAAATGGTGTCAGTATTGTATTATAACACACAATATGCAGAGAAAAGAGGTTTCCAAATCGCAAAATGTGCAATAAAAATATTTCCGCATATATTGTAAAAGACGAAGCCTGCAAACTAACAGAGGCCGATCGGTTACTACTTTACTACTATTAACTTTCTCTCTCTCCAAAGTTTGATACATCTCACCCACAGGGATTTTGTGCGGCATTAAATGTTTTGTACTATAAGTTCCTTTTCTGTCTTTTGTTTAACCACTGTGGGGTTTATGTTAGAATGACTGTTAATTTCCTGTATTTGCATTGTTGGGGAATTTTGCGGAAGTAAACTGAAATGTAATTTATTAATGTTTATATAGGATATTTATTGTGTCGTGCTTTCTTATAACTTTACATCTGGGATGAAAGGTGCATTAGAGACGGGAGGTAACAATTGCACCTGGTATATCCCAACATTCTAAAGGCAGACATCACCTAAAATACAGGCAAACGTCTGGGATAATTCCAGATCCAGCAAAATAGATGAACTCACCTGGGCATGATCAAAAGACATCCACAAAACATGGCCTGTTGGTAATACTTGAGGACTGGAGTTGAGAATTCATTTAAACCCTAGTTTCTTTACCTGAGTTATATGTATTCCAAGGAAGACCTATGATGGGTTCAAGGGGTACTTTAATGAGTTACACATAATTGAAAGTAAAATTAAATGTATTACAACACTTATCAGAGCGCAATTATGCTGGTGCTATATAAGTAGATGCTAAATATATACTAATCCAGAGGTTTCCAAACTCTGTCCTCAAAGCACCCTGAGGGGTAGATTTACTAAAGTGTAGGTTTTTAGAAGTGGATATGTTGCCCATAGCAACCAATCAGATTCTAGGTAT
This sequence comes from Taudactylus pleione, assembly GCA_031769625.1. NCBI lineage: Eukaryota > Metazoa > Chordata > Amphibia > Anura > Myobatrachidae > Taudactylus > Taudactylus pleione. The sequence goes on from JAUIMM010000188.1 coordinate 11,995,489, forward strand.
TATCTTCTAGAAGGTGGGTGCTAGATAAACTCCACTTCTAAAAACCCGCCCTTTAGTAAATAAAGGTTACCAATGCTTGACTTAATTAGCAGCCAATTTAATTGAACCATCTGTGCTCAACCATTGATATCTCTAAGACCTGTCCTGTTGGGGTGCCCTCTGGACCGCGTTTGAGAACCTCTGTACTAATAAGAAGAGAGTTTATAGAATATGTAAATGCATGAAGAGTAGCTTGGTATTAATGTATTCACATTAGGGCAGAGTTTTCCAAACTCCATCATTACAGTCCAGGTTTTAAAGGATATCCATGCTTGAGCCCAGATAGTTAAATCAAATTGACTGAGGCACTCATTAAATCACCTGGTCCCAAGTATGGATATCCTTAAAACCTGGACTGTAATGACGGAGATTGGGAAACTCTGCATTAGGGGATACTTAGTTAGAACACATCTATGTACATTATAAACAAACACACTATACAGGGTACTTGGTGAACATGTACCATCTAGGTCCTGGCCTCTGTACACACATGTTACATAAGAAGATGCACACAGAGCGGTAGAAGTAATGTTGGTGTCCGCAGGTGGATAACTCCGTTACCTAGGTCCTGGCCTCTGTACACACATGACACATACATGTTACATAAGAGGATGTACACGAGAGATAGAAGTAATGTTGGTGTCCGCAGGCTGATAACGCCATTACCTAGGTCCTGGCCTCTGTACACACATGACACATACATGTTACATAAGAGGATGCACACAGAGAGGTAGAAGTAATGTTGGTGTCCGCAGGCTGATAACGCCGTTACCTAGGTCCTGGCCTATGTACACACATGACACATACATGTTACATAAGAGGATGCACACAGAGAGGTAGAAGTAATGTTGGTGTCCGCAGGCGGATAACGCTGTTACCTAGGTCCTGGCCTCTGTACACACATGACACATACATGTTACACAAGAGGATGCACACAAGAGGTAGAAGTAATGTTGGTGTCCGCAGTCTGATAACGCCGTTACCTAGGTCCTGGCCTCTGTACACACATGACACATACATGTTACATAAGAGGATACACACAGAGAGGTAGAAGTAATAGTCAGATTTATTGGCATCATGCATACACACTTACCCTTCATGTTTTGTACATTTTTACATCATATTTTCACGTAACACTTAGACATTTTGTAAAAATGATGGTGTCCAGTAAACACGTCTCTGTGTCTCAGGAGAACATACTAATACTCTTCACATGTGTGGATTTGGCACATCAAATGAGACAGGGGAGAAAAGATCAGACAACACAAACATAGAACATGGCTGCGCTCTAATGATTCGGCGCATGTTCCGTCATCCATAGGTGTAATGGCGAAGGAATCCATACTGTATATTGTATCAGGCCCACAGTACAGAGATCATTGATCCGTATGGGGAATGTGTCCAGGCAGCGCTCGTAATGATACAGCAGGTATCAGCCATAAGGGCCCAGTGTCCACTATGAATGCTGAGTGTACATCCCTGTAGTAGGGATGTAGGGATCTGTGATCACCAAATAGTGTGGTTACCATGGAGACCTCATCTGCTGGAGTGTGGGTGACACTATTACTAAGAATCCAGCTGTAAGTGATTTTTTTTTCTCTCTTGGCATTGAAGGTGAGGGGGTGAATGGGGGAGGGGCTATTAAATAAGCAGAAAAGACCCCCAGTGTGTATCCACCAATTAAGATCTCTACCCTATATCTAACCGTTAGTCAGATGAACGTCATCGGCTTGGAACGGAGTAACGTGATTAGCCGGTAACTATTGAGATCAGGCCATTGACGCCTGGTATGTTATGTGCTGGAGCCGCCTGGGGTACAAAGAGGGCTGTAGCCCGAACTTCAGACAGACAATCTCTTAAATAAGGTCCTAGTTACATACACTCTGTTAGTGATGGTATCGAACTAAACACTGGATTATAGATGGGGTCCATTGTGCACATTAGGGGCCTATTCATTATCAAGCTCCCCCGTTACTCAGGTATCTAGGTGTAGATGGCGTCAGTACCCGCAATCATACTCCGAATACTTTCCGCATTTAGATCTTGATGAATTTACGGCAGACGCACCGGGCCAGTACTAATGGATGGGCCTGTGACGTAAAAGATGCGAGTACAGTTTCGGTTCACCTTAATGTATAGGTCCTGTAACCTTTGGCGCTGTACAGAAGCCTTAGCATGATAACCGTCATGTACAACATGGCTGAAAGATTTTCAATACATTTATAGTGGTCTATATGACACAATATATATGCTCTAGATCTGCTAGGGCAGTGGTTCCCAAACTGGGTGCCGTGGCACCCTGGGGTGCCTCAGGACGCTTGCAGGGGTGCCTCGGGTTGGTGGTGCAGTACCAAATAAAAATTTTCTTAGTCAGTGTGACAGGCGAAACCAGTGCCCATGGCTGCCAATCAAAAAGAAGCTCAGTCCTGTCACCCATCATCACATAACTGCACCTAAAGGTGACATGAGCACAATTTACTTCATTTCATTTTTGCTGAATTGCTCAATAAGAAACCTTTGGCCCAGGGGTACCGGTGATACTCTAGGGCGCCGTGATTCCAAAAAGTTTGGGAACCACAGTGCTGGGGTTTAAAAAAAAAAGAGAATTGAGACCGATAAAATTATTTTATCCTCAAATGGAAGATATTTAACAACAACAAAGAGAGTATAGTCCATTTTATAGTCTTAATATGTTCTGGACATTTTTAAATATATACTTGATACTAGGGGTAAATTTACTAAGATGGGAGTTCTATTAAGAAGTGATGCTGCCCATAGCAACCAATCAGATTCCAGGTATCTTCTAGAAGGTGCTGCTAGATAAATGAGAAGTAGAATCTGATTGGTTGCTATGGACAACATCACTTCTTAAATAGAACTCCCATCTTAGTAAATTTAGCCCTAATATTTAATGAAACTTGAATTTTAGGCTCAGTGATGCTGCAGGAGGAAATCGCTCAGTGAGATCTCTACACCCTGTGGATAAGCAGCTTATGATCAGATAGACAATTATATGCTTATATCTAACGCTACAGAAGACACCAATGTAATGTAATGGCCTGCTGCACACATCTGTACTTATATATGTAATGTAATGTAATGGCCTGCTGCACACATCTGTACTTATATATGTAATGTAATGTAATGGCCTGCTGCACACATCTGTACTTATATATGTAATGTAATGTAATGGCCTGCTGCACACATCTGTGCTTATATATGTAATGTGAGGTAATGGCCTGCTGTACACATCTGTGCTTATATATGTAATGTGAGGTAATGGCCTGCTGTACACATCTGTGCTTATATATGTAATGTGAGGTAATGGCCTGCTGCACACATCTGTGCTTATATATGTAATGTGAGGTAATGGCCTGCTGCACACATCTGTACTTATATATGTAATGTAATGTAATGGCCTGCTGCACACATCTGTGCTTATATATGTAATGTGAGGTAATGGCCTGCTGCACACATCTGTGCTTATATATGTAATGTGAGGTAATGGCCTGCTACACACATCTGTACATATATATGTAATGTGAGGTAATGGCCTGCTGTACACATCTGTACTTATATATGTAATGTAATGTAATGGCCTGCTGCACACATCTGTACTTATATATGTAATGTAATGTAATGGCCTGCTGCACACATCTGTGCTTATATATGTAATGTGAGGTAATGGCCTGCTGCACACATCTGTGCTTATATATGTAATGTGAGGTAATGGCCTGCTGCACATATCTGTGCTTATATATGTAATGTAATGTAATGGCCTGCTGCACACATCTGTACTTATATATGTAATGTGAGGTAATGGCCTGCTGCACATATCTGTACATATATATGTAATGTGAGGTAATGGCCTGCTGCACATATCTGTACATATATATGTAATGTGAGGTAATGGCCTGCTGCACACATCTGTACATATATATGTAATGTGAGGTAATGGCCTGCTGCACACATCTGTACATATATATGTAATGTGAGGTAATGGCCTGCTGCACACATCTGTACTTATATATGTAATGTGAGGTAATGGCCTGCTGCACATATCTGTACTTATATATGTAATGTAATGGCCTGCTGCACATATCTGTGCTTATAAATGTAATGGCCTGCTGCACATATCTGTGCTTATATATGTAATGTAATGTAATGGCCTGCTGCACATATCTGTGCTTATATATGTAATGTAATGTAATGGTCTGCTGCACACATCTGTACATATATATGTAATGTGAGGTAATGGCCTGCTGCACACATCTGTACTTATATATGTAATGTGAGGTAATGGCCTGCTGCACACATCTGTACTTATATATGTAATGTGAGGTAATGGCCTGCTGCACATATCTGTGCTTATAAATGTAATGGCCTGCTGCACATATCTGTGCTTATATATGTAATGTAATGGCCTGCTGCACATATCTGTGCTTATATATGTAATGTAATGGCCTGCTGCACACATCTGTACTTATATATGTAATGTAATGTAATGGCCTGCTGCACATATCTGTGCTTATATATGTAATGTAATGTAATGTAATGGCCTGCTGCACATATCTGTGCTTATAAATGTAATGGCCTGCTGCACATATCTGTGCTTATATATGTAATGTAATGGCCTGCTGCACATATCTGTGCTTATATATGTAATGTAATGGCCTGCTGCACACATCTGTACATATATATGTAATGTGAGGTAATGGCCTGCTGCACACATCTGTACTTATATATGTAATGTGAGGTAATGGCCTGCTGCACACATCTGTACTTATATATGTAATGTGAGGTAATGGCCTGCTGCACATATCTGTACTTATATATGTAATGTAATGTAATGGCCTGCTGCACATATCTGTGCTTATATATGTAATGTAATGTAATGGCCTGCTGCACATATCTGTGCTTATAAATGTAATGGCCTGCTGCACATATCTGTGCTTATATATGTAATGTAATGTAATGGCCTGCTGCACATATCTGTGCTTATATATGTAATGTAATGTAATGGCCTGCTGCACATATCTGTGCTTATATATGTAATGTGAGGTAATGGCCTGCTGCACATATCTGTGCTTATATATGTAATGTAATGGCCTGCTGCACATATCTGTGCTTATAAATGTAATGTAATGTAATGGCCTGCTGCACATATCTATGCTTATATGTAATGTAATGTGAGGTAATGGCCTGCTGCACATATCTGCACTTATATATGTAATGTGAGGTAATGGCCTGCTGCACACATCTGTACTTATATATGTAATGTGAGGTAATGGCCTGCTGCACATATCTGTGCTTATAAATGTAATGGCCTGCTGCACATATCTGTGCTTATAAATGTAATGGCCTGCTGCACATATCTGTGCTTATATATGTAATGTAATGTAATGGCCTGCTGCACATATCTGTGCTTATATATGTAATGTAATGTAATGGCCTGCTGCACATATCTGTGCTTATATATGTAATGTGAGGTAATGGCCTGCTGCACATATCTGTGCTTATATGTAATGTAATGTGAGGTAATGGCCTGCTGCACATATCTGCACTTATATATGTAATGTAATGGCCTGCTGCACATATCTGTGCTTATATATGTAATGTAATGGCCTGCTGCACACATCTGTACTTATATATGTAATGTAATGTAAAGGCCTGCTGCACATATCTGTGCTTATATATGTAATGTAATGGCCTGCTGCACATATCTGTGCTTATATATGTAATGTAATGTAATGGCCTGCTGCACATATCTGTGCTTATATATGTAATGTAATGGCCTGCTGTACACATCTGTACTTATATATGTAATGTGAGGTAATGGCCTGCTGTACACCTCTGTACATATATATGTAATGTGAGGTAATGGCCTGCTGCACATATCTGTGCTTATATATGTAATGGCCTGCTGTACACATCTGTACTTATATATGTAATGTGAGGTAATGGCCTGCTGCACACATCTGTGCTTATATATGTAATGTAATGTAATGGCCTGCTGCACATATCTGTGCTTATATATGTAATGTAATGGCCTGCTGCACACATCTGTACTTATATATGTAATGTAATGGCCTGCTGCACATATCTGTGCTTATATATGTAATGGAACAGAACATCCACAACAAATCATCAAATAGCAACTTTTCATTTGCACTGTACATAAATCACTCGAAGATTTGCCAAGAGCCATTGTATCCGACTTAGGGCCTGATCTAGCAAGGAACGCAGTAGCGTATACGCACGCAACCGGTCGATTAATTCGCACTGTGCATGCATCGCAGTGCGCGAGCTAGGCGCTGCATTAGGAATTGCGTTCGCAGTGACTAATCAGACCCATGGCAGAGTGATTGACAGGCTGGTGACCGGGTGGAACGAACGCAGGCATGCCATCGGTGTGCATAAATTATCCAGTGCGATACCTGACGCCGCCTGAGGTCTCATAGCGCGCGCAGAAGCAATTCTTAAGTAAGGTCAGGGCTTCATTAACTGTCCGATGTTACCAATTGTTTCGCTATGTTGCCCTAGTATACGGATGTGAGTAAGGGGAAGTGGGCGTCCTTATGTCAGGCTGCGATTGCAATGCGAATGCAAACATTTAAATATCACCGCTGATATTAGCAACGTGCGTATAAGCAGAATAGCGCTCCGTTGTGAATCAGGCCCTGTAATACGCAATACACTGCAAATGATTTCCAGACCGATCACCAATGTGTGTTCACCAAATTTTGTGACTATTCACCATCTTGTGAGATTTCGTAAAAAAGGTCACAAGCGGAAATGTTCTCCATATGGCTTAAATCACGTTAATGGTATTAGTGATGTGTTTGGTGGTGGCGAGTCGCCATCTAGTGGTGAAAAGGCAATACACTGGGAATGGTCACTGTGGCAGAAGGGACTCTAGTAGAGAAATATAATAGGATGAAGCATTTGGAATAATCTCCTTATCCGTGAATAACGTCTCTCGGATAATAGAGGCGGGGGCTGAACCAGTAATCACGCAGCCAGTACATTCCGTAGGAACTAGCGACATCACTGAGGCCTGGTGAAGGCCGCCATTTTGTGGGTTGGACCAATGTTCATTATGATGCATCTAGAACTAGTGACATCATTAAGGCATGTGAGCGAAGGCCCCAGTGATGTCACTGGCGACAAGTACCTCATTTGGCTACATCCTCATATAATATATCCATCCGTTCATGCGCGAATGATATATCAGATGGTTTTGCTGTTTCGCCCACAATCCATCATTTAATAATGTAGCATTATAAATACTTTCATAAGTAGAATAGCGCACAGATCACAGACCACAGCGGTAAAAAAATCTTATATTACAGGCGCAACAAACAAAGCTGATCAACTTATATAACAAAATATACAGTCAAATAAAACAAAATCCAACAGCTCCAATCACGATTCTCACCAAAGTCATGAGATGTGAAACGACTGAACGTACGCTCTATTTATTATTTACAAATACACAATATTCAGCTTATAAGACATCTTGTACATCCAGAAATAAAAAGTGCATGGGAAGAGTGCATGGGGGACACATAGACAGGCACAATGTACCCTATCTAAGATCACGGACAGGTAGGTGCAGTCTACCCTACAGCTGAGCACCAATCAGAGGCAGCCTGACAGGTGACCGCTTATCAGCATTTAATGCCAGAGGCACTTTGCGCTAATGACTTCAGTCTTGTGATTACCCGGGCGGTGGCGCAGTAGAGGGGACGGGAAAGCCCCGTATAGAAGTTGTATGTCTAATGAATAAAGAAATATGGAGGAATAAGCCGTATCCGCCAACCTGCTTTTACCAGGGTGTTTCCAGAAAAACCAGGAAGTGACTGTGCCGCTTGGTGAATAACTTTGTGACTTGTGATTAATTAATGATCCTTAAAGAATAGTGATATTGGACCAATAGTGAAGTAACCGAAAAACTCTTGATATAGGAAATTCTTGTCTCACAATATATGATCAGGGGCTCTAGAAAGCAGCTATAATCCTGAATTGGTAAAAAGTCTGCAGTATGGTACTTAAAACACTTTAAATTAGAGGACAGGGAGACAAGTGATGCCGTGTTACGTTGTGCAACAGTGGACCACCGGGCGCCTGAAGACAACGCAGGGGCTGTACCCCACATGTATAGAAAACTATGAAGTGTTCTAAACTAAAATGATCAATCTAAATATAATTAATAAACCTAGTCTGACAGATTATCCATTTTAGTGCAGTTACTTTGTAATTATTTAAGACATACACAACAGTCCACAGCAGGAATTCTCAACTCCAGTCCCGTCCCCCACCCCAACAGGTCATGTTTTCTGGATTTCGGTAATCAGGAGTTTTTTTTTTTTTTTTTATAAACTCGAATGTAAAAATAATGGTTGAAGAACAAAACTATAGGGACGTGATGCCCAGATTCGTTCGATTAAAGTCACTAAATGAAATGAATGAAGATGAGGTTTAAATAGCTTCACATTAACTTCACATCATATTACACGGTCACCAACATCTATTGTAATGCCATATATAAAATTAACGCTCTCGATAGTTCCTATATTAGTCATGATCATTCAGTCTGTTTGTGACATCTCTTTAGCGAATACAATAAACTCTATATATGTGCCAGTAGCCCCTGAGAATTACATATGGACTCTGCTAAGTTCCTTTCCATCAAAAATATTTCTGCTCCTGTATAGTATATCGCGGTATATTATCTCTTATAGTACATACAATATCCGGCGGGATCCTGGGATTGTTACAGACCACGCACAGCTCCTACATCTTCGTTCACACTATTCCTATCGAAACTCAGGTGGGGTCAGATCCTGTCACAGAGAGTTGGAGCCGAACAAGACAAACACAGACTAAAAGGCCCGAGCGTTCCGTAACACAGACCAGGTACAGTCCACTCGCGCTACCCGGGGGACAAAACACACAACACACATAGAGGATTTCTTGTTTGGCAAATAACCTTCCACTGATACATTGGGGAAAGAGATAGGATTCAGCTCGTTCCACACTGCTCAAGAAGATCCCCACCGGCTGTAGCGAGTTATCCTCTGTTTTATTACGCCAGCCCCAAGGGCATGGTGAGTATATTGCGCAGAGAACGGGAACTGGGAGGATATTGGGGCTGACACATGGGTGTAAGGAATAGCGTGGATTATATAAGTTATCCCTCTCCTTGTGATGGCGCTTCTAACCCTCTGAGATCTCTGCACACATATTTATATATATGTCATTACTGAGAGCACACGGGATGCTGCCTGTGTACTATAATCACTGGAATTTGGGTGGCGCCTGAATTCGCTGACGGTAACATTTTGCGTCCTGGAGCTTTGTAGACATACGTTATAATGGGGAAAGAGTTTGTATCGCGAATATTTGCAGTAAGTGGGAGATCAATGTCGGTAAGCCAACTGCAGCTTAGTTCTTGAGAACCTCGCGGTATCACGACACCTAATCGGACGTCCCATAAAGCCGCTATGACAATCACTGCCTCGTAAACCCCAATATGGTCTACAGATTACCAGAACACGGACAGAAGGGAGATCACAAGAGGGTCTGCAATACTCTTCGATTGTTCCACACAGAAAAACACCAAATGTTGAAAAAAAAAAAAAAAAAAGCATGAAATGCGTAGGGTAAAGAGCAGCCCCCCACCCACTAAACAAAAAAGCATAGAAACGCCCCAGGTATTATCTAATAATATTCAGATAATGCACTTCTGGGTATAGAGAGTTGATGAGGAGGGCGAGCAGCGTGTTCCCGTCTTGGAGGCAGTGTCCTGGGTATCGGATGAACTGAACAGCCTGAGAGATCTCCTCCTGGTACTCCACATACTGTTTGCTTGAGGTCATGGTCTCAACAGCATTTAAAGCCTGCGGAACGGAAAACATTGGAAATGTCAGCACTATCCGGGTTACATGGAAAAGGTTTCTACATAGGTAGCAAAGGAACGTAGACATTGTACTACATTATACAGCTCAGGGAAAAAAACTTATGATTGCTTAAACATTGTAAAAGGGGATTTTTGCCTAACCTGCAAAATCCTAATTTCTAAATCCATGGGGGACACTGGGACTTTGGGTAAAGGTGGGGCTGCAGGAGTCTTGGCACCAAGGAGTTAACTTCCTGGAAGCAGCACAGGAACGGAGGAACGGAGAGTAAAGACACACATGTGCACACGTACAGCCAGGCACACCAACTGCCTCGGAACCGGGTGCCGGAACTGTGAAACCGCCAGCCAGCCAGGGGCGTGAAGGCAGGCTTCCAGTGTCCCCCACGGATTCAGAAAACAGGATTTTATAGGCAAGACAAAATCTCCTTTTTTCTCTCATCCAATGGGGGACACTGGGACATCCCAAAGCTGTCCCTCTAAAGGGTGGGAATGCTCCTGTGCTGCGCTAAGAACACGACGCCCAAAAGCCGCATCAGCAGAGGCGAAAGGGTCAAAGCTGTAAAATTTTGTGACGGTATGGGCAGAGGACAACATGGTCGCTTTACAGAGATGCTCCGCAGAGGCACCACAGTGAGTCACCTAACCGGCCCCGACAGACCTAGTGGAATGAGCCCTCACAGTGGTTGGGATCGGTTTCTTTGCCACAATATAAGTCTGACGAATTGTAAGGCGCATCAAGGGGGCCAAAGTCTGCTTGGAAGCTGGCCAGTCATGCTTGAGGAAGTCATAAAGGACGAACAGAGAGTCTGACTTCCGATCGTCCTTGGTACAATCAAAATGAGTGCGAAGAGCCTGATCCACATCCAAAGTGAGCAGGGAATGACCCGAGTCCGTAGTATTCGAAGCTGAAAGGGAAGGAACCATGATCTCCTGATTAATATGGAAACGTGATACCACTTTTGGGAGATAGCCCAGGCGGGTATGGAGGACAGTGCGGTCATGGTAGAAAACAAGGAAAGGCGCGCGTGGGCCAACACACCCAAGTCTGAGACCCTACGGGCTGAAGCAATAGCCAGTAAGAATACCGTTTTCCACGTTAGCCAACACAGATCGATAGAATCCAACGGTTCAAAGGTTGATTCTTGTAGTGCCCTCAACACTAAGGTCGGGTCCCACGGTGTCCCTGGGGGAACAAAGGATGGATGAATATGGAGGACCCCTCGCAAGAAGGTTTAAATAGCTGGAACATGAGCTATCTTGCGTTGAAATAGGACAGAGAGTGCCGACACGTACTTTCAGAGAAGCAAGGCGAAGGCCCAGACGCAAGCCCACCTGTAAGAAAGACAAAATCTTGAAAAGGTAAAAAATTAGAGGATCCCAACCGCGGGTAGAACACATGGGACGCTGTCAAAATATGTCCACCATACACTATAATAAATACTCGCCGAGAAAGGTATCCAGGCGCAGATCATGGTCCAGATCACGGAATCAGTTTCAATAGCCACCTCGTCAAAGCGAGACGGGCTAAGAAGCAGGTTCTGGGAGAGATTATCCGTCAGGAGTGGGAGGCGTCATGGGGGTGCAATGGTCAGAATGTGAAGGTCTGAGTAACAGGCCCTCCATGGCCAGTCCGGTGCAACGAGAATAGCAGTGATTCTTTCCTGTTTTAACTTATGAAGAATCTGCAGAAGGAACAATCGGAGGAAAGAGGTACACAACTGGAAAACTTCATGGTACCACGAGTGCGTCCACTAAGAAGGCTCTCATGTTCCTGGTGTAGGAGCAACAGCGAGGAAGCTTGTGATGGTGCCTGGAGGCCCTCAAGTCAATGTTCGGATGGCCCCAGCATTTGGAAAACTTTGGGATGCAGAGGCCACTTGCCCGAGTGAAGGTTCTGCCTGCTGAGGAAGTCTGCATCCCAATTTTGGACTCCCAGAATGTAGGATGCCAATAGGGCTGGGAGAAAGTGTCCTGCCCAACGGAGGATACAACTGACTTCCTTCATGGCTTCGCGACTCTTGGCGGTTTATGTAGGTGACCACCTTCTTGTACTGAAGGAAAGGCATTGCCTGACAAAGTGCGCGGTGGACCGCTCGAAGTTCCAGAACATTGATTGGCAGACTCGCCCCCCGAACAGTCCACCTGCTCTGAAAGGTGTGATTGCCTGTGATGACTCCCAAGCCGCAAAATCTCACCTCTGTAGTTAGAAGAACCCAATCCTGGATGTCGAGGTGAGACCACTGGAGCCCCCACAGGAGAGAGTGTGGGGCTTCTCTGGACAAAACAAGTGTCTGGGAATTGAGATGTAGGTGAGAGCAGCTCCAACGCTGCAGAAGTTCCAGTTGCAACGGCCGGGAATGGAATTGTGCACATTCCAACATGTCGAAGGTGGAGATCAGTTTTCCCGGTACTCGCATACAGAAATGTATCGAGACTCTGCGCTGGTGGAGACGAGGGACTGAAGGGATGTCAGCTTGTCCCTGATGGCGCAATTGATCAGCCAGCCGCCGTGTGACTGCAACAAGTCCGGGGAGAGACGCACAATGTCTGGAGACTGGCCTAACAGAAGGTCGTCTAGATCCGGCAGAATTCAGATTCCTAGGCGATGAAGGTCATGACCTTCGTGAACACCAGCGGTGCCGTAGAAATTAGCAACATACACACAGAATAAACAGCTGAAATGCTCAGAATTTGTTTTTTTACATAAAGAAAAGAGGCACAACAGTCCTAACAACCAGCACCAATAGGTGAGGAAGGGGATTAGAAAAGACCTGGCACCACTAGAGTGCGCTATAGGGGAGGTAGGAGGTCCTCTCTCCGTGCAGGCAATCAGCTCAGTGTGGCAAGATGGCTGCTCAGTGTCTGGGAGTGGGAGCCTTTGGGAGGGAACCCAGGAACAGGAACCAGCTAAAGGGTGGGGAGAACAGAGGAAGGTTCCACTCTCTTCTGGCAAACCCCAGGGACTTGCCACCTAATGGCGTCCCCGTTGCAGCCGTGTCTCTAGTGGTCTAGCGGTAGCACAGAAAGAACTGTGCACCTGCTGCCAGTGCCACCGCAATAAGTCCGGCTCCCTACAGAGTGAGGAGCCGCTTACCTGCCCCCTGGTCCAGCTGCGGCTCGCCCTGCAGTGGAGATGGCCGATGAACCTGGCTCCTCAGACGACCGCCAGAGGGGGTGATGGTGCGGTCAGCTGTAGCGTGCGGAATGCTTACCGCTGACATCCCTGATGATCAAGTAGAAAAAAAAAAAAGGGCGCAGCATAGCCCTGAAAAACGAAAAAATGCCCTCTTCCTGGAGGCACGAAGAAAAAAAAAGCTGGCTTCAGGCAGGGTGAAGGGGAGGAGGAGCCTGTGCTCCTGCCAATAAGGGAACTCCTTGGTGCCCAGACTCCTGCAGCTCCACCTATACCCGCAGCCTCAGTGTCCCCCATTGAATGAGGGAAACATTCATTTTGTAGAATTAAATTTTTTTTTTTTTTTTTTTTACACAACATGGTTTATATATATTTGTTGCAGCTTTATGTTCGGAGGTATCACAGTATGTAGTATATAGAAGAGCAATAAGTTACCTGTAGAGCTTTTGGCGATAAGTTTAACCCAGATCCTCCTTTAAGGCGCACTTGATTTTCGGACGGGATCTGGGCTAAGATGAAGGCGGCCAGGCTGCGGGAAATGATCCGGAATCTGAAATAAACATAAAACACATAACACTAAGAATCTGGGATCTACCATTGCTCCAATCCAGGCTGAGGATCCACGTTTACCAGATATGGACATGAGAGGGAGGACCTGCTGGTATATATTACACGCATAAAACCTAATAGGCCAGGCCGCAATTACATAGTGTACAATATACAGGGAGAGAAGACCCGTGCCTAGAGCGTAGTCTGAATAATAATAATAATCAACAGAATGAGACATAATACAGTACACAAACATGATACAGTACAGAAACCTAATATAGTACAGGAACAATGAAATACAGAAAAGCTTTTCATGAAATAAAGAGAACTTAGAGATGCTACAATGGGTTTGGCAGCCATTTTGGGTCATCAGTTGCAGGATTATTCATCATGCAGGGCCCAGGTGAGGCAGCCATTTTAGGCGCACTGGGATGCCTGGAACCGATGACACATAACGGGAGAGATAAAATACTTGCCGAGATCCTTGTATGTACATCGGAACCATACATTGTTCATTCTACACAGAGCACCAAGGCGAGGCAGCCATGTCGGGCACACTAAATTGGTGCCAATGTGCGAATAACCATTGCATGGAGAATAGGACACACAAGGATAAAATGAACAGTGAACCAACAGGCTGAATAATTCCATGGGTCGCTCGATCAACGAGGCCATCTTACCTAAGAATCATGGCTTCCACCAAATTAAGTTCTGTCAGGCCCTACTTAAAGAAGGGACCCTGAAACTGAAGTTTGGGGCCAAAGAGGGAGACGCCAAGGGTGACTATTGAGAGACTGACCGGATCTATATACCAGGACCATCTGGGCCAATCGGGTGGCAACGAATAATGCCCACACCACTTCCAATTGGATCTTCCGTAGGATCCATGAATTCATCAAAGTCTAGGTTGGGGTAAGACAAACTGGAACTGCGATGGGGCTGCCAGTCTGACACCATAGAGGGGAAATTGTCATCGAGTTGCGATGCCAATAGATCTATTTCCTAGGACTGCTATATCTACCCATGGTCCTAAAAAACCTTGGGCTAGACATTCTACTTGCCTGACAGTACAGGAAGTCTGGTCCCCAAATACAGGTCACCGAGATCAGGCTGATGCTGGGGGCAGGGGAGGGCGTGAGGGACTCAGACGGTGGGAGCGGGTGTATAAACCCCCCATACCACACTCCAGGGCACAGCTGGGGCTGAAACTCACAAAGGACGATTGAGTTAGCTACGGGTTTCTGTGGAAGCCTGGCGTGTTATATTTCCATGTGGTTTCTAAGTAATGATTTTATCATTACCGTTATTGCATTGTAAACATAACTCAGAGCAGGGGAACAATAGGGTTATATGGGGGAAGGTGAAACATGAACCAACACACACCCACCTGGCTGACAGCGGAGATTTCCTTCCCAGCCCAAAAGCTCCCAGGATCCCGGACGACATCCTCTCCTCTCCCAGGAGGCAGAGCCTGGCCTGGACGGAGAGCAGTATCTGCAGAATGGTCTCGGTGAGGACGCTGTCATTCTGCTCCACCTGAATCAGAGACAGCTGCAGAGCCTTGTGGAACCACAGGAAGAGCTTGGGTTCTTCATTCACCGAGCTACGCAAAGCGGAACAGAAGCGGGAATAAAGAATAAAGGTGCTGGAAATACTGCACAGGCTCAGCCGCAGGGACACAAAGTGCAGATTCTGTCACTGGAAAAGTCTAAACGCAGCTGAATGCACAAGCAGCCGGGAGCAGAGGTGTGAATACGTCGGTTTTAAAGCAAAAAAAAAAAACAAAAAACCAAAACACTTAACTCACTAATATTGTTTAAAAAAAAAAGTCTCAGAAATAATTTTTTTTTTACTGAATTAGGTCTAGAACATCTTTTTAAAACTTATCCAACACAATTTTTTTGTTCTTTAGAAACAATGTACAACTTAAAAACTATTTTTTTTTTTTAGTAGAAAGTTCTGTGAGAAGAGTGCAAGTGGGGAGGGGAAGAGGGGGCATGCCTGTGTCCACCTCGCCACCTACGCCTCAGGTTTCCCCTCGCCACCTGAGCCTCAGGTACCCCCTCCCCACCTGAGCCTCAGGTAATACCTCACCACCTGTGCATCTAGTAATACCTCACGAACTGTGCCTCTGCTACCCCCTCACCACCTGAGCCTTTGCTCCCTCACCACCAGTGCCTCTGCTACCCCCTCACCACCTGAGCCTCTGCTACCCCCTCACCACCTGTGCCTCTGGTAATACCTCACCACCTGTGCCTCTGCTACCCCCTCACCACCTGAGCCTCTGGTACCCCCTTACCACCTGAGCCTTTGCTCCCTCACCACCTGTGCCTCTGGTACCCCCCCTAACCACCTGAGCCTTTGCTCCCTCACCACCTGTGCCTCTGGTACCCCCTTACCACCTGAGCCTTTGCTCCCTCACCACCTGTGCCTCTGGTACCCCCTTACCACCTGAGCCTTTGCTCCCTCATCACCTGTGCCTCTGGTACCCCCTTACCACCTGAGCCTTTGCTCCCTCACCACCTGTGCCTCTGGTACCCCCTTACCACCTGAGCCTTTGCTCCCTCACCAACTGTGCCTCTGGTACCCCCTTACCACCTGAGCCTTTGCTCCCTCACCAACTGTGCCTCTGCTACCCCCTCACCACCTGTGCCTCTGGTAATTCCTCACCACCTGTGCCTCTGGTAATTCCTCACCACCTGTGCCTTTGCTCCCTCACCAACTCTGCCTCTGGTACCCCCTTACCACCTGAGCCTTTGTTCCCTCACCAACTCTGCCTCTGGTACCCCCTTGCCACCTGAGCCTTTGTTCCCTCACCAACTCTGCCTCTGGTACCCCCTTACCACCTGAGCCTTTGCTCCCTCACCACCTGTGCCTCTGGTACCCCCTTAACACCTGAGCCTTTGCTCCCTCACCACCTGTGCCTCTGGTACCCCCTTACCACCTGAGCCTTTGCTCCCTCACCAACTGTGCCTCTGCTACCCCCTTCCCACCTGAGCCTTTGTTCCCTCACCACCTGTGCCTCTGGTACCCCCTTCCCACCTGAGCCTCTGGTACCCCCTTACCACCTGAGCCTTTGCTCCCTCACCACCTGTGCCTCTGGTACCCCCTTACCACCTGAGCCTTTGCTCCCTCACCACCTGTGCCTCTGGTACCCCCTTCCCACCTGAGCCTTTGCTCCCTCACCACCTGTGCCTCTGGTACCCCCTTACCACCTGAGCCTCTGGTACCCCCTTAGCACCTGAGCCTTTGCTCCCTCACCACCTGTGCCTCTGGTACCCCCTTACCACCTGAGCCTTTGCTCCCTCACCAACTGTGCCTCTGCTACCCCCTTCCCACCTGAGCCTTTGCTCCCTCACCACGTGTGCCTCTGGTACCCCCTTCCCACCTGAGCCTTTGCTCCCTCACCACCTGTGCCTCTGGTACCCCCTTCCCACCTGAGCCTTTGCACCCTCACCACCTGTGCCTCTGGTACCCCCTTACCACCTGAGCCTTTGCTCCCTCACCACCTGTGCCTCTGGTACCCCCTTCCCACCTGAGCCTTTGCTCCCTCACCAACTGTGCCTCTGGTACCCCCTTCCCACCTGAGCCTCTGGTACCCCCTTACCACCTGAGCCTTTGCTCCCTCACCACCTGTGCCTCTGGTACCCCCTTACCACCTGAGCCTTTGCTCCCTCACCACCTGTGCCTCTGGTACCCCCTTCCCACCGGAGCCTTTGCTCCCTCACCAACTGTGCATCTGGTACCCCCTTACCACCTGAGCCTCTGGTACCCCCTTACCACCTGAGCCTTTGCTCCCTCACCACCTGTGCCTCTGGTACCCCCCTTCCCACCTGAGCCTTTGAACCCTCACCAACTGTGCCTCTGGTACCCCCTTACCACCAATAGCGCAGTAGGATCAGTGACAGCCGGCTATTAGCGCAGAGATATAGGCCCGAATTCAATTTGAGGCGAAAAGTCCAGACATTTCGCCTGCTGGACTTTTCACCTCCTTCGCTTGTTTTCCATGCGGAAAAGTATCGCGCGCGTGCCCGATATTCCCCATATTCAATTTCAAAAGGACACAAAAACGGGAACCGGTGAAACTTGGAGCAGCGAAAAAAAACAAGAATTTTCGGGAAATCATCCTAGGACCCCCCTAAAGATGTCCAGACATGGGGGATCACTAGGGGTACCCCCGTTTTTGCCTGCAGAAGGAAGTCAGGTTTTTAAACAGCTGCGGCAGGTGCATAAATGCGGCTATGAAGAAGGTGATGCAGAAGAGAATTTAGGAGTTTTTTTCTGGAAAAATAACTATGCCAGTCAAATTTGGGGTACTTGAAAATGGGTGTAAGCATATTTTTAAATCCCTGACATGATTTTTTAAAATTCTGCAAAAATGCACCTGCCGCTACTCCCCGCAATGAAGAAAACACCTGCCGCATATAAGGGAACCCCTCTGGACTCCATTCCGCTAATTTAGAAGTGTGTTCCCTATTTATTTATTTTTTAACCCCAAATTTAAATAATTTTTTTTGGGTGTCCTGATTTTTTTTTTTTTTTTTACAAAAATCGTTTTTAGGGGGCATTCCCAAGGGTGAAGGCTATTTTCTTTTTAAGCCTGAATCCCTAAACCCCAATTCTGCACTCTTTTTTCGCCAGCAAAAGGCTGGCGAAAAATTATCCCCGTTCTTTAACATTGACAATGTTATTGAATACGGGAATATTGGAAGTAGGCGAAAATGACGTCATCGGCGAAAAATGATCTCCGATAACGGCTTTTCGCCTGCGATTGAATACTGCCCATAATATGCCCTGCACGGGCTCTCACCTTGGCTGCACCTGCTCCAACCACTTAGAGATTCGGACCAGCACCCTCAGCTCGTTGGCCAGGGTCTGCTCCTGGTTCAGGCACTGCAGGACGTAGACGTGGAGCGTCAGGTAGCTGCCCAGGGTCAGGCATTCCTGCAGGAACTCCTCCGTGGTCAGCTCCGGCACCTGCAGCGATGCCAGGATTGGGCCCCAGCCTGGGTTCTGGATGTGGAGAGTCTCTGTGAGAGGGAAAAACATGGTGGTGAATCTGTTATGTTGGAGCGGTCATCCACAATATATAGGCAACTGTTCTACTGAGATCCTGGCCAAGTACCCAATTATACCCATTATAATGTCCATGTTATACATAGACTTACACAGGTGACATATTGGGGGGGGGGGGGGTCACCTATATTAGAGGAGGAATGGAGATGTGCCTCATCGTCCTCTGTATTCTATTTCCTATCATGTTAAATCACCATTTTTTGGCGTAGTTTACTTATCACATCACTTAATACATAGAGATGACAATGGAGCATATATTGTATAATTTCCCTACTGATCCAGCAGCACATCGCGGTAAGAAAGGCGGGATACCACCGTCTGATGTCAGCTATATAAATATTTCATTTTATTAAGAAAAGTTTTTCCCTTGTGCTTTCTTGAAAAGTGAAAACAGTCCATAAGATCAGTTAGATCCTTAATAAGAACGTCTAAAAAAAATTAAGAGTTATGGTAGACTTACCTTGTTAACTCTATTTCTTCGAGGTCCATAGGGTCCGCAGGGGTTACCATGGGGTGTGTGTGGTTGGAGTGATCCAGCCACCAAAGAGTCAAAGCTTTAGCTCCCAGGATGCATTGGTCCTCCTCCACGTATACCTCGCCCCCAGCCACAGGCATTCAGTTTTGTAAACAAGCCCAAGGCAGGAGCAGGAAGAACAATATACACAAGAAATACGATCATAAAAGAGGATGGGAATCAGTGACCATGAGAGAAAATACCCAATGAGGCCAGGTGCGTCAGGGAGGGTGTCCTGTGGATCCTATGGACTTCGAAGAAAAAAAGTTAACAAAAGTTAAGTCTACCATAACTTTTAATTTCTTCTTCAGGGTCCATAGGGGATCCACAGGGATACCATGGGGATGTCCCATAGCAGTTTCCCTAAGGGTGGGGGACGCTCCTGAGCAGAAAGGAGGACCCGCCACCCAAAGGAAGCATCCTGAAAAGGTATCAAAGTCATAGAACCTGAGAGAGGTATGGACAGTAGACCACGTGGCCGCCTTGCACAGTTGCTCAGCAGCTCAGCAGAAGCGCCACATCGAAATGCCCATGATGGTCCCACAGACCGAGTAGAATGTGCTGTAACCTTGTTTGGAACAGCCAGATCAGCTTACGTGTAGGCCTGAGAGATTGTCATGCAGAGCCATCGAGACAGAGTCTGTTTGTTAGCTGGCCAGCCTTGCATGTGAAAGCCATACAACACAAAGAGAGAGTCTGATTTTCTAAAGGAGTTGGTACAACCCACGTAGATTCAGAGAGCACGAACCACATCCAAGGAAGCTTCACCTGCAGAGAAATGAAAACAGGATACTACCTTAGGAAGGTAACCCGCCTGGGTATGGAGGACAGCTCTATCCTGATGAAGAATCAAAAAAAGGGGGTGCGACAAGAGAGCGTTGCTAAGTCAGATACCCTGCGGGCAGAGGAAATAGCGAGGAGGAAGAGCGTCTTCGCTGTCAGCCACTTGAGATCTACTGAGCCTAAAGGTTCAAATAGAGGAGTCTGTAAAGCCTGGAGAACCAAAGACAAAATCCTGCAGGATTGTTCTAACATAAGACAGGGGAGCGATCCTTCACTGGAACCAGATAGACGGAGCAGAAATCTGAACTCTTGGTGAGGCCAGCCGGAGACCGAGGTCCAATCCAGCCTGGAGAAAGGCAAGGGAAGACCTTTGGGTAATAGTCTCTGTGGGAACACCATTAAAAATAGGAGTGCCAAACTCTGTTATAGATGCAGGCTGAGGAAGGCTTTCATGCCCTGAGCATCATTTGCACTACAGAGCTAGCAAAACCTTTGGCTTTTAAGAGGCACACCGTCAAAGACAGACGAGGTTAAGTCCGGATGCAGGCAGGGGCCATAGAGGAAGTGGAAAAGGAGTGTCTATAGAGAGACTCCTTGGGTTGGTGAACCAATGGCGTCTGGGCCATTACTACATTATTACTGTGCCGGCTTCTTGCTTGAATTTCCTGAGAACCCTTGGGAGGAGGGAGATCAGAGGAAAGAGGTATGCGATATTGAAGTCCCACCTCTCTGCCACAGCATCCACAAAGGCAACTTAGGAGTCGCTGGTTCTGGACCCGTACCTGGGGACCTTGTGGTTCTGACGTGAGGCCATGAGGTCTACATCTGGTAGTCCCCATTTTTCCACCAGGAGCTGAAAGACATCCGGGTGGAGAGCCCATTCTCCAGATTGTATGTCCTGATGACTTAGGAAGTCCGCTTTATAGTTGACAGACCAAAGGGCAGCGCCTGAACCTGGTAATGTTGCTCCAGTACAGCAGACTGTAGGAACCGTTGGTGGGTTGGAGTAATAGGCACATGCAAGTACGCATCCTAAATGTCCAGAGAAGCCATAAAATCCCCAGGCTCCAAAACAATTGACCGTAGAGTCTCCATATGGAACTTGGGCACTCAGATAAACCTGTTAAAGGATTTCAGATTTAGAATAAGCAGATGAGACCCGTTGGGCTTCTGAATCAAAATAAGATTGGAATAAAAACCTCTTCCGTGATGAGTTAAAGGAACTGGAATTACAACCCCTGAATGCAACAGGGAGTGAATGGCCTCCTGGAGGGCCGAGCCTTGAAGGAGTCTGATGGCGAGCTGGACGCCTCAAGAAGGTGAGGGTGTATCCCTGAGAGACCACTTCTCGGACCCAGGCATCCGTTATTGTTTGACGCCAGGAGTTTGAAACTGAAGAAGTCGGCCTCCACCCTGGGATCACCCAAGAGGAGGCCCGCCCATCAGGTGGAGGGTTTATCGTCCGGCATAGAGGCTGGACATCTGACCAACTGAGGTTTCTTGGTTTGCAGTTTGGTGGTCTTGTGAGAACTAGACTGTCTGGCGAAAGGACCAAAAGGAGGACTGCCTAGGCTTAGAGACAGCTGCTGATGGCAGACAGGCAGATTTTGAGGCTGCCACAGTAGCCACTATTTTGTCCAACTCTGCGCAAAACAGTACGTTGCCAGAGAAAGGCAAGAATTCAAGGGCCTTCTTGGATTCTGTATCTGCTTTCCGGATCATAGCCACTCGGCGAGCAACTACCGAGGTTGCAGATGCCTTAGAAGAAAGGAGTCCAGTGTCTATTCTTGTGGCTTCTCCCAAATAAGAGGCCACTTCCTGCATATGGGAGATGTAAGTTATTTGCTCCCTGGTAGCGTCTGATGACAGACTGTCTTCCAGTGCCTTTGTCCATTCATCGATAGCCTTAGCTACCCTGTACCACACATTGAGAAAACAGATTTAAGACAAGTTTCAAGTCTTCTATCTGTGGTGTCACTAAGAGAGAATGTGGATGGTAAAGACAGTTTAGAACTTCTGGCTAATGAGAGTCAATAGTAGGAGGGACTTTCCACTTAGCACATTTGCCAGGTGGGAGAAGGTAAAAAGACGCTAGTATGCTTCCCTCATAAGCTCAGAGCTTTAGGCTTAGGAGTTGGTTCCTCACCCTCTACAGTCAGGATAGATTTAACCGCCCTCACTAGAGAAGGGACATCCACTGTCGAAAGGCTGTCCTCCTCACCCCAGGGAGACCCAGGGTGAGAACCCAGTGCATCATCTGCCTCCTCCGATGATGTATCAGAATCTGAAAGCAGAGTGGACTGGGAAGATAATACGCTTAAGGGCTTTGGTGGCTAATTGTCTATTTGCCTGTAACATTTACTGAAAGGTGGCAGAGCCATATTCTGGCCTGAGTGATCATAACTCTCCATCCAAGAACGATGTATGGGGGGGACAAACATAGCAGGATGTAACTGCTGTGGGTAACCAATGGTGGGAGGCAGCGTGGGGGCTGATAAGCGATCCACTAACTACGTCATAACCAGAGACAAGGAGGACACCCAAGGTGGCTTCTGAACAGGTGCTGGTAAGGTGGACTGGAGAGGTGGTAAACAATTAGCACACAAACCATCCTGTATGTCATCCTGAGGGGACAAGCCCGCTAAAACAAGAGATATGGTAAGAACTTACCTTTGTTATCTCTGTTTCTACGAAGTCCATAGGGTCCACAGGGTTGACCTTGGGGTTATAGCTGGAACAGGATCCATGGGCACCACACAGTTAAGCTTTTAGCTCCCAGGATGCACTTGGGTCCTCCTCTATACCCCGCCCCCGAGCCACAGGCACCTCAGTTGGTAAGCAGCCTAGGCCGGAGGAGAATATGGAACAGAGAGAAGGAAGACTGGAACACACAAGAAACCATACTCACAGCAATAGGAGACGGAAAACCGGTGACCAGCCACACAGCCCATTTGAAGCCAGGTGCGTCAGGGCGGGCGCCCTGTGGACCCTATGGACTTCGTAGAAACAGAGATAACAAAGGTAAGTTCTTACCATATCTCTTGTTTTCTACTTCAGGGTCCATAGGGGGTCCACAGGGTTGACCTTGGGGATGTCCCAAAGCAGTACAACTAAGGGCGGGGACGCTCCTGTGCTGAAAGGAGTACCCGGCGCCCAAAGGATGCATCCTGAGAGGCAAAGGTGTCAAACGCATAGAACCTCAAAAACGTTTGAATTGAAGACCAAGTGGCCGCCCTACACAGCTGAACAGCAGAAGCGCCACGTCTAGCAGCCCAAGAGGGACCCACAGAACGAGTGGAATGAGCCTTAACAGAGGCTGGCACAGGTAAGCCCTCCTGTGCATAAGCCTCACAAATAACGGAACGAAGCCAACGGGCTAACGTTTGTTTGCTGGCAGGCCAACCCCTCTTGTGAAAACCAAAGAGGATAAACAAGGAATCAGACTTCCTAACCGAAGCCGTCCGGTCTACATAAATTCTAAGCGCCCGGACCACATCTAAGGAAGTCTCACCAGCTGAAAGATCAGGGGACTGAAAAGCTGGCACAACAAGTTCCTGATTAATATGGAACTTCGAGACCACTTTGGGCAAAAACTCAGGACGAGTGCGGAGCACCGCTCTGTCCTGGTGAAAAATCAGGAAAGGAGGGCGACAGGAAAGCGCCCCCAATTCAGACACCCTCCTGGCCGAAGCAATTGCCAGGAGAAAAACCGTCTTAAATGTCAGCCACTTGAGCTCCACCGCCTCAAGAGGCTCAAACGGAGGACCCTGCAGGACCCGTAGCACCACCGCCAAGTCCCAAGGAGCCACAGGAGGCACAAAGGAAGGCTGGATCCTGAGAACACCTTGGAAAAAGGTGTGAACGTCTGGTAGTATTGCAATCCGCCGTTGAAACCACACGGACAAGGCGGACACATGAACCTTCAGAGATGCAAGGCGTAAGCCGAGATCCAATCCTGACTGAAGAAATTCCAAGATCCTAGAAACTCGGAACACCTGAGGATCATAAAGTCTGGACTCACACCACTGAAAGTAAGTGTGCCACACTCTGTGATAAATCCGTGCTGAAGCAGGCTTGCGTGCCCTGAGCATCGTACCAATAACCGAACTGGAGAAGCCCCGAGACCTCAAGACGGCTGTCTCAAGAGCCACGCCGTCAAAGACAGCCGACCCAGATCCGGGTAAAGGCAGGGCCCCTGAGACAACAGGTCCCGACGTTGAGGAAGAAGGTACGGAGCGTCGATGGAGAGGCTCCTCAGATCGGAGTACCAAGGACGTCTGGGCCACGCCGGAGCTACCAGCACGAGCATGCCGCCGTCCTGCTTGAATTTCCGCAGAACCCGAGGAAGCAGGGATATCGGAGGAAACAGATACGCCAGGTGAAATGTCCATGTCACCGACAGCGCGTCCACCAGACTTGCACCTGCGTCTCTTGTCCTTGACCCGTAAACGGGCAACTTGTGATTGTGACGGGAGGCCATCAAGTCCAGCTCCGGCAGTCCCCACCTGTCCACGAGTAGCTGAAACACCTCTGGGTGAAGCGACCATTCCCCGGGATGCACGTCGTGACGGCTGAGGAAGTCCGCCTCCCAATTGAGGACTCCGGGGATGAAAACCGCCGAGATCGCTGGAATGTGACCCTCCGCCCAAGACAGGATACGAGACACCTCCGACATCGCTGCCTGACTGCGAGTTCCGCCTTGGTGATTGATATACGCCACCGTGGTGGCGTTGTCGGACTGCACCTGTACCGCCCTTCCGTGAAGAGCGGGGCCGGACGACTGCAGGGCCTTGTATACTGCCCGCAGTTCCAGGATGTTGATGGGGAGAAGTGCTTCTTCCGCTGACCAACGACCCTGAAGCGACAAAGAGCCGGTCACTGCCCCCCAACCCCGGAGACTGGCATCCGTCGTGAGCAGGACCCAGTCCGGGATCCAAAATGGGCGCCCCTCGACCAGATGAGCTGTCTGAAGCCACCAAGCCAAAGATAGCCGAACGTCCGGAGACAACACCAGCACCTGAGAGCGGATCCGGTGAGGTAACCCGTTCCATTCTGATAGAATCAGCCCCTGCAGGGGCCGGGAATGGAACTGGGCAAATTCCACCATGTCGAATGTCGACACCATGGACCCCAGAACTCTCATAGCCGAATGGACCGACAGGCGGCAACGGCTCAGGCAACTGCGTATCCGCAGCTGTAGTGAGGCGACCTTCTCCGGAGTCAGGAAGATCCTTTGCTGACGCGAATCCATCAGGGCTCCCAAATGAACCATCCGCTGTGATGGAATCAGAGAGGACTTTTTCCAATTAATCAACCACCCGTGTGCTAGCAGGCAAGCGATCGTCAGGTGGAGATGTTGAAGCAGTACCTCCGGGGAGCTCGCCAGCAACAGGAGGTCGTCCAGGTACGGCAGCAGCCGTACATTCTGGTTCCGAAGATGTGCGGCCATGACCGCCATAATCTTCGTGAACACCCTCGGTGCCGTGGAGAGACCAAAGGGTAGCGCCCGGAACTGATAGTGGTGTTGAAGGATAGCGAACCTCAGATACCGCTGGTGTGAAGATGCTATCGGAACATGGAGGTAGGCGTCCTGGATGTCCAGAGACACCATGTAATCCCCCGGTTCCATCGCCAGAATGATGGAACGTAACGTTTCCATCCTGAACTTGGGAACTCTGAGGAATTTGTTCAGAGACTTCAAGTTGAGGATAGGGCGATGAGAACCATTGGGTTTCTGCACCAGAAACAGAGACGAATAATACCCCGTCCCTCGTTGTGATAGAGGAACGGGAACAATGACCTCTGCTTTCAGCAAGGACTCTATAGCGTCCTGAACCTGTAACGCCTTGGTCTTGTTCTGAGAAGGACTTGTGCAGAAAAACTGGTGGGGTGGTCTGTGCCGAAAAGACAGGGCGTACCCCTGGGAGACCACTTCTCGAACCCAGGCATCCGTGGTGGTATTGTGCCAGCACTGGGCAAATAAAAGAAGTCGGCCTCCCACTCTGAGGTCCCCCAGAGGGAGGCCCGTCCCATCAGGCCGCAGGTTTATCTTCCTGCTTGGAAGAAGGGCGTCGAGCACTCCAGGCTTGCTTCTTGGGTTTAGAGGCCGTCTTACTCGCAGACTGTCTCGGGAAGGACTGACCTTTCGCCTTACCCTGAACCCGAAAGGAACGAAAAGCCGAACTCCGAACCTTAGCAGGCAGTGCCGCCGAAGGGAGGAAGGCCGACTTGGATTTAGCCAGGGTATCCACTATTTTGTCCAAGTCCGGACCAAATAGTAATTCCCCATTGAAAGGTAAGGCCTCCAGACCTTTCTTTGAATCAGAGTCCGCTCTCCAGGACCGCAACCATAAGGATCGGCGGGCAGACACCGCTGCAGCCGATACCCGCGAGGTCAGCAGACTAGCATCTAAAGAAGCTTCTCCAATGTAAGAAGCGGCGTCCCTCATTTGTCCCAACAACGCCCGCTGGACATCCGGAGCGTCGTCCGGGAAGGTATCTTCCAATGCATTGGCCCACCCCTCAATGGCCTTGGCCACCCAGGAAATGGCCATGGACGGTCGGGCCACCGCCCCGGAGAGGGAGTAAATAGACTTTAAGCAAGTCTCAACTTTCCTGTCCGTGGGATCCTTCAGCGAGGATATCGACGGTAATGGTAAGGTGGCGCCTCGAGTTAAACGGGTGACATGGGAATCCACCGCCGGTGGAGTTTCCCATTTTTTACAATGTGCCTCAGGGAAGGGGTAATTAGAAGCCAACCGCTTCTGAGGAAGGAATCTCTTACTGGGCGCCTGCCAAGCTACCGCCATATGATCCGTCAACTGATCCGACAGGGGAAACACCGCAGAAGCCACCTTAGTTTTTTTGAAACTAGGAAACTTCGACCTAGGAACCGGTGCCTCATCCTCTATAAGAAGAATAGCTTGCACCGCCCTAACTAGTGCTCGCACATTAATGGACGACTTGGTATCCATTTCCTGGACCGAGGCGTCCGAGTCAGTGTCATCAGGGACCTCCCCATCATCTGAGGAACCCTCTGAGTCCGATACCTGAGCAGCCCGTGTCATGAGTGGGCGTTTAGAAATCCTAGAAGGCATGTCAGTCTGCAACATTGACTGAAAAGCCGAGGAAGCGGCCGCCAAATTTTGCACGGAGTTGGAGAGCACATCCACCCATGGTGGAGGCGTCGCCATAGGGGCCTGAAAAGGTACCACAGGCTGCTGCGGCACAGGGGAAGCCTGTATATACATAGGCAACCCCGCATAGGGACCAACTGATTGAGACCCAGGAGGACTCCACAATAACTGCGGGACACCCGGGGAATGGGGGATGGTCGGCTGGGGCACCGCCCTAGTAGGGAGAGCAGTCGGGACCGACAGACGGTCCGCAATAGACACCAGCACTTGAGAAAACATCGCCCACGGTGGTTCCTGCGCCAGAGAAGGTCTGGATGGGCCAGGAGCCACCTGGCATCGACTACACAGGCCATCCTGTGACAAATCCTCCCTATCTACTCCTGCAGAACAGCGTCCGCAGGAGGCCAACACCGGAGCCACTGAGCGCTCAACCTCCTCGTCTGACATGACAGAATATATTATATATCTGGCACCAGGGTAGAAGTAAAACGCACTCACCGGTGTGCTGAACAACAGCCCACAATATGGCACTGAGTAGCACACAACTGTATGTGACGGACCTCACAAATACGTGATCTATATAAGTGAGGTCAGTAGAAACGCCCCTCCCCCACACACCTGCAGGGCTTGTAGGAGAAGTAAAGGGATAGGTATAAGCTGACAGTAAGCGGAAAATAAGCACAGACAGGCAGCACTAGCAAAAAGTCACATACCATGCAGGAAGATATACTCACTGCACCTTTACACTACAATCAACCTGCCCAGATTCAGTGTCTGGGAGGGCTATAGTGCTGTGTACGCTGTCCTTAATCAGGGGAGAGGTACACAGGGGGACCGGTCCGCGTGCTCCCTGAGATCTGCGCTGCCACTGGGAAAATGGCCGCTGGAGACCTCAGAGGAGGAGTGGCCGAGGAATCTGCAGCTCAGCGACGCCAGACTGCGTGCTGAAAGGCGCGCTGAGCTGAGGGGAGGAGCCGCTGACAGGGAAGGCTTCCTCCCCTGGCTGGCCATAACCCCAGGGATGCTGGCTTCCCGCTTGCCGGTTATCCCTGGTGGTCTAGTGGTCCCACGGGTTATGGGGGGGCCCGCCGCCACTGCCAGCAGCCTCCGGTCTGTCCCCCGGACCGGAGGCTAAAGGACTGCATTTAAGGCATTCCGCGCGCCGCCGCTAGCCAGCGACGCGCGGCTTACCTGAATCCCCGGCGACTCCGGCAGCAGTCCTGGGAGGTAGACAGAGTCCGGCTAGTACGGACTCTGCCCTCCCGCCGCGATCCCCAGATCAGTACTGGCGTCGCGGCGCCAGTCGGGGATCAGAGTGGCAGCGTGGGCGTCTGTACAGACAGCCCTTCGCTGCCGTCTGTAGTAAAAAGATTAAAAATAAATAAAATTTAACTTAAAATAAAAAGCTTCTGGGGGCTGCTCCTGCAGCCCCCCTGCGCGGTGACCGACTCCGGCCGGGCACCAGCTTACACTGAGGTGCCTGTGGCTCGGGGGCGGGGTATAGAGGAGGACCCAAGTGCATCCTGGGAGCTAAAAGCTTAACTGTGTGGTGCCCATGGATCCTGTTCCAGCTATAACCCCAAGGTCAACCCTGTGGACCCCCTATGGACCCTGAAGTAGAAACAGGATTTACATGCAACCAGCACAGGTGCAACAGCCTCCTGTTTACCCTTATCTCTAGAAGACATAGTCAGCAAGTAGCACACAATAAGTGTAAAGCTAACAATGCAATGTGACACCCTTCACAAGTACAAGTAAATGTCAAGTACTAATGAACCCCTACACACCTGGAAGTTGAGGGTTAAGGATAAATAGCAGTGACAGGTATAACTGACAGTCAGAAGGTTAAAGACAGGGTATCGTAACAGCAGAGCTAGCACAAGTCACATACAATGCATATAAATAAATATATTTACAATTGTGCTCTGAATCAACTACACAAGCACATAGGTTGGTAGGATTTGAGCGCTGTATAACCTGGCCCCTGGGGAGAGGTATACAGAGAGACTGGACCCAAAACCTCCTGCGACCAGTAGCTTCAGCAGAGCTCTGAGCAATGGTTGCTGAGCGTCTCATACAGGGAGGAGAGTAGGAGGCGGGGCAGCTCAGAAGCGGGAAAACCTCTAGTGAGGGATCGCACTCTGTGCTGGGGGAGGGACTACCTCCCCCTCTGCTACATTAACCCCCGGGTGAGCTGGCCTCCTGAAAATGGCCGCTGTCATGGTCAGGAGGGTAACACTGAGTAATGGTTGATATCTGAAAATGTCAGTTCTAGGGTTAGTGGCCTTTATTGCAATAGTGACCAATGATAACAGATATTTTACTTCTGCCTAATATCCCTCCGCAGAGCTAAATAATGCGGGCAACCAGAGTGGGGCGTAACACCCTCACCAGCGTAGCTGGAGCTATTCTGCATGGACTGTTAGAGATAACCAAATACTTTACCGTCCTTGAAGTAGGCCAATATGCAGGCCTCCGTCGCCTCGGCCATGTGCTTGATGGACGCCAGGCTCTGGCAAGCCGCAGTGAGGAGGGGCATGACGAGCAGGCCCTGCACTTTGCTATCGATCCACTTGAGCAGGGCGGCGCGGAGTGACTCGGCCGTGGTCACGCTGGCGTTATTCATCACCATCAGCAGCTCCATGAACAAACTGCTCAGCGCCATGTGACGCTTCTGCACCTCCAGGTCTGGAAAACAGACGGGGGTCATGTGACTCACAGTCCAGAAATAGTCCCAGAGGGTTTGTTCTACATACACCGTAAAGTGGACGTGATGCCCAACCAATCAGCTTCTAGCTATCATTGTATAGCATGTACTAGATAAAGGATAGCCACAATCTGATTGGTTGCTATAGGCCAGGCCTGGCCAACCTGTGGATCTCCAGCTGTTGTGAAACTACAAGTCCCAGCATGCCTTGCCAGAGTTTTAGCATTCCCTAATAGCAAAACTGTGGCAAGGCATGCTGGGACTTGTAGTTTCACAACAGCTGGAGAGCCACAGGTTGGCCAAGCGTGCTATAGGCCAGTGTTGGCTAACCTTGACACTCCAGCTGTTGTGGAACTATATATCCCAGCATGCCCTGCCACAGTTTTAGCATGCCCTAATAGCAAAACTGTAGCAGTGCATGCTGGGTTATGTAGTTCCATAACAGCTGGAGTGTCAAGGTTAGCCAACACTGCTATAGGCGATACCTCCAATTGTCCCCTTTAGTAGGTTTAATAAATCTCCGCCTATAGGAGACAGGACACCTCCATGAGAAATGCGTTAGGTGGGCTTCTCGTGGCCCTACTTTATTATGTGTCCAAAGCAACCAATCAGCTTCGAACAGTCATTTAATTGTCTGTGATAGATAAATGAAAGCTGTAAGATGATTGGCTGCTATGGCAAATTCTCTTTATATCTTTTGCAGGTTTGATACATCTGGCCCCAATATCACATACAAAATAAGCGGCCTCTCTTAGCGCCGTTTGTCTGCCGCGCCATAAACACGAATCCTCACCTGGGGGGCTGAAGATGACGATGTCATCCAGCAATTTTGCCATCTCTTGTTCTAGAGCCGAAATGCTGATTTTACTGTTCTGTTCCAAGGAGCCCAGAAACTGCACAATCTGCTGAACGTATATCCGACATTTGGGGGTGACGTCCTGCAGAGGAATGTGAGCGGTAATAACAGAGGAACAGGCCGGGGATTGTACACGTGTGCAGTATAGCACTGGACGGGGGGGGGGGGGGGGGGGACATTCTATGATATAGCATTAGGCGGTGATAAAAAGTAATTAACTACTTAAGCAATTAATTACAGAGAACCCAGTAACTACACACAGTGTGGCCTGAACCACTGTACTCTAGGAACCTGTGACACCAGTGAGGTGTGAGGTATGAGGCACACTGAATAATGCTACAACCCACACAATGCCGCCTACACCGTCTGTAGAAAATGTTCCCTGTAAAAACAGATTTATTTTCCCAATTCCGTGAGATAAATGACAATTGCAGACTATATAATCTGTGCTGATCACCTGTATAATCTGTGCCGATCACCTATATAATCTGTGCTGATCACCTGTATAATCTGTGCCGATCACCTGTATAATCTGTGCCGATCACCTGTATAATCTGTGCCGATCACCTGTATAATCTGTGCCGATCACCTGTATAATCTGTGCCGATCACCTGTATAATCTGTGCCGATCACCTGTATAATCTGTGCCGATCACCTGTATAATCTGTGCTGATCACCTGTATAATCTGTGCCGATCACCAGTCGCGCCTTCAGTACTCACCAAGTAGATGCTGCATTCGGGGAAGGAGGTGAGCCCGGCGGAGACCCGTAGCAGCTTGAGGAGGAGCTGGTCTGCAAGGTGCTCACTCAGGATCACAGAGGGCGGGTAATGGCTGCTGAAATACCCCATGACGTTCTGGTAAGACACCGCATCCACCAGGTGCCAAGACAGGGTGCTGGCCTGGCCTAAGAGATTGATCAGCGGTGCCCCCTGTACAGACACAGACATGTAATCAGTAAGTAATGGTCCAGTAAGAGAACTGAAAGGGTAACTCAGATAAAAATGACGTTTTGGGTGGAGTTCATTAAGTCAAACAAACTACTGACTGTTACTTAGTTGGGGCCCTGTGGCCCTCCCAATATGGGGTCTTTAAGAGACCAGAGGGGGCTTCTCCTGACTTGTTCTGTATTTCAACCAGGCTGCGCAGTCCTCAAAGCCTCACGAGAGGCATTAGGCGACGCTGTCTGCCAGGGGGAGCGAGGAGATCGTCAATGGACTTTAATAAACATCTGGGCAATCCATCGGATAGGGAGGATTTACTGGACTACAGGCAAACAGCATATACATTGTCTATCTCACTGACATCTTCATTTTACAGCTCCGCGCCCGCATGGCCTGCCCAGCGCACATCAAGGGGCCCGTCTACTCCTCCGATCTCGGGAGAAGCCTCCCCCCACTAGATGGGCAAACTCCCACCACTGCATGATGGGTTTCTGCCCCTTCAATAAATAAAAATGTACATAGCATCACTAATGTTATTATGCGTCACATGTGTGCGCCATTGCTGAGCACAGAGTACACTGCTCATGGTGCCCAGAAATGATCTCCTCCGCTGAAAGGCATCATCACGTTTTCTCCCTACCCATAAAACTAGGTTAAAGGCGGTATCCAATCAGCCCGGATATTCTTTCGGGGGCGAAAAACGGGAATTTTCCGCCGATAATCCCCGGTTTTCTTTTTCCACCCGTATCTTATTTGTTTCGGGCGAACAAATAGGACAAATCGGCCGAAAACACAGAGGATCCGTGATAAGTTCACAGACCTATGTGTTTTCGCCATTTCGCTGGCGAAAGAACAGCATTTTTCGGGGATAGTTTTTTGGGACACATCAGAACCCCAATAAGTGCTGGCGTTGGGCCGGACTTCGCGGCCAATTGGATGGCCACGGGGGATCAAATAGCGCCCAATTCATGGCTAATTGGATACCACCCTAGTATCTTCAGTGTATCCAAGGAACGTGTAGAGAGTGACCCTTGCAATGCGTCAGGAAGACGACAAGTAGGAGCCATAGACAATCAATGCGTGCCCACGCAAATGAACCCTATTGTCTCTGTAATATGGCACAAACAGACCTGTAGTTATGTAGGTGATGGGGGAAATGTATTGAGCAATTTAAAGAGTCGACAAGCGGATAAGTTTCCTATCGCAACTAATCAACTTCTAGCTACCAATTTATCAAGTACATTCTACAAAGTGATAGGAAGAAGCTGCTCGGTTGCTATAGGCAACTTCTCACTCTGTACACTGCTCGATACATCTCCCCCCAATGTCTGTAGCTTGTTGATTTCCCAATAGGGGCTGGAGCGGGAAGGCCCCGTGTAACTTACTGGTTCATCTATAAGCTTCTCCTCTTTGGCGAGAAAGACCAGCATGTACAGGAGACAGACCAGCATGCGATGCGTCTCTGGCCGAGGAATAGGGCCCCAGGCGTCCGCCAAGACGCTCATCCAGTTCACGTCGCATAGCACTGCCCCCAGGAAAAGGAAACAGCTCTTGGGGCTCCCTCGCTCCACCTAGTGGACAAGAATAACCGGCACATGGTCACGTAATGCAAGCACAGCAGATACATTCGAAGTAATGACTTTACACAGTTCAGCATAGGGACCTATTTGTCATTAAGTATTTGCGGCATATACCGCAAAAAAACACCCATCAGTGATACCTGCAAGTATTCTATATCCTGCAGGGAAAAGACAATGCAGGTGCACGTTGTAAGTACCAAGAACAATGATAGTCAAAATAGTCTACAATTAACATGGAGTATAAGTGAGGTTCTTAGTACATGTTTGGCCACGGTGAACCCCATCAGATGGGTCCCTAACATCCCCATCTCCGATAAACCCTACAGTTCCTCCATTTCCAGCAGCAGCCGCGGCCTAGCCCCGCAGCTAACGCCATCTAAAGATGGCGTTGTTCTGCTGTAGACTATGGGTTACACTTCAACACAACTAACCGGGAGAGGGTTCCCTCCAGAGCTCTCCCCGGCAATGGCTGCCGCACATGCGTGGTCAGTAGACCGCGCATAGGGCCTGATTCAGACCCGCACAGCGCTCACAAGTGGGTCGATGGTCCCCCACTGCGCATGCGCGAGACCCGGCCAGCGACGGGCGCTCCGTCGCTAAGGGTCTCGCACCAAAGCGGGGCAGCTGTCGATTGTGATTGACAGCTTGCCCCGTTTTGGAGGCGGGCAGGGGGGGTGGCTAGCCAAACGGAGGCGTTCCAGAAGGAACGCCTGCCATTTGGGGGCGGCCCCACTGACATCACCAGTGATGCCAGTGGGTGAGCTTCTGGCTCTATTAGAGCCGAAAGCTCACTGGGGCTTGCGAGAACGAGACCCTACTCACAAGGGTCTCGTCGACCCTCGCCACCATCACCTGGCCGCTTGCTAAAGCTGTGGGTGGTCACCCACAGCTATGCGAGCGGCCAGGAGGCCGTCTTTAAAAAAAAACAAAAAAAAAACAGGGACGCCCTGATTCAGAGCGAACGCTATTAATGAGCGTCCGGCTCTGAATCAGGCCCATAGTCTCGGCACAGAGGTCACATTGCAGGGACAGGTACCTTTCGGAGGTGCTCTATAATACATCTGGGCAGTACAACAACATCCTGCAATGCGATTTTGGGCACACGATATTGATAAATGGGCCCCGTATTGCCCTAACGTCTCTTTAGGATTGCCCATTACTGCAATGTTAGGTGTCACCATTCTGCTCTGTGTCTGTGAAGGAGTAACAATGTATCGTGGTTCAGTTATCACCACAAGAGAATAAAGAAAAACTATAACAATGGAGAACATCAAAAGGAAGCGAAAAGCAAAAACAACTCTGTAATGGGAAAAACTGGTAAAAAAATATATAACTAAATAAAATAAAGACTTTTTAATGAAATATGGGGGAGATTTATCAAACCTTCTACAGGAGGACAATGGCGATATTGCACATAAAAACCAATCAGAAACAAGCTATCATTTGATATAATGTAAGATAAATAATAGTAAGAAGAATCTGATTGGCTGGCAACATCTCGACTTGTCCACTGTAAAAGGTTTCATGGATCTCCCCCGTGGTATAAACCGCTCCCACTGTGCATATAAAGCAGCTTATTATAAGATGGTTAGATGGACACCACATCCTCACAGATCCAGGCTCCTCTGTGTTCCTGAAAAAAAGGAAGAAATACCAGCGCTAATATAAGTAATTAAAAATATATATATCAATGGACAGTTGATATCCTCATAAAAAACTATTTATTACACAATGATCCTGGAAAACATCATATATATGTACAAGAACACATATGCATAATTGATGTAGCCACAAAATATAAAAAAAATAGAAAAAATTAAAAAGTGTTAGAACCAGTAAATTAGTCCTTAATGGATACTCCCTCCAGATTATAGCAAAATCAGATGCTGGATGTGATAAGATGAAAGTTTAAATCCCTTAGGCGATATAATTACCGGTTAAGTTCACAAGTTGTCACAGTCCTTGGCAGCACGCAGCGGCCATAATGATAATTTTGCAGGGCTGTGGTAGTCCACCGGAAAATGTTGATAGTGCCAAAGTAAACAGGGATGAAGATTCCACAGCATACGTGGTACCAGCAAAGAGAAGGGGTATCCCAGGCTCTGTAAACTCAACGCGTTTCACTGGCTCAAAATATCTCAAAAAACCAACGCGTTTCGCTGGCTCAAAATACCTCCAGCTTCCTCAGGAGCGCCTGATTTTGCTATAATCTGGAGGGAGTATCCATTAAGGACTAATTTACTGGTTCTAACACTTTTTCATTTTTTCTATT
The DNA here is from genome assembly GCA_031769625.1 of Taudactylus pleione. NCBI lineage: Eukaryota > Metazoa > Chordata > Amphibia > Anura > Myobatrachidae > Taudactylus > Taudactylus pleione. Next base: position 12,030,999 of record JAUIMM010000188.1, read on the forward strand.
TTTTAATATTTTGTGGCTACATCAATTATGCATATGTGTTCTTGTACATATATATGATGTTTTTCCAGGATCATTGTGTAATAAATTGTTTTTTATAAGGATATCAACTGTCCATTGATATATATATTTTTAATTACTTATATTAGCGCTGGTATTTCTTCCTTTTTTTGTACTACTTATTTCTAGGGGCTTACATCCCCTTTATACCAGCAGCTCTCTGACAGCGCTCGGTATTTGTGTTTTTTCATATATATATATTCCTCTGTGTTCCTGGTATGGATGCCAGAAGTCATACTGACACCCCTCTTCCCTCATGACATCACTGACACCCCCCTTCCCTATGACATCACTGACACCCCCTTCCCGATGACATCACCAGCAGTAGCAGGGGCTCAGGTAAGCACAAAGGTTATTGCACAGTCATTGATTTTAGTTCCTATGTTGTGTGTGACCTTTGCAATAAAGAGAGTTACAGCTCTAACACCACTAACCGTGCACCACGTAGCTGGGATTATCACGCTAGAGTAGTTTTCCTGTCTTGGGAATAATCCACAATTATTATCTATACAGCGTTGCACCTAATTTGTATACACACTCCTCTCTTAGATATTTTCTATAGATTTAATGTGAAGACCAATTAAATCCCCAGCAATGACATGGACGGAGACAGAACCTGTAGCCAATGAGATTATCAGAAGAGTCACAGAGTATTTCGGTGGGAGCAGCACAGAGTATATCAGGATGAGATGAGCGATGGGTTAGTGAGGACAGGGCTGCATGTGACAGGGGCAATTACATGATGTGAGGAGGGGAATGGAGGCAGCAGGAAGCCACAGACTGAGAGTTATATAGTGGAAGGAGCAGGGTCCCCCAGCAGCACAGAGTATATCAGGAGATGAGTGATGTGTTAGTGAGGACTGGGCAGCATGTGACAGAGGCAGTGACGGGATATGAGGAGGGGAATAGAGGCAGCAGGAAGCCACCAACTGAGAGCTATATAGTGGGAGGAGCAGAGTCCCCAGCAGTACAGAGTATATCAGGAGATGAGTGATGTGTTAGTCAGGGCTGGGCTGCATGTGACAGGGGCAGTGACATGATGTGAGGAGGGGAATGGAGGTAGCAGGAAGTCACAGGCTGAGAGTTATATAGTGGAAGGAGCAGGGTCCCCAGCAGTACAGAGTATATCAGGAGATGGGTGATGTTTTAGTGAGGACAGGACTGCATGTGACAGGGGCAGTGACATGATGTGATGGGGGGAATGGAGGCAGCAGGAAGTCACAGACTGAGAGTTATATAGTGGGAGGAGCAGGGACCCCAGCAGCACAGAGTATATCAGGAGATGAGTGATGTGTTAGTGAGGACTGGGCAGCATGTGACAGGGGCAGTGACAGGATGTGAGGAGGGGGATGGAGGCAGCAGGAAGCCACATACTGAGTTATATAGTAGAAGGAGCAGGGTCCCGCAGCAGCAGATTCTGTTACATAAATTCAACTAACTGTTCCTGTAGCTGTCAGGTTTATGTAGTTATAATAAACATTCCAAAGCATTTAATAAGAAGCTGGGACCTGATGCTACTTACCTTTACAAGTAAATGCTGGTTCACAGAGAATTTAAAGTTAAAAGGATTTTTCCTACCACATAATGACAAGTTCTCACCTTGAAAAACTCTTCCATCAGTGTCTGGTCAGGATACATATCCTTCCAGGGCAGTTTGCTATACTCTGTGTGATAAGCGTACAAGATGAACTCAGGAAGCATGGGCGCTGTGCAGGACTCGCAGTAGTGCATCAGATGCAGCCATAGCGCCCCCCGCTGGCCTGGCAGGAGGTGATCTGTGGGTGAGAGAAAGCGCAAAGTTTTATTATAAAAGATATCTTTGTTACAGTTGTTACATAAATTTGTGATGGATGTAATGTAGAATTTACAAGCCCCGGTCCTCTCATGCCCCCACCCTTTGAAGGTCAGGGTAATTAACTGACAATGATAAACTATCCTGCTTGGATTTAGTAATATAGTCCCTTCTCCTGAGGATATTTGAGAACATGAGATGAGAAACTCCTCATGTATGGGACACACGGTATGGGATGATATAACACATACAGCTGCATTCTGTGATGCACAGAACCATTCTCTTTTAGTATCGTCTAACATCACAGTAAGTGAAAGTAAAACTGCAATTTAAAAAAATATTGAAGTTGCCGGCGGTGTAATTAATATTATTATTTTTGTATTTAATGTTCATTACACTTGCTAATGTAACAGAAATAGAAAGGGGGTGAGAGAGGTAGAATGGAGGGGGGGGGGGGGGTAATATTTAAACTACCAGTAAGCCTGCTATCTCTGGGCCTGATTCAGAGCCGAACGCTGTGACAGAACGCTCGCTCTGAATCAGGGCCGTCCTTCTTAATTTTTAGAGCGGCCTCCTGGCCGCTCGTATAGCTGTGGGTGACTACCCACAGCTCTAGCGAGCGGCCAGGAAGATGGTCGCGATGGTCAAGACCATCGGGCTTGCGACGAGACCCTTGTGGTAGGGTCTCGTTGCCGCAAGCCCTGGAGTGCTTTCGGCTCAAACAGAGCCAAAAGCACTCCCACTGACATCACTCGTGATGTCAGTGGGGCAGGCCCCAGACGGTAGGCGTTCCCATAGGAACGCCTCCGTCTGGGCAGGCACGTCCCCGGCACGCCCACCAAAGGGGACGTACTGTTACTCAACATCGACAGCACACCCCCCTTTGGTACGAGACCCGGAGCGACAGTTTGCCCGTTGTTATCCGGGTCTCGCGCATGCACACGACGGAGCCGGCTCCGTCGTGCGCATGCGCTCTGGGCCACCATCGACCCGCTTGCGAGCGCTCAGCGCTTGCTACCGGGTCAGAATCAGGCCCTCTGTCCCATTCTTTGCTAAAATTTAAACTACCAGTAAGCCTGCCATCTCTGTCCCCTTCTTTATCACTGTAGGTGACATAGGTAACAAGGTGGAAGCACACAAAAGAGAATACATTACTGACACACGCGGCCAGAATGTTATGAAAGTAGCTTTTAATAAAAGACTAAATTGGAATGGGTTCATTTTAGGGCACCAGGCCCCGTCTAACGGGTTCCCTGCTAAGGCCTAAACACAATCCAACAATAACCACCAAAGATTTAGGGTTTTTTCCAAAGCAGTTCTGACACCGAATTAGAAAAGAAAAGTAAAGTAACAGTCCCCAAACTCACTCTGGAATTTTTGATGTAAAGTCAGAATACAGTTGGAAAATAGTTGCACCATTCCGATAGCGATGGGGGTCTCACTTTCCAGCCAGGGGTAACAGTGCTGATTGCTGGAAAAAAGGGGGTGAGAAAAGATTAGGCTGCAATCTTTCCCATATCCCCCATATTTGCACAAGACAGACCTATTATACATTAATGAAATGCTTGGAACTACAGTACAAACTTTACGACTTGGGAACACAAATAATATGTCTCACAGCGGACGTTACCTGTTATCAGGCTTCTCTAGGACCAGTACCCAGGGCTTAAAGAGCTCCGTAATTACTGAATGTAGAGACTTCAACACTAAAAAGAATGAGGAGGAGGAAGAGGAAAGCATCATTTTGTGTTACTGGTCACCCACTATAAAACCTCACTCGGTAATCATCTTCAATGCTGCTCCAGCCAATCAGCTCCTGTCATGTGTTTGAAAAATGACAGATAGGAGCTGATTGGTTGGAGCACCATTTAAGATAGTAACGAGTGATAGCAAGAATATCACTTGTTGATAAATGTGGGACGTATCTTATGACAGAACCCAGCATTCTAAACAAAAATGACAGCCTCATACATGAATACCGAAGACGCAAAGGCGGAACGTCACAAACCTCTCTGTGTAGACGGTACAACAGTCAGGACAATGAAAACAGTAAATCATTAGAAGTCACGTTCCCGTGAGGTGTAAACGCCTTCACATCAGCAACGGAACATTTACAGGATTAAACTAGCAGCCAATCAGAGCATTAGAACATCCACAACATGAAAGAGAACAGCGCAAACTACAACGTAAAACGGTAAGAGAACGAGCGATATCCTCCTGTGTGTGACACAACGGGTTTATTACCTGCCTGAATTCGGTGGCTCCCCATAGGCTCCTGCTTGATGCTGATCACCTCATAGTCGATGAGACTCTTCATCAGATACTCCAGGAAGGTCTGCACCTCTGCGATGTAAGGGCTCCACTTTGACAGTAAGCCGAAGCTCTGGAAGTCCCCCTTGGACAGTCGCAGCTTGTAGAAGAAGTCCGAGAGCCACTTGACGGTCTCCAAAACCTTTAAATGGCAAATCACATTGGGACATTTTACACGACTGTGTCAGCGGATACAAGAGCCTAGATTGGGATAAGTGAGTGACGCCAGTATGACTAGAGAAACTGCTGCAACACAGGAGCAGCCCCTGATAGGGATTAAAAGGCTGCTGGACTTGAGATTATATGATGTCATTCAATTTTGCCCTCTCTCCTTTGGAATTTACCTTGTGGCAGACTCTGGGTTACAGTGTAAAGGCAAACCTGGTTATGGGGGTCTGCCTCCACCGTGGGATGGTCTCCTGGAAGACCCACCACAGCTGTCCCAGGCTAGTGTCCAGGATCTCAGAGATCGCTGTAGTGGATAAATACCACCCTATCTCTGACGGGAAGCACAGTTTGCTCCAAATCATGCCTCCCCCTCCCCCAATTCCCTGTTAGTCGGTTTGGACTCAGAGTAAGGAAGACTTTAGTATCGAAACGCGTTGGTGTGGACTAGAAGTCCAGTTGCGACCTGGATAGTGAACCCCCCCACCCCCTCCTCGCCTGGGTTTCCATCTGGCGGAACGAGTTATTATGGCTATCACCATTATTTCCATAGCGCAAGAACCAATTATTCAGTGCTGTACAGAGGATATTTGTCATCCCTGCCCACTGGTAATGAAACAGTGCATAGTGAGGGGTGGGCTTGATACTTAGCCTGGCTTCCCAAGCAGAGCCCATAGCTCTGCCAGCCTAGTAGGGCCCGGCACCGCAGTGGAAGCAAAACATTTGAAAAAACATTAGACTGCCGAAGCGACGTGCTGTGGCCATGCAATAACGAGCAGTCTCTCATTTATTATTAATATCCTTTATTTATATGGCGCCACCAGGGTTCCGCAGCGCCTAACATAGTATTGTGTGGAGCCATCCAATCAGTAGTCAGTTCTCCTCCCTAGTACTACGTGGAGTAGTTTAACAGCCATCCAATCAGGAGCCAGCTCTAATTCCTAGTATTGTGTGGAGTAGTATACCAGCCATCCAATCAGTAGGCATCTCTCATTTCTGGCAGTGAGTAAGAGGACTGTCAAAGCCATGCAATCAGGATCAGTCTCTCATTTCTGACAGGGAGTAGAGGATTGCCAAAGACACCCAATCAGGAGCCATCTCTCATTTCTAGCAGGGCGTAGAGGAATGCCACAGAGACCCAATCAGGAGCCATCTCTCAGTTCTAGCAGTGTTTGTGGAGAAGTTCTCAAAAGAACGCCCAAAAACAGGGATCTCTGTAACGCCCCCTCACCATACATCTCATGACTTAGGGTGTGAGGAACTAAACTCTCTTTTTCACTAGGACGTACTGGCATTGCTGAGGCATGAGGCACGAGCTGCCATTTTATGAACAGCGAAGCTTACCTGCTCGGCTGACAAAATAATCTTGTTGGCGCAGTTTGGAAAGGCGAGCAGGTCCTTGGAGTCCAGATCGATGGCGTTTGGTGGCACTCTAGGGGTGTAGCATCCCACGGCCTTCAGAGAGGTTCTCCAGCACTCGGGGCTCAGTAGCTGCTCTGAGGAACCTGCAAAAGGAAGAGACAGTAGATAAATAACAGCGTTCTAGTTACAATGTATCAGGACTCGGGACACAATGCCACCAATACTCTTCCCAAGTGGCTTCTATGTAACATCACAAAATAAAGGTCTATTGGCTTTGTGTAGTTTTCCTTTGTTATAGTCAGAGCCCATTAATGTTTATATTGTTTAGCAGAGACTTCCTTGCTTACACCTCTCCTAGGGGTATATTTACTAAAGTGCGAAGTGGAGATGTTGCCCATAGCAACCAATCAGATTCTAGCTATTATCTATTATCTGTGCCGCGGATGGTTGTAAAGTGTGACATAGCCACGGACCGGGTAGCCCTGACCTGGGAGGCTCAGGCGTGTCCGGGTCGTGACATCAGCTCAGGCACGCCGTATTGAGTGCCTGCCCACCCGCATGTCACCCAGCCAGCCAGCCCAGCCCTCCCGCCAGTCACCCAGCCAGCCGGGCCCGCCAGTCACTCCACCCGTAGCCTGCCAACCCTTCCTACCCACGTACATACTGCTCACAGCTCTGCACTTAGTGCTGTGATTGAGCAAGAGCAACACCAGCTGGAGGGACAGGACAGGGTCGCCACTCCTGAGTGTCATTTTAATGTGTTTTATTTTGTTTTTCTGTGGGGGACAATGTAGTGTGTTTTATTCCTGTGGGGGACAATGTAGTGTGTGTTATTCCTGTGGGGGACAATGTAGTGTGTTTTATTCCTGTGGAGGCCAATGTAGTGTTTTTTCTTCCTGTGGAGGACAATGTAGTGTGTTTTATTCCTGTGGAGGACAATGTAGTGTGTTTTATTCCTGTGGAGGCCAATGTAGTGTGTTTTCTTCCTGTGGAGGACAATGTAGTGTGTTTTATTCCTGTGGAGGACAATGTAGTGTGTTTTATTCCTGTGGAGGACAATGTAGTGTGTTTTATTCCTGTGGAGGACAATGTAGTGTGTTTTATTCCTGTGGGGGACAATGTAGTGTGTTTTATTCCTGTGGAGGCCAATGTAGTGTGTTTATTCCTGTGGAGGCCAATGTAGTGTGTTTTATTCCTGTGGAGGACAATGTAGTGCGTTTTGTTCCTGTGGAGGACAATGTAGTGCGTTTTGTTCCTGTGGGGGCCAATGTAGTGCGTTTATTCCTGTGGAGGCCAATGTAGTGTGTTTTATTCCTGTGGAGGACAATGTAGTGTGTTTTATTCCTGTGGGGGACAATGTAGTGTGTGTTATTCCTGTGGGGGACAATGTAGTGTGTTTTATTCCTGTGGAGGACAATGTAGTGTGTTTTATTCCTGTGGGGACAATGTAGTGTGTGTTATTCCTGTGGAGGACAATGTAGTGTGTTTTATTCCTGTGGGGGACAATGTAGTGTGTGTTATTCCTGTGGGTGCCAATGCGACTGTTTTATTCCTGTGGAGGACAATGTAGTGTGTTTTATTCCTGTGGAGGCCAATGCGACTGTTTTATTCCTGTGGAGGCCAATGTAGTGTGTTTTATTCCTGTGGAGGACAATGCAGTGTGTTTTATTCCTGTGGAGGCCAATGTAGTGTGTTTTATTCCTGTGGAGGCCAATGTAGTGTGTTTTATTCCTGTGGAGGCCAATGTAGTGTGTTTTATTCCTGTGGAGTGTGGAGGCCAATGTAGTGTGTTTTATTCCTGTGGAGGCCAATGTAGTGTGTTTTATTCCTGTGGAGTGTGGAGGCCAATGTAGTGTGTTTTATTCCTGTGGAGTGTGGAGGCCAATGTAGTGTGTTTTATTCCTGTGGAGGCCAATGTAGTGTGTTTTATTCCTGTGGAGTGTGGAGGCCAATGTAGTGTGTTTTATTCCTGTGGAGGACAATGTAGTGTGTGTTATTCCTGTGGGGGCCAATGTAGTGTGTTTTATTCCTGTGGGGGCCAATGTAGTGCGTTTTATTCCTATGGGGGCCAATGTAGTGTGTTTTATTCCTGTGGAGGCCAATCTAGTGTGTTTTGTTCCTGTGGAGGCCAATGTGATTGTTTTATTCCTGTGGAGGACAATGCAGTGTGTTTTATTCCTGTGGGGGCCAATGTAGTGTGTTTTATTCCTGTGGAGGACAATGTAGTGTGTGTTATTCCTGTGGGGGACAATGTAGTGTGTTTTATTCCTGTGGAGGACAATGTAGTGTGTTTTATTCCTGTGGGGGACAATGTAGTGTGTGTTATTCCTGTGGAGGACAATGTAGTGTGTTTTATTCCTGTGGGGGACAATGTAGTGTGTGTTATTCCTGTGGGTGCCAATGCGACTGTTTTATTCCTGTGGAGGACAATGTAGTGTGTTTTATTCCTGTGGAGGCCAATGCGACTGTTTTATTCCTGTGGAGGCCAATGTAGTGTGTTTTATTCCTGTGGAGGACAATGCAGTGTGTTTTATTCCTGTGGAGGCCAATGTAGTGTGTTTTATTCCTGTGGAGGCCAATGTAGTGTGTTTTATTCCTGTGGAGGCCAATGTAGTGTGTTTTATTCCTGTGGAGTGTGGAGGCCAATGTAGTGTGTTTTATTCCTGTGGAGGCCAATGTAGTGTGTTTTATTCCTGTGGAGTGTGGAGGCCAATGTAGTGTGTTTTATTCCTGTGGAGTGTGGAGGCCAATGTAGTGTGTTTTATTCCTGTGGAGGCCAATGTAGTGTGTTTTATTCCTGTGGAGTGTGGAGGCCAATGTAGTGTGTTTTATTCCTGTGGAGGACAATGTAGTGTGTGTTATTCCTGTGGGGGCCAATGTAGTGTGTTTTATTCCTGTGGGGGCCAATGTAGTGCGTTTTATTCCTATGGGGGCCAATGTAGTGTGTTTTATTCCTGTGGAGGCCAATCTAGTGTGTTTTGTTCCTGTGGAGGCCAATGTGATTGTTTTATTCCTGTGGAGTGTGGAGGCCAATGTAGTGTGTTTTATTCCTGTGGAGGCCAATGTAGTGTGTTTTATTCCTGTGGAGTGTGGAGGCCAATGTAGTGTGTTTTATTCCTGTGGAGTGTGGAGGCCAATGTAGTGTGTTTTATTCCTGTGGAGGCCAATGTAGTGTGTTTTATTCCTGTGGAGTGTGGAGGCCAATGTAGTGTGTTTTATTCCTGTGGAGGACAATGTAGTGTGTGTTATTCCTGTGGGGGCCAATGTAGTGTGTTTTATTCCTGTGGGGGCCAATGTAGTGCGTTTTATTCCTATGGGGGCCAATGTAGTGTGTTTTATTCCTGTGGAGGCCAATCTAGTGTGTTTTGTTCCTGTGGAGGCCAATGTGATTGTTTTATTCCTGTGGAGGACAATGCAGTGTGTTTTGTTCCTGTGGAGGACAATGCAGTGTGTTTTATTCCTGTGGGGGCCAATGTAGTGTGTTTTATTCCTGTGGAGGACAATGTAGTGTGTTTTATTCCTGTGGAGGACAATGTAGTGTGTTTTATTCCTGTGGAGGTCAATGTAGTGTGTTTTATTCCTGTGGAGGCCAAAGCGACAGTTTTATTCCTGTGGAGGACAATGTAGTGTGTTTTATTCCTGTGGGGGACAATGTAGTGTGTTTTATTCCTGTGGAGGCCAATGTAGTGTGTTTTATTCCTGTGGAGGCCAATGTAGTGTGTTTTATTCCTGTGGAGGCCAATGTAGTGTGTTTTATTCCTGTGGAGGACAATGTAGTGTGTTTTATTCCTGTGGAGGACAATGTAGTGTGTTTTATTCCTGTGGAGGACAATGTAGTGTGTTTTATTCCTGTGGAGGCCAATGTAGTGTGTTATTCCTGTGGAGGACAATGTAGTGTGTTTTATTCCTGTGGGTGCCAATGCGACTGTTTTATTGCTGTGGAGGACAATGTAGTGTGTGTTATTCCTGTGGAGGACAATGTAGTGTGTTTTATTCCTGTGGAGGACAATGTAGTGTGTTTTATTCCTGTGGGGGCCAATGTGACTGTTTTATTCCTGTGGAGGACAATGTAGTGTGTTTTATTCCTGTGGAGGCCAATGTAGTGTGTTTATTCCTGTGGAGGCCAATGTAGTGTGTTTATTCCTGTAGAGGCCAATGTAGTGCGTTTTATTCCTGTGGAGGACAATGTAGTGCGTTTTGTTCCTGTGGAGGCCAATGTAGTGTGTTTTATTCCTGTGGAGGCCAATGTAGTGTGTTTTATTCCTGTGGAGGACAATGTAGTGCGTTTTGTTCCTGTGGAGGCCAATGTAGTGTGTTTTATTCCTGTGGAGGACAATGTAGTGCGTTTTGTTCCTGTGGGGGCCAATGTAGTGTGTTTTATTCCTGTGGAGGCCAATGTAGTGTGTTTTATTCCTGTGGAGGCCAATGTAGTGTGTTTTATTCCTGTGGAGGCCAATGTAGTGTGTTTTATTCCTGTGGAGGACAATGTAGTGCGTTTTGTTCCTGTGGGGGCCAATGTAGTGTGTGTTATTCCTGTGGAGGACAATGTAGTGTGTTTTTTCATAGGTTGCGCACGCCGCATCACCGGATGGTGTACCTTGGCCATTTTAAAATCTTGTCTAGTGTGCCTTGAGTATATAAGGTTGGAAATCACTGTTCTAGAAGGTGCCAGATAAATGTTACGTAGAATGTAATCGGTTGCTATGGGCACCTCCCGCACCCCCTATTCTGATTGTCTGTCTCTCTATATACATTTACATCACACACATCTGTACATTCTAGGTAATGAGAAAAGTACTCCCCATCACCACCTAGTGGCAGCAGGAATTAGTGCCAAAGCCTTGTTGCTGTGAATGGAGCAGAGAATGAGAATTGTTTGGGTTCTTCTCCCCATCACACAACATCATGTCCTACTGTGCTAACTGGTAACGGAGCAGGACGCAGGCGTTTCAGAGACAGAGGGCCCGATTCAGTACGGAACACAAAAGTAGAGAACGCACGCAGTTGGCCGATGTTTTTTTATGTGCGCATGCATCGCACTGTGCGTGAGCGAACTAGCCAGTGCGATCGGGTTATGGTACGCAGACTGCACACAGACCCTTCCGATATTGATTGACAGGAATTGCCGTTGGTGGGTGGTGACAGGGGGGTGGTCATAACGTCGTTATAGGGGCGTGCATAATTCAGGCAGTGCGGCGGCATACGCAGCCATACCGTAAGCTGTACACAGGAAGCGGGCAAAATCCTGCGGCAGGTCAGGCCAACCACTAATGTGTGTATGAGTCCGATGGTTCTCGATGTTACCGATGTTTACGCTATCTTGCGTACTGATCAGGCTGTGAGTAAAGGGAGATGGGCGGCTTAGTAAGGGGCTGGGAGTCTGCATCTTGTGCTGTTGTCTCAGTGCATTTGCATTGATTAGCATATTCTCGCAGCGACCGGTTGCGTATGTTCCTGGCTGAATCAGGCCCAGAGCCACCTGTCCACAGCGCAGACACCTCTCTGACATGCATAGAAGGGAATATTAGAACTAAGCAATAAGCCCCCTCCCCAAATAGTGGCTGTTTCTTCCCTGTTACATAGCCACCGATACCACCATGCAACAGGAAGGTCGGGTGTTCCTATAGCAGGGGTGGCCAAACCGGTCCTCAAGGACACCTAACAGTTCATGTTTTCCAGATTCTCAGTAATGGCAGGAGTACCACTGCAGAGTCCCAATTGATTTTTCTCGTTAGGGCACAAGCAGGGCCGGATTAAAGGGGGGGCGACAGGGGCGGTCGTCCCTGGGCCCCCACACACGGAGGCTTGTGTGCGTGTGCGTGTGGGGCAGCACTGTCACTGCATAGGGGGGAGCGCTACAGGCGTCCCTGTATAGGGAGGCCACGTCATGAGGGCACTGTATGGGGGGGGGGGGTGTGCTACTAGGGGCAATGCATGGGGGGGGGGCTACTACTGGGGGCCCTGTATACCAGGGGACTACTACTGAGGGCAATGCATAGGGGGGACTACTACTGAGGGCAATTCATAGGGGGAACTACTACTGTGGGCAATTCATAGGGGGAACTACTACTGTGGGCAATTCATAGGGGGAACTACTACTGTGGGCATTATATAAGGGATACTGCATAGGGAAGACCAATACTGGGGGCACTGCATAAGGGGCACTACTACAGGGGGCACTGCATAGGGAGGACTACTACAGGGGACACTGCATAAGGGGCACTGTAAAGGGGGAACCATTACTGGGGACATTGCATAAGGGGCACTTCTACAGTGGACATTGCAAGAGGGGCATTAAGGTGAACAGAAAGAAAAAAAAAATCCTAGGGTGACGAAAAACGGTGGTATATAGGGGCCCCCACCAAGTTTGTTGCCCAGGGGCCCACACAGACCGTAATCCGGCCCTGGGCACAAGCAAGATACCTTAATGGTGTTTTCCCTAGACTGTTACGTAGATGAAGTCCCTCCTCACAGATACCGATGGCTTAGGGTCAAATACACCGCTAGCAATGAGATCCGGATCGTAAAGAGAGATATGCTACAGTCCTCCAATAAGGAAGCATCTCATATTTGTAGCATTGCGTACGACTGTCAATGTCATCCAATCAGGATGCATCTCTCATTTAAAGCAGTGTCAGCAGGGGCGGTTTAAGAGAGGAGAGGGCATTTGTGTAGCCTCCATGTGACCCCCCCTCTCTGGCAGAACAGTAGACTCCTGCTTGTTGCCCGAGGCACAGGTCTCCGGGAAAATGGCATCCGAGCCTTATTCCCGGGAACTGCTCTAGTGCGCCGGTAGAGGCAGGAGTCCCGAGATTTCGGAGAGGTAGAATAACTATATATGGGTGGAGGGTGTGTAGTATGGGATCCCCTGGACCCAGGAGCCTGTGACCACTGCACGCCGTGCACCCATTATAGATACACCAATGAGTGTCAGCCAGCCAGGAACCATCTCTTATTTCTAGAAGTGTGCAGGCGTGTCAGTGTCATGTAATTAGGAGACCTCTCTCATGTCTTGTAGTGTGCAGGCGTGTCAGTGTCATGTAATTAGGAGACCTCTCTCATGTCTTGTAGTGTACAGGCGTGTCAGTGTCAGCCAACCAGGAACCATTTCTCATTTCTAGAAGTGTGCAGGCGTGTCAGTGTCATGTAATTAGGAGACCTCTCTCATTTCTAGTAGTGTGCAGGCGTGTCAGTGTCATGTAATTAGGAGACCTCTCTCATGTCTTGTAGTGTGCAGGCGTGTCAGTGTCATGTAATTAGGAGACCTCTCTCATGTCTTGTACTGTACAGGCGTGTCAGTGTCATGTGATTAGGAGACCTCTCTCATGTCTTGTAATGTGCAGGCGTGTCAGTGTCATGTAATTAGGAGATCTCTCTCATTTCCTGTAATGTGCAGGCGTGTCAGTGTCATGTAATTAGGAGACCTCTCATTTCTTGTAATGTGCAGGCGTGTCAGTGTCATGTAATTAGGAGACCTCTCTCATTTCTTGTAATGTGCAGGCGTGTCAGTGTCATGTAATTAGGAGTTTTCTATAATTTCTTGTAGTGTGCAGGCGTGTCAGTGTCATGTAATTAGGAGACCTCTCTCATGTCTTGTAGTGTGCAGGCGTGTCAGTGTCATGTAATTAGGAGACCTCTCTCATGTCTTGTAGTGTGCAGGCGTGTCAGTGTCATGTAATTAGGAGACCTCTCTCATTTCTTGTAATGTGCAGGCGTGTCAGTGTCATGTAATTAGGAGACCTCTCTCATGTCTTGTAATGTACAGGCGTGTCAGTGTCAAGTAATTAGGAGACCTCTCTCATTTCTTGTAGTGTGCAGGCGTGTCAGTGTCATGTAATTAGGAGACCTCTCATTTCTTGTAATGTGCAGGCATGTCAGTGTCATGTAATTAGGAGACCTCTCATTTCTTGTAATGTGCAGGCGTGTCAGTGTCATGTAATTAGGAGACCTCTCTCATTTCTAGTAGTGTGCAGGCGTGTCAGTGTCATGTAATTAGGAGACCTCTCTCATTTCTAGTAGTGTGCAGGCGTGTCAGTGTCATGTAATTAGGAGACCTCTCTCATTTCTTGTAGTGTGCAGGCGTGTCAGTGTCATGTAATTAGGAGACCTCTCTCATTTCTTGTAATGTGCAGGCGTGTCAGTGTCATGTAATTAGGAGACCTCTCTCATTTCTTGTAGTGTACAGGCGTGTCAGTGTCATGTAATTAGGAGACCTCTCTCATTTCTTGTACTGTGCAGGCGTGTCAGTGTCATGTAATTAGGAGACCTCTCTCATGTCTTGTAATGTGCAGGCGTGTCAGTGTCATGTAATTAGGAGACCTCTCTCATGTCTTGTAGTGTACAGGCGTGTCAGTGTCATGTAATTAGGAGACCTCTCTCATTTCTTGTAGTGTACAGGCGTGTCAGTGTCATGTAATTAGGAGACCTCTCTCATTTCTTGTAGAGTACAGGCGTGTCAGTATCATGTAATTAGGAGACCTCTCTCATTTCTTGTAATGTGCAGGCGTGTCAGTGTCATGTAATTAGGAGACCTCTCTCATTTCTTGTAATGTACAGGCGTGTCAGTGTCATGTAATTAGGAGACCTCTCTCATGTCTTGTAGTGTGCAGGCGTGTCAGTGTCATGTAATTAGGAGACCTCTCTCATTTCTAGTAGTGTGCAGGCGTGTCAGTGTCATGTAATTAGGAGACCTCTCTCATTTCTAGTAGTGTGCAGGCGTGTCAGTGTCATGTAATTAGGAGACCTCTCTCATTTCTTGTAGTGTGCAGGCGTGTCAGTGTCATGTAATTAGGAGACCTCTCTCATTTCTTGTAATGTGCAGGCGTGTCAGTGTCATGTAATTAGGAGACCTCTCTCATTTCTTGTAGTGTACAGGCGTGTCAGTGTCATGTAATTAGGAGACCTCTCTCATTTCTTGTACTGTGCAGGCGTGTCAGTGTCATGTAATTAGGAGACCTCTCTCATTTCTTGTAATGTGCAGGCGTGTCAGTGTCATGTAATTAGGAGACCTCTCTCATTTCTTGTAGTGTACAGGCGGGTCAGTGTCATGTAATTAGGAGACCTCTCTCATTTCTAGTAGTGTGCAGGCGTGTCAGTGTCATGTAATTAGGAGGCCTCTCTCATTTCTAGTAGTGTGCAGGCGTGTCAGTGTCATGTAATTAGAAGACCTCTCTCATTTCTTGTAATGTACAGGCGTGTCAGTGTCATGTAATTAGGAGACCTCTCTCATTTCTTGTAATGTGCAGGCGTGTCAGTGTCATGTAATTAGGAGACCGCTCTCATTTCTTGTAGTGTGCAGGCGTGTCAGTGTCATGTAATTAGGAGACCTCTCTCATTTCTAGTAGTGTGCAGGCGTGTCAGTGTCATGTAATTAGGAGACCTCTCACATTTCTTGTAGTGTGCAGGCGTGTCAGTGTCATGTAATTAGGAGACCTCTCTCATTTCTTGTAGTGTACAGGCGTGTCAGTGTCATGTAATTAGGAGACCTCTCATTTCTTGTAGTGTACAGGCGTGTCAGTGTCATGTAATTAGGAGACCTCTCTCATTTCTTGTAATGTGCAGGCGTGTCAGTGTCATGTAATTAGGAGACCTCTCTCATTTCTTGTACTGTGCAGGCGTGTCAGTGTCATGTAATTAGGAGACCTCTCTCATTTCTTGTAATGTGCAGGCGTGTCAGTGTCATGTAATTAGGAGACCTCTCTCATGTCTTGTAGTGTGCAGGCGTGTCAGTGTCATGTAATTAGGAGACCTCTCTCATTTCTTGTAATGTGCAGGCGTTTCAGTGTCATGTAATTAGGAGACCTCTCTCATTTCTAGTAGTGTGCAGGCGTGTCAGTGTCATGTAATTAGGAGACCTCTCTCATTTCTTGTAGTGTGCAGGCGTGTCAGTGTCATGTAATTAGGAGACCTCTCTCATTTCTTGTAGTGTACAGGCGTGTCAGTGTCATGTAATTAGGAGACCTCTCATTTCTTGTAGTGTACAGGCGTGTCAGTGTCATGTAATTAGGAGACCTCTCTCATTTCTTGTAATGTGCAGGCGTGTCAGTGTCATGTAATTAGGAGACCTCTCTCATTTTTTGTAATGTGCAGGCGTGTCAGTGTCATGTAATTAGGAGACCTCTCTCATTTCCTGTAATGTGCAGGCGTGTCAGTGTCATGTAATTAGGAGACCTCTCTCATTTCCTGTAATGTGCAGGCGTGTCAGTGTCATGCAATTAGGAGACCTCTCTCATTTCCTGTAATGTGCAGGCGTGTCAGTGTCATGTAATTAGGAGACCTCTCTCATGTCTTGTAGTGTACAGGCGTGTCAGTGTCATGTAATTAGGAGACCTCTCTCATTTCATGTAGTGTGCAGGCGTGTCAGTGTCATGTAATTAGGAGACCTCTCACATTTCTTGTAATGTGCAGGCGTGTCAGTGTCATGTAATTAGGAGACCTCTCTCATTTCCTGTAGTGTGCAGGCGTGTCAGTGTCATGTAATTAGGAGACCTCTCTCATGTCTTGTAATGTGCAGGCGTGTCAGTGTCATGTAATTAGGAGACCTCTCTCATGTCTTGTAATGTGCAGGCGTGTCAGTGTCATGTAATTAGGAGACCTCTCTCATTTCTTGTAATGTACAGGCGTGTCAGTGTCATGTAATTAGGAGACCTCTCTCATTTCTTGTAGTGTGCAGGCGTGTCAGTGTCATGTAATTAGGAGACCTCTCATTTCTAGTAGTGTACAGGCGTGTCAGTGTCATGTAATTAGGAGACCTCTCTCATTTCTTGTAATGTGCAGGCGTGTCAGTGTCATGTAATTAGGAGACCTCTCTCATTTCTTGTACTGTGCAGGCGTGTCAGTGTCATGTAATTAGGAGACCTCTCTCATTTCTAGTAGTGTGCAGGCGTGTCAGTGTCATGTAATTAGGAGACCTCTCTCATGTCTTGTAGTGTGCAGGCGTGTCAGTGTCATGTAATTAGGAGACCTCTCTCATTTCTTGTAGTGTGCAGGCGTGTCAGTGTCATGTAATTAGGAGACCTCTCTCATTTCTAGTAGTGTGCAGGCGTGTCAGTGTCATGTAATTAGGAGACCTCTCTCATTTCTAGTAGTGTGCAGGAGTGTCAGTGTCATGTAATTAGGAGACCTCTCTCATTTCTAGTAGTGTGCAGGCGTGTCAGTGTCATCCAATCGGGAAGCATCTATCATTTCTAGTAGTGTGTAGGAGTGTCAGTGTCATCCAATCGGGAAGCATCTATCATTATTAGCAGTGTGTACAGGTGTGCCAGCTGTCATGTCCAGCGTGTCAGTCTCAGACATAGTGACCTGAAGCCACAGACTCATGGATCTGACACGGAGTGGCACGCATCTGTGCAATCGCAGCGTCCCGCTTATTTTCAGTACGTAAAAGCAGCCA
This sequence comes from Taudactylus pleione, assembly GCA_031769625.1. Classification (NCBI taxonomy): domain Eukaryota; kingdom Metazoa; phylum Chordata; class Amphibia; order Anura; family Myobatrachidae; genus Taudactylus; species Taudactylus pleione. The sequence continues at coordinate 12,048,077 of JAUIMM010000188.1, forward strand.
TCATCATTACCATTGGCAATTAACCCTACCACATGCTAGGTGCAAGGGACCCATCAGCATCTGGCGTCTGCAATGCATGCGCTTGACTCCGAATAGTGACCAACTCTGGCTACACGCCCATGACACCGCCATTAAGACGGTTTTCTTGTGCGATTTCACAATGTTGCCGCCCAGTTGCCATCTGCAGAGAAAGGGCCAGAAGCACGTGACTCTGCATTGTGCGTACGTTGGCAAAGATGCGTATGCAGCCGGGACGCAGGCGCAGTAAAAGAAATATTGGTAGAAGTTGCGACACGACTCAGAATCAGGCCCCTCGGTCTCCATACTACTTGTAGATACAGAGGAATACAAGCACAGTACAAACGTTAGGACTTCATAATGTCTAGCCAGGACATCTCCTGCCACGGTGTAAATCCCCATTGAAGTATACGGAGACAAGTTCCCACTGGCATAACTACAGCCACCGCAGACCCCGCGGTGGCTTGGGGGCGCGGAGGCTTGTTGGGCGAGGTGGCTTGGGGGCTACAGATTCCATGTGGACTACCTGCTGAAAACGGCCCTCCAAAAATGGGCGCCGCCTAGGAGACAGATGCTAGAGGTCCTACTGAACCTCTAGTGTCTGTTAGGCAAGCGCATAGCGCCGGGAACGCTGGCGCTGCCGGAAGAAGATGCAGAAAGCTGCATCTTCTCCCGTAAAAACCCCTGGCAACGAGCATAGAATCCCTGGCAACGAGCGTGAAATCCCTAGCAACAAGTGTGAAACCCCTGGCAACGAACATGAATCCCCTGACAAGAAGCATGAGACCCCTGACAACAGGCAGGTAATTTAAAAGTATTTAGAAGCCTTACTGTGGGGCAAATATGTAAGTGGCACTTTGGTAATGATTAGGTCTAGACTACATAGCTCCAAGGGACCAGTGACATCACACCCATGTGACCTGTCATCAAAGGGGGAGGGGCAAGGATGATAACGGGTGTCCAAAACTGTCCGCTCGCTGCGCTCGCCACAAAAAAGTATTCCCCCTCTATGCCCATGTGGATGGTAACACAGGAGCGATCTGGCCCTCCTGCATCGGTCACGTGACTGCAACGTCACAGAGGTCCTTTCTCCAGATAGGATCTAGCAGCAACCCTTTGTGGGGTGTAATATACATTACAGTGTGTGGCATAATGTGTAAGGGGCATTACGGTGTGTGGCATAATGTGTAAGGGGCATTACGGTGTGTGGCATAATGTGTAAGGGGCATTACTATAACGACGAAAAATTACAAACACTGTAAACTGTCATTGGTGAGAGCACATTTTTTACTTTTGCACTGGGAGCCAAATTGCGTATCAACGGCCCTGTATTCATTTTACCAAAATGCCATGGAAGGGGGGCGTCAGAAATGTTTGGGCAGGGGGGGAGAAAAATTGACAGTGGCGGCACTGGAAGTACCGGTGAGAACACACGGGAAAGCGACTTACTTTGCATGAGCAGTCTCAGGCAGTCGCTGTAGTGATCTGGGAACTGGTAGCGCAGGATGGAGTTCCAGTGCTTGCAGAAGATATTGAACGGCATCAGCAGGTCCTCCTCGGGCACCAGGCCGCACAGGGACAGAGCCAGGTGCACCGACTCCAGCAGTTTGCTCCGCTCAGACATGGACGGTTTAGCAGAGTTCAGCCAGTGGTTCAAATCAAACTGCAGAGGAAGCAATGACATAAGATATCGCCGAAATCACCAGACACTATGGGTACTAAATCATATGCAAAAGCTGATTGAGGCACCATGTAGCCAATTATTATTTATTTTTTTACATATGTGAGGGCACAAAATTTTCTATACGATATGAGAAGCGACGCCAAAGTGCAGGCTGGGTGCCTGAAGGCGCTTAGATAGGCAACCGAAAAACGATTTCACTGTGCAGAATGAGGTTAAATGGGTTTCAAGGGGTGTAGAACACATTTTAAGGGGGCTTCATGTTTTGCAGGGGCTGAAGAGCATTGTTCCTCCTACAAATTAACTGGCATTAATGCACCCTCAAAGGTGGCGGACACCAAGCCTAGGCCAGTGTGGAGCTATCTGCGTGAGGTGCGCCTTATACGGTAAAACGCGTTTCTAGGCGCCCTACACCACAAATGCATCAAGCACCCCAACAGTGCAAGGAAAGTGGGTTACAGGGGAGTGAATCCTAAAATTCAGGCAATGGGTGGGGGGACACTGGGCCTGATTCTGACCCGGTCGCAAGCGCTGTGCGCTCGCAACCGGGTCGATGGTGGGCAAGTGCACATGTGCACGACGGAGTCGGCTCCGTCGTGCGCATGCGCGAGACCCGGATAGCAACGAGCAATCCGTCGCTCCGCGTCTCGTACCAAAGGGGGCGTGATGTCGATGTTGAGTGACAGCTCGCCCCCTTTGGTGGGCGGCCGGGGGAGTGGCTGCCCAAATGGAGGCGTTCCCATATGAACGCCTCCGTTTGGGGGCGGCCCCACTGACATCACGAGTGATGTCAGTGGGAGAGATTTCGGCTCTGTTAGAGCCGAAATCTCTCTGGGGCTTGCGGCAACGAGACCCTACCACAAGGGTCTCGTCACAAGCCCGATGGTCGAGATGGTCTTGACCCACAGCTATGCAAGCGGCCAGGAGGCCGTTCTAAATAAAAAAAAAAAATAGCCCGGCCCTGAGTCAGAGCGAGCGCTCTGTCACAGCGTCCGGCTCTGAATCAGGGTCACTGTTCCAAATATTTAGCGAAAAAAGTGAAAGTAGCCTTTAAATGCTGACATATATTTTTTGGCCATTAAGACATTTAACCGGAAATCCAAGAGTTGAACCTCATCTCTTATGTAAGAGGGGACAGACCATAGCGTGATGTCCCCTTAACTCATCTGTCTACAAATCATTCCCCAAATGTCATCCCTGGTGGCCGCCCAGCACATAAAGGGGATATAATATCTAATACACCGGGGTCTCAGAGGTGACGACGCGGTACCTGCCTTAGTTAGCAGCATGAAGATAATGTCATTGTTGTCCTCGGATATGGCCTCCACCACCTTCTCGTACAAATGTACAAAGTCCCCGGGAGAGGCGGCCGGGGTGAAATAAGGCGACAGCAGGTTGCACAACCTCCGATTCTGCAATACGGTCTGCAGCACTGGCCGGCACTCAGACTGGGTACCGCTGATAAAGACCTAAGGCGTGGGAGAAAGGAGAAAACACCGAAGACTGGTCAAGAATAGGACGTTTATCAACACAAGAACCTGCGACCCCCAAATGTCATGGAGACTTGTGACATTATTCAGAATAAGGGGAGCAGCTGTCTATGTACTAATCCCCTTTCTCCAGAGCTGTAGAGGCACACAGACGATGGATCACTCTGCGCCCCTAATTAGCCTGACGCAGGACACAAGCGGACGCATCCCCTCTCCTGTAACCATCGGCTCTTCTCCAGTTTGCCAGCAGCTCAGCAAGGAGACACAATTGTCATGTTTTTATTGTGTTGGTTTCCATTATTAATATTAAATCAAATAATTGTTTTTGCTACACTGATTAATATTAATGCTGATTAATATTCTTTTACCCCCAACCTATATCTACAGATGTGTCCTCATACACCTAGGTCCTCGGCGGGGGTATATTTACTAAAGGTCGATTTTGATCGATTTAAAATGCATGCAATTCTATTAAAATCGATGTTGTATCTCTGGGGCAAAATGACACATTTACGAATACTTAAAAAACCGGTCTGTTAGTAAATGTGTGATTTAGCCCCATAAACACAACATTGATGTTGATTGATTTTAAAACGATCACAATTAAACTTTAGTAAATATCCCTCCTAGTGTCTTTTTGCCATATGATACAAGACGCAACTTAGACACTCTGCCATGGGCTACATCGCAAGGTCCGTGGCACACGAAACGGGTCTATTTGGTGCGATAAAAGAAAAGGGGGTATATTTATTAAGGTGCGGGTCTATAGGATGTTGCTCACAGCAACCATCAGATTCTAGCTATTATGTTCTAGACGGTGCTAGATAAATGATCAGGTGAATCCGATTGATTGCTATGGGCAACAACGTCTATATTTCTGCCCTTTTAGTAAATACACCCCAAGGTGTTTGAGGAGACTGCTGTACACAACATGGCTTTGGGAAACACTAGTTGTACGACACCTAACAGGTATATCTGAGGGTTTGGCCTTCTCAGAGTAGACGGCATCTCCAAGAGGCGTGTGCCCAGATAGGTGCAGATTACGTTAAGCGCGGGAGGCGGATTCTGCTCACAGCCTATGGAGGTGCAGCCAGGATCAGCCTACCGTAATGGCCAGCTAGAGATGAATTGAATCTGCCCCTTCACGTAAGCAACGCGCACTTGCACACGCTCGATCTGGCGCTGTTTCAGAGGTGGACGCAGACCAGCTGTGTCTTCTGCCACATCTGGCTCTTTATGCCAATGACGCAACCGATTCTGTTCATACTGACGCACCCACTGGCAGCAGCGCTAATCCGTCTCAACATCGAAGCTTACACCTCGAAATCAGACCCTCTGTCTCTACAGGTCTTGGGGGGCTTTAAGTGCAAATAAAGGGCATTTATTTTTTTGCCAATGCTCTAAAGCACAGGTTCTCAAACTCGGTCCTCAGGACCCCAAACAGTGCATGTTTTCCAGGTCTCCCCACAGAATCACATTCTGAATAATTAGTTTCACCTGTGGATCTTTTAAAATGTGTCAGTGAGTAATGACTACACCTGTGTACCTGCTGGGTGACCTGGAAAACTTGACCTGTGTGGGGTCCTGAGGACAGAGTTTGTGAACCACTGCTCTAAAGGGCCGATGCTGATGATCGCACCTGTGTCCGGCCACGGCAGCTTACTTGCTAGTTCATGCTGATGCGGTTACCAGCCCATCCATAGGAGTATCCGTGCGTCCGCTTGTGTATAAGTGCGCCCACTGTTTCCGCTGTCCGCGGCTATCATCATTAGTAATCGGAACTTGCACTCACCCTGTGCTGGGTACAGAAAAATCGGTCTGAAACTGGAGTCCCATCTCTGTCCAGACGCCTCAAACAAGCCTGGAAGTTGGGCTAAACGTCTAGTACAGATGTGACCTCATACATCTAGCTTAAATACGCAGCGCAGTGCGACTTGCCTGGCGTGACTGAGCCGCCAGGTCTCATGCAACTTTGCTAGCATCGCGCGTCTCTTTTTTGCCGAAAATGTGTCTAAGTCGCAATGCGATGGGACTAGGAGGCATAAGCAGACTGTGCTGATTAATGTGATTTGCGACACTTGTATATCTGGCGCATCTTAGTCGCAGATGTGACCGGACGCCTTTCGCCTAGGCCGTCCCTGGTCATGGGTTAGCGCTTTTGGACTCCCACTCACCGTCAGTAACCGCCTGTCATTGACTCCGCCCACTGCGCCGTGGGCGTTTAACGATGCTGCCACCACCAAACTCTACCATCGGCGTTTGGAACCGCTTATTAGGTACACTCAGGCTCCTGCCTCGGAACCTGGAACCGCTTCTGCTGCGTATGCGTTTGACTAACTGCAGACACACCTCCTGTTTGGTGTCGGCTGTTCCCACCTGATCCCTCGCAATGGACCAGGTCTGCACGGTAGCTGGAGGAGGGCTTGAACTTGGAGACACGGAGCTCTTACCCAGAACAGCAGGAGAACGGAATAGCGTTTTTGCGCAATTCTGTTGGTCGCAAGATTGAGGCAATTGAAGTAAAAGGCAAACTATGTTTATTTGCTCAATGTCTTAAAGAAGACCCTCCCTTCCGTCTGAAGGGGAATATCAGCATACAGGATGTTACAGCAATTCTTCTCCACACAGGATTTACAAAGATGTACCACATACAGGAATCTTATCAGCAGCTCTTCTCCTCATAGAAGTTACAGGGTTGTACCCCATACAGGGCTCACAGTCCCTCTTTTTATGTCATTCTTACACACAACATCACAGGGGGGCAAATCCACCCTGTGTTCCTTCTAGCCAATCAGGCTATCTCATAGAACATAAATGAAACAACATATTACATTTCAAAGGAGTCTCTCAATATCCTCCTTCCTAATCCACCAACACAAACCGATTTATCATACATTATACTGTCTCCTAACATGTTGGTATAACATGTCACAGGAAATGGTAAATGACATTCATCCTTATCAATCAATTTGGCATTTCCAACCTTAACACATTCAGCTTTTAGAAGTGGCATCCACAAGGATCTTCTTAAAAACAAATTGTCTTTTCAAAAGTAAGTTCTGTATGTGAAGTGTTTGGCTATATGACACCATTCACACCTTTACACAGTAACCTTCCAGCCAGAGTTCACTTGGAATGCACTACAAAGAAAGCTTTGTTACACAATGGGTCTGACCACTATCATACTGTAGGTCAGGATGATTAACATATCACTTCCTATGTCAGGAGGTGAGAAGGTCTCGTAACCATTTCACTTAACTGTTACAGCCTTCTAACACAACTTATACATTCCTTATAAGTGCATTTTCTCTACAAAATATACATTTAAACCATATAGTGCATAGCCTATTAAATATACTCTGCATCATGCACTAATGCATTGTAGATCAGCTGCAGTGCATTACAGCAATATATATATACTTTAATACAGTTTATTATAAACCATGGGCAGTGTGCTTTTACACTGTCCTTTTAAAAAGGGCGCAATGGCATGAGGGGTAATCCCTTCAGTGCTGTGGCAGCCATTAACCCCGTGTGGCCTGCCTCCGGCCACAGCATCGCATGGCAGAAAAAGACGCAAAAAAAGACGCCCAGCGCTAGTAGAGTCCTCACCGGACCTGGCGCGCCGAGAGGGTCTTTTTAGCATGAATGCAGAAAAGATGTGTACGGACACATCTGTACAAGAGACTGTGGGTCTCATTCAGACCCGCTCGTTAGTGGGTCGATGTAGAGGCCCTGCGCACACGCAGCGGCCACACTGCGTGTGCGCAAGCCCCGTAGCGAGAGAGAAATTCTCTCGCTTCGGGGCTTACTACAAAAGGGGTGGCTGGCGATGGTGATCGACAGCTCGCACCGTTTTGTAGGCGGGGCAGTGGCTTGCCAAACGGAGGCGTTCCCGACGGAACGCCTGCCGTTTGGGGGTGGCCCCACTGACATCACTCGTGATGTCAGTGGTGAGCTTCCGGCTCTAATAGAACCAAAAGCTCACTGGGGCTTGCAGCAGACGAGGTCTCATCGCAAGCCCAGATGGTCGCGATGATCTTGACCATCGCGACCATCCACCTGGCCGCTCGCTAAAGCTGTGGGTGGTCACCCACAGCCTAGCGAGCGGCCAGGAGGCCGGGTCAGAAAATAGATGCGGCCACCCTCATTCAGAGGTCCTGTATCTTTTCTGCACGTTTGCACGTTCACCTCCTAAAAATTCCCAGGTCACGTTGTGTTACGTCCACCAGAGACGCGACGTGCACAGAGCTACTTAATCATGCGGATGCAGCTTTCGGCACAGGCTGGGGCAAAGCGCAAGGTGCGGACTTACTTTCTCTTGCATCTGACGTCCGAATGAGCCCCTACATCCCGTGTACGCAGTGGGCCTGATTCAGAGCCGGACGCAATTAGCGCTCGCTCGTCCAGAAAATAGGGGTGGCTTTTCAAATGAACCGTTCGCTCTTTGCGGTCTGTTCACGCCTCTAGGTCTGAACGAGCGAACAAAACTTGCGGTCGTTTTTTGGAAAAATACGCCCCCTGGCCGCTCGCATCCTACGTCATGTCCGCTATTTATTAGATTAATCGAGTACATCGACCAGCGTATAAACTGCTCGCTATTCTTGAGGTTGGTTTTTGCTACCGCAATCATGCGAGCAGTTCTGGCTATAAAATAACCCAGTGACGTGGTCAATGACGCTGCTGTATTAATTATGCACACCCTTAAAACGCCCGTTTTGACATTTAAGCACGCCTGCGTTCGGATCTCCACTCCCCGTTTTTAAGCACCTTCCCGTTACCACCCACATACGCCTCCTCCTGTCACTCAAAATAGCAGGCATTCGCTGTTTAGCGAACAAACGAAATTCGGCCGCACTGACTGGTTCGCGCATGCGTATAACGATCCGTACGCATGTGCAGTTGGGCAAACATCGCTCGGAGCGAACGAGCGGCCGCTTACGAGCGGCTCTGAATCAGGCCCTGTGTCCGGCAGGGAGAGGTCTCGCTAGTGGCCATTTCCTATGTCAGGCTATCATTTAATGCAAAACACTGGAGCGTGAATGAGACCAATGCCACCCGCAGCAGACCCTGTAATTCCATCACATTTACTGCAACACACAAACCAACCCACCTGCCCCAATATTTCGATGCAAGAGGTGAAGAATTGCCGGGAAGGAGGGTGACGCTGGGTTTCATCGCACACAAACTCCACAATGGCAAAGAACGTCCCGATTCCAATCTTCTGGATCTCCAGCGGGGACTGCACTTTATACGCGTTCACGAGAGCCCTGCGCAGACAAAACCCAAACAGCAGCATGTTATATCCACTACCATTGGTCCATTGTACGCAAACCATATGGCACGTGTTTGTAGCACATGTGAGTTACGCGGGATTATACACCCACATGGAGAACTTTCTACCAACAAGCATGAAGCCCAGAAACGGTTTACGGTACAGGGAAACTTAGCGCTAGACACATATTTTGAATACAACTGGGAATACGGCAGCTATAGCTGTACTCAGGTAGGGTCCCAGGCTAAGTGCGACAAACAGCGGCCAACACAACGTTTGCACAAAGGCGCAGAACTGTACAGCAAGCACAAGGTGCGCGCTCACTTAACGGGTATTGGAAACAAACTGCGCTCACATATACTCTGGAGAATGGGGATGGTGGAGCCAGTAAAAACCTAACAAAGTCTTCCCCATAACTTAAATTCTGTTACTTTACAAAAATCCTGAGGGCTTTTGTTGGTGGACAGAAGCCTGCCACATGATCCGATGGTTGGTAGCCAAGAAGCCAACGGTCGAAATGCCGATCGCCGGCTTCCCGACTGTGCAATCCCAGCAGGGGACTAATGATAGGTGTCAAAATCCCGACGCCTATCATTATCCACCTGCCGAAATACCAACGCCTGGCATACCGAACGGAGGTAAGCCCAACATCGCAAGTGGACAGCCGAGGGGGGGGGATTAGGGGCTCCCGGGGGGACTTAGGGTTAGGCACCCCACTGGGAGGGTTAGGGTCAGGCTAGGGGAAGGGGGGGTTACGGTTAGGCACCCCCGGCGGAGGTTAGGGTGGGGGGTTAGGTTTAGGGGGGAGGCACCCCTGGGGAGGTTAGGGTTAGGCACTAGGGGGGGGAGGTTAAGGTTAGGCACCCCTGAAGGAGGGTTAGGGTTGGGGGGGAGAGAGGGGAGGGTTAGATAGCTTACTTACCCCCGTCGGGATCTGCGCTCTTCGGCATACTGGGGTCGGGATTTGAACCGCCGGGCTCACGTCCGGCGGTCAATCATACCACACCCGATCCGAGCACTCTGCTCCTGAAATCTCTGTGCTGCTGTGAGCATGCCAATGATCTGGTTGTCCGGTTTTTGCACAGTGATCTTTTTTAATCACAAACGGGGCAGATTTAATGACAGGGGAGGAGCTTATGCGACATGAGCGCTGCGCACGTAACAGCCATTATGGTAACTCGTTTCTCCTCCATAGGTTGAGAAATGAGTGATAAACACATGCCGCAAGTCATAACAGCAGCAGCCGGCGTATAAGTGAATGGGCCCCATAGAGGTATAATACATGAAATAACAACACAATAATTCTTTACATTTCTTACTAATTCCACTGGAAATAACAACATTCTATAGGATAACTCACGTGATAAAGTTCTCCAGATGTACAGCGGTTTCTATAATGTTAAGCTGAGTCGGTTTAGTGGATTCAGCCTGTAACTGTTTCATCTCTCTGCGCAGAACATGCAGCTGCTGGCTCACGGACTCATCCATCTGCATGCCTTCAAACTACAGAGAACCAGTCTCATTATACCATCATTTAGAGGTGTTACCTGTACCTGGGAACCGTGACCTCTCTCCTCAAACCTCAATTATAGCGCACTCGGCCTCTAAAACGCTATCCTAAATTTACACAAGCCAACATACTAATCACTCCGTATCTCTCAGCCTGTGACTTCCTGCTGCCTCCATTCCCCCCCTCACATCATGTCACCGCCCCTGTCACATGCAGCCCTGTCCTCACTAACACATCACCCATCTCCTGATATACTCTGTGCTGCTGGGGTCCCTGCTCCTCCCACTATATAACTCTCAGCCTGTGACTTCCTGCTGCCTCCATTTCCCTCCTCACATCATGTCACTGGCCCTGTCACATGCAGTCCTGTCCTCACTAACACATCACCCATCTCCTGATATACTCTGTGCTGCTGGAGACCCTGCTCCTCCCACTATATAACTCTCAGTCTGTGACTTCCTGCTGCCTCCATTCCCCTCCTCACATCATGTCACTGCCTCTGTCACATGCAGCCTTGTCCTCACTAATACATCATTCATCTCCTGATATACTCTGTGCTGCTGGAGTCCCTGCTCCTCCCATTATATAACTCTTCCTTCTGCCCCCATTCCCCTTCTCACATCATGTCACTGCCCCTGTCAAATGCAGTCCTGTCCTCACTAACACATCATTCATTTCCTGATATACTCTGTGCTGCTGGGGACCCTGCTCCTCCCATTATATAACTCTCAGTCTGTGACTTCCTGCTGCCTCCAATCCCCACCTCACATCACTGCCCCTGTCACATGCAGTCCTGTGCTCACTAACGCATCATTCATCTCCTGATATACTCTGTGCTGCTGGGGACCCTGCTCCTCCCACTATACAACTCTCAGTCTGTGAATAACTGCTGCCTCTATTCCCCTCCTCACATCATTGCACAATGCTATTGAGGACTACACGCTTCCACTCTCTATCCAACTCCGTTAGGAAATGTAGACTATACTCACTTGTCCTTTAACTGTGCAGATAAGTTGCCTAAGGTACGCGGACAACTTGTTACTGATCTGATAGGACCCCTCACCTTGACCATCACAACAGCAGGTCTGCTGCAGGTCTTATTTAAATTGCTCCGACATTCCATCTTCATTTCGATCTGCTCCTCCCTGTTGACGTAGAGTTTAGGGATTGTATCAAGCATCTCGCTGTCTAAGGCAACTTGCTGGGACTCCCGCATAGAGGCCGTTCTGCGACAGAAACAGAGGGACCGGTCAGCAAGAAGTAACCACATCGGAAACCATGGCCTATAGTATCGGAGCCGAAGTATTATTTGTCAGGCTTCAGCAATCTATGGCTCTACGGCTGTTGTACAACTACAAGTCCCAGCATGCTTTATCAGCCAGAGTATATGTAGTTCTACACAGCAGGATAGCCACAGATGGCCTCAGACTGACAGGTTAGAAACATTGGTGATTACACTACTTGTTTCCACCCATCTCTCCAATAGAGATTAAGGGGGAGATGAATCGAGCCTCCTAGAGGGTGGAAAAGTGGAGACGTTGACCAATCGGCTTCTAGCTAGCATTTGTAAAGTACAGTCTGTAACCAGTGTTGTCTCAGTGTGTGAGCTTACAATCACACGTCAGTGCAGCAGTACGCTCTTTAGTTACTGTATGATGAAGGAGGCAGCGCTGGTTCGCTGATCCCCCACACAGATGCATGTCAGCGGTGCCAGGAAACAGAACTCTAACAGGCCAACACTGCAGTCTACACACATCCTACGATCAGTAGTGCACGCAGGGGGGGTTTCGGAGTACCCATAAACCTTCTCCCTGACAGAGGCAAGTGCGAGCAACCATGTAATTAAGCCCCGCCCTCTTGCGGCAAAATGCAGCGATTTGCGGGTCAATGGGGTGGAGACGGAGCCAATATGATGCAATTCTATTAGAATTGCATAATTTGGCTCCGCACCCTCCCGATTGACCCGCAAATCGCAGCAATTTGTCGCTAGGGGGAGGGGACTAATGACATTGCCTGGTCCTGTCCCCATCTACAACCTGCAGCAAGGTAAGTGTGTGTGTAATGTATGTGTGACACACACACACACACACACACACACACACAACGTTGCCCGGGTTTAAATCTAAAGTTTTATTATGTGATGTCGTCCGAATCCATCCAGTGGATGTCCCAGAACGGGCTCCCTGGGTCAAAGTTCTGCCCAGCACACTCTGCCACGAGGTCCGACGGGGACCCCAACCACTCCAGTAGGCATCTCAGACCAATTGCCACCCATCTGTACAGTTTTTATCCAGATCCATCCAGTGGATGGCCCAGAAAAGGCTCCCCGGTCAAAGTTCTGCCCAGCGTACACCATTGGGAGGTTCGACTGAGACCCTAACCCCCCTAAAACCTGGCCAAGATCCAACTGGACCACCTCGCTTTGGTTTCATCCCAATCGATGCCGGGGTGTCCGAATGCACAACTGGACAAGCAGGCCAATGATTTTTTTACTAGACACTGCCCCCCCCCCCCCCCCTCATACACTACTGCCGCAATCGCACCTAACAGCCCTACTCGATGCGCCAGGTCCCGTGAGACTCTGCTTGCGCCGAGCATCTTTTTCACTCCACCCCACGACACTGCACGGATTCATTTGATATGCGACACTTGTACATCTGTGTGCGACCGAGTCTGAATCTGTATGCGTGGTGCTATGCTGCAGTGGCGGCGGCTTTTTTTCCACGCCACGACAGCGTTTTCCTGCACAATCTAACATCTGACTATTGCGGAATACAGCTGGCGCACAGTCTATACGTCCCACATGACCTCGTACATGACATGCGGCTCTCACTTGGCGTGCTGCTGCAGGATGGTTAGATCTTTGTGCACGAGCTTCATGGCTTCCTGCGTGTTGATATAACAAGAAGGTGGGATGACTGGCACAGGTGGCTTCATGAGTTGCAGGGTGATGCCCGGGCAGGGGGGGTTGTGCTTCTTCAGGTTCTTTAGGATTCTCTCCTTGGCAGCTGAGAAGACATAAACTGATCAATTAAAACTGGTGCCTGACTAATCGCTGGCCTAAGATTGTGATCGAAGAATTTGTTCCATAAAGAGATCTGCAGGCACCTATAATAGAACCATGAATGTTGCCCCGTCTCGGTCATGCGCAGTGGGAGCTGTAGCTACACAGTGCCCTGCTCGCCCTCCATCCATTTCCTGCTGGGACAACATAGATTAGTAGGTGCCCGATCTTAACGCGGTCTGCGGCTCTGCTAAAGGTTAGGGGCTGCCTGATCCTCAGTCTCGCGGCCGTGTACCCTCCAACTTGTCTGTCCAACTAAAACGGTGCACCAACTTTCTCATTGGACCAGCCAACTTTCTGTACAAAAGGATTTTATGTCACGGAAGTAGGAAGACACTCTCTGCCTTTTCTCCAACCCCTCCCTCCCTTCCCCCCACCCCTTGGGCTCAGAGCGGGTGCTGCTCCGGCTGGCGGGCAGGCTGTACGGCAGTGCAGAGGTCAAAGGTCACGCCGCACAGCCCCACTCCAGCAGCGTCTGAACCCTGTCTGAAGCCCACAGGAGGTGAGAAGACAGGAACTGCACCTGCTGCCGCAGGTCGCTGTATAATTGCCCTTTGATCACTCACAGGGGCCCCCACGAGTTTGATGCCCAGGGGCCCCCAAAGACCTTAATCCAGCCCTGGTCATTAGGTAAAATACACTGTGGATAAAGGCCCTGATTCAGAGACGGATGCTCTGACAGAGCGCTCGCTCTGAATCAGGGCCGTCCTTCTATTTTTTTAGAGCGACCTCCTGGTCGCTCGCATAGCTGTGTGTGACCACCCACAGCTATAGCGAGCGGCCATAGCTTGTGGTAGGGTCTCGTTGCCGCAAGCCCTGGAGTGCTTTCGGCTCTATCAAAGCCGAGAGCACTCCCACTGACATCACTTGTAGGCGTTCCCATGGGAGTGCCGGCGGTCTGGGCAGACACGCCCCCGGCCCACCCACCAAAGGGGGCGTGCTGTCACTCAACATCAACAGCACGCCCCCTTTGTAGCGAGACCTGGAGCGACGGCTTCCCCGTCGCTATCCGGGTCTCGCGCATGCGCACGACGGAGCCGGCTCCGTCGTGCGCATGCGCACTGGGCCAACATCGACCCGCTTGCGGTCTGAATCAGGCCCAAAGTGCCACATATGTGCAGTGGTTTCTTGTACACCGGGGCACTCTCTCCCCGACGCTGCTGAATGATCTCCTCTATGGCTGCGGTAATCCCGGCATTGTGGCGATCAGTTTGTGCTACTTCGCTTTCCCTTACAAGTAAAATATATTTCTACATTAGATTTAATAATCGTTTTTGAATTTGTACAGCTCAGCAGGAAGCGGAACTTGCCGATACACGCGCAGACTCTAGAATTAAATCCTTTAAATTACTTAAATATTAAAAATTTAATTAAAAAAAAATTAACGCTATAAAAGGGCATCGTATCAATACGGATTCTGCAATCAAAGGTGGCCGTTGAAATTGTTATAATAGTCACACAGCTAAAGCTGCGCTGTGCCAATAACTAATACTGTTTTCTCGCACCCGATCTCCCATCTAAAGTGACAGGGTGATATTCAATCGTTTGGGCCGGCAGGCGTGAGTCAAAGGGCGCCTATTACTTATCGCGCATCACACCCAAATGCACCGGGCTTAGACGCGTAAAGCGGCGAAACCATTGCAAATTAATGGCTGCCCAAAAGCCAGACTTCTTGCAGATTCCTGCGCGCCACCTCAGGAGGGTGCCAACAGAATGAATCGACGCCTATCGGCACAAACAATTGAATGGCTGCCGTCACTTTAGACAAGAGCTGCGGGCAGCGCAAAACAATTGAATTCCCACAAAACAAAAACATTTTGTTTAAAAAACAGACATCGGGCGCTCCATAGCAGACACAGAACGCGGTGCCCATACCTGTGACTGGAGTGGGGGTGTCCACAGAGGTAACGGGAGTCAGCAAACCTGTGTCCATCTCCACTTTGATTTGGTTCCAGACGTTGACCGTTTCCTGGATGTCATACATGAGGCGTTCCAGGTTAATGTACTCCATCCAGAGAGTCTACAGTAGGAAAACAGTGTGAGGTCAGTCTGTCCCTTACTGTAGTATTGCTTCCTGCAATTGTGCTCAATGTCCTGATACTTAAAAAGGAAATAAATGTATCTGCAAGAATTCACACTAGATCTATCCCGGATATTAACCAGATCTCCTTAAATATAAAACCAGCAGAAAGATTCATGTATTAAAAAAAACCGGTGTTCACTTTTATTGTGAATCCCTCCACCCCTCCTCCTCCGGCTGTTCCCGAGACCCCTGCCCTTCTTCAGTCCCAAGTCTGGGAGGGACAGCGGACAGACATTTAGAGCCCCAGGGATGACATCTATCAGTTGTCAGGGCCAGGGTCTTCGCTTATCAAGAGGCTTCAGTTAATCTTTAGAAGTTCACTTTGCTCTCAGAGAAGAGTATTAGCTTAAGGATGAGAGATATAATGAGACAGTGGAAATGGTCCTTACACGTAAAAAATATACTCCCCGTGTAACCGTGCAAAATACATCTAGAAGATTCCCATTCTAAACTGGTGCTTTAATCAAAATCCGTTGTTTAATAATGTCACATACGCAGAGCACTATGGCATTCTGGCCAGCAGGTAACACGGTTCTATTGCTGTCCAGCAAAAAAAAAGATGATCATACAATAATTAAATATACTGGATCTTCTGAAGTTGACAACAAGCTGGATGCATGATTTGTTTTCTATATTGTGCTTCCTCCATTTAATCTGTAAGGCTGTGACTTCCTGCTGCACCCATTCCCCTCCTCACATCATGTCACATGCAGCCCTGTCTTCGCTAATACATCACCCATCTCCTGATATACTCTGTGCTGCTGGGGATCCTGCTCCTTCTACTATATATATATATATCTCAGCCTGTGGCTTCCTGCTGCCCCCATTCCCCCCATCACATCATGTCACTGCCCCTGTCACAAGCAGCCCTGTCCTCACTGACACATCACTCATCTCCTGATATACTCTGTACTGCTGGGGGACTCTGCTCCTACCACTATATAACTCTCAGTCTGTGGCTCCCTGCTGCCTCTATTCCCCTCCTCACATCATGTCACTGCCCCTGTCACATGCAGCCCTGTCCTCACTAACACATCACTCATCTCCTGACATACTCTGTGCTGCTGGGCCCCTGCTCCTCCCACTATATAACTCTCAGCCTGTGACTTCCTGCTGCCCCCATTCCCCTCCTCACATCATGTCACTGCCCCTGTCACATGCAGCCCTGTCCTCACTAAGACATCACCCATCTCCTGATATACTCTGTACTGCTGGGGGACTCTGCTCCTACTATATAACTCTCAGTTATATGCCCCTGTCACATGCAGCCCTGTCCTCACTGACACAATCACACTAATATATCTGTCACTGCTCCCCTCTCACCCATCTCCTGCTGCAGTAACCCTCAGATGATCTGGCTAATAATTAGGGTACATAGATGAGAAGAGGACAAACACTGAACATACTGCAGTCCTGAGAAATGCTACTCAAACACTGACGTAATATATGTGCATCACTCCTTCCCTGTCCAATGCTCAGTCTCTCACCTGTTCACTGCGCATGATCTTAGCCAGCAGGTGAGGGTCGTACTGCTTGGGGAGAGTTGGGATATACACATCTCCCTTCTGGAACTTATCATCTTCTAACCAGACAATAAACACATTAAACAACCTATGGGAAAAAAGGCCAAAAAATTAAAAAAATCTAAATAAATATATAGTCCCTGGTTTAGGGGTCTGTCTGTTCAATCGGACTAATCTCTTGAAAAACTAGATGGATTTTGATGGGGTCTTCACTATTCTATACAGCATTGGTCAAGTAAGGTTTAGGTGTATAAACCATTCATCTGTGACAAAAGGGAGCCGAGCAGTGACGATTTTACTGAAGCAATGTCACATAAAAAACTGTTGTGCTGAGTGAGTGACTGGCTGCTGCTGTTGCAGGGACTAGGGCTGTGCTTTGATTGGCTCTCTGAGACAGTGAGAGCCAATCAGAGCTAGCAATGAGCCCTGTTGCTTAGCAGCAGCCTAGGGAGGGGAGGGAGTCAGGGACTGAGCAGGGTCATGTGTGAGGAAGACAGAGAATGAGAGACAGCCTCCAACGAACTTATGAAGTTACCCTGATGCAGACACAATAGCCAGCAAGGAGCCAGGGGAGGCATAGCTATCAGGAAATTATAAAAACAATTCGATGGTGGCAAACATCAGACCGCCACCATCAACTGGTAATAACAGTAACCATGAGATTCCGATGTCCATCCCTACGCTGAACCTGTAGGCGAACTCCGGCCACCACTCCTCCACCATGAAGTGCTCCCTCTCCAGTGTGATGTTCCCGCTCAGCCACACCCTCGGTGGACAGAAGACATCTCCGATGGAAGACTGTGGTGTTTCACGGACAGGGGAACCATGGCGAAGAAGCTCAACAGGAAACCCAGGAACTACAGGGTACATTATGCAAAGAAGACATTGCTCATCGCCATATTCAGCAGCCGGGGAGTGGTGCGCATGGAGGTTGCACAGGTGCCCCAGCCCCGGGGACATGCTGCTGATAATGCTTAAGGCAAATCTCCTGCCCTTCCCAACACATCCCAGTGACTGGGCCGCAGCAAGCTGGAGGGCAGCAACAGGTGGAGTTGTGGTGACAGGAGTGAGAAGCAGGGGCCTGTGGTGAAATATAGGAGGCTGTGGTGAGATGTCGGGGGCAGGAGTAAGAAGCAGGAGGCTGTGGTGAGATGTCGGGGGCAGGAGTAAGAAGCAGGAGGCTGTGGTGAGATGTCGGGGGCAGGAGTAAGAAGCAGGAGGTTGTGGTGAGATGTCGGGGGCAGGAGTAAGAAGCAGGAGGTTGTGGTGAGATGTCAGGGGCAGGAGTAAGAAGCAGGAGGTTGTGGTGAGATGTCAGGGGCAGGAGTAAGAAGCAGGAGGCTGTGGTGAGATGTCGGGGGCAGGAGTAAGAAGCAGGAGGTTGTGGTGAGATGCAGGGGGCAGTAGTAAGAAGCAGGAGGTTGTGGTGAGATGCAGGGGCTTGTGGTGAAATATAGGAGGCTGTGGTGAGGTGCAGGGGGCAGGAGTAAGAAGCAGGAGGCTGTGGTGAGATGCAGGGGGCAGTAGCAAGAAGCAGGAGGTTGTGGTGAGATGCAGGGGCTTGTGGTGAAATATAGGAGGCTGTGGTGAGGTGCAGGGGGCAGGAGTAAGAAGCAGGAGGTTGTGGTTAAATATAGGATGCTTTTGTGGCCAATGTATTGGTATAAAGTAGGAGATTAAGATGCACGGTTGATGAATAAGTCGCATGGCGCCCCAAATGGGGATCTTTGATGCGATTTGAAAACCCCACAACACAGCAAAGAACAGCAAAGAAGCTAGGCAGACACTGCAGGCACCGAGCTAGGCAGACACTGCAGGCACCCAGCTAGGCAGACACTGCAGGCACCTAGGCAGACACTGCAGGCACCCAGCTAGGCAGACACTGCAGGCACCCAGCTAGGCAGACACTGCAGGCACCCAGCTAGGCAGACACTGCAGGCACCCAGCTAGGCAGACACTGCAGGCACCCAGCTAGGCAGACACTGCAGGCACCCAGCTAGGCAGACACTGCAGGCACCCAGCTAGGCAGACACTGCAGGCACCCAGCTAGGCAGACACTGCAGGCACCCAGCTAGGCAGACACTGCAGGCACCCAGCTAGGCAGACACTGCAGGCACCCAGCTAGGCAGACACTGCAGGCACCCAGCTAGGCAGACACTGCAGGCACCCAGCTAGGCAGACACTGCAGGCACCGAGCTAGGCAGACACTGCAGGCACTCAGCTAGGCAGACACTGCAGGCACCGAGCTAGGCAGACACTGCAGGCACCGAGCTAGGGTAGTCGCACACTGAAGGGCACGAGTCCTGAGCTTTGGTTCAGCTGCTCTGTGGTCACCACTCTAAGGGAACGGGAAGTTACCATCAATACATCAGCTCGGGGTCCTTACTTGACCAGCTCTTTGTGCAGATCCGGGGAAGTTATACTCTCGTGTGAGCTGCCCCCCGAGTCGGAGAAGACCGGGGACCCGTCCATGGGGAGCAGGATTCTCATGGCTTTGCTGGCTGAGTGGTGGAAATCTGCTACTTCCATCAGACGACGCTTCATCTGTTTCAGCAGGTGAGTGTGGGCCGAGCTGCTGAAGAACCTCTTCCCGATACAGCCATCGACTGGCAACCTGGGCACAGAACAAACACAACCTAATGATCTAGACGGCATATCACAGCTAAGCTTAAAGATAAATTAGCTTATATAAAAGAGCTTCTAATGATATTCCTAAACCATGACACTGGAGCCCATTTAGCGGGATATCCTCCCAATACCCACAAATAACAAGAGATATGGTAAGAACTTACCTTTGTTATCTCTGTTTCTACGAAGTCCATAGGGTCCACAGGGTGACCTTGGGGTATAGCTGGATCCTGGATCCTCGGGCACCACGGAGTTAAAGCTTTTAGCTGCTCCCAGGATGCACTTGGGTCCAACCTCCCCTATACCCCGCCCCCGAGCCACAGGCACCTCAGTTGGTAAGCAGCCCAGGCTGGAGGAGGAGACGAAACAGAGAGAAGGAAGACTGGAACACACAAGAACCATACTCACAGAAATGGGAGACGGAAAACCGGTGACCAGTCACAGAGCCCATATGAAGCCAGGTGCGTCAGGGCGGGTGCCCTGTGGACCCTATGGACTTCGTAGAAACAGAGATAACAAAGGTAAGTTCTTACCATATCTCTTGTTTTCTACTTCAGGGTCCATAGGGGTCCACAGGGTGACCTTGGGGATGTCCCAAAGCAGTCCAACTAAGGGCGGGGACGCTCCTGTGCTGATAGGAGAACCCGGCGCCCAAAGGATGCATCCTGAGAGGCAAAGGTGTCAAACGCATAGAACCTCAAAAAGGTCTGAATGGAAGACCAGGTGGCCGCCTTACAGAGCTGAACAGCAGAGGCGCCACGGCTAGCAGCCCAAGAAGGGCCCACGGGCCGAGTGGAATGAGCCTTAACAGAGGCTGGAACAGCTAAACCCTCCTGCATATAAGCCTCAATAATAACAGAACGAAGCCAACGGGCTACAGTCTGTTTGTTGGCAGGCCAACCCCTCTTGTGAAAACCAAAGAGGATAAACAAAGAATCCGACTTCCTCACAGAACTAGTCCGGTCCACATAAACCTGGAGTGCCCTTACAACGTCTAAGGAAGTCTCCCCAGCCGAAAGATCAGGTGACTGAAAGGCTGGTACAACAATTTCCTGATTAATGTGGAACCTGGAAACCACCTTAGGCAGGAAATCAGGACGAGTGCGAAGCACCGCTCTGTCCTGATGAAAAATCAGAAAAGGGGGACGACAAGAAAGCGCCCCCAAATCTGAAACCCTCCTGGCAGAAGCAATTGCCAAGAGGAAAACAGTTTTAAAAGTTAGCCACTTGAGCTCCACTGACTCCAAGGGCTCAAAAGGAGGACCCTGTAAGGCCCTAAGAACCACCGCCAAATCCCACGGGGCCACAGGTGGCACAAAGGGAGGCTGGATTCTCAAAACACCCTGGAAAAAGGTGTGTACGTCCGGCATAGCAGCGATCCTGCGCTGGAACCACACCGACAGACCAGACACGTGTACCTTCAGTGAAGAAAGACGTAATCCTAAGTCCAAACCGGACTGAAGGAAAGCCAGAATACGCGAAACTCGGAACACCTGGGGATCATAGTTTCTGGCCTCGCACCACTGAAAGTAAGTGTGCCACACTCTGTGATAGATCCTCGCGGAAGCAGGCTTGCGCGCCCTCAGCATGGTGGTAATAACGGAGCTAGAAAAGCCCCGAGACCTCAGGACGGCTGTCTCAAGAGCCACGCCGTCAAAGATAGTCGACCCAGATCCGGGTGAAGACAGGGCCCCTGAGACAACAGGTCCCGCCGTTGAGGTAGGAGGTACGGAGCGTCGATGGACAGGCTCCGCAGATCGGAGTACCACGGCCTTCTGGGCCACGCTGGGGCCACCAGGATCAGTGTGCCTCCGTCCTGTTTGAACTTGCGCAGGACCCGAGGCAGCAGAGATATCGGAGGGAACAAGTAAGCCAGTTGAAACAGCCATTTCACCGACAGCGCGTCTATCAGACTTGCGCCTGCGTCCCTTGTCCTTGACCCGTACACAGGCAGCTTGTGATTGTAACGGGACGCCATCAGGTCCAGCTCTGGCAGCCCCCACTTGTCCACGAGTAGTTGGAATACCTCTGGATGAAGCGACCATTCCCCGGGATGCACATCGTAACGGCTGAGGAAGTCTGCCTCCCAATTGAGGACTCCTGGGATGAAAACTGCCGAGAGAGCTGGAAGATAGCGCTCCGCCCAAGCCAGGACGCGGGACACCTCCGACATCGCAGCTCGACTGCGAGTCCCTCCCTGGTGATTGATGTACGCCACCGTGGTGGCGTTGTCTGACTGCACCTGAACGGCCCTTCCGTGAAGAGCGGTGCCGGACGACTGCAGGGCTCTGTATACTGCCCGCAGTTCCAGGATGTTGATGGGAAGAATCGCTTCCTCCGCCGACCAACGACCCTGAAGTGACAAGGAGCCTGTCACCGCCCCCCAACCCCGGAGACTGGCATCTGTCGTGAGCAGAACCCATTCCGGGATCCAAAAGGGGCGCCCCTCCAGGAGATGCGCTGTCTGCAGCCACCAGGCTAGGGACAGACGCACCTCCGAGGACAACACCAGCATCTGAGAGCGGATCCTGTGTGGCAATCCGTTCCATTCTGAAAGAATCAGCCCCTGCAGGGGCCTGGAATGGAACTGGGCAAACTCCACCATGTCGAATGCCGACACCATGGACCCCAAAACTCTCATCGCTGAGTGCACCGACACTCTGCCACTGCTCAGACAACTGTGAATCCGCAGCTGTAAGGAGGAGACCTTCTCTGGAGTCAGAAAAATCCGTTGCTGACGAGAGTCCAGCAGGGCCCCCAAATGAACCATCCGTTGTGATGGGATGAGGGAGGATTTCTTCCAGTTGATCAACCAGCCGTGCGCCTGTAGACAAGCGACCGTCAGGTGGAGATGCTGGATCAGTACCTCCGGGGAGCTTGCCAGCAAGAGGAGGTCGTCTAGATACGGTAGCAACCGTATCCCCTGGCTCCGAAGGTGAGCCGCCATGACCGCCATCACCTTGGTAAATACCCTTGGTGCCGTGGAGAGACCAAAGGGTAGAGCCCTGAATTGGTAGTGGTTGTGGAGAATAGCAAACCGCAGAAACCGTTGGTGCGATGTTGCTATAGGCACATGGAGGTAGGCGTCCTGGATATCCAGGGAGACCATATAATCCCCCGGTTCCATCGCCAGTATGATGGAACGCAAAGTTTCCATCCTGAATTTGGGAACCCTGAGAAACCTGTTCAGGGACTTCAAATTGAGGATGGGGCGATGAGAGCCATTGGGTTTCTGCACCAGAAACAGCGTAGAGTAATACCCCATCCCACGTTGAGACTGTGGTACGGGTATAATGACCCCCGCCGTCAGCAAGGCCTCTATGGCTTCCTGAACCTGCAAGGCCTTGGTTTTGTCCTGAGAAGGACTTGTGCAAAAAAACTGGCAAGGCGGCCTGTGCCGAAAAGACAGGGCGTACCCCTGGGAGACCACTTCTCGCACCCAGGCATCCGTGGTGGTATTGTGCCAGCACTGGGCGAATTGAAGAAGTCGGCCTCCCACTCTGGGGTCCCCCAGAGGGAGGCCCGTCCCATCACGCAGAAGGCTTATCTTCTGGCTTGGAAGAAGGGCGCCTAGCACTCCAGGCTTGCTTCTTTGGCTTTGAGGCGGTCTTGGGTGCGGACTGCCTCGGGAAGGACTGACCCTTTGCCTTGCCCTGAACCCGAAAGGAACGAAACGCCGAGCTCCGGACCTTAGCAGGTGTAGTAGCTGAAGGGAGGAAGGCTGACTTGGATTTTGCCAGGGTATCTACTATTTTGTCCAGGTCCGGACCAAATAGTAATTCCCCATTAAAAGGTAAGGCCTCCAAGCCTTTCTTTGAATCCGCGTCTGCTCTCCAAGACCGCAACCACAAGGATCTACGAGCAGACACTGCTGCCGCCGAAACCCTAGAGGTCAACAGGCTAGCATCCAAAGATGCTTCTCCAATGTAGGAGGCGGCATCTCTCATCTGTCCTAACAACGCCCCCTGGACGTCCGGAGATTCATCCGTAAACGTGTCCTCCAAGGCGTTGGCCTACCCCTCAATGGCCTTGGCCACCCAGGAGATGGCCATGGACGGCCGGGCTACAGCCCCTGAGAGAGAATAAATAGACTTTAGACAAGTCTCCACCTTCCTGTCCGTAGGATCCTTCAGCGAGGATATAGACGGCAATGGCAAAGTAGCACTCCTGATGAGGCGTGTTACATGGGAATCGACTGCAGGCGGAGTTTCCCATTTCTTACAATGCGCTTCCGGGAATGGATAATTGGACGCCAAGCGTTTCTGTGGCAGGAAACGCTTACTGGGCGTCTGCCAGGCCACCGCCATGTGATCAGTCAACTGATCAGACAAGGGGAACGCTGTAGAAGTAACCTTAGCTTTTTTAAAACTAGGATACCTTGACTTGGGAGCGGGTGCCTCATCCTCAATCAGAAGAATAGCCCGCACCGCCTTAACCAGAGCCCGCACATTGATGGAAGACTTAGTGTCTACCTCCTGGACTGAGGCATCTGAGGCTGAGTCATCCTGTACCTCACCATCTTCCGAGAACCCCTCAGAATCCGAAAGATGCGCAGCCTGTGCCATGACTGAGCGTTTAGACGCCCTGGAGGGCGCGTCACTGCGCAACATCGACTGAAAAGCCGAAGATGCTGCCGCCAAATCTTGGACAGTGTGGGAAAGCGCATCCACCCAGGGTGGAGGAGCTGTCACAGGAGCCTGAAACGGCACCACAGCCGGCTGTGCCACAGGGGTGGACTGAATATACATTGGCAACCCCGCATAGGGACCAACAGGCTGAGACCCCGGGGGAGTCTGCAATAATTGTGGGACACCCGGGGAATGGGGGATGGCAGGCTGGGGCAACGCCCTAGTAGGGGCGGCAGTCGGGACCGACAGACGGTCCGCGATGGACACCAGCACCTGGGAAAACATCGCCCATGGTGGCTCCTGCGAAATGGGAGGTTTAGACGTACCAGGGACCGCCTGGCACCGTCCGCACAGGCCGTCCTGTGACAAATCCTCCCTATCCACTCCTGCAGAACAGCGCCTGCAGGAGAACAATGCTGGAGCCCCGGAGTGCTCAATCTCCTCCTCAGACATGACTTAGGAAGAAAACGTGCGCACTCACCAGTGTGCTGAACAACAGCCCACAATATGGTACTGTGTAGCACACAACTGTATGTGACGGACCTCACAAATACGTGATCTATATAGGTGAGGTCAGTAGAAACACCCTTCCCCCGCACACCTGTAGGGCTTGTAGGAGAAGGAAAGGGATAGGTACAGGCTGACAGTAAGTAGAAAAAAGACACAGACAGGCAGCACTAGCAAAAGTCACATACCATGCAGGAAGATATACTCACTGCACCTTTCCACTACAATCAACCTCCCAGATTCAGTGTCTGGGAGGGCTATAGCGCTGTGTACACTGTCCTTCTGCAGGGGAGAGGTACACACGGGGACCGGTCCGCGTGCTCCCTGAGAGTATCCACGCTGCCACAGAGAAAATGGCCGCTGGAGACCTCAGAGGAGGAGTGGCCGAGTATCTGCAGCTCAGCGACGCCAGACTCCGAGCTGAAAGGCGCGCTGAGCTGAGGGGAGGAGCCGCTAGACAGGGAAGGCTTCCTCCCCTGGCTAGCATATTAACCCCCGGGTTGCCGGCATCCCGCTTGCCGCGATATTAACCCTGGTGGTCTAGTGGTCTGGCGGGGTATGCCTCCGCTGGAGGGGGGGCCCGCCGCCACCGCTAGCGCCCCCGGTCTGTCCCCTAGACCGGGGGCATGGGACTGCATTTGAAAGGAACCCGCGCACCGCCGCTAATCAGCGGTGCGCGGCTTACCTGATCTCCCCGGCGTCTTCCGGCAGCAGTCCCGGGGGAAACCAGAGTCCGGCTAGTACAGACTCTGGCTTCCCCCGCCGCGATCCCCAGTTCAGTGCTGGCGTCGCGGCGCCAGCAGGGAGAAGGAGCGGCAGCGTGGGCGTCTGTACAGACAGCCCAGCGCTGCTGCTCTAGAGAAAAAACTTATAGTAAAAAATAAATAAATTTAACTAAGTTCAATAAAAAATTAAAAGCTTTAGGGGGCTGCTCCTGCAGCCCACCCCGCAGGGTGACCCGACTCCGGCCGGGCACCATCTAAAACTGAGGTGCCTGTGGCTTGGGGGCGGGGTATAGGGGAGGTTGGACCCAAGTGCATCCTGGGAGCAGCTAAAAGCTTTAACTCCGTGGTGCCCGAGGATCCAGGATCCAGCTATACCCCAAGGTCACCCTGTGGAGCCCTATGGACCCTGAAGTAGAAACTAATACTTTATCATTGTATTATACCCACATCCGCCACGGTCCCTCCATTTCCGATAACATCTGTGGCCGCCATTCCGGAGCTCGGCCCCGACAGCTAACGCCATCTTTAGATGGCAAAAGCCCATTGTAGTCTGTGGGCTACCCTCCGCAGAGTTTTTCGGGAGAGGGATCTGTAGGATCCCTTCCCTCTGGTGCTGGACGTCGGCGCATGCACAGCTGGCCAAAAAAGGAGTCAGTGATCACTTTCCTTTAATTGATCCCATGAACAGGCTACTATCGGAGCACTGGCCTGGCGACGCAGTAATAATACATTTAGGCGATTGGCGGCGATAAGTAACTCTCATTATTGGCGGCTGGCCGCATAGATTAATAAGTATACCCCATTGTACTTGTGTTTCCTATGTAGCTTTCCTCACTCTCAGGGAAGCCCTTTTGTAAACTGCAAATACGGCAGACATCTAAATCAATTATCAACTAAATGGCGCGGACATTTACTGCTCAGCGTGCAGGTGGAGAAAGGTACCGTAGGTGTTCCCCCTACTGTAAGTCATTGTATTCTGTAAGATCTCAGCGCACAGAGAATTACGAAGCTGCAAGAAGAAAACTACAGAACATAAACTTTACTTTGTTACTTCCACCAGATTCTTTAATAATAAGTAAATAAAGAGGCCGACGACCCCTTTATGGTAAATACAGACGGCGCTGTCCTCACCATGTGATACATGAATGGTGGATTAGACAGAGTCTATTTTGGTAAATGAAATTGTCTACCTAATTAATTTGTGGTTGCATCATTACATCCCTGCGGATGACGTACATTACATCGGTGTCTACAGAGCCATCTTACCCGTACTGTGGTCCTGGGCGGTTGAGGTAAAGGAGGAAGAACTTCTGCCAAAAGAATGGTAACAGGGGGTGATCTGCCGGAGTGGCCATAGCTTGGTGAGCCCAGCGGTAGATCATTAATCTCTGTACAGAAGGCACGATGTGCAACTTCAGCTGCTGCTGCGCTTTCTGCAAAGACAAGAGAGATCACTGTGATATACAAGCCAGGGACACACACCCTAAGATTCCAGGCAACAGCGCCACCTAAAAAGGAAAAAAGGATTATTTAATACCCTAGACAAGGGTGTCCAATAAAGATAGATTTACCTAAGATACACACAAGACAGCTCCTCAAACTATAAGACAAGACAGAACCTCTCTAAGCTATAAGACAAGATAGAAGCTATCTAGGATACAAGACAAGGTAGCCCTCTCTAAGATACAAGACAAGGTAGCCCTCTC
Organism: Taudactylus pleione; assembly: GCA_031769625.1. NCBI lineage: Eukaryota > Metazoa > Chordata > Amphibia > Anura > Myobatrachidae > Taudactylus > Taudactylus pleione. The sequence continues at coordinate 12,074,915 of JAUIMM010000188.1, forward strand.
TAAGATACAAGACAAGGTAGCCCTCTCTAAGATACAAGACAAGGTAGCCCCCTCTAAGCTATAAGACAAGATAGAAACTATCGGGGATACAAGACAAGGTAGCCCTCTCTAACATACAAGACAAGGTAGCCCCCCTCTAAGATACAAGACAAGGTAGCCCCCCTCTAAGCTATAAGACAAGATAGAAACTATCTAGGATACAAGACAAGGTAGCCCTCTCTAAGATACAAGACAAGGTAGCCCCCCTCTAAGATACAAGACAAGGTAGCCCCTCTCTAAGCTATAAGACAAGGTAGCCCCCCTCTAAGCTATAAGACAAGGTAGCCCCCCTCTAAGCTATAAGACAAGATAGAAACTATCTAGGATACAAGACAAGGTAGCCCCCCTCTAAGATACAAGACAAGGTAGCCCCCCTCTAAGATACAAGACAAGGTAGCCCTCTCTAAGTTACAAGACAAGGTAGCCCCTCTCTTAGATATTATACAATAATGTTCACTAAAGATAGAAGACAACATAAGACAAGATAGAACCTCTCTAAGATACAAGACAAGGTAGCCCCTCTCTAAGCTACAAGACAAGGTAGCCCCTCTCTAAGATACAAGACAAGGTAGCCCCTCTCTAAGATACAAGACAAGGTAGCCCCTCTCTAAGATACAAGACAAGGTAGCCCCTCTCTAAGCTATAAGACAAGGTAGCTCCTCTCTATGATATTATACAAGAATGTCCACTAAAGATAGAAGACAACATATATTCACCAAATATACAAGAAGACATAAACTTGCTCCATTTAAACCCCAAAATAAGAGTTCAGCGACCCTAATACAGAAGCCTCTAATAGAAAACTCCCATCAGATCAGTTTGTCAATGTGGACCCTGAATCCCTGCTCGGACTGTAAGAACACTGGCCGCCTAGACTGTGAAGTATGTGGAGATACCTTCAGAGCTTGGTCCGGACTAATAGACGAATTGTTGAGTAATTCATATTCCACAACACGGCGGAGCTGAGAATCTTCTTCAAACAGTGACTCGGTCATCAGCACAGTCCAGGAGAACCAGATCTGGGAGGGAGATGAGTAACAGGAGAGAGTAAGGAAGGCTTCATCTATAGAAGCAGCGGTAAGGTCAGCTTGCTAAGGACGGAGATGTCAGATCTTCATGCTGAATACACAAGGCTAAGGACCTCATTCAGAGCCGTACACAAAAAGAGAGCGCTCGCTCTGAATGAGGGCGGCCGCTTTTTTTTTTAAGCCGGCCTACTGGCCGCTCTCTAAGCTGTGGGTGACCACCCACAGCATTTGCGAGCGGCCAGGTGATGGTCGCGACCATCGGGCTTGCGATGAGACCCTTGTGGTAGGGTCTCGTCTGCCGGAAGCCCCAGTGAGCTTCCGGGTCTAATAGAGCAGGAAGCTCACTACTGACATCACGAGTGATGTCAGTAGGGCCGACCACAAACGGCAGGCGTTCCTTCAGGAACGCGTCCGTTTGTCCAGCCACCCCTCCTGCACGCCTACAAAACGGGGCAAGCTGTCAATCAACATCGACAGTCGCCCCGTTTGTAGGGAGCCGAGGAGCAAGTGAATGTTTCACTCGCTCCGGGGCTTGCGCGCAGCGTGTGCGCAGTGCCCCACCATCGACCCACTTGAATGCGCATAGCGCTTGCGAGCAGGTCTGAATGAGGGCCTAAGTGCCTGGGACATGGCTTTGTTACCTACCATTTACTGGGGTCTATGGGTCTAATTCAGAGATTTTACGCTAATGCAATCGCACAGAACGCAAAATGCAAAAATACTGTACGTTTTCCAAAGCTTAGTCGAGCACAGGGATGCCCACGGCTGCCTTCTCATATCTGTCCGACGACGTGCAACAGTGTAAACATCGACGCAGGTCAGGCAGCCACGCAGCATGCACGGCCTCAAACGCTGCGGCTCTCCTGACACGCAGAGCGCGCTCATGCTGCTGAGGAGATCGCAATGGCTAAATTATGCACGCCCATGAAACTGCGTTTAAACAGTCAGACACGCCTGCATTTCCTTAGCCAGCCCCCGTCACCTCGCCCAATGCTGACTGCCTGTCACTTACGCAAGAGTATCTTCTGTGCGGGCGTAATCGCAAGCCAACCGGTGCTAGTGTGCAATGGCTAAAAATTTGCTTAATCTGCGTAAATATCTACATTGCGTAAACCCCTGGATCAGGCCCGATGTCTGGTGGGTTTTAGCCAATTATAATACAGTGTTGGCGGATTGTGCTTTTTGGAAGAACAATAAAGAGTTGCAAAAAGTGCGCCCAATGTCCGACGCAGGATCAGGCCCAGCACTAGAGAGCACTGGTAGATGCACATTAACAAAACGCTATTCTTAACACTAATATATATCCAGGTCTACTTCTCATACACAGACACACTGTCGGTACCTGGGAGGGGTTGTAGTTGTTATCGATGAAAGAGGGAGTCACATTGCCAGCCACGAACCAGCCGACAAAGGACGAGAGAATACCGCGATCGCTGTGATATCCCAGCGCATCCTGCAAGAGGAAAGGTGACATGCTGAGGGCGGTCTGCGTACTGCGGTGACTGCGGCCCTTCGCTGTACACCGCGCATTACCTTGTGCTGCTGGTAGATCAGCTTCTGCATGCAGTCCTCTTGCGCGTATCGGAACGCCGTCTTGCACAGCTGGTCCATGAGGAGCAGGCTGCTCTTATCCCTGTGCCAAAGCTGCTGGCTTATGAGGACCTGCGTCCAGAACTCCAGCACCGCTGATGGGCCCACGTCATTAGGACTGGTACTGGCAGCAATATGAGCCTGTATAACACAAGCCAGGAAAACACTGGTCAGTTCTCCTAAGTCTACACAGGACCTTCACAATATCATCCCTTTCCCTGTGCAGCCCTGGATCTCTCTCATGATCTATCCAGGATTATTCCATCTCCTGTACACTTCCTTCCTTCCCTCCCTCCACCTATCCGTTTTATGTACACTTCCCATCATCCCTGTGCATTTCATCCACTGCATTATCCTGGGCATTCCATCCCTGCATCATCCCATTCCCTACATCAAGACATCCCATAAAAACCATCCTCTGAACCATCCCATCCTTGTGCATTCCATCCCTTGAACTACCCCAGCCTCTGAATCATTGCTCCCATCAGTGTCTGTTTCAGAGGTGGAGCTGCAGCGTAGTCCATATTTTATATAAGGAAGCCACACCAACTGCCAGGGAGTCCCGGCCAACGATGTTTGGCAGCGTTTGGGGTGGCAGTTGGTGTGGCTCCCCTATTTGAATTTTGGACTGCGCTGCAGCCCCACCTCTGGAGCCTCTACTGGTCCCCACTATACATTTCCAACCCTATGTTACCAACATCTCTGATTCTTTCACCCACCGGCACTGTATCAAATCATTTCCTGTGCATTTCATCCCCTAGACCAGGCATGTCAAAGCATGCTGCCTGAATAAACATTTTCTGAGGCCCACATATAAATGCACGTGTATAATATATATATATATATATATATATATACATATATATACACACACACACACACACACACACACACACATATCAACAAACACATACACGTTCGGGCAGTGTTTACTTATTTTAAAGCTGGCAGCGCTGGTCTCTGAAGCGATCAGAAGCCTCTGATCGCTTCAGAGGCCAGCGTTCCCAGTAATGCAGGAGGCGGGTGACGTCATGACGTCACCCGCGAGGATAGGATCCTGCGCCTGCCGCTCTGGGTCTAATTAGATCCAGTCAGCGGCAGCATCTACGTGGGTCTGTGGGAGTGATGACGGCGCGGACTGGATGGGTGCCAACGGCCATCGTGAAGAAAGGCAAGTAATGCACAGGTGAGTGGGGTCTGTTCTATACTGGGACAACATAACAGGCTCTGCATAAGGGGCATTACTGGGGGCTCTGCATAAGGGGCATTACTGGGGGCTCTGCATAAGGGGCACTACTAAGGACATTTCTGGGGGCTCTGCATAAGGGGCATTACTGGGGGCACTACTAAGGACATTTCTGGGGGCTCTGTATTAGGGGCATTTCTGGGGCTCTGCATTAGGGGCATTACTGGGGGCTCTGCATTAGGAGCATTACTGGGGGCTCTGTATAAGGGGCACTACTAAGGACATTTCTGGGGGCTCTGCATAAGGGGCATTTCTGGGGGCTCTGCATAAGGGGCACTACTAAGGACATTTCTGGGGGCTCTGCATAAGGGGCACTACTAAGGACATTTCTGGGGCTCTGCATAAGGGGCATTACTGGGGGCTCTGCATTAGGGGCACTACTAAGGACAATTCTGGGGGCTCTGCATTAGGGGCATTACTGGGGGCTCTGCATTAGGGGCACTACTAAGGACATTTCTGGGGGCTCTGCATTAGGGGCATTACTGGGGGCTCTGCATTATGGGCATTACTGGGGGCTCTGCATAAGGGGCAGTAATAGGGACATTACTGGGGGCACTGCATAATGGACACTACTAGGGCACTGCATAAGGGTATTGCATAATGGGCACAAATTCAGGGGTCATTGCATAAGGGGCTCTAACACAGGGGGGAATTGCAGAAGGGGCACTACTACAGGGGGCAATGCATTGGTTTTTATTGATAATAAACCTTTCAAATTTGCATATAAGACTTTTTTTTTTTTTAGTTGCGGCCCACGCACTCTTAGATCTTGAATATTCGGCCCGGTTGGTATTTTGAGATTGACATGCCCGACCTAGACCGACATTCTCTCTGTGCAGATCATTTCCTCACCTGAATCATGTTTGTAAGAAGTTTGACATTTTCTCCATAATTTATAGTGGTCAGGTGCTGGGTAACTCTCTGTGTCATTTGCATGGTCATCCCCTGAGGTACTCCGCTGTCCAGCTGCAGGAAGAGGTGGATGTAGGACAAAAACCTGCAAATGAAGCAGTTACACTGATCACTGTTCCGGGGGATGGGGGGTATAGATATCAGTACTGTATAGATATGAATATGTGCGGAGGGAGGGGTGCCAGTGAGTCAGAGTTTCAATCTCCTGAACGACTGGGGTCCCAGATATCGGATATCTCTTTTAACTATTTTTGAATACCAGAATAAAATCAGGATCTGCCATTTAATAACATGTTTTACTTACTGTCTCCCCATTACTCTACTTAACAGTGAGAGAATAAAGACCCTGGGCTGCAACCGGTAATCGATGATGAAGAATACTTGCAAATGTTCTCCTCCATTGGAAAAGGTGCAAAAAGCACCCCTGTACTGTACCTCCACCAATGCTCTAGGGATGGACATTGGAAACCAATTTTGTAGCGAGCATCAAAATTCTCGATTCCCATTGAAATGCTTCTTCCATTGAATAGCGGGTCTGCAGTGGTTGCAAGCCATCGGATGCTGCTTTCCGATGCCCATCCGATGGCTGACTGTTTGTATTCCGCTGTGGACACACAGACGTGGTGTCTGCAGCACTGCTCGTGTGCACATGCGCGAAGATCCGTCCGCCTCTCCGCATGGTCGGGATTAGAGATTAGCGGTTCGGATTCTGTGGAATCCGAACATTGCGGATCCGAGTCCCCGCCTGACTCGGATCCCCCTGCGAGGCCGTACGGCGGCGTCCTGATTTCGGATTCTCGCGAAAGAATCCAACGTCAGGGCCCCACTAGTGTAGGGCAGAACGCAGTGATAGCGGTCTCCCCTACACAGAAACAAACAAACACACAGCCGCCAGCGCCAGCTGTGTGTTTGTTATAGCAGCCAATGAGAGTCACACAGACTCTCATTGGCTGTTGAACGGAGGGAGCCGGATGGAGCTCACTCATGAGCTCCGTCTTCCGCCTCCCTCCTCAGCGGGTGACAGAGCAGAGCGCATAGCGGCAGGAGCGGGGATCCAGGTAAGTTTTTTTTATTTTTGTGTGTGTGTGTGGGGGGGCACACTACTGGGGGCACTACTACTAATGGGGGCACGGCTACTGGGGGGCATACTACAAATGGGGGCATACTACTGGGGGCACTGCTAATAGGTGCATACTACTGGGGGCATACTACTAATGGGGGCATTGTGTAAGGGACACTATTGCTGTGGGCATTATATAAGTGGCAAAACTACTGTGGGCATTACTACTGTGTGTATAAGGGTCACTACTTTGGGCATTATGCAAAAGGGTAACTACTGTGGGCATTGTGTAAAAGGGTCACTACTGTGGGCATTGTGTAAAAGGGGCACTACTGTGTGTGGTAACATAAATAAGAGACACTACTTTATGTTGTAATGTGAATCAGGGGCACTATGTGCGGTGTAATGTGAATAAGATTGTGCACTGTGACTCCTTGGGCCGTAGCCGACTATGTATACAAGTACTGTGACTCTGCTGGCCGTACCCCACTTCCCAAGGACAATTCAATCTTGCACTACCTTTCATTTCTGCCACTGCTGTGGGAAATGTGTCATAGATGTGCTTTATACTGCGGTGTCTGTGCCGCTGCTCTGTCGCTTAGTAACCAGCCAGCGCACTGCAGCCTGTGGCCAATAATGGTGAAAACAATATTGTGAGCTGTGATGTGGTCTAAATTGACTGGAAATTAATGTTATTAAGGTTAATAATACTCTAGGAAGAAAAAAAAACAAAAAACAAATGATGTGATTTTAGCTTTTTTTGTCAATTTTTATAAAAAATCCAAATCCAAGTCCAGTCACCACGGTTTGGCAAATCCAAATCCGGCAAAAATGGTCCAGCGCACATCCCTAGTCTGGATGCGATGGCAATAAGCCAACACATCATGTGATTTGATGTAAAAAGCCCGGCAGCCATCTGATACCGGCCTTTCCGATGTCCATCCTACACTACTCTCCGGGGATGGCTAAGGCTCACACAGATTAAAAACAATAAAATGTAAAATACACAAAGGCCCATAGCAAGCTTCTGTGCTGGGAATGTCACAGGGGAGCAGAGAGTTACTCTATAGAAGGGAGTGTAGTGGGCAAATTTACCAGTGCTCGGCTTCCTAGGGGTCTGCGTCCCCTACCTCGGATGGAGAAAAAAGATTATGTTAGTGCGATGATCTATGTGAATTGAGAAAGATATAGAAGACTCACAGTTCATTCTTCAGCAGATAACTCTGACACGGATAAAACATGGGCAGGACTTTATCCAGAATATGGACCACTGCCCGGAGATGTTTGGCCTGTACCAGTTCCCCAAGTAAGGTCACACCTTCCACGCAGAACTTGTCCACACTGCAGAGATATAAGACAAGAGGCGGCCCTACGTCAATATATTACTGCGCTAAAGATCATCACTGAGACTATCTATACACAAGATCTAACACTAAATGTAAACAAAGGACAGAACACGTTATACAACTCGCTCAATGATCTGGGTGTGAACTGAGCTAGAAAGTGGTTAAAACTTGTAAAGAGGTCGCCCTCGTGACAGAAAATAAAAAAAAATTCCTAAACTCTCCTTAAAACATTTCAGACAATTGGCTATAAATGTACCTTTGTGATCAGTCATATTTTCAATTCATGATCAAATAAAAGTAACAGCAAAAAGTCACGTAATGCAAAAATGTAGAGAATGCGCCGGATTTAGCATTAAAATATGAGATATGGTAAGAACTTACCTTTGTTATCTCTATTTCTACGAAGTCCATAGGGTTCCACAGGATTCCTTGGGGTATAGGTGATGACGTCAGACATTGGGCACCATAGAGTTAAGTTTTCAGCCTCCCAGGATGCACCAGGGTCCCCCTCCTATACCCCGCCCCTGAGCCAAGGCATCTCAGTTACGTACCAAGCCATAGGCCGGAGGAGGAGAAGGAAGAGAGAGAAGAAAGATCTGGATACACACAAGAATCACATTCTCACCAGAGGGAGACGGAAAAACCGGTGACCAGAGCAAAGCCCATCTGCAGCACAGGTGCGACAGGGCGGGAGTCCTGTGGAACCCTATGGACTTCATAGAAATAGAGATAACAAAGGTAAGTTCTTACCATATCTCATATTTTCAACATCAGGGTCCATAGGGTATCCACAGGATACCTTGGGGATGTCCCAAAGCAGTATCCTTTAAGGGTGGGGACGCTCCTGTGCTGAAAGGAGAATCCGCCGCCCGAAGGAAGCATCCTGAGAGGCAAAGGTGTCAAAAGCGTAATACCTGACAAAGGTATTGACAGAGGACCATGTGGCAGCCTTGCAGATCTGGACTGCAGAGGCACCACGTCGAGCTGCCCACGAAGGACCCACAGACCTAGTGGAATGAGCCCTCACAGAGGATGGAACCGGAAGGCCTTCATGAAAATAAGCTTCTGAAATTGCCATACGAATCCAACCTGCCAAAGTTTGCTTTGAAGCAGGCCAACCCTTTTTACGGAAGCCATAGAGGACAAACAAGGCGTCCGACTTCCTAAACGAAGAAGTGCGGTCAACATAAATCCTTAAGGCACGCACAACGTCCAAAGTGGCCTCACCCACTGAAAGATCAGGTGAGTTAAAGGCCGGAACAACTATTTCCTCATTAACATGAAACTCGGAAACAACTTTGGGAAGAAATTCAGGACGAGTGCGCAGCACCGCCCTGTTCCTATGAAAAATCAGAAAAGGGGGTCTACAGGAGAGAGCCCCTAAGTCAGAAACACGTCTGGCCGAAGCAATGGCCAGAAGGAATATTGTTTTAGCTGTCAGCCATTTAAGGTCCACTAAGCCAGTGGTTCAAACGGCGGTCCCTGGAGAGCCCTCAGGACCACAGCTAAATCCTAAGGCGCCACCGGTGGAACAAAACGTGGCTGGATGCGAAGAACACCTTGCATAAAGGTGCGCACATCAGGGAGCACAGCAATCCTACGATGGAACCAGACTGACAGGACAGACACCTGCACCTTCAGAGAAGCAAGGCGAAGCCCATGGTCTAGCCCCGCCTGTAGGAAAGCTAACATTCTAGACAGACGGAACTCCTGAGGGGCATAACCTCTCGGTCGACACCACTGGAAGAATGTATGCCACGCACGATGGTATATCCTTGTAGAGGATGGTTTCCGAGCTCTTAGCATGGTTTGTACCACAGAGCTGGAAAACCCCCTGGACCTTAACATGGCCGTCTCAACAGCCACGCCGTCAAAGACAGCCGAGTCAGGTCCGGGTGAAGACAAGGACCCTGTGATAGCAGGTCCGGTCGCAGCGGCAACCGCAGAGGAATGCCCACGGACAGACTCTGAAGGCCTGAGAACCAGTGCTGCCTGGGCCACTCGGGAGCTATCAACAGGAGCGTACCTCCTTCCTGTTTGAATTTCCGGATTAACCGCGGAAGAAGGGAAAATGGAGGAAAGAGATAAGCAAACCGGAACGTCCACTGGACGGACAGAGCATCCACCAGAGACGCCTTTTCGTCTCTTGTTCGAGACCCGTACACCGGCAACTTGTTGTTGTGCCGTGACGCCATGAGGCCTATCTCTGGAAGACCCCACATGTCCACCAGAAGTTGAAAGACGTCCTGGTGCAGAGACCATTCCCCCGGATGTACGTCCTGGCGATTGAGAAAATCCGCTTCCCAGTTGAGGACTCCCGGGATGAATACTGCTGATATAGCCGGGAGATTGCGCTCCGCCCAGACCAGGATGCAGGACACCTCTACGAGTGCCGCCCGACTTCGGGTTCCTCCTTGTCGATTTATGTAGGCCACGGTGGTGGCGTTGTCTGATTGAACCTGCACGGGGTGACCTTGGAGAACCCGATGTGCCTGCTGCAGAGCATTGAAAACCGCGCGGAGTTCCAAGATGTTTATTGGAAGCTCCTTTTCTGCCTGAGTCCACCTGCCCTGGAACAAGTTGGACCCGTGACAGCTCCCCAGCCCCGAAGACTGGTGTCCGTTGTTAACAGGATCCAGTTCGCCACCCAAAATGGACGACCCTTGTTGAGGTGGGTCGTCTGCAACCACCAGGCTAGAGACAGGCGAACCTTCGGAGTGAGCACCATCGTCTGGGACTTTAGACTCTGAGGCAGTCCATTCCATTTGGACAGGATCAATTGCTGCAGAGGTCTGGAGTGAAACTGGGCATATTCCACCATGTCGAATACTGACACCATGGAGCCCAGCAACCTCATCGCCAAGTGCAGAGACACTCGGCGACTCTGTAGACAACTGCGCACCCTCAACTGTAAGGCAGAGATCTTTTCCCCCGTCACAAAGATCCGCTGCTGTCTGGAGTCCAACAAGGTTCCGAGGTGCATAATCCTCAGAAGGGATCAAGGTGGACTTTTGCCAGTTTATTAACCAGCCGTGACGTTACAGTACTGCAATCGTCAGGTCCAAATGGCGTAGAAAGAGCTCTGGAGATCCTGCCACCAACAGAAGGTCATCCAGATACGGCAACATACGGACTCCCTGCAGCCGCAGGTAAGCCGCCATGACCTTGGTGAACACTCGTTATGCTGTCGCCAGGCAAAAGGTAACGCCCGGAATTGGAAGTGATCGTTGCGGATTGCAAACCTGAGAAACTGCTGATGGCGCAAAAGAATAGGGACATGCAGGTAAGCGTCCTGTATGTCCAGTGACACCATGTAATCCCCAGGTTCCAGCGCCAGAATGATGGACCGTAGGGTCTCCATCCGAAACCGCGGCACCCGCAAGGACTTGTTGAGGGCCTTGAGGTTGAGTATCGGACGGTACGACCCATTGGGTTTCTGCACCAAAAATAGATTGGAATAGAAACACTGGCCCCTCTGGGACAATGGAACAGGCACTATAACTCCAGCCTGGAGCATAGTGTGCAAAACCTTCCGCAGTTCCAAGGCTTTGTTCCGGTCTAATGGTAGGCCTGTGGTGAAGAACCGGGATGGGGGCCTGTGCCGAAAGGAGAGGGCATACCCGTGAGAAACCACCTCGTGAACCCAATTGTCTGTCGTGGTTATCGACCAACACTGGGCGAACTGCAGCAGGCGGCCTCCCACTTTGGGATCCCCCAAAGGGAGGCGCGGACAGTCAGGCTGCAGGTTTGTCATCTGACTTAGGGGCCGGACGCCTGGTACTCCAGGCCTGTTTCCTGGGCTTGGCCGATTTCTTGGGCCCAGCCTGTCGGGGAAAAGACTGTGCTTTAGACCTACCCTGGGCCCTGTAAGGCCGAAAGGACGACGTACCCGAACTTGAAGGGACCGCAGCAGACGGGAGACATGCAGATTTGGCTGCCGCCAGCGTGGCTACAATTTTTGGCCAGATCCGGACCAAATAGGACTTCTCCATTAAAAGGCAAAGCTTCTAAGCCCTTCTTTGAATCAGCGTCCGCCTTCCAAGATCGCAACCATAAGGTGCGACGAGCAGCAACAGCTGCCGAAGAAATCTAAGATGTGAGGATACTGATATCCAAGGCAGCTTCATTGATGTAAGTGGCCGAATCCCGGAGATTGCCTACCAACTCGGCCTGTTCAGCTGAACAGTCGGAATCCAACAACGCCTCCAAACTATCGGCCCAGCGCTCCATAGCTCTGGCTACCCAACATAGCCGGTCTGGATGACACCCCCGCAAGGGAATAAATGGACTTTAGGCAGATCTCCACCTTGCGGTCCGTAGCATCCTTCAAGGAGGACATGGAGGGAGAATCCACTTGTGGAGGGGATTCCCACTTAGAAAAATAATTGTCCGCAAACGGATAATCCACGGCTAAGCGCCTCTGAGGCTGATACCGTTTACCAGGGTGTTTCCACGCCTCCTCTAAATGGTCTACTAACTGACCCGAAAGAGGAAACACTGTGATGTCACACTTAATATCCTTAAAAAAGGCATATTTGGACTTGGACACTGGAGGATCTTCATCCTCAATCACTAAAGCCGTGCAGACTGCCCGAATAAGTCCAGGAATATAAACCTTGGACTTAGCGTCCGACTCTTTAGAACAGAGAGGTTCTTGGTCAGACAGATCCAGAATCTCCCCATCGTCATCCTCATAAGGAGCAGACAGAGACGCCACCGGCCTCTTATGTGGCCTCAACACAGACTCCCCTTGTAACACCTCCGACAAATGCTGTACAGAACTTGTCAGTGAATTAACCCACGCAGGCTCCTGTGAAACCTGGGGAGGGGAAATAGGGAGACTGTGGGGTACCATCAATTGTCTCGGGAAACCCTGCATGGGTGACGACACCACTGACTGCTGGGACAATCACATCTGGGAAAACGCAGGTGGCGGAGCTAACTGGCCCACTAGGGTTGTAAGCGATTTAGCGAAACAAGCCCAGGGAGGTTCCTGTTCCGGAGCGTGACAGTAATTGGCCGCGCCAATAAATAACACTGCCGACATAGCCCCTCCGCGTTACCCTCCCCCTCCGCTATTGGTACATTGCACTTAGTACACATAAGCTGGAGAGGAAAGTCACTCTCAGACATGATGGTAAGTATGTGAGCCCTCTCACTGATACTCGTTAGTATAGTGGGAGAACCACCCTGCATTTATCGCACCGCAAGGGCTTTAGCAGAGGAAGAGCAGGGACAGTAAAATGGCTGACAGTAGAAAGTGAAAGTACAGGCAGCAGACGCTAGCAGAAGTCACATACAATGCAAAGAAATTAATCCCTGCACTATCAGCGCTGTTCTTCAACTACACAGACAACCTGATTCAGAGCCAGACGCTCTGACAAGAGCGCTCGCTCTGAATCAGGGCCCTCCTACCTAATATTGGAGCGGCCTCCTGGCCGCTCGCATAGCTGTGGGTGACCACCCACAGCTTATGCGAGCGGCCAAAAAGATGGTCGCGATGGTCAAGACCATCGCACCCATCGGGCTTGCGACGAGACCCTGCGGAAGGGTCAGTGGGGCCGACCCAGACGGTAGGCGTTCCCATGGGAACGCCTCCGTCTGGGCAGCCACGCCCCCGGCACGCCCATCAAAGGGGGCGTGCTGTCAATCACCATCGACAGCACGCCCCCTTTGGTGCGAGACCCATAGCGACGGCTTGGCCATCGCTATTCGGGTCTCCCACATGCGCACGATGGAGCTCCCTCCGTCGTGCGCATGCGCACTAGGGCACCATCGACCCCCGTGCGAGTGCTCAGCGCTCGTGAGCGGGTCAAAATCAGGCCCAGAGTCTGGTAGGACACAGCGCTGCATACACAGACCTGTAGTCAACGTAGGAGAGGTATGCCGGGGGACCCAGACCGCGATGCCACCGTCAGCAGTTCCAGCAGCGTTCACCATACAAAGATGGCCACCGAGGAGCAGAGAGGAGGCCGGCCTGGGGGAGGAGCGCTGCCACAGGACCAATCGGCAGCGCAGAGAGGGCTGTGTGTAGTGGGGGAGGCGCCGGCTGTGTACAGGGAAGGCGCGTTCCCCTGGCATGCATTTAACCCCTGGGATGCCGCAGCGCTACCGCTCAGCCACGGACCGCTGTCCCAGGGGGGTAGTGGAAGGGCAGGTTAGTTACTTGGCTCCACGCTGCAGCCAGTCCCCAGGGAGCCCCCTGCCTGGGGACTGTGGACAATGTGCTCAGCAGGGACCCACCGCGGGACCCCCGCTGCTTACCTGCTCCCCTTGAATCCGGCCATGGTCCGAAGCATCTGGGGTCACCGCTAGCCGTGACCTCAGATGCTTACCAGCATCCCCGGATCAGTACCGGCGTTCTGGTACCGGAGGGCGTAGGGGAGATGGCATGGACGTCAGCCTTGACTGTCCATGCTGTACTCCCAGATGTGCAGCCACAGCTGCTTGTGAAGAAACTTCAGGGGCTATCCTTAGCCCCCCTCTAAACATGTGCTCCGACTCCGAGCCGGGCACCAACGAAACTGAGATGCCTTGGCTCGGGGGCGGGGTATAGGAGGGGGACCCTGGTGCATCCTGGGAGGCTGAAAACTTAACTCTATGGTGCCCGATGCCTGACGTCATCACCTATACCCCAAGGAATCCTGTGGAACCCTATGGACCCTGATGTAGAAAGACAGAAATTACAACCGATACATTGCTAAAATGAGGTATTTTACTGCATGAATCTTTGGTATCACAGGCTACTTACACATGAGTGAAGCCTATTTTATGGGAAAAGGGAAAATGGTGGCACCTACCACGCTCAGAAGTTTGCGTACACCCCGAGATGCAATGCCTAATCTAAGATGATTTCTAAACAGGGAAATGAGGATTTATATTACGATTCTACTAAGAAGCAGTAATTTACCTGTGTCCCACCGAGGCCGCTGCCAGACCGATGTAACAGCCGATGGGGACCCCGGCCTTCACCGCCTTCAGCACCGGGTGCAGTATATTTGCCTCGGTTAGATCGGGCACAGCGTCACACAGCTGCTCGCGACGATCGTTCCTGTGCAATTTAAGCCTCAATACCAGATCCCAGGCCCACTGGTTGAAGCACGCCTCTGGGGTCTGCCCTGTCCGGACTATACTGGCCAAGTAAGACACCTAAAGGTCAGCAAGCGAAGAAAATAATGATCATATAAGTACACAGCCTAGTGCTCTAGATTATTGCAGACCATCAAATTAATCACACATCACATAAACATAACAGAGAAATGGGACTAAGGCAACATATGACATATATATGAAGACTGCTAGGACCCGATTCTGAGTCAGTACAAAAGTAAATGTGGACGGAACTTTCGGATTTCAGCATACATCGCATGCGCCAAGGTTAAAGATCGGCAACTGCGCCGAAGCAGCCATACGCCCAAAGATGGAGAACGCTAGTGCGTATACACTCGCGTCAAGAGTGTCGTGGGCCGGCATGCCGGCTTCCGTGCTCGTCCATATCGTTAGTGTGTACACGCCTCACGGGAGGTGTGCCAGTCGTAGCGTGCGTTCGAGGACGGGACACCTATGTCAGATAGATCTTCCCCCCTCCCCCAGCATGGGATGTGCGCACGTCCAAATACTAATGCTGGTGGCTGTGGATATCAGGATAGTAGGCAGGACGACATTCCGCATGCAGATGCACGGATTATCGGGCATATACGGGAGGAATCTCGCCGTAGCACGGGAGTACGGGAAAAGCAGCTGCAGATGCCTCGGAATCGGGGCCCTTGGTGAGAAGCAGGGTGAGAGTACCTGCTTTATGCTCTCGGAGATGAGACCGGTGTAGGGCTTGTCGGAGATGAATTTCTGATACGCCTCCAGGACCATGAGGGCCACCTCCACATGTACAGCGTGATCCAGGTGCAGAGTGCTCTGTGTGCACAATGGTGACATTAGCCATCACGTCTCTGATAACAAGCTATAGGCATGCTGCATGCTATTGTACTGTATAGATCTGATGCACAGGTCAGTATTACAGCTACACAGGGGCAACATTAATTATTGTCAGGATGAAACATAACACATTAATAATAGCAATCTACAGTATATACAGTAATCTATACATCTCCCAGAGTATCTCAGTATCAGATGCGGCTTTACATAACCATCGGTCAGTAGCTGCTGGCTCATGGCTCCATACCGTGTCACAGAAGCCCCAGTTGAGTCCCTCGAGGATGATACAGGCCAGCTTGTTCTCCACCTCAGAGAGGTCGTGATTGATCAGCCATTCCCGGATGATGCTAAACTCCGTGGAGCTCGGACGCCAGCGGTGTAATGGCAGTTCTTTAAATAAGTACAAGGAGACCTAACAAGATAGAAATAACAAGATGAATAACCAGGTACTAACCCTTAACTAGGTATGAAAAGAGCAGCAACAGGACTCATGTCCTCATACAGATGTGTCCTCATACATCTAGCCTCAATACGCCATGTACCGCGACCCGTGCAACTCAGCTAGCGTAGGGAGGCTTTTTTTTTTTTTTCAAGAATGTGTCTAAGTCGCAATGCGATGCGACTAGCATGCACCATTCATGTGACCCCTGTATATCTGTGTGCTCCTGAGTCTGTATATAGGAGACTGCGCTGAGTAATGTGATATGTGACACCTGTATATCTGTGTGCTCCTGAGTCTGTATATAGGAGACTGCGCTGAGTAATGTGATATGTGACACCTGTATATCTGTGTGCTCCTGAGACTGTATATAGGGGACTGTGCTGAGTAATGTGATATGTGACACCTGTATATCTGTGTGCTCCTGAGTCTGTATATAGGAGACTGTGCTGAGTAATGTGATATGTGACACCTGTATATCTGTGTGCTCCTGAGTCTGTATATGGGAGACTGCGCTGCGTAATGTGATATGTGACACCTGTATATCTGTGCTCCTGAGTCTGTATATGGGAGACTGCGCTGAGTAATGTGACACCTGTATATCTGTGTGCTCCTGAGTCTGTATATAGGAGACTGTGCTGAGTAATGTGATATGTGACACCTGTATATCTGTGTGCTCCTGAGTCTGTATATAGAAGACTGCGCTGAGTAATGTGATATGTGACACCTGTATATCTGTGTGCTCCTGAGTCTGTATATAGGAGACTGCGCTGAGTAATGCGATATGTGACACCTGTATATCTGTGTGCTCCTGAGTATGTATATGGGAGACTGTGCTGAGTAATGTGATATGTGACACCTGTATATCTGTGTGCTCCTGAGTGTGTGTATATGAGACTGCGCTGAGTAATGTGATATGTGACACCTGCATATCTGTGTGCTCCTGAGTCTGTATATAGGAGACTGTGCTGAGTAATGTGATATCTGTATATCTGTGTGCTCCTGAGTCTGTATATGGGAGACTGCCCTGAGTAATGTGATATGTGACACCTGTATATCTGTGTGCTCCTGAGTCTGTATATGGGAGACTGCGCTGAGTAATGTGATATGTGACACCTGTATATCTGTGTGCTCCTGAGTCTGTATATAGGAGACTGTGCTGAGTAATGTGATATGTGACACCTGTATATCTGTGTGCTCCTGAGTCTGTATATAGGAGACTGCACTGAGTAATGTGATATGTGACACCTGTATATCTGTGCTCCTGAGTCTGTATATGGGAGACTGTGCTGAGTAATGTGATATGTGACACCTGTATATCTGTGTGCTCCTGAGTCTGTATATGGGAGACTGCGCTGAGTAATGTGACACCTGTATATCTGTGTGCTCCTGAGTCTGTATATAGGAGACTGCGCTGAGTAATGTGATATGTGACACCTGTATATCTGTGTGCTCCTGAGTCTGTATATAGGAGACTGTGCTGAGTAATGTGATATGTGACACCTGTATATCTGTGTGCTCCTGAGTCTGTATATGGGAGACTGCGCTGAGTAATGTGACACCTGTATATCTGTGTGCTCCTGAGTCTGTATATAGGAGACTGCGCTGAGTAATGTGACACCTGTATATCTGTGTGCTCCTGAGTCTGTATATAGGAGACTGCGCTGAGTAATGTGATATGTGACACCTGTATATCTGTGTGCTCCTGAGTCTGTATATGGGAGACTGCGCTGAGTAATGTGACACCTGTATATCTGTGTGCTCCTGAGTCTGTATATAGGAGACTGCGCTGAGTAATGTGATATGTGACACCTGTATATCTGTGTGCTCCTGAGTCTGTATATAGGAGACTGTGCTGAGTAATGTGATATGTGACACCTGTATATCTGTGTGCTCCTGAGTCTGTATATAGGAGACTGTGCTGAGTAATGTGATATGTGACACCTGTATATCTGTGCTCCTGAGTCTGTATATGGGAGACTGTGCTGAGTAATGTGATATGTGACACCTGTATATCTGTGCTCCTGAGTCTGTATATGGGAGACTGCGCTGAGTAATGTGACACCTGTATATCTGTGTGCTCCTGAGTCTGTATATAGGAGACTGCGCTGAGTTATATGATATGTGACACCTGTATATCTGTGTGCTCCTGAGTCTGTATATAGGAGACTGTGCTGAGTAATGTGATATGTGACACCTGTATATCTGTGTGCTCCTGAGTCTGTATATGGGAGACTGCGCTGAGTAATGTGACACCTGTATATCTGTGTGCTCCTGAGTCTGTATAAGGGAGACTGCGCTGAGTAATGTGATATGTGACACCTGTATATCTGTGTGCACCTGAGTCTGTATATGGGAGACTGCGCTGAGTAATGTGATATGTGACACCTGTATATCTGTGTGCTCCTGAGTCTGTATATGGGAGACTGCGCTGAGTAATGTGATATGTGACACCTGTATATCTGTGTGCTCCTGAGTCTGTATATAGGAGACTGCGCTGAGTAATGTGATATGTGACACCTGTATATCTGTGCTCCTGAGTCTGTATATGGGAGACTGTGCTGAGTAATGTGATATGTGACACCTGTATATCTGTGTGCTCCTGAGTCTGTATATGGGAGACTGCGCTGAGTAATGTGACACCTGTATATCTGTGTGCTCCTGAGTGTGTATATAGGAGACTGCGCTGAGTAATGTGATATGTGACACCTGTATATCTGTGTGCTCCTGAGTCTGTATATAGGAGACTGTGCTGAGTAATGTGATATGTGACACCTGTATATCTGTGTGCTCCTGAGTCTGTATATAGGAGACTGTGCTGAGTAATGTGATATGTGACACCTGTATATCTGTGTGCTCCTGAGTCTGTATATGGGAGACTGCGCTGAGTAATGTGACACCTGTATATCTGTGTGCTCCTGAGTCTGTATATGGGAGACTGCGCTGCCTAATGTGATATGTGACACCTGTATATCTGTGTGCTCCTGAGTCTGTATATGGGAGACTGCGCTGAGTAATGTGATATGTGACACCTGTATATCTGTGTGCTCCTGAGTCTGTATATGGGAGACTGCGCTGAGTAATGTGACACCTGTATATCTGTGTGCTCCTGAGTCTGTATAAGGGAGACTGCGCTGAGTAATATGATATGTGACACCTGTATATCTGTGTGCTCCTGAGTCTGTATATGGGAGACTGCGCTGAGTAATGTGATATGTGACCCCTGTATATCTGTGTGCTCCTGAGTCTGTATACAGGAGACTGCGCTGAGTAATGTGATATGTGACACCTGTATATCTGTGTGCTCCTGAGTCTGTATATGGGAGACTGTGCTGAGTAATGTGATATGTGACACCTGTATATCTGTGTGCTCCTGAGTCTGTATAGGGGAGACTGTATTGTACACCGGTCCCCAGGGAAAGGGGTCTGTACTGTACAGCGGTCCAAAGGGAACGGTGTCTGTACAGTACACTGGTCCCCAGGGAAAAGGGGTCTGTACAGTACACCGATCCCCAGGGAAAGGGGTCTGTACTGTACACCGGTCCCCAGGAAAGGGGTCTGTACTGTACACCAGTCCCCAGGGAAAGGGGTCTGTACTGTACACCGGTCCCCAGGGAAAGGGGTCTGTACTGTACACCGGTCCCCAGGGAAAGGGGTCTGTACTGTACACCGGTCCCCAGGGAAAGGGGTCTGTACTGCACACCGGTCCCCAGGGAAAGGGGTCTGTACAGTACACCGGTCCCCAGGGAGAGGGGTCTGTACAGTACACTGGTCCCCAGGGAGAGGGGTCTGTAGTGTACACCGGTCCCCAGGAAAAAGGGGTCTGTACAGTACACTGGTCCCCAGCGAAAGGGGTCTGTATTGTATACCGGTCCCCGGGGAAAGGGGTCTGTACTTTACACCGGTCACCAGGGAAAGGGGTCTGTACTGTACACCGGCCACATCATTGGTATGGTCTCATTATATAATAAAATAAGATAAAGAGATCTCACCATCCCTACTTTCTCAATGGTCTCCCGGACACGCTGCAGGAGGACAGATATGATGCCGCTGTGCGCACCAGTAATTGTGGCTAGTAGCTCGCGACCAACTTTAGAGAAAGCTTCTCTTGTAGACAGACTCACATAGGACACCTGGGAAGAGGGACATATATAATGGCACAAGGATAAAACCCCACACACTAAGGGCCTGATTCAGCAAGGAACGCCGTTGCTTACACGCACGCAATCGGCCAATTGTTGCATACGCAGCCTGAGGCCTCATAGCGTGCGCTGGAGTTAACAATTCCTGAGTAAGGTCTGACCCGCCTTAACTGTGCGAGAGGCTGCGATGGTACGCAATTGTACCGATGTTTTCGCAGTCTTGCTAAACATTACGGAAGTGCGTGTAGGTGAAGTGGCCGTCCTTATGTAGATCGCTATGCCGCCGCTATGGATTAGCATAAATTTGCAGTAAAGCAGCATGCGTACGCCGTATTGCGATCCTTGCTGAATCAGCCCCTAAGTCCAATTATACATTTCTTTTAACACGTGTGAAAAGATTTAGGAGTCCCGGTCGCCTCATGCCTCATCGCTATGGGCTGGGTGACATTATGGCAGTGCTAGGACTATTTAATTACCGGTCACCATGGCAACGCCACATTTCTCTATTGTTCTCAGAAACGGCCCATTTGTGCGAGTGCACGAATCTCATACACGGACTGGGCCAGGCGTGGCGGACATACTTCATAGATCTCCAGAGCAATGCTCTTCACCAGCTCCTCGTCCACATCCATCTGCTTGGTTTGTGCCATCTGGGCGAAGGTGGTGAGGAGACAGATGCCCTCCGAGCTGTTCATGGTGGAGAAATATCGCTCAAACGCTTCTCGGTTTACAGGGTCTAAAATGTAAAACACACTAAAAGTCAATGACAAGGAAACTTCCCAGACCGCTACACATAGGTAAATACACACGTAACTGGCCACCTCTGTCACTGTTAGGTCTACTGGGCCTGAAGTAAATTAGGACGAAAACGAACTGTGGGCCAGATTCACCACGGATTGCAACTGCAACAGTGCACGCAGATCGGTCGACGGTGCGCACTGTGCATGCATCACAGTACGCGTGCGTGAGTTAGCATTGCGATCATCCTGCGATCACTCACTCGTGAGTGAAAGGTTGTCAGCGTTTGGGGGGTGGTGAATTGGGAATGGTCCGAGAAAGGCAGGCGTGCATGTCCTTTTGAACGCTGTTACATGGGCGTGCATAAATTAGCCACTGCGCGGCATACACAGCTTGAGTACTTACTGCGTGCGACGAGGTTAGCAATTTCTGAGTAAGGTCAGACATGCAGAGGGGCCGATGTTACTCGATGTTCCCAATGTAGGTCAGACATGCAGAGGGGCCAATGTTACTCGATGTTCCCAATGTAGGTCAGACATGCAGAGGGCCGATGTTACTTGATGTTCCCAATGTAGGTCAGACATGCTGAAAGGCCAGTGTTACTCGATGTTCCCAATGTAGGTCAGACATGCAGAGGGCCGATGTTACTTGATGTTCCCAATGTAGGTCAGACATGCTGAGAGGCCAATGTTACTCGATGTTCCCAATGTAGGTCAGACATGCAGAGGGCCGATGTTACTCGATGTTCCCAATGTAGGACAGACATGCTGAGGGGCCAATGTTACCCGATGTTCCCAATGTAGGTCAGACATGCAGAGGGCCGATGTTACTCGATGTTCCCAATGTAGGACAGACATGCTGAGAGGCCAATGTTACTCGATGTTCCCAATGTAGGTCAGACATGCAGAGGGCCGTTGTTACTCGATGTTCCCAATGTAGGTCAGACATGCTGAGGGGGCGATGTTACTCGATGTTCCCAATGTAGGTCAATTGCGCACGCGCATCGACCGGTTGCGTGCGTCCGCAGCCTTGCGAACCAACCTGTATCTGGCCCTTAGTGCAATGTGAAAACAGGCGTATATGTGCGCTTACTGTGCGTCCAACACTGCGCAGCCCACATTACGTCGTCACGCCCTTACTCAACTTTGTAAAAAGAACCCAGTTACTCCACGTGAGTTGTAAGCGAAGATGCAATCAGGAGCGCCCGACTCTGTATCACCATTCCGGCTATGTTTTGCGTTTCTATACTCTTAGTATTTGTCATACAGTGACGGCAGAGCTTTGCTCAGTGCCAGCTACTCCCTGTCAGATACACACATATACATTTTGCAGAGCATCTCATACTTATAAATAGTCTCTTACAGGAACTTATCTCGCTCCTTATGTTGGGTACACACTAGACCAGGCCTGGCCAACCTGTGGCTCTCCAGCTGTTGTGAAACTACAAGTCCCAGCATGCCTTGCCACAGTCTTGCCATTAGGGAATGCTAAAACTCTGGCAAGGCATCTGCTAGAGAGCCACAGGTTGGCCAGGCCTGCACTAGACGATGGATCCAGCGACTGCAGATGCGATTGGACGATATATCGGGCGGTCCGTACACACTGCACAATCAGATATATCGTTCACTCGCTGCTCGCAGAAGCATGGTGTCGTCCGCCGGATCTTCAGATTGGCATGCACTGCAGGCAGATCTGAAGATGCGACGAACGATGCACGGGAGCGCGCAATAGTGCATGCACACTGGGCGATGTGCATTCCGATTCGTACCAAAACGTGCAATATACTGTCTAGTGTTTACCCAGCTTTACAGTCAATATTCAGGAACAAAAACAAACTACTTTCCCAATGCAACTTAAACCTTGTGACGTCCCTCACAAGTTCTGAACAGGAAATACCATTTAATGTAGATCTGCAGGTGGCCATGTCTAAGGTGGAATACAGGTCCTCTGCATTCTCACTCTCTGCGTGGTGCAAGAGATAGAAGATCTTCCAAAGCATCACGTTCGACAGGGTCCCAAACGGCATCTCAGACATAAACAGCCAAATCCCCAATCTGCAGAGATTTGGAGGAAACAATTTATGGCAGGACTAACCAACATACAGCTATATCAGTTTTAATAGAACCAGTGTGAATGACTGTACTGAATAAAGACTCAGTGTATGTGTAACATTTATATAAAAATATTATTATAATAAAGTATGAGCGATCGTCTCAAAACAAAAACACTCCCATTAAAAAAAAAAATAAAGAAAAAAATAAATAAAAGGTATCAGACAGATTCTATATTCCCACTGTGAACCATATTCCAGTGATGAAGAAATGCGTTGGGTTGGTATACTGGAATTAGCTACTGCATATAGGAGAACCTTACTTCTAGATCCCGGATCTAAAAGAACAAATATTACTTAATGCTACATTCTAATCATGGACATGTATTGGGATAAGATCAACCATCTCAAATTAAGGGCTCCAGTTAAAAAAATAGAAACGCGTTGGTTATAGCTATTAGATTTGCTTACTGCATACAAGAGAATCTCTCTTCTAAATCTCGGATCTAAGGCAACCGGTAATAATTCAATGAGAAGGTGCCACATTCCTGGACGGGAACCAAATGTGAATTTTATTAAGTGTACGTGCAGAATTTGAATAATCTTTTAAAGATTCCAGGAGAAAAAACAACACTATGTATATTCTCTCTACATAGTATTAATATGAAGGAGACACCAAGAAGAGATGATTAGGATTAGGATACCAAATTCAGATAAACTCTATTATTTTACTATGAACGTCTTTATTTTTATTATATACTTTAATTGCTGCTCTAGAAGGCTCTAATAATCGTATCTGCTTGATATCATAAATAGAGACAATGATGAATGAAACACATCATAATTTTGGATATAAAGCGTACACCACTCTACCAACGCTTCTACTAGCAATTGGCTAGCCATACTTCTTAGTGGGCAGGTGCAGGTGGAATGATACACTCCCCAGGGTGCCCGGACTACACAGAAGTGGAAACACGCATTACCAGATGAAATTACCAGTTACTGATCTTACCTCTTAGCTTTAAGGACATGGAGAACCGCAGTCAGAAAGAGCTCATCATACACCGCCTGCAGCTTCCCCAGCGAGTAGATCTCGGAACTCTTCTCACTGTCGTGGTTACTGCTCAGGTACATGGCCCAATGATCACTCAGGTAACACAAGGTCATCCTAGGCGAACACAACAACCACATGAGACCAGTGACACTGGTTTCAGGCCAATAACTTTTACTGCTAGAAGGATGAGCAAAGCATCACCAGCAAATGTTACATCCAAAACATACAGAAAGCGAAACGCATTGGTTTAGCACAAGTGCACCCTGGATGGTCTTCCCTATGTACAGGAAGGTGCACGACTACTCCCTGATCTTAGGGGAATTGTTGTGCAATGCCGCCGGATCTAATACTGACGCCGGAAGGCCGAAGATCCCGACTGGGGCAGGTAAGTACCCTAACACCCCCCACCCCCATTCCAACCCTCCCTTAGTGGTGCCTAGCCCTAAAACCCCCGTGGGGTGCCTAACCCTAAGACCCCCCAGGGGTGACTAAACATAACCCCCCCCTCCCCGCACCCTAAACCTAATCCTCCTGGGGAGCTGCTTAACCCTAACCTCCCCCCGGTGGTGCCTAACCCTAATCCCCCCTCCCCGTAGCCTAACCCTAAGTCCCTCCGGGGGTGCCTAAACCTAACCCAACCCCCCCCCTCCCTGCTACATGCTATGATTCCCCGCTTACCTTCGTTCGGGATCGGCCATCGGGATTTCAGTGTCTGGCTAAAGATAGGAGTCGGGATTTAGACGCCTATCTTTAGTACCAGGTCGGGTTTCCAGCGTCGGGATTCCGTCAGCCGGCATTCCGAACGCCGGTAACTGAACTGCATCCCCTCTCAGGAGACACCTCCGCAAACTATAAAACTGCATCTAGGTGTGCCTGTTACTTGAGAACGCTCATTTTATTAAATGAGAGCACAAATCCTACTCGTTACTATGGTTTCGGTGCAGATTTAGACTGGTCAGGCCATGTTAGTAAATAACGCTCAGTTTGCTTAATTGTAAAGCCAGGATAAATTGGGACTGATTCAGCCTTGTGCATAACGCATTTCTCCGAATCAGGCCCATAGACATGTTGTATTTTCTCACATCCACATTATTTAAGTGATCTTAAAAAAAAACTTGACAAAAGAAAGGTAAGGGAGAATGAGTTATAAAAGCACAACATAGGTATAAAGGTTATGTCCGCCTGCAGTAGCACCGGAAGGAACCAAGCTTACAGATTAGCAGAATGTTGGATGACTCTTCCCAGGGTTTTTAAAATTTTTAAAAATGATTAATTGCCAGACATTTGTGTGGCTCTGCGCTGATATGATAGAGGGAATAAAAATTCATAATTAGGTGTCACAAGCTAGTACAGCACAGTAGAGTTCTAAAGAACACCTGCTTGTAACACCTCTAGGGACATTTACTAAACATCAGTTCCACGTAGGTTTACAAACCGGAGGGATCCACCAAGGAATGAAGTTGGGTTCTAAGACCAAAATACATTTACTAAAGGCTGTTTTGAACTTCTAGACAAAATCCACATTGATTCCTGACTGTTTTTAACCATAAACCAAACGCGTTTCACAAGTGCTGCAGAGATTATTAAGATATACTGTGTTCATTGTAGTATTATATTTTTTTTTTACAGGTGACAGCGGGTCCGCTTTGCCAGGGCATTCTCCAATTGCCAGCATGCCAGCCCTTCAAACTGGGCATGACAGGACTGGGCGGGACCTGCAGTGCACCAGTAAAACAAATATTTATTCTTCAGTCCTCCATGGCAGCCATACTGTGGGATAGTATGGCGTTTTCTAATCTAAAGTCTGGTTGCTCAGTGAGATTTGCAGCAGTTTTGAGTTTAGTAAATTAGTAAAGTGCCAATACTTCCAAATACAGTATTATACATCTGTATATATAATTTTATGGTCTCTATATGTACCCCGCAAAAAAAGGAAATATTTGTAACACCTGTTATTTCCCTTTCTCTGATGATTGCAGGGGAGCCTTGGATGGTGGGGTTAATGCTGCCTCCATCTCACCTCATCAGCTTACTAATCAGGAGAGGGTGTTTAAATTAGAGAGAAAAACACAGAAGAGACACCAGAGTACAAAAGACCAATGTACCTGGGTGTGACTGTCTGTGTCTTCCCTACAAGCTCTGGAGAAAGAGAATAAAACATAAATTACAAAAATCCCTCTAACAGCTGCAGGTGAATGCAGAGGACGGGACGTCCCAGGAAAACCCATTGGGTGGGTCAGAACTAAGGAACATCCTCCAGTTCGCCAGTGTAGAAAGGGCAGTGTAATTCACTGAGGAACTGCCATCCTATCGTGGTTACACCAGGATTGCAATGTATGATTGACTTTCTACACCGGCGATGAGTTAAATTGATGGCGGGGAGGCCAAGTATAACGTCTCCACTTAAACGCATTTGCAACAAAGTACCCAGAGAATAACTAAGGCCCTCAGTCAGACCCGCTCGCAAGAGGGTCGATGGTGCTCAAGCCCCAGAGCGAGTGACAAATTCACTCGCTCCCGTGCTCGCTACAAACGGGGCGGCTGTCGATGTTGATCGACGGCTCGCCCCGTTTTGTAGGCAGGGTGGGTGGGGGGGGGGGGTGGCCGGACAAACAGAGGCGTTTGTAGGCAGCCCTACTGACATAACCAGTGATGTTAGTAGGGAGCTTCCTGCCCTGTTAGAGCAGGAAGCTACCTGGGACTTGCGGGAGACGAGATGCTACCGCAAGGGTCTGGTCGCAAG
The DNA here is from genome assembly GCA_031769625.1 of Taudactylus pleione. NCBI lineage: Eukaryota > Metazoa > Chordata > Amphibia > Anura > Myobatrachidae > Taudactylus > Taudactylus pleione. The sequence continues at coordinate 12,101,234 of JAUIMM010000188.1, forward strand.
CCCCGATGGTCGCGATGGTCTCGACCATCACCAGGTCACTCGCTAAAGCTGTGGGTGGCAACCCACAGCTTAGCGAGCGGCCAGGAGGCTGCCTTTCAAAACAAAAGCAGCCGCCCTCATTCAGAGCGAGCGCTCGCTTCTTGCGAGCGTCTCTGGATGAGGGCCTAAGTACTTGGACGCATATATTGGTATTAATGTGCAAACACTGGGATTCATTTACACGTCGATGCAAAGAGGATTATTTCTATCGTAACGGAGCACAGTAGCTAATGTGGACATTATTCTGCAATGAAGACACTTATCATTTTATGTATATTGTTTTAATTATTTAGCCTGATTAAGTGCTTTTTCATTATAGTGTTATATATTTATATGTATGTTTAATTATACCTTATTAAATACATATATAATGATTTTCATTTAGCGCTCCCTAAGTGCTTTATTGGGTTTCTTTGATTGACAATTAGTATTTCCAGAATACTAACTGGGAGCTGCAGTATGGAGAACATCTGTTTCTTACATAGATTATTTGCTCCTAATATACAGTAGATAGGATTTATCTGTATAGGACAGGGAACCAGTGGAGCGTCTGGCAGAGAGCGGCAGTACAGGTGAAGTAGTGAGAGAGGACAATAAAACAGAAGAATACAGAAATACAGAAGAATACAGAAATCACCATGTAGAACGTTAGCACTACATAAATAAATTGCAGCGATGCCCCCCCCCCCCTCCTGGCCAGGCAGAAATGTTAGCTGTATGTTCTCCGCAGTTCTGCCTGTGGTTCCTTTTAATCGTTGCTAGGCTACTAATGATCTGGTAATGAGCGCGGCCGCAGGGAGCTATAAGGGAGAGGAGATGTCTGACCTAACACAGTCCTCAGGCTACTGTACAGTGTGTGTCCCTACTGCAGCAGGGGGCTATGGCCAGGTCTCACATGTACAGGTAAAACATACATGTACTGTACACACGGTCTGACCTGTCTTACACATGTAGTGCTCTGGCTACTGTACAGTGTGTGTCCCTACTGCAGCAGGGGGCTATGGCCAGGTCTCACATGTAAAACATACGTGTACTGTACACACGGTCTGACCTGCCTTACACATGTAGTGCTCAGCCCACTGTGTGTCTTTACTGCAGCAGGGGGCTATGGCCAGGTCTCACATGTACAGGTAAAACATACGTGTATTGTACACACGGTCTGACCTGTCTTACACATGTAGTGCTCAGCCCACTGTGTGTCTTTACTGCAGCAGGAGAATTGCCAGGTCTCACAACTATAGGGAAAACATACGTGTACTGTACACACGGTCTGACCTGTACAGTGTGTCCCTACTTCAGCAAGGGGCTATAGCCAGGTCTCACAACTATAAGGAAAACATACGTGTACTGTACACACAGTCTGACCTGCCTTACACATGTAGTGCTCAGCCCACTGTGTGTCCTTACTGCAGCAGGGGGCTATGGCCAGGTCTCACATGTACAGGTAAAACATACGTGTACTGTACACACGGTCTGACCTGTCTTACACATGTAGTGCTCAGCCCACTGTGTGTCTTTACTGCAGCAGGAGAATTGCCAGGTCTCACAACTATAGGGAAAACATACGTGTACTGTACACACGGTCTGACCTGTACAGTGTGTCCCTACTTCAGCAAGGGGCTATAGCCAGGTCTCACAACTATAAGGAAAACATACGTGTACTGTACACACAGTCTGACCTGCCTTACACATGTAGTGCTCAGCCCACTGTGTGTCCTTACTGCAGCAGGGGGCTATGGCCAGGTCTCACATGTACAGGTAAAACATACGTGTACTGTACACACGGCCTGACCTGCCTTAGACATGTGTAGTGCTCAGACAGTCATGTGTCACTACAGCAGCAGGAGAATACGGCCAGGCGTCACAAGCATAGGGAAAACATACATGTACTGTACACACGGTCTGGCACACGCGGGTTTATGGGGGCATTTACAGGAACGAGCGGTTTATTTATTACATGCACTTTTTAGATGGACCTTCGGACTACAGGCCACTGCATAGGTTATCGGTCAGCCCGTTCACACTAACATGGGTGGTTCTCAAATCTGTCCTCAGGTCTTTCAGGCTTTGTCCAGTCTCATTACAGAAATGCATGATGCAACATGGATGAGTCTGTCACTAATGAATACAGCTATGCTCCATATAGAACGTCCGGACAATATACATAAATAGTAAGGAGTTACAAGGGTCACTTCGGCTAGAGATGGCTGGAGACTGCGATACATGTAGCTGGTCCTGTAGGGGATCAGTGGTCACATTTTTTATTTATCCAGTAGAATCCATGTGACCTTTCCCTGCTGTTAGATATAAGCAATTATGGTCAGAAACCAGCCGTGTAGGCCTAGCCTCAGGGGTAGCTGAGCACCACTCATCCACCACCAAACTCAGATTCCAGCAGGTAACCGCAGGTAGCTCAGCCATAAATTGAGGTCACAGTAGCCGGGAGGAAGGAAACTTACCGGCTTTTGTAGAACTACAAGTGTCAGCCACAGGCTGTCCACCACTGCAATTGCCACTTATCATATGTTTGTATTAACCTTTACCCCCCCCTGGTCTTCCACTGTATACAATGAGGAGCTATAACAAAGTACAGGTGGGGTGCTTGAACTCACCGAATGATGCAGCCTATCCGCTTCACAAACTGACGGTATCGCGCCCGGTTAAAGGTCTCTAATCCGAGGGCCAGGAGCTCCACTAAGGAGTTGGCAAAGGCAAAGAGTTTCATCATTTCCTGCGGCGCGGTCTTCTCGGGGAGATATTCACCTGGCGGAATGACAGAGGCAAATTACTGTGACCTATTACACCGGAATAAAGGCAAGTAACTAACACTAACATTGTCTGGATCTCTGCACAGTCATTTACAGCAGAACGGAACACTTGGATCGATCAGTTAATGAACGAGATATTGGAGATTGGTGTTTGTCAGGAGATCATTTCCGTAACGAGCCGTATTATAGTGCCCTATAAAAGTGTTTCTGACCACCGGTGGCTCATTTACGCTTACGGTTTTCCCATAGGATTAGGAGACAGGACAGGCTCACCTCTGGAATTAAAGCCAAGAACATTCTTGAAAAGCTCATGAAAAGGAAATTGTCCCAACAAGGAAATTAAGTCGTCTTCGGAAAGCTGCACCCAGCTCGTCTCTGGATCCTCATCCTGTGACCGAACAGACAAATGACTTGGGGTGAGCACCTGTATGTCTGGGACGTTAGCGCTCTATAAATCGGTTATAATAATAATTATTGCTGCTCGCGGGGCGAGTGCTCATTGTTCAGTAGATCCCACCCTGCAACACTGCAGTCGATATTGGCCCACTGGCCCTATACCGCAGCGTGTGCGAGCGACATGCGGGATAATGGGATGCCAGAAGAACAATAGGATCATTATCTGCCATGACTACAATAGGATCATTATTTGCAATGTCCGACCATCTCCTGACTCAGGATGTAAATGTTCAGCTCTAGTCTGAGGAATCTGGTCGACATGTTCAGAACGTCACCATTTAACATGAGACACCGAAATGTCAACATGTTGTTTTTTTTTGTTGCTTTTGGGGATAGGTTTAGGCTAAAATAACCAAAACACCACATGTTGATTTTTTGGTGTCGACATGTTAAATGGCATCATTCTGAACATGTCGACATTTGAACCATGTCGACCTAAATACATGTTTACATATTGATTGTCCACCTAATGACCATGTCGACTGTCAAAAGTTTGAAAACGAAACTCCTGAATGTCGGCAAGTAATACCGCACCCCTAGTCTGAGGCTGCCATCTGCCTGTGGCCAAACGGAAGTGGTATGAAATACCGCAGGCCGCGAGTTCGAATCCCGGCAGCGGCAGGCAGACAAATGAAGAGATCCCGGCAGCGGTAGCCCGACAGCGCTGGAAATCCCGATCGTCCGTAGGTGAGTATTTTCTAACCTAACCTAACCCCCCTAACCCTCCTTAGGGGTGCCTATTCCTAACTTCCCCCCTGTGCCTAACCCTAATCCCCCCTCTAAGTGCCTAACTCTAATCCCCCCTCTAAGTGCCTAAACCTAACCCCCCCCTTCCCCGCTCCCTAAACCTAAGTCCCCCAGGGTGGTGCCTAACCTAACCCTCCCTCCCCCTAGCCTAACCCTAACCCTCCCTGGGGGTGCCTAACCCTAAGTCCCCCCCGGGAGCCCTAAACCTAACCCTCCCCCCCCGCGGCTGTCTGCTCCTGGCGCCCGGCGTCAGAAAAATGACAGGCGTCTAGATTTAGACGCCTGTCATTTAACTCTCGCCGAGATAAAGCAGTCGGGAAGCCGGCTGTCGGGATCACGTCAGCCAGCTTCCCGATTGCATCCCGGCCACACAATGCTCCTGTGGCTCGAATCTCGTGATTGTCCCGTGTGTAATAGAATCCTGCGCTGAAGTACAAGAACATATAGAACGGTCACTGACCTCCTCACCCCCCTCGTCAACCAAAGTCCAGTTCCCGGATTCCTTTCCTGAGATGGAGCCTTTCCTGTCGTTGGGTTTCATATGGCACAGAAAGTCAGCGCGATTTCTACCAGAAGGTAAAGAGAGAGTTAATGTGTTTGCACGAGTGTAATATCTAAATCCCATGGTTTAAATAGGCCTTCATTATACATTGTATAGCCAGTCACCAAAACGGTAGGGGCAGCCATTTTGTCAGATGAACCAAGGTTCAGCCTATTAATGCGCTGTGAACCCGTGACTGATGCTTATTGGTCCGGACAGTGCAGCCGCTAGTTCCCAGGTGAATGGGCAGGTAACACCATTAACCATCAAGAATACTGGTTCCTCCCAGTCTTTATGTCAAGTAGGTGATGTCTACATAAAAGAACAGATGACAATCAACCAGTGTACACACAAATTTATTTTGTCAGAAAAGCTATTGTGGAACTACAAGTCTGAGCATGCCCAGCCAATCTCTCAATATAAAAGCTGTCAGCAGGCAATTAGGCGTCAGTTAGGGATGGTCATTGGTTGGCTGTCCATTGATGGTTACCATCGATGGCACAAAACCATGTACAGTGTACCATCGATGGTTTAAACTACTTCATGGCCACTGCTGCTGGGAGCATGACGGGCTGCCGGCCAATCAGCATTGGGGGGCAGGGTTTAACTGGGAACTGGGAGACAGGGCTAAACTCTGTGCCGTCGAAAAGAAAACAGAAAAACCATTGGGCCCAGTCTGCCATCGATGGCAGAGAACCATTGGATCTCTGCCATCAATGACAAAAGAACTGGCCATCAGAACTTAACCATCGATGCGGTTGCTAACTATCGATGGCCAACCCTAGCGTCCGTGCATTCAGCTGCAGGAGCGTGAATTTATCTCATGTGTGATTGTAGCACAGCGGCCTATATAAATAGCACACAGTAAAATGACAGACGCTGCCCCACCTGACAGGACACATGAGGACGGCGAGCTGCTGCATGAAGTGAAAGACGCCGGCCGGGTTGTGCAAGACTCGAACCTACAGCAGAAAATACAAGAGGTGTCATAGAACTGCGTTATATAGACCCGACTTTCAATCCCCTCATCTGTCTAATATAACACATTTCATGCAGCATCGCCACCTCCAGCAACGTCTGCAGTCAGTATCAGCAACCTACCTGTACGAATGGGATGGCCCACTTATTGATGCCCGCCGGGCAGCGCAGGATGTGATTCAAGAGAAATAGGTGGTCTCCCAGGCAGCCCACTTTCAGCAGCACAGACACCTAGGAAACAACGGCAGTCACAGTCATATAGCTGTAGTGAGGAGCAACCAGGCTGCTTAGGTAAGAACCAAAACAACACAACAACACAGTAAATCCTGGCCAATCAGCCTATACCCAATACAACAGACAACTGAAGGGCGACACCTATCTGACAACCCAAGGGCGACACCTATCTGACAACCGAAGGGCGACACCTATCTGACAACCCAAGGGCGACACCTATCTGACAACCCAAGGGCGACACCTGTCTGACAACCCAAGGGCGACACCTGTCTGACAACCCAAGGGCGACACCTGTCTGACAACCCAAGGGCGACACCTGTCTGACAACCCAAGGGCGACACCTGTCTGACAACCCAAGGGCGACACCTGTCTGACAACTGAAGAGCTACAACTTACAAATAACACAAGTTTACCCTTTTCTCCCGCAGTTTTCAGGCCTCTCCGGTTTTCTAGTGTCCCCAGTCTGATATACTGGCTGTATGTGCCCCTCTATTTACAGGCCAGCAGCTAAAATGTCTGGTCTGGACTTTACCTAACTATATCAAGGACACTGGGCCTGATTCAGAGCCGCTCGTAAGCGGCCGCTCGTTCGCTCTGAGCAATGTTCGCACAACTGCGCATGCGTATGGTTCGTAATGCGCATACCAGTCATTGCGGTCGGAAATCGTGCGCTCGTACAACAACGAAGGGCTGCTAATTTGATTGACAGAATGTACCGTTTGTGGGTGGTAACAGGGGAAGGTGCTTGAAAACGGGGAGTGGAGATCCGAACACAGGCGTACCTAACGCTCAAAACAGCGTTTAATGGGCGTGCATAATTAGTAAAGGAGCGTCATCGACCACGTCACTTGGTTGTCTTTTAGCCTGAACTGCTCGCAGTGATTGCGGGAAGTAAATCCTACCACAAGCACTGCGAGCAGTTCAGATGCCTTTCGATGTTCCCGATTAATCTAATAAATACCGGAGATGACGTGTGATGCGAACGGCAAGGGGGCGTCTTTACAAAATAGCGAGCGCATGTTTCGGACGCTCGCTCAGACATAGAGGAGTCAACACACCGCAAAGAGCGAGCGCTCAATTTAATTATCCGGCCCCTTTTTAAGAACGAGCGTCCGCTAATAGCGTCCGGCTCTGACTCAGGCCCACTGTACAAATATGAATTAGTGTTGTCTGTCTGATTCTGAATCGATGTCACACAAAGTTGGGTGCATGCGTTCAGGGCCCTTATATAGAAATACAGGTGTAAGGTATGTGGCCAAAATGTCGACATTCAAAATATTGACAACTAACTGTCCATAGGGACGTTATGTGCTTAAATGCACAAAAAAAACGCTATTGCTACGTGGACATTCACAAAGTCGACATTCTGGCAATGTTGACATTCAGACCATGTCGGCATTCTGTAGCACACCCCAGGTGTCATTATCACTGACTGGATTCAGCATGAAACATAAAAATCGTGACCTTTGCGCACACACAGAGATGTGCCTACGCACTTACGTGCCTGCGGGTAACGTTTCAGTTGCGCGTATCTCTGCAGCTAATATATGGATAAGCCCGATGCAAAAAAACGCATCCGCCATTATCAACTTGGACATTTACTGCATCACACAAAGATGCGCTTCCTGACAGGCCTGTCATAAAAATAGCGGGACAAGCCATGGCTGCATCTACAGAGAAACTGGATGACTTTCGTCTCTGCGCCCTCGCGGTGAGCGTCCCTGGCTCTGTACGCCAAGTGCATGTATAATATACACACAGCATACGGGTCACGTTGTGTGACCTTCCCACTATAAATCATGTCCACCGTGCAAATCGTGCGATCGCTCTGACAGGAAAGTCACGTTGTCAAACTCAGGTGTTTGAAGTGTTCTACACAGTGAGGGCAGTAATAATAATACTAACAGATAGATACAATACAAGCCAGGAGACCCCCCCCCTCCCCTGAGGAAACCTAATGGTAATAGAACAACACTAAGGTTTCCTGGACACATAACGAGGGGAGGGGGACTCATGGGCTGATGGATTCAGAGCGCACAGATGAGATACAGGACAGATAGGTCAAGTGGTTCTTGTCCTCCATCATACTGAGGTGTTTCTATGGGAACTGGGTATCTCTACTGTCTGACACAAGTCATGAGCGGGAAACCAACATACTACAACTACAGGCCTCATTGTGCCCTTGTCCTTAGCCGACAGCCATACGCTGATTCGTGACACAGAGGCAATGGCGACTTTACTATAAGTCTGGGGGAAGAAACGGGAGGGACTCAGATTTGCCTTAAACCAAACAAAGGGCCCTAATTTGCATATTTTTATAGATTTGAAAGAGGTGAAAATGTAAAATAAAATGACTGCAGATAAGTCTGTAACATGAGGCATTGTGGCCATTTTCTGGTCATAGCGCAATGATTGTCTTTGTCGTCTCATAGCACTGAGCTGCAACTGGGGCCCCATATGTGTGGAGTTTGCATGTTCTCCCCATGATTTAGGCTTCCTCCAGGTGCTCCAGTTTCATCCCACAATCCAAAAACATACTACATAGGACGTAAACCCCAACGGGGGCAGGGACTGGTGCGAATAACTGAAATAGACTCTGTAAAACGCAGGGTAATATGGGTGAGCGATAAAAATTACCGCTAAATAAACTATTATTAATTAATAAAATACAGTAAAATACACGATGTAGGGGTTATGTAGGATGCCGATGCTGGCGGACAAAAGCTCCGACGCCAGCATCGTCCCTACAATGCATTTCATTTAATTGTCCCCTAGATTTGTTAAATTTTCCAAATGACTAATTAGCCAACTAACCTACAAGAATGTTTTTTTTTTTCCCTGGAGTAAAAATCACACAAACATGGAAAGGACATAGAAACGCCACGTGTTTGGAATAAACCCCATGACCCACCTGTTGTGAGGCCGCAGGGCCAAACGTGGATTTAGCACATGGAAAGCCAGGAGGAGGAGGGGGGGGGGGGGGCAGATGGTGCATGTAGGGGCCGGGGAACAGCACTTACCAGTTTCTGCAGCCAGGTCAGGATGTCATTCTGGAATTGCGCATCCTCAATGACTCTCCGCGTGAAGCTGAACAGAACGCTGATACATTCCTTCAGCAGGATAAGATCAGCGTGAGACCCATCCAGCTTCTGTGGTGCTATAAGAAACAAAACAGGGGGAAATGATGGGGTAAATTCTTTACAAGTAACTGCAGTGTCTGGTACAACTAAAATATGACTTACAGATGTGTCGTCAAACACCTATCCTATTTGTGCCACGCGGAACGTAACACCAGGTGCGATTCCCAAGCTGTGCGCTTTTTGCTCACTTTTGCATCTAAGTTTGATTATAGTGCACTAGATATTTAGGGTTAGTATTTTTGCCACAAAGGAATTGTTATGAAGTCACAGATAAAGCATAACGATGCATGACGCGTTTCACTCATATCGGACCTGTCTTGCCTTATTCCATAGACTGCATAGTTTTTCCGTCTTACTTTGCTTATAGTGTACTAGGTACTTAGGATTAGTATTTTTGTCACAAAGGGTAGAAAGCCACAGATAAAGCATAACGATGCATAGCGCGTTTCACTTGTAAAGGAGCTTCCTTTGGCTACTAGTTTCTCCTATTGTGCTATCTGTTTGCGTCTTGGTCCCGACATATCGGATCCTGGGTACACATCAGAACGATGTAATGAACGACGGAATGACCTATTGTTCCACACTTTATTACACTGTATGGCACCGTATGTGATATCGTCAAATTTGATGTGCAGCACATCAAACTTGACGACGACGCGTGGGAGCACGCATATCGTGCATACACACTGCACGAATTGACGTTTCGATTTGGACAAATCGGAACGACATCGCTCCAGTGTGTACCCAGTTTAAGTCGCAAAGTCCATGGCACGCTAAACAGGACTATTTGGCCTGATTTGAGGATAGGTGTACAGATGTGTCCACACTCATCTTTATGGCAGTAGCGTGAAAACAGCCCCTCTTGGCGTGCCTGATTCTGTGAGACTCTGCTAGTGCCGGGCATCTTTTTATTGACAAAAATGCATCTATACAACAAACTACTGATCCTGGCGCTCATCAAAAATGAATTTGAATTAGATAAATACAAAGATATTCCCAATTAATATATAGCAGCAAGTCTTAAAACACTGGGATTTGTGAATACCCATACACAAACAATAATGAATTAATCTTAGACTGCGTTGATATGGCTCTTAATGTGAGACAGCAGAATTCACATATGTACATAAAACATGGCTCCAGAAATTAAAAATATATAAGAGAATTCTTTATTACATAAATAATTAAGTATCAAATTAGATAAAAAAACAATTATCTCACAATTATCAATAAAATACCACTTTGTATTGAAACAATATTGCCCTAATGTAATTAGTATCTATACTTGAGAAAATCACTTATGTGCTTAATATATTGAAATGTCCTGAACAGTTTAAATCAAATATATCATAGACACCTGGTGCTGAGTGTATCCAGTTGAAAAATTGGTGTCCAAACACTCTTTGAGAAAGCCCCCATTTAAAGGGGCGAAACGCCCCTTTAACGCCCCGTACTTTATTGATAATTGTGAGATAATTGTTTTTTTTATCTAATTTGATACTTAATTATCCATATTATAAAGAATTCTCTTATATATATTTTTAATTTCTGGAGCCATGACTGTTTTATGTACATATGTGAATTCTGCTGTCTCACATTAAGGGCTTTATTCAGAGGCGGCCGTGCGGTCGTAGCCTCGATGTTTGTCTAGTGCATATGCGCACGAGGGAGCCGGCTCCTTCGTGCGCATGCGTGAGACCCGCTACGACCGACAGCGCCGGTCGTAGCGGGTCTCTTTCCAAAGGGGGCGAGCTGTCTATGTTGATTGACAGCTCGCCCCGTTTGGAAGGCGGGCCGGCGGGGTGGCAGCCCAAACGGAGGCGTTCCCATGGGAACGCCTGCTGTTTGGGGGAGGCCCCACTGACATCACTAGTGATGTCAGTGGAGAGCTTCCGGCTCTGACAGAGCCAGAAGCTCTCCGGGGCTTACGACAAGGGAGACCCTACCCTAGGGTCTCGTCGTAAGCCCCGATGGTCGCGATGGTCAATGACCATCGCGACCATCACCCTAGCGGTCGTTAGAGCTGTGGGTAGTTAACACACAGCCTAACGACCAAAACAGAGGCGGCCGGTCAGGATGCAAGTGGCCGCCCAGTTTCTGAGCGACCGCTTGCATCCTCCGACCGCCTCTGAATGAGGGCCTGAGAGCCATAGCAGCGCAGTCTAAGATTAATTCATTATGCATCTATGTCGCAATGCGGTGTGACTAGGACACACCAGGAGGCTATGCCGATTAATTTCATATGTAATGATTGTATATCTGTGTACGACTCAGTCTCTGACTTAGCATGCAAAATGCTACGATGCAATGGCCGCAGCTTTTTTCCAAGCCAAGCTACGTTTACAGACTCAGAGCCCGGATCGCAACTGCAACAGCGTATGAGGTCGGCCGATTGTTGGGTACTGCGCACTCATCGCAGTGCGCGTGCGCAACGGCCACACTGCAATTTGCAGAGCACAGTAAGCCATCGCAGCGTGATTGATAGGTAGACAGCGTTTGGGAGGGGGTGGGGGGAGTGATCAGAGAAACGCAGGCGTGACTGTCCTTTTGAACGCCGTTGCATGGGGCTGCATAAAGTAGCCACTGCGATAACATATGCAGCTGGAGTACTCACTGCGCGCCACGAGGTTAGCAAATTCTGACCTGTTGTAATTGTGCGCGAGGGGCCGATGTCAGTGGGCGTCTCTATGACGGATGTGCGACGGCATATTTTCGCAGAGTGTCTATGTGCATAATCGCAGCTGTGATCGCAATAGCGATCTGTAATGAATCGGGCCCTCAGTCGCACAGATATACAAGTGTCACATATCAAATTAATCAGAACAGACTCCTGGTGCGTCGTAGTCGCATCGGCAAAAAAAAGATGTCCAACGCTAGCAGAGTTGCGGGGAACACGATGGCTCACTCACGCCAGGCATATCGCGATGCATGGCGTATTGAGGCTGGATGAGAAATGACACATCTGTATGTGGGCGCATTTGTATAAAATCTTAAAATGGTATCGATTGATGGAGCAAGCGGACCAATTTTACGTATCACCTTTCTATAAGACGACTGTGGGTGTCTTTGTATAGGGGTCAATGGATTCTATGTATGAGATACTCTGCAGAATTTATCGGGGCGTACCAGTCAAGGGGTAAGGGCCGTGCTCTGCAGATCACCCCAGAGAAGCGAGCAAATGAATAATCCCCTAATTAATAATGCAAGAAGTAATATTATCATAAGACTTATTTGTTTTGCAGGACATAGGAATGTGGAGTAGGAGATTCCGCTTACCGTGGTCTGGATGGTACACAGCCACGGATCTGAGAAACGGGGAGTTGTTGAGCAGGTCGTAAATGTAAGACTCCACCTGCAGGCGGGACAGCACGGAGGTGTACGAGTGCAGCGCGAACGTCTGGTGCAAGTGATCCGACTTCAGTTCAAAGAGCCGCTTCAGGTCTCCCAATGCCGAGGCGTTGACTTCTGCCGTCTGGTAGTGGTGATAGCCCACCACTTTGGCTTGGTCGTCACACAGCCCCTAGGGGGAAGAGCACATGTCACAAGAGATCTTCACTAGTGATAATAGATACAAATATTTCCTAGAATTTCTTTTCTCATTATTCCCCCCCATCCATACTGCAATTGGTGGGAAGTCACCGTTATCACCTCTGTGCTCTTTTACGGTGAAAAGAAGTTTGAGAACTACAGAACTACAAGTGATCGTTATGGGGAGAGCATGGAAAGATAAAAGTCTGGTCTTTTCCCTTACAGGGTCACATAAATGTCCTCTGCAGCACAGATGACCAGATGCTATGAGGACCAGATGGTCTCCGGGGAGCCTTATATGCAAAACTAAACGTCTGTCTCTTTCCGTGAATTAAGAGCAGAAAGCTGCAATAAGGTCACAGTCAATAATAATAATATTATTATTATTATTAATAATGATTCTTGCACACAGAAAGGAATATACAGTGCAGCCGTGTAGTCCACATACATCTTACCTTGGTGTGCTACAAGTCATGTTAAACATAACGTGTGAGCGCCGCGCGAATCGGTAGCGCAGGGCGTCTTTTTGTGCAACTTTTTCCCTTTAAATGCGTTTTATTCTGTGTCCGACTGCATCTGTGAAATGCTAGGTTACAGTGTTACAGCGGCTGCGATACTGTAACGTAGCATTTCACAGATGCAGTATCATTTTAATCAGCATAAGCGGTCTGTGCGTCCTATTTTCATCGCGGTGCGAATACGGCGCATTTCAAGGGAAAAAGTTGCACGAAAAAACGCTTGGCGCTACAGAGTCGCACCACGGCATGGCGCAATAAGAAGGGCTGTGTAACGCGTAAGGAAGTAAGATGGATGTGGACACGTCTGTATATCAAAAAAATACTTTCTGATACCATGCGTTTGATAAGAGATAGAAGAAGATCAGGATGGGACTATTTTGGCTGCCATCCTGTCTTCCAACTCCTTGAATTTCATCGTGACAGGGAGGCCAGGTGCAGGACACGGATGGGCAAGCTGAGTACTTAGGGCCTGATTCAGACCCACTCGCGAGCGGCTGTCCGCTCGCAAGTGGGTCGATGTTCTGGACTGAGCATGCGCACGACGGAGGGAGCTCCGTCGTGCGCATGCGCCAGACGCGACGAGCGAAGGAAAGTCCTTCGCTCGTTGTGTCTGATCAGAGGGGGCGTGCTGTCGATGTTGATTGACAGCACGCCCCCTTTGGTGGGCGTGCCGGGGGCGTGCCTCCCTGACGGGGGCGTTCCCACGGGAACGCCTACCGTCAGAAGCCGGCCCACTGACATCACTAGTGATGTCAGTGGGAGTGATTTTGGCTCTGATAAAGCCAAAATCACTCCGGAGCTTGCGGTTGAAAACCTCAACCGCAGGCTCCGGCTCGCAGTTTCGATGGTCGCGATTGTCAAGACCATCGCGGCCATCAAACTGCACGCTCGTATAGGCTGTGGGTGGTGACCCACAGATATACGAGCGTCCAGGAGGACGCTCCATTTTCATGGAGGCCGGCCCTCATTCAGAGCGTGCGCTCTGCTCAGAGCGTACGGCTCTGAATGAGGGCCTTAATCTGTACCCTCTGTAACATCAATGCCCCAAATTCTGCCCAACAGACATATTTGAAGAAGCTATGCTCCATCCAGTCCCGTCTTCGGCAGAGTGAACAAGTGGCATGATTCGATTTCAACATTATCCCCAACCCAACCTGGATGGGTATGCTTCACGGGCATTTAAGCCAACAGAAAGGACACTCAAAGCTCTATGGCCCTTCAGGAGATTCTAAAGCTCCATCATGTATTCTACAGTAGCCGACCTCCTGTCGTGGGGGCACCTTCAAATGCCCCCACGGCTTGACAGAACTTAAGAGGTCCGACGTGGTATTTACATGTATTTGCTGCTGAGAGCCAGAGATGGTTCTCCGTTATCAGCCACGATCTTACTAGAAGTGGAAGGGTGACGTAACTCTTCAGGTACGTACTTCTTCTCAATCTACGTTGCAGCTCAATACAGTGACGGATAGATTGCTCTGAAGACTCCACGGTCAGTACGCACAGTATAGACCAGGGGTTCCCAACCACGGTCCTCAAGGCACACTAACAGTCCAGGTTTTAAGGATAACCATACTTGAGCACAGGTGACTTAATTAGTACCTCAGTTATTTTGATTTAACCATCTGTGCTCAACCATGGATATCACTAAAACCAGGACTGTTAGTGTGCCTTGAGGACCGAGGTTGGGAATCACTGATATAGACATTTGTTGTTTTTAAAAAAAGATGCATCCTAGGCCGGGTTTGTTCTGAAGATGAAGCCAATTCCGTTACTAGAGCGCAGAATCCTGATGGCGAACGCAGCTTTCTGTACCCGCACGTTTACCGACGGCAAATTTGGGGCACACAGGTAAAAATCAAACAAACTTTAACGTCAAATATCTACATATCTATTAGGTAGTGCAGTCCTTTAAATTAATCCTAATAAAGGCCATGGTGTGTACCGCCGTGTGATCTACCTTTCCAGGTTTATGCGTAAGTAGAAGATGGAAAGTGCACTTGTGTACGTGCAAAAGTCCACACAACAAAAGTGTTTATTTACACTGATATTGACGGTGGTGAATGCAGTGTAAAAGCGGTAAGCATCTGGCCATCCTCTGGAACCCCAGGTTCCAATGTCAGACCCCACAGTGTATGACTGTAACCAGCAGGTGATCTGTGTGACCAGACTCCATGCTGTGGGTACGCTGGTTAGACGGGATTCTGTCTCTGTGTTTGACAGAGAAACCAGCACAGTGTCAGCCTGAGCCAGAGGAATGTGCTGACCACACACTAATCTATCTGATATTCCGCCACTGAACACGGACTATTGTAGTTAGGGATTAGCAGAACCTGTACACATGTGAGCTGAGGCAGACTGAATAATACGGTTTGCATAGCATATTTGCATATTGCAGGATTTTGCTCAGAGAGAGAATGCATACACATGGGCAACTGCAGACCAACATGCATTTCTGAGACTGATAGGACCATTAACAATCTTCTGTAAAGCTCAGTGTAATATTTATCTCTATGTAATTCACATGTAATAATAGCTATATCATTATATTTGTAAACATCTGGCAAATGCAGTGCTTCCAGCTGTAACTGGCGCTAATGCTCAACGCTAGACAAAACTTAGCGCTCATGTCACAAACCAGCATGTACGAAATGCTTCAGATAAGATGTGGTGTAAGCAACTGAGGGAGATACCTGGCTCAGAGGACGAGCCTTGGGATACCTCACTGGTTCCTAGCTAGACGAGGTAACAGATGCAGCATGGGGCCCATGAGGGACCATGATTATAGGGGGGTGAATGGACGACCGCAGTCTACAGGTGATCGGGGGTCTGAACTGTGTAAACCAGGTATCTCTGTCTATCTGTGATGACTGCTCCCTGGGAACGTTACACACGATTGCTTGCACAGCTAAGTAACCTAAGCCTAGGTACACATGCAGGGAAGAGTCTTCCAAGTCCTGTACTCCTTAGGCAAACCATTGCTACTTCTTGTATCAGCGGCATCTACACCGTACGGGGGAGAAGCCAAGTTCTCTCCTGATTCATGTTCAATGCAGACAATTTCCTATTTATTTACCACGCGGTGAATAACTACTGGAATCAATGCCACCATTTTATGTACTGTACAATAGTAGTGTAAACAACGTGTTTTCAAAAAGGCAAAAAATTTTGTTACACGGCGCTCCTGCCTTATCCTGGGTCCACTAGGGTGGCGATAGGTCAGCGGGTGCCCTGCAGACTGACCATGGCATCAGTCAGTCACCAGAGGCTCACTGTGGCACAGAGGAGCCAGTGTGCTGCAAGAAGTATTACCAGGGAACGCAGGTACGGGTTATTGTTTTTTTTTTTTTTACATAACTGCATCTCACACAAATTATGGAAATACCCTTTAAAGGTTCCCTTTCCCTTCCCCAGAAGGGTCTCCCTTACCTTACAATATAACCACTTGAGTACAAACAGGAGAGACCACAAAAGGTGAGATTTAAAACAGAGGTCAATGAAGGGTCTGCAATGAAAGGTCACCTGACTGGATTGCTGTAGCACCTGTCCAATCAGATACCACTTTCAGTACATAGCCCACCCTGATGTCTTTTGATCTGTGGGCCCGATTCAGCAGTGCACGCTAGAACAGTGCTGAACGCAGATTCCCGATGTTCGGGAATCTGCACAGGCGTGTGACCCGTTCTCCACATGTGCAGAACGGGTCTGCGATCCCTCACGGAGACTGGCAGCAGACGGTTAGTGATTGGCAGTCTGCTGTCGTTTGTGGGCCGCGATGGCCTCAGTTTCCTGAAACGGAGGCGTGTCGCCGTCATTGGGGAGGGGAGGGGGGGAGAGGGCGAGGCCAGGATCTCTGTCAGTGAACCCCATGGGTCATCTTAGCCAGCCGATGTTATGCAGATTATCCGATGCTGCGTTGGTTGGACAACGCAGCTCAGATAAGTAATGCACAGGAGAAGTGATGCCTCCTGCTGCATTACCATATCTGCAAGGATCGCAATTGCAAAGCTGCGTGCGTGCCTACATCATATATCTATAGCCTGCGTGCCTACATCATATAACTATAGCCTGCGTGCATACATCATACAGTATCTATAGCCTGCGTGCATACATCATATCTATAGCCTACGTGCATACATCATATCTATAGCCTGCATGCATACATCATATATCTATAGCCTACGTGCATACATCATATATCTATAGCCTGCGTGCATACATCAAACAGTATCTATAGCCTGTGTGCATACATCATATCTATAGCCTGCGTGCATACATCATATCTATAGCCTGCGTGCATACATCATATCTATAGCCTGCATGAATACATCATATCTAAAGCCTGCATGCATACATCATACAGTATCTATAGCCTGTGTGCATACATATCTATAGCCTGCGTGCATACATCATATCTATAGCCTGCGTGCATACATCATATCTATAGCCTGCGTGCATACATCATATCTATAGCCTGCGTGTATATATCTATAGCCTGCGTGCATACATCATATCTAAAGCCTGCATGCATACATCATACAGTATCTATAGCCTGTGTGCATACATCATATCTATAGCCTGCGTGAATACATCATACAGTATCTATAGCCTGTGTGCATACATCATATCTATAGCCTGCGTGAATACATATCTAAAGCCTGCGTGCATACATCATACAGTATCTATAGCCTGCGTGCATACATCATATATCTATAGCCTGCGTGCATGCATCATATCTATAGCCTGCGTGCATACATCATATATCTATAACCTGCATGCATACATATCTATAGCCTGCGTGAATACATCATATCTAAAGCCTGCGTGCATACATCATACAGTATCTATAGCCTGCGTGCATACATCATATCTATAGCCTGCGTGCATACATCATATCTATAGCCTGCGTGCATACATCATATCTATAGCCTGCGTGAATACATCATATCGAAAGCCTGCGTGCATACATCATACAGTATCTATAGCCTGCGTGCATACATCATATCTATAGCCTGCGTGCATACATCATATCTATAGCCTGCGTGCATACATCATATCTATAGCCTGCATGCCTACATCATATATCTATAGCCTGCGTGCATACATCATATATCTATAGCCTGCGTGCATACATCATATCTATAGCCTGCGTGCATACATCATATATCTATAGCCTGCGTGCATACATCATATATCTATAGCCTGCGTGCATACATCATATATCTATAGCCTGCGTGCATACATCATATCTATAGCCTGCGTGCATACATCATATCTATAGCCTGCGTGCATACATCATATCTATAGCCTGCGTGCATACATCATATCTATAGCCTGCGTGCATACATCATATCTATAGCCTGCGTGAACACATCATATCTATAGCCTGCGTGAACACATCATATCTATAGCCTGCGTGAACACATCATATCTATAGCCTGCGCGAACACATCATATCTAAAGCCTGCGTGCATACATCATACTGTAATATATCTATAGCCTTTTGCATACATCATATCTATAGCCTGAGTGCATACATCATACAGTATCTATAGCCTGTGTGCATACATCATAGCTATAGCCTGCGTGCATACATCATATCTATAGCCTGCGTGCATACATCATACAGTATCTATAGTATGCGTGCATACATCATACAGTATCTATAGCCTGTGTGCATACATATCTATAGCCTGCGTGCATACATCATATCTATAGCCTGTGTGCATACGTATCTATAGCCTGCGTGATTACATCATATCTATAGCCTGCGTGCATACATCATATCTATAGCCTGTGTGCATACATCATACATCTATAACCTGCATGCATACATCATACAGTATCTATAGCCTGCGTGCATACATCATATCTGTAGCCTGCGTGCATACATCATATCTAGAGCCTGCGTGCATACATCATACAGTATCTATAGCCTGCGTGCATACATCATATCTGTAGCCTGCGTGCATACATCATACAGTATCTATAGCCTGTGTGCATACATCATATCTATAGCCTGCGTGCATACATCATATCTATAGCCTGCGTGAATACATCATATCTAAAGCCTGCGTGCATACATCATACAGTATCTATAGCCTGCGTGCATACATCATATCTATAGCCTGCGTGCATACATCATATCTATAGCCTGCGTGCATACATCATACAGTATCTATAGCCTGCGTGCATACATCATATCTATAGCCTGCGTGCATACATCATACAGTATCTATAGCCTGTGTGCATACATCATATCTATAGCCTGCGTGCATACATCATATCTATAGCCTGCGTGCATACATCATATCTATAGCCTGCGTGAATACATCATATCTAAAGCCTGCGTGCATACATCATACAGTATCTATAGCCTGTGTGCATACATCATATCTATAGCCAGCGTGCATACATCATATATCTATAACCTGTGTGCCTACATCATATCTATAGCCTGCGTGCATACCGCATAGATCTATAGCCTGCGTGCATACATCATATCTATAGCCTGCGTACATACATCATATATCTATAGCCTGTGTGCATACATCATATCTATAGCCTGAGTGCAGCTTTGCAATTGCGATCCTTGCTGAATCAGGCCTAGTGTCCAGTGCTTACTGTCTTTATATTGAATTTATCTAAATTCCAATCTGTATTATTAGCTCTGAGCACTTATAAATGAACCCCAGGAATTAGTACATTCAGTTAATGCACAGAGCCCAGCGAGTTACCTGCACAGTCATGTGCTCTTCCTTGAAATCCCACACTTTGCTCTTGATATTCTTCCAGTCAGAGATCATGATCTGGAGCTTGGCCTCCGCCAGTAGCAGCTGCTTCCTGCATCGGCCAAAGTTCATGAGCAGCTCGTGGAACTCGTGCCGGTCCTGGTGGGCGATTCTCTCAAACTCCTCGGTGAAAGAGTCCACATTCTCCAGCCAGGAACTCGGCTCGAATATCTTCAGCTGCTCCCTGGTGAAGGGGACAGGCCTGGGCTGTATGGGGAGCTCAGGATAGAGCCTCTCATTGGGGACGAGAGGTTTAATGGTGGCAACATCTCTCATGTGGTCCAAGATCTGCACGGGCAGCTCTGGGTACAAGGAGTTCACCTTGGATAAATGGAGGATCTCTTTGGCTTCCACAAGATGCTGAGGGTTGGCTGTACCCAGCTCCTTGAGAGCGAGGACTGCAGGACGTACGTCAGACACTTCTAGGGGGCGCTCGTCTAGGGAAGGGCTTGTTATTTCATCACATACAGTCTTTCCGGAGGGTAAATCACAGCTCTGAGCCGCACAGCTGACACTTACGTCAAGTTTTTCTCTTGCAGCATGAAGATCCTGATGGTCGGTGGCCCCCAGCCTTTCAGTCCCATCTTTATCCTCCGCGGTGGACACCTTAGAGGCTTCGTCACTTCGGCAGGAGGGGTCTGCCACAGACAAGCTGCTGAGTAGGCTAGTATCCAGTGTAGCAGTGTCATCGTCTAGCTGTATTTCTATGAAATTATCAGGGGGTCCGTGGTCTGCCTTCAGCTTTACAGGAGAGGACTCTGGTTCGGATACTGTAACAACATCAATCTCTTCCTCTAACACTGGAGTCTTTTCTGTTCTTAAATCCCCCAAAACTTGCTGCTTCTTCTTGGTCTAAGAAGACAAAGAAAATGGTCACCGCCTGATAAAGCAGTTATAGCAAGTAACACAATCTCAATGACTTCATTTAAAGTGAACAATTTTACTTTGTACTTTCCACTAACTCCAAACATAACATGGCGCTGGACCTGTTGCTAAGGGGCCTAATTATAATTAAATATTTGCAGCTTATTCCCCCAAAACACACGTTTTTGGGGGGATATTCGCAAATATTTAGTAACACCCCCATGTATGAAGAAGGGATCGCAGCAGATGTCTCAGATACCTGCTGCGATCCCTCCACTCCTGCAGGCAGCTGTATCCCCCATAGGTTTCTATGGGGAATGCCATGCTTCCAGATTTACCAACATCCGGAATGTGATGCATCCCGCATATTGGCCCCAGTAGCTGACGCCATCTGAAGATGGCATTAGCCCATTGTAACCTATGGGCTACATAATGCAAAAGTAGCCGGCGGGGTGCCCCCCCCCCCCCCGACACTCTCCCTCGGCAATGGTGGCCGCGTATGTGCAGTCAGCGGGACTATGTATGCGCGGTAGCCCCAACAACACTCCGGGCACATTGCAGGGACGGGCTCCTTTTCGAAGCCCCTGTCCCTGCGAGTGCCTGATGATACATTCCGGCGCTACGATCGCATATTGCAATTTGATCATGAGCGGTAAAGCCGTGCCCAGATCATTAATAAATGGGCCCCTAACGTTGGCAGCTGTAAAAAAACTCTACTAAGTTCACATTTACAAACATCAGCGCAATGTGGTGGTCGCACGCTTAGAACCTCAGGGTCAATATATGCTACGTCCTGTGCAATGATGGACATCAGAGATGTCGGGTCCTGGCTACAGGTCAAATACAACCTAGAACATCAGTAGGAAGAAAAGCAATAAATCCCATAAAACACAATTTTTCCCCTCTATGGCATTGTCTTAAAAGATGGTGTTTGTCATAGAGTTTTCTATACACCTATATTTTAGCCCCATCTGACCCTCTTCTGCATAGCAGAGGAATGATCGGCACTGTGCGTTGCTGTCAGTAGGGTGCGCCTTTCTGAGGAATTGAACACTGTGGGGAAATCTCAGTCCTCTTTTACTAGGATCAGTTCCCATGGTGACGATAAAAGCACCATAATTATACTCCAACAAATGGATCTGTGATTTTATTTTGCTGTAATGAAGATATTAAAAAAAAAACATTCGGTAAAGAAAATTACAATGCATGTATTATATCAGTCAGGGGGCGTATGATGCCCTTATGTGGCCGTTCACCAAAGCTTATTTTGGGGATCGGGCACATTTCAAATCATGTTGAAGATGTGGGGTCCGTGTCACTCCTCAATACAGAGGTTACCAATAAAGTCTGCAGCCTCGGAAAGATAGAGGGGACTCAGGGCCTGATTCAGAGCCGGACGCTCTGAACGAGCGCCCGCTCTGAATCAGGGCATTTTTTTTTTTTTTTTTAATAGTGCGGCCTTTGGCCGCTCGCATAGCTGTGGGTTACCACCCACAGCTTATGCGAGCGTCCATGATGATGGTCGCGATGGTCAAGACCATCACGACCATCGGGCTTGCGACGAGACCCTTGCGGTAGGGTCTCGTGGCCGCAAGCCCTGGAGTGCTTTTGGCTCTATCAGAGCCAAAAGCACTCCCACTGACATCACTAGTGAGGTCAGTGGGGCCTGCCCCAGACGGTAGGCGTTCCCATGGGAACGCCTCCGTCTGGGCAGCCACGCCCCCGGCATGCCCACCAAAGGGGGCGTGCTGTCACTCACCATCGACAGCACGACCCCTTTGGTGCGAGACCCATAGCGACGGCTTGGCCGTCGTTATTCGGGTCTCGCGCTTGCGCACGACGAAGCCGCCTCCGTCATGCGCACTTGGGCAACATCGACCCGCTTGCGAGCGGGTCTGAATTAGTCCCTCACTCCACCCCCTGTAACACTTCTCTCTTGACCAGGAGAGTTGTTTCTGTTGAGTGGTGATCGCCCCCCCATCCCCCTGTATGCAGGAGCTGGCCATAATTTTGACTATATTCGGATTACAGATAGACAGTAAAAAGGTAGACAATGTCTAGATAGACACCAGATGATAGACAGGCAATAAGTCAACAGGGACAAAATGTAGTCAGGGACAAGAGGTCGACACAGTAAGTGTCGACATAGAAGGACAACAGTTACAAAAGGTCGACAATGTCAAAATGTCGACACATAAATGGTCAACATTTTTTTCGTTAGGTTTAGACCAGTGGTTACCAAACTGTGCGCCGTGGCACCCTGGGGTGCCATGGAACACTTGCAGGGGTGCCTCAGGGTGGTGGTCCACAACCAAATAAAATTATTTATGATCAATGTAATGTAACTATGTTAACAAACAGAAGTGCAAACCAGTCCACCACCACATAACTGGACCCAAGGATGACAAGTCAGCACTATTTATTTCACTTACTATTTTACTACATTTTTTTCAGAATTTCTCAATAAGAAACTTAAACTTAGGGGTGCCGTGAAAACAATGATGTTACTGTAGGGCGCCTTGATTCAAAAAAGTTTGGGAACCATTGGGTTAGACAGTTACCTTGATGGTTAGGGTCAGGCACTTACCCCGATGGTTAGGGTTAGGCACCAGGAGGGAGGGTTAGGGTTAGGCACTAGAAGGGACGGTTAGGGTCAGGTACCCACCCTGACGGTTAGGGCTAGGCACCAGGAGGGAGAGTTAGGGTTAGGCACTAGAAGGGACTGTTAGGATCAGGTACCCGCCCCGATGGTTAGAGTTAGGCACCAGGAGGGAGGGTTAGGGTTAGGCACCAGGGGGGAGAGTTAGGGTTAGGCACCAGGGGGGAGAGTTAGGCACTAGAAGGGAGGGTTAGGCTTAGGTACCCACCCCAACAGTTAGCGTTAGGCACCAGGAGGGAGGGTCAGTGTTAGGCACCGGGAGGGATTGTTAGGGTTAAGCACTAGAAGGGATGGTTAGGGTCAGACGCCCACCTGATGGTTAGGGTTAGGCACCAGGAGGGAGGATCAGGGTTAGGCACTAGAAGGGGCAGTTAGGGTTAAGAACTAGGAGGGACGGTTAGGGTCAGACACCCATCCGATGGTTAGGCACCAGGAGGGAGGGTTAGGCACCAGGAGGGTGGTTCAGGGTTAGGCACCAGGAGGGAGGGTCAGGATTAGGCACCAGGAGGGAGGGTCAGACACCCAGCCGATGGTTAGGGTTAGGCACCAGGAGGGAGGGTTAGGCACTAGAGGGAACGGTTAGGGTCAGACACCCACAGATGGTTAAGGTTAGGCACCAGGAGGGAAGGTTAGGCACTAGATGTGATGGTTAGGGTCAGACACCCACCCGATGGTTAGGGTTAGGCACCAGGAAGGAGGGTCAGGGTTAGGCACCAGGAAGGAGGGTCAGGGTTAGGCACCAGGAGGGAGGGTCAGACACCCATCCGATGGTTAGGCACCAGGAGGCAGGATCAGGGTTAGGCACCAAGAGGGAGAGTTAGGCACCAGGAGGGAGGGTCAGGGTTTGGTACCACGAGGGAGGGTTAGGCACCAAGAGGGAGGGTCAGGGTTAGGCACCAGGAAGGAGGGTTAGGCACCAGGAGGGAGGGCCAGGGTTAGGCACCAGGAGGGCGGGTCAGGGTGAAGATTAGAGTAAAAAAAAAAAAGGGGTCAGACTTTTTTTGTGTCGACATTTTCACCCGTCGACCTTCTTCCATTTCGACCTTTTGTCCACGTCGACTTATTGCCAGACTAACATATGGTGTCTACCTAAACACTTTTGAAATTTCAAACCGAACACTCATAGAAAATGGAGAAGGACCAGTAAACCCAAAGCCCAAGCTGCATTACACACAGGCGCTGCTAATAATATTGTCACATACAGAACATGTAACAGTCGCAAGATGAATTTAAGGTTATTTCACATTTTCTTATCAGAGTTCAAGTTACTGTTCCCGGTTATCAGTCCTTTGTCGCTGGGGGAACCATGGCTACAGTGTCCTCCCAAAATAGACAGGCAGAATGTTGTGGGCATAACATCATCTCCCTCTCAAAGGTATATTCAGTCCTGAGAAGGATACATGGAGGCAGCAGGAAGTCACAGACAGTGGGCCTGATTCAGACCCGGTCGCAAGCGCTGAGCGGTGCAACCGGGTCGATGGTGGCCCACTGAGCATGCGCACGACGGAGCCGGCTCCATCGTGCGCATGCGCGAGACCCGGATAGCGACGGGCGCTCCGTCGCTCCGGGTCTCGCAACAAAGGGGGCGAGCTGTCGATGTTGAGTGACAGCTCGCCCCCTTTGGTGGGCGGGTCGGGGGAGTGGTTGCCCAAACGAAGGCGTTCCCATGTGAACGCCTACCGTTTGGTGGCGGCCCCACTGACATCACGAGTGATGTCAGTGGAGAGATTTCGGCTCTGTTAGAGCCAAAATTTCTCTGGGGCTTGCGGCCACGAGACCCTACCACAAGGGTCTCATCGCAAACCCGATGGTCGCGATGGTCTTGACCATCGCGACCATCATTATGGCCTGCACGCAATAGCTGTGGGTGGTCACCCACAGCTATGCGAGCGGCCAGGAGGCCATTAAAAAAAAAACAAAAGCCCGGCCCTGATTCAGAGCGAGCGCTCTGTCAGAGCGTCCGGCTCTGAATCAGGCCCAGAGTTATATGGTGGGAGGAGCAGGGTCCCCATCAGCACAGAGTGTATCAGGAGAGGAGTGATGTGTTAGTGAGGACAGGGCTGCATGTGACAGGGGCAGTGAAGTGATGTGAGGAGGGGAATGGAGGCAGCAGGGACATACAGACTGAGGAGGAGATTTAATAAAGCTTGGAGAGAGATAAATAGCACCAACCAATCAGCTCCTAACAGTCACTTTACAGGCTGTGTTTGAAAAATGACAATTAGAAGCTGATTGGTTGGTGCTATTTATCTCTCTCCAAGCTTTATTAAATCTCCTCCTAAGAATTATATGGTGGAAGAAGCAGGTTCCCCAAAAACACAGAGTAGTGATATGGGACTCTTGCCATGCCAGGGCAGGAAGATTACCTACATACTTCTCATATATAAAATAATTTCCTGGATAGAGTTTTCCTTTTATTGTGGTCATTTCTATAAATATGGCTTATTAGAAGTACAAGGAGACAGTTACTGAACAAGCTCATTGCTGGGAAGTGATAGCTGGGAAGCACAGGGCGTTTATCTGATTATCCTCACATGCTGCTTATGAAATAACTAGGGGTGCTGACTAACATGAGACCAGGGGCCTTCAGCAATGACACTGAACATTTACTGCTGCTCAGAGGAACGTTACAGATGTTACAGTACATTAGCTCTCCAATGGCTGTGGAACTACAAGTTCTAGCAAGCCCTGCAATTTCATTGAACACAGTATACGGTTTTCCCGTACCACTATTCATCATTCTTCTAGCATTTTAATGTATTTTCATACATTGAAAAGGGTTAAAAAGAAGTAAAGCTTATGATCTGACCTTTAATAAGTAGATGGATGATAACCCCCATTATCTTCCCCAAGATTCAGATCACTACACTCATACCTTGGCCTAGAGCAAAATCAAGACCTTGTACGCTCCTAGCCAGACCCTATGGGCAGCACAGACGGTGTAATGGTTAGCATTGCTGCCTCACAGCACTGGGTTCGATTCCCACCACGGCTCTAACTGTGTGGAGTCTGTATATTCTCCCTGTGCTTGTGTGAGTTTCCCCCGGGAACTCCGGTTTCCTCCCACACTCCAAGAAATATACTGGTAGGTTAATTGGCTCCCAACAAAAATAACCCGTGTGTGTGTGATAGGGAATATAGATTGTAAGCTCCACTGGGGCAGGGACTGATGTGAATGGCCAACTATTCTCTGTAAAGCGCTGCGGAATGTGTGTGTGCGCGAGACCCGGATAGCGACGGGCAAACCGTCGCTCCGGGTCTCGTACCAAAGGGGATGTGCTGTCGATGTTGAGTGACAGCACGCCCCTTTTGGTGGGCGTGCCGGGGGCATGGCTGCCCATACGGAGGCGTTCCCATGGGAACGCCTACCGTCTGGGGCCGGCCCCACTGACATCACAAATGATGTCAGTGGGAGTGCTTTCGGCTCTGTTTGAGCCGAAAGCACTCCAGGGCTTGCGGCAAATGAGACCCTACCACAAGGGTCTCGTCGCAAGCCCGATGGTCTTGACCATCGCAACCATCTTCCTGGCCGCTCGCTATAGCTGTGGGTGGTCACCCACAGCTATACGAGCGGCCAGGAGGCCGCTCTAAAAATCAAGAAGGACGGCCCTGATTCAGAGCGTCCGGCTCTGAATCAGGGCCACAGTTAGTGCAGTTTATGACCATACAGTCAGATTGTCATCATCCAAATGCTTTTCTGTAAGACCCAATAGGTCCTAGTTCAATGTTTATCAGAGCTGGCTGTCATTTGTACCCAACACACTCAAATTGATCCGCTTGAATATTACATTAAAAACAGTGTCTAATTATGTGTATTCCAAGCCACATGACTAACAGACAGCACATTAATAAATATAGAGTATGTTAAATTTGTGCTGTGTTATAGCTATATAGTAATGTCCATATTCAACGTTTTACATGCCTGCAAAGAGTCTACAACTTCTGGGCAACTATGAATATTCATGAAAGCGTGTACAGCCCACGTACTGGCAGGAGCATGCTCAGTGCTGTCCTGCGAAACGCCCCGTGACATCACCACACTGGAGGATATGCCTGGCCTTGTAAACAGGCTTCCGATTGGCTCTAAAAACTCACATGGGCGTCACAGAGACTTCATCAGACAAAAACAGCTAAATAATAATAATGGCCGAAGCATTAACGCAGGGAGCGTCAGACTAATAAATGGCACCGTTTTCTGGCTAGAGATGGTGTCCATGCTAATAGCGGTACAGTACAGTGCACATAATGTTATTAGTCAGGCTGCTGTATAATTTCCTGTTCAGTTTTTGTTTTTCAAAACTGCACAAGTTACATTTTAGCCAGTGACATAATAGGCTCTGTGCAGTCAGCATCCAGAAGAGGAGCCAAAACATTCAGCTATACAAGTAACTTGTGCCCCACAAAGCAAGAAAACACAGATGTGCCCTGTAGGACAGTTTGTGCGACTTAAGGTGCCCACACACTTACCGACTTGCTGACGATCCGACATTGTGCACGATTTCCCTTGAAACTCTCCCCGGCAGCTCAGCACACGAATCTCTCCTGCATCCAGACTTTTTCCAGTGCAGATCGGCAGATCTGCCCTACAACACGGCAGATCTGACGATGCGATGTGCGACCAGTGGGGACGCGCATCGCATCGTGATCGTGAGTGGGGACTCACGATTTGGGCATTTTTTTACACGATCTGTCGTTACAATGCGCCAGAATCGGCCAGATCGTGTAAAAAAAAAAATTTGCCAAGTGTGTAGGCACCTTTAGACGCCCTGCCATGGATAGTGATTCCTGCACTTTGGTCTATTTTTCTTGAATTTGAGTCTTATTTGCATCGTAGCCGCATACAAAGGCGCTCACATTGTACCAGACATACTAGATTAGGTATAACTTTGTCGAAAAGGAATGGTATTAAGTCGCAGATTAAGCATAACAATGCGTGGTGCAAGGCACGGCGCCGGTCACTCGTATTGGACCTCTGGCCCTGATTCAGAGCCGGACGCTCTGACAGAGCACTCGCTCTGAATCAGGGCCGTCCCTCTGGTATTTTAGAGCGGCCTCCCGGCCGCTCGCATAGCTGTGGGTGACCACCCACAGCTATAGCGAGCGGCCAGGAAGATGGTCGCGATGGTCAAGACCATCGTGACCATCAGGCTTGCGACGAGACCCTTGTGGTAGGGTCTCGTTGCCGCAAGCCCTGGAGTGCTTTCGGCTCTATCAGAGCCAAAAGCACTCCCACTGACATCACTAGTGATGTCAGTGGGGCCGGCCCCAGACGGTAGGCGTTCCCATGGGAATGCCTCCATCTGGGCAGCCACGCCCCCGGCATGCCCACCAAAAGGGGCGTGCTGCCACTCACCATCGACAACACGCCCCCTTTGGTACGAGACCCTGAGCGACGGCTTGCCCGTCGCTATCCGGGTCTCGCGCATGCACACGACGGAGCCGGCTCCGTCGTGTGCATGTGCACTGGGCCAACATCCACTCGCTTGCGAGCGGGTCTGAATCAGGCCCTCTGTGCTTTGCCTTTCTTCACGCAGATTAGCGAGTGAGCCGCACACAGAAGTGCAATGCTCTAGTACCCTGAGTACTGATGCTGTATTTCATGTAGCGTCTGTCACATTAATGATGCAAATTAGACGCAGATTTTGTGATGAGAAGACTCTGCCGGGACGCTTTGCGCCGGTTAACTCCGAACAGCGCGAACTGATGACAGGTGAACGTGGCACATCTGTACACAAGTCGAACGAAGAAACAACGGGACAGAAATATGAAAGCCCTTTCACCTCAGTGACTGTGCTGCATCCTTAATCTAAAGTGCAATGTACAGATGTGCCCACATACATCTATCCTCTGTGCGCTACACATAACGCGGGAGCTCAGTTTGACTCTGTAGCGCTGAGCGTCTTTTCGTGCGGCTTTTTACCTTCAAATGCATCTTATTTGCAAAGCGATTCGCATTGGTAGCACAAGCAGCTTCTGCTGATTAAAATGATATGCAGCATGCATATATTGTGTGTGCGACTGCAGGTGTATGCATGTGAATCGCTACGTTACAGTGTTACAGCTGCTGACACTGTAACATAGCATGCAGATACATTCGTAATCACACACAAAACATAGCCATGCGGCATATCATTTTAAGTATTCAAGTCTTCATGAATATGAGCTTGGCACACCTATCTTTGGATTCAAGTCCGGGCTCTGGCTGGGCCACTCAAGGACATTCACAGAGCTGTCCTGAAGCCACTCCTTTCATATCTTGGCTGTGTGCTTAGGGTCGTTGTCCTGCTGAAAGATGAACCGTCACCCCAGTCTGAGGTCAAGAGCGCTCTGGAGCAGGTTTTCATCCAGGATGTCTCTGTACATTGCTGCATTCATCTTTCCCTCTATCCTAACAGGTCTCCCAGTTCCTGCCGCTGAAAAACATCCCCACAGCATGATGCTGCCACCACCCTGCTTCACTGTAGGGATGGTATTGGCCTGGTGATGAGCGGTGCCTGGTTTCCTCCAAACAGAACGCCTAGCATTGACGCCAAAGAGTTCAATCTTTGTTTGTCATGGTCTGAGAATCCTTCAGGTGCATTTTGGCAGACTCCAGGCGGGCTGCCATGTGCTGTTTACTAAGGAGTGTTTTCCGTCTTGCCACTCTACCATACAGGCCTAATTGGTGGATTGCTGCAGAGATAGTTGTCCTTCTGGAAGGTTCTCCTCTCTCCACAGAGGAATGCTGTAGCTCTGACAGCATGACCGTCGGGTTCTTGGTCACCTCCCTGACTAGGACCCTTCTCCCCCGATAGCTCAGTTTAGACGGCCGGCCAACTCTAGGAAGAGTCCTGGTGGTTCTGAACTTCTTCCATATACGGATGATGGAGGCCACTGTGCTCATTGGGACCTTCAAAGCAGCAGATATTTTTTTTGTACCCTTCCCCAGATTTGTGCCTCGAAACAATCCTGTCTCGGAGGTCTACACACAATTCCTTGGACTTCATGCTTGGTTTGCGCTCTGACATGTGTTGGACCTTATACTGACAGGTGTGTGCCTTTCAAAATCATGTCCAAACAACTGAATTTACCACAGGTAGACTCCAATTAAGCTGTAGGAACATCTCAAGGATGATCAGTGGAAACAGGATGCACCTGAGCTCAATTTTGAGCTTCATGGCAAAGGCTGTGAATACTTATGTACATGTGATTTCTTAGTTTTATTTTTTTTAATGAAATTTGCAAAAATCTCAAAAAAACTTTTTACACGTTGTCATTATGGGGTATTGTGTGTAGAATTTTGAGGACAAAAATTAATTTATTCCATTTTGGAATAAGGCTGTAACATAACATACTTTCCGGATGCACTGTACACCCCAACAATATCCGTAGTGTGACAGGGTTAGTAAAAAATTACCCCATTTGTACATAATATAATAATGCAACGAAGTTAGGAGGAAGGGTGCTGGGCTTGAGTTAAGAGAACAGTATTTAGGGCACTTTTAAAGAATTGGAGGTTGGAGGCAAGACTGATTGTGCGTAATCCGAATTGATGGGCGTAACATGATGTAACATAGCGGCTTTCTACGTCCTATAGTAACAGCTGGGAGGGTCCATACACAATCAGTCCAGACGTTAACGATGACAACTATCCCCAGAACCAGCATTACGCCAGCCCCCTCCAGCAATCCTAAGAGATATGCTTCTTAAAAGGCTTATGGAAAGGTCTGTGTCTAAATGTGTCGCTGTTTAAAGGTGCGTACACACTAGACGATTCGCTCCATGAGCGATATAGTCTAGTGTGTCCCTAGCAGGGGTGTGCTCAGTGTCGTTAACGACATTCAGCACACACACTGAACGATATCATGAACGATAACGTTCAGTGCCGGGCATCCTCCCTCATCCCCGAACATGCAACAACCTGACAATATCGCCCGGTTGGCCTACGTGTTCGGGCGATGAACGACAATGACCAACGACCTGCGGGAGCGTGTATCGTTGGTCGTTATCGTTCATCGTTTTAGCGTACGCACTGGCCGATATAGTGAACGACTGAACGATAACGTTCAGTCGCTTATAATATCGGCAAGTGTGTACGCACCTTTAGTCTCTACTCAACCTAAGAAAGCTCCCACCCTGCCAACCTGGTTTCATCTCCCTGGCCATAAGGTAATGCAAAGCAACAATAAAGCGAAAATCTATTTACAGATGTACAGTATGTGTATGCATATTGTGTGCACACGTGCTGGACGGAAGTGAATATCTCATGGAAAGTTAGATGAGCCGCATTAGTCCGATAATAAAACTCAACTTCAATTTTCATGTGAGAGATATTTGACCTGTGCGTACACCAACAAGACATCATCATCAGGACTGTTTTACAGCAATATATTTAATATACTGAAGTGTGACAGCTGACTCATTAATAATGGCTCCTGCTAATTACTAGTGTGCACATAAGTACTAAGATGCCCGTGGCAGTAAATAAATTCTTCACGTGTGCATATAATGACTCAAGCACATAACAAGCCAGGAAGGCGATCATAGCACAGGTAGCAGCGCATCTGTGTCACTGCTGGTTATATGAAGTCATTCGTCACCCTCATAACAGGCTCCGAAGGACACAGCGACAGAGGACATGGAGACATATGCACCAGCCATGTGACGTGCCCGCACAATACATGTAGGCCTACATAATTCTCTGTTACATCAGTCAAATAGGTACACAATGGGGTTTATGTATCAAGCAGTGAAAAGCGTGGAGAAGTGGACCGGGGGAGAAGTTGCCCATAGCAACCACTCAGCTTGGAAGTAGCATTTATCAAGTACAGTCTATAAAATAATAGGTAGGAGCTGATTGGTTGCTATGGGCAACTTCTCACTGCTTTATTGTTCTCATATAAACCCCAATTTATCTTCACAGGGATGGGACAATTTTTTTCCGTTCACAAACTTCTTTGCCAGCAAAGTCGGCGTCCTGGGGCCTCAGTGGAGTGATCTGAAATCCTGAAACTGTGGCACAGTACAGGGGGGCTGGTGGAACAACTATGCAATTCATAGCACCACAACCCCCCCTCCCCACACACACACACACATATACACCTTTCACCTGGATCTACCCACCCAGCATTTCCCGAGGGGAGACAAGTTGGTAAGTATGAGGTTACAGCGACATGGGAGTCTCTGTACAAATGTAAATATCACGGGCCTGATACAATCACATGTAAAGCGGGGCTGACAGGATGCAGATCTCTGCCTGTATACAGAGAAGGCCACATCGCCCCTATGTCATCATTATCACCACGCATTTGTACCAGCCCTATCGTTAGTGTAAAAGGTCTGTCCGAAATGGCCTGATCTCTGCGTATGGCATACAAACACCTCTGTAATTACATCTACAATACAGTGACATACACTCATATAGTGTATCCGTCTAATATCCTACATGACAATACAGTGACATACACCCATATAGTGTATCCGTCTAATATCCTACATGACTATACAGTGACATACACTCATATAGTGTATTCCGTCTAATATCCTACGTGACAATACAGTGACATACACCCATATAGTGTATTCCGTCTAATATCCTACGTGACAATACAGTGACATACACCCATATAGTGTATTCCGTCTAATATCCTACATGACAATACAATGACATACACTCATAGTGTATCCGTCTAATATCCTACATGACAATACAGTGACATACACTCATATAGTGTATTCCATCTAATATCCTACGTGACAATACAGTGACATACACCCATATAGTGTATTCCGTCTAATATCCTACGTGGCAACACAGTGACATACACCCATATAGTGTATTTCGTCTAATATCCTATGTGACAATACAGTGACATACACTCATATAGTGTATTCCTTCTAATATCCTACGTGACAATACAGTGACATACACCCATATAGTGTATTCCTTCTAATATCCTACGTGACAATACAGTGACATACACCCATATAGTGTATTCCGTCTAATATCCAACGTAACAATACAGTGACATACACTCATATAGTGTATCCTTCTAATATCCTACATGACAATACAGTGACATACACCCATATAGTGTATTTCGTCTAATATCCAACGTGACAATACAGTGACATACACTCATATAGTGTATTCCGTCTAATATCCTACATGACAATACAGTGACATACACCCATATAGTGTATTCCGTCTAATATCCTACGTGACAATACAGTGACATACACTCATATAGTGTATTCCTTCTAATATCCTACGTGACAATACAGTGACATACACCCATTTAGTGTATTTCGTCTAATATCCTACGTGACAATACAGTGACATACACTCATATAGTGTATTCCGTCTAATATCCTACGTGACAATACAGTGACATACACTTATATAGTGTATTCCGTCTAATATCCTACATGACAATACAGTGACATACACCCATATAGTGTATTCCGTCTAATATCCTACGTGACAATACAGTGACATACACTCATATAGTGTATTCCTTCTAATATCCTACGTGACAATACAGTGACATACACTCATATAGTGTATTCCGTCTAATATCCTACGTGACAATACAGTGATGTACACCCATCTAGTGTATTCCTACTAATATCCTACATGACAATACAGTGACATACACTCATATAGTGTATTCCTTCTAATATCCTACGTGACAATACAGTGACATACACCCATATAGTGTATTCCGTCTAATATCCTACGTGACAATACAGTAGTTACAAAGCTTTTTAGCCCCCTTTATATTAACATGAACCATTTTCATCTCAGCTTGTCCAAACGCAACTCCCTCTGCTCCCAGTACATGCAGCACTGAGACCTATGGAGGAACTGAAGAGGGCTCTTACTCACTGACCCAGGCCCATGGTGTGAATATATGATATAATGTATGAGGCTAATGGGGCCACTGAGGAAGGGGTCTCTCATCCCTAGCCTGGCTCATGTTATATAAAATGTATGTGGCAGCTGAGGAGGGGTCTCTCGCACACTGACCCAACCAATGGTATATATATTGTAGTGTATGAGGCAGCTGAGGAGGGGTCTCTCACACACTGACCCAACCAATGGTATATATATTATTGTGTATGAGGTAGCTCAGGAAGGGTGGTCTTAAACACTGACCCATGCCCATGGTATATATAATATACTGTTTGGAGCAGCTGAGGGGGTCTTACAAACTGACCCATGCCCATGGTATATATAATATAATGTATAGGGCAGCTGAGGAGGGGTGTCTTATAAACTGACCCAGGCCCATGGTATATATAATATACTGTATGGAGCAGCTGTGGAGGGGGTCTTACACACTGACCCAGGCCCATGGTACATATAATCTACAGTATAGGGCAGCTGAGGAGGGGGGTCTTACACACTGACCCAGGCCCATGGTACATATAATCTACAGTATAGGGCAGCTGAGGGGGTCTTACACACTGACCCAGGCCCATGGTATATATAATATACTGTACGGAGCAGCTGAGGAGGGGTGTCTTACACACTGACCCAGGCCCATGGTATATATAATATACTGTATGGAGCAGCTGAGGAGGGGGTCTTACACACTGACCCAGGCCCATGGCACATATAATCTACAGTATAGGGCAGCTGAGGGGGTCTTACACACTGACCCAGGCTCATTGTATATATAATATACTGTATGTAGCAGCTGAGGAGGGGGGGGGGTCTCACACTGACCCAGGCCCATGGAATATATAATATACTGTATAGGGCAACTGAGGGGTCTTACACACTGACCCAGGCCCATGTACATATAATATACTGTATGGAGCAGCTGCGGAGGGGGGGTCTTACACATTGACCCAGGCCCATGGTATATATAATATACTGTATGGAGCAGCTGTGGAGGGGGGGTCTTACACACTGACCCAGGCCCATGGTATATATAATATACTGTACGGAGCAGCTGAGGAGGGGTGTCTTACACACTGACCCAGGCCCATGGTATATATAATATACTGTATGGAGCAGCTGCGGAGGGGGGGTCTTACACATTGACCCAGGCCCATGGTATATATAATATACTGTATGGAGCAGCTGTGGAGGGGGGGTCTTACACACTGACCCAGGCCCATGGTATATATAATATACTGTACGGAGCAGCTGAGGAGGGGTGTCTTACACACTGACCCAGGCCCATGGTATATATAATATACTGTATGGAGCAGCTGCGGAGGGGGGGTCTTACACATTGACCCAGGCCCATGGTATATATAATATACTGTATGGAGCAGCTGTGGAGGGGGGGTCTTACACACTGACCCAGGCCCATGGTACATATAATATACTGTACGGAGCAGCTGAGGAGGGGGTCTTACACACTGACCCAGGCCCATGGTGTTTATAATATACTGTATGGAGCAGCTGCGGAGGGGGTCTTACACAGTGCACACTCCTGGCAGTGAAGGGGTCACACACAGGGCTCAGCAGGGGGTGGGCGTGGACAGGCGCTGATGGAGGGGAGAGGTGGGAGGGTCACAGGTCAGGCCCCGCCCCTATGCAGGGGTATAGGACCGGAGGGCGCGGTGGGGGAGGGTGCGGGGTCCTGGCGCCCCCCGGGTATAGCGGTACCTTGTCATGCTTGGCTCTGCTCCTCGCCTTGCGGGGCCGCACCGCCTCGGCCATGCTGCGGTGTCTGTGGATGAGGCTGTGCCTGTACACACTGACATAATAATAACCCGTCCCCGAGCGCTGGGGCAGCAGGTGGTCACATGACGAGAAGCTGCCGCCAATCACACGGCGCTGGGTGACGTCATCCCGGAGTACGGGCGGCGGGCGGGGACAATCTATCTGACAGGCGCAGCTGCCAGTGCTGGCATCAGATCTGCAGCAGACAGAGGATTGGCTGCTGGTCGGATGGTTCATGTCCTGGTTATACATAGCTGTCATATACATGGCTTATACACACCGGTTATCATATCACACACATAACATGTCACATGCATGGCTGTATACACACCTAACATGTCACGTACGTGGCTGTACACACACCTAACATGTCACATACGTGGCTGTACACACACCTAACATGTCACATACATGGCTGTACACACACCTAACATGTCACATACATGACTGTACACACACCTAATATGTCACTTACACGGCTGTACACACATAACGGGCAAAATTTACTAAGCGGTGGTTTGACGGCGGTTTCTATTCTATTCTAAACCCCGGCGGTTTCTATTCTATTCTAAACCCCGGCGGTTTGGTGGCGGTTTCTTTTCCATTCTAAGCCCCGGGGGTTTGTTTTGGCAGCAGTTTCTAAATGACAGCCCTGTTCTATTCTCTTCTAAAATGTGTTTTGATGGCAGTTTTGCAGCGGTTTTGGCCTTAGTAAATCTGCAGATAGCAAAACCGCCGCCAAACCACAGTCAAAACACATTTTAGAATAGAATAGAACAGGGCTGCATTTAGAGACTGCTGCAAAACCAAACCCCCGGGGCTTAGAATGGAAAAGAAACCGTTGTCAAACCGCCGCTTAGTAAATTTTGCCCAACATGTCACACGGCTGTACACACACACATAACATGTCACTTACATGGCTGTACACACACACATAACATGTCACTTACATGGCTGTACACACACACACCTAACGTCAAATAAATGGCTGTACACACACACACACCTAACTTGTCACATGCATGGCTGTACACACACACCTAACATGTCACATATGGCTGTACACACACACACACACACACACACACACACACACCCCCCCCCCCCCCCCTAATATGTCACATAGATGACTGTACACACACCAAACATATCACTTACATGGCTGTACACACACCTAACATGTCACATACATGACTGTACACACACCTAACATGTCACTTACATGACTGTACACACACATAACTTGTCACATACATGGCTGTACACACAAACCTAACATGTCACATACATGGCTATACACACACACTAAACATGTCACATACATGGCTGTACACACACAACATGTCACATACATGGCTGTACACACACATAACATGTCACATACATGGCTGTACACACACATAACATGTCACATACATGGCTGTACACACACACACCTAACATGTCACATACATGGCTATACACTAAACATGTCACATACATGGCTGTACACACACACCTATCATGTCACATACATGGCTGTACACACACCTAACATGTCACATACATGGCTATACACACACACACTAAACATGTCACATACATGGCTATACACACACCTAACATGTCACTTGCATTGCTGTACACACACATAACATGTCACTTACATGGCTGTACACACACACCTATCATGTCACATACATGGCTGTACACACACACCTAACATGTCACATACGTGGCTGTACACACACCTAACATGTCACATACATGACTGTACACACACCTAACATGTCACATACATGGCTGTACACACACCTAACATGTCACATACATGACTGTACACACACCTAATATGTCACTTACACGGCTGTACACACATAACGGGCAAAATTTACTAAGCGGTGGTTTGACGGCGGTTTCTATTCTATTCTAAACCCCGGCGGTTTCTATTCTATTCTAAACCCCGGCGGTTTGGTGGCGGTTTCTTTTCCATTCTAAGCCCCGGGGGTTTGTTTTGGCAGCAGTTTCTAAATGACAGCCCTGTTCTATTCTCTTCTAAAATGTGTTTTGATGGCAGTTTTGCAGCGGTTTTGGCCTTAGTAAATCTGCAGATAGCAAAACCGCCGCCAAACCACAGTCAAAACACATTTTAGAATAGAATAGAACAGGGCTGCATTTAGAGACTGCAGCAAAACCAAACCCCCGGGGCTTAGAATGGAAAAGAAACCGCCACCAAACCCCTGGGGCTTAGAATAGAATAGAAACCGTTGTCAAACCGCCGCTTAGTAAATTTTGCCCAACATGTCACACGGCTGTACACACACACATAACATGTCACTTACATGGCTGTACACACACACATAACATGTCACTTGCACGGCTGTACACACATAACGGGCAAAATTTACTAAGCGGTGGTTTGACGGCGGTTTCTATTCTATTCTAAACCCCGGCGGTTTGACGGCGGTTTCTATTCTATTCTAAACCCCGGCGGTTTGGTGGCGGTTTCTTTTCCATTCTAAGCCCCGGGGGTTTGTTTTGCTGCAGTCTCTAAATGCAGCCCTGTTCTATTCTATTCTAAAATGTGTTTTGACTGTGGTTTGGCGGCGGTTTTGCTATCTGCAGATTTACTAAGGCCAAAACCGCTGCAAAACTGCCATCAAAACACATTTTAGAAGAGAATAGAACAGGGCTGTCATTTAGAAACTGCTGCCAAAACAAACCCCCGGGGCTTAGAATGGAAAAGAAACCGCCACCAAACCGCCGGGGTTTAGAATAGAATAGAACAGGGCTGCATTTAGAGACTGCTGCAAAACCAAACCCCCGGGGCTTAGAATGGAAAAGAAACCGTTGTCAAACCGCCGCTTAGTAAATTTTGCCCAACATGTCACACGGCTGTACACACACACATAACATGTCACTTACATGGCTGTACACACACACATAACATGTCACTTACATGGCTGTACACACACACACACCTAACGTCAAATAAATGGCTGTACACACACACACACCTAACTTGTCACATGCATGGCTGTACACACACACCTAACATGTCACATATGGCTGTACACACACACACACACACACACACACACACACACACACACACACACACACCCCTAATATGTCACATAGATGACTGTACACACACCAAACATATCACTTACATGGCTGTACACACACCTAACATGTCACATACATGACTGTACACACACCTAACATGTCACTTACATGGCTGTACACACACATAACTTGTCACATACATGGCTGTACACACAAACCTAACATGTCACATACATGGCTATACACACACACTAAACATGTCACATACATGGCTGTACACACACAACATGTCACATACATGGCTGTACACACACATAACATGTCACATACATGGCTGTACACACACATAACATGTCACATACATGGCTGTACACACACACACCTAACATGTCACATACATGGCTATACACTAAACATGTCACATACATGGCTGTACACACACACCTATCATGTCACATACATGGCTGTACACACACCTAACATGTCACATACATGGCTATACACACACACACTAAACATGTCACATACATGGCTATACACACACCTAACATGTCACTTGCATTGCTGTACACACACATAACATGTCACTTACATGGCTGTACACACACACCTATCATGTCACATACATGGCTGTACACACACACCTAACATGTCACATACGTGGCTGTACACACACCTAACATGTCACATACATGGCTGTACACACACCTAACATGTCACATACATGACTGTACACACACCTAATATGTCACTTACACGGCTGTACACACATAACGGGCAAAATTTACTAAGCGGTGGTTTGACGGCGGTTTCTATTCTATTCTAAACCCCGGCGGTTTGACGGCGGTTTCTATTCTATTCTAAACCCCGGCGGTTTGGTGGCGGTTTCTTTTCCATTCTAAGCCCCGGGGGTTTGTTTTGGCAGCAGTTTCTAAATGACAGCCCTGTTCTATTCTCTTCTAAAATGTGTTTTGATGGCAGTTTTGCAGCGGTTTTGGCCTTAGTAAATCTGCAGATAGCAAAACCGCCGCCAAACCACAGTCAAAACACATTTTAGAATAGAATAGAACAGGGCTGCATTTAGAGACTGCTGCAAAACCAAACCCCCGGGGCTTAGAATGGAAAAGAAACCGCCACCAAACCCCTGGGGCTTAGAATAGAATAGAAATCGTTGTCAAACCGCCGCTTAGTAAATTTTGCCCAACATGTCACACGGCTGTACACACACACATAACATGTCACTTACATGGCTGTACACACACACATAACATGTCACTTACATGGCTGTACACACACACACCTAACGTCAAATAAATGGCTGTACACACACACACACACCTAACTTGTCACATGCATGGCTGTACACACACACCTAACATGTCACATATGGCTGTACACACACACACACACACACACACACACACACACACACACACACACACACACCCCCCCCTAATATGTCACATAGATGACTGTACACACACCAAACATATCACTTACATGGCTGTACACACACCTAACATGTCACATACATGACTGTACACACACCTAACATGTCACTTACATGGCTGTACACACACATAACTTGTCACATACATGGCTGTACACACAAACCTAACATGTCACATACATGGCTATACACACACACTAAACATGTCACATACATGGCTGTACACACACAACATGTCACATACATGGCTGTACACACACATAACATGTCACATACATGGCTGTACACACACACACCTAACATGTCACATACATGGCTATACACTAAACATGTCACATACATGGCTGTACACACACACCTATCATGTCACATACATGGCTGTACACACACCTAACATGTCACATACATGGCTATACACACACACACTAAACATGTCACATACATGGCTATACACACACCTAACATGTCACTTGCATTGCTGTACACACACATAACATGTCACTTACATGGCTGTACACACACACCTATCATGTCACATACATGGCTGTACACACACACCTAACATGTCACATACATGGTTATACACACACACACTAAACATGTAACATACATGGCTGTACACACATCTAACATATCGCATACATGGCTGTACACACACCTTACATGTCACATACATGACTACACACACACACACACTAAACATGTCACATACATGACTGTACACACACCTAACATGTCACATACATGGCTGTACACACACCTACCATGTCACATACATGACTGCACACACACCTAATATGTCACTTACATGGCTGTACACACACATAACATGTCACTTGCACGGCTGTACACACATAACGGGCAAAATTTACTAAGCGGTGGTTTGACAGCGGTTTCTATTCTATTCTAAACCCCGGGGGTTTGTTTTGGCAGCAGTTTCTAAATGACAGCCCTGTTCTATTCTCTTCTAAAATGTGTTTTGATGGCAGTTTTGCAGCGGTTTTGGCCTTAGTAAATCTGCAGATAGCAAAACCGCCGCCAAACCACAGTCAAAACACATTTTAGAATAGAATAGAACAGGGCTGCATTTAGAGACTGCTGCAAAACCAAACCCCCGGGGCTTAGAATGGAAAAGAAACCGCCACCAAACCCCTGGGGCTTAGAATAGAATAGAAACCGTTGTCAAACCCCTGGGGCTTAGAATAGAATAGAAACCGTTGTCAAACCGCCGCTTAGTAAATTTTGCCCAACATGTCACACGGCTGTACACACACACATAACATGTCACTTACATGGCTGTACACACACACATAACATGTCACTTACATGGCTGTACACACACATAACATGTCACTTGCACGGCTGTACACACACATAACATGTCACATGCATGGCTGCACACACACATAACATGTCACATGCATGGCTGCACACACACCTAACATGTCACATACGTGGCTGTACACACACCTAACATGTCACATACATGACTGTACACACACCTAACATGTCACATACATGGCTGTACACACACCTACCATGTCACATACATGACTGCACACACACCTAATATGTCACATGGCTGTACACACACATAACATGTCACTTGCACGGCTGTACACACATAACGGGCAAAATTTACTAAGCGGTGGTTTGACGGCGGTTTCTATTCTATTCTAAACCCCGGCGGTTTGACGGCGGTTTCTATTCTATTCTAAACCCCGGCGGTTTGGTGGCGGTTTCTTTTCCATTCTAAACCCCGGGGGTTTGTTTTGGCAGCAGTTTCTAAATGACAGCCCTGTTCTATTCTCTTCTAAAATGTGTTTTGATGGCAGTTTTGCAGCGGTTTTGGCCTTAGTAAATCTGCAGATAGCAAAACCGCCGCCAAACCACAGTCAAAACACATTTTAGAATAGAATAGAACAGGGCTGCATTTAGAGACTGCAGCAAAACCAAACCCCCGGGGCTTAGAATGGAAAAGAAACCGCCACCAAACCCCTGGGGCTTAGAATAGAATAGAAACCGTTGTCAAACCGCCGCTTAGTAAATTTTGCCCAACATGTCACACGGCTGTACACACACACATAACATGTCACTTACATGGCTGTACACACACACATAACATGTCACTTGCACGGCTGTACACACATAACGGGCAAAATTTACTAAGCGGTGGTTTGACGGCGGTTTCTATTCTATTCT
Organism: Taudactylus pleione; assembly: GCA_031769625.1. NCBI lineage: Eukaryota > Metazoa > Chordata > Amphibia > Anura > Myobatrachidae > Taudactylus > Taudactylus pleione. The sequence goes on from JAUIMM010000188.1 coordinate 12,143,855, forward strand.
AAACCCCGGCGGTTTGACGGCGGTTTCTATTCTATTCTAAACCCCGGCGGTTTGGTGGCGGTTTCTTTTCCATTCTAAGCCCCGGGGGTTTGTTTTGGCAGCAGTTTCTAAATGACAGCCCTGTTCTATTCTCTTCTAAAATGTGTTTTGATGGCAGTTTTGCAGCGGTTTTGGCCTTAGTAAATCTGCAGATAGCAAAACCGCCGCCAAACCACAGTCAAAACACATTTTAGAATAGAATAGAACAGGGCTGCATTTAGAGACTGCTGCAAAACCAAACCCCCGGGGCTTAGAATGGAAAAGAAACCGCCACCAAACCCCTGGGGCTTAGAATAGAATAGAAACCGTTGTCAAACCGCCGCTTAGTAAATTTTGCCCAACATGTCACACGGCTGTACACACACACATAACATGTCACTTACATGGCTGTACACACACACATAACATGTCACTTACATGGCTGTACACACACACACCTAACGTCAAATACATGGCTATACACACACACACCTAACTTGTCACATGCATGGCTGTACACACACACCTAACATGTCACATATGGCTGTACACACACACACACACACACACCCCTAATATGTCACATAGATGACTGTACACACACCAAACATATCACTTACATGGCTGTACACACACACCTAACATGTCACATACATGACTGTACACACACCTAACATGTCACTTACATGGCTGTACACACACATAACTTGTCACATACATGGCTGTACACACAAACCTAACATGTCACATACATGGCTATACACACACACTAAACATGTCACATACATGGCTGTACACACACAACATGTCACATACATGGCTGTACACACACATAACATGTCACATACATGGCTGTACACACACATAACATGTCACATATATGGCTGTACACACACACACCTAACATGTCACATACATGGCTATACACTAAACATGACACATACATGGCTGTACACACACACACACCTAACATGTCACATATGGCTGTACACACACACACACACACACACACACACACACACACACACACACACACACACACACACACACCCCTAATATGTCACATAGATGACTGTACACACACCAAACATATCACTTACATGGCTGTACACACACCTAACATGTCAC